>JAZHEH010002663.1:0-1200000 GCA_036589455.1 Ateles fusciceps
ATAACAAATACGCCGGTATCCTTGCTTCTATGAAGTGAATATCTTCTTCTATGGCTACATTTTGATCTTCTCTTGTATTCATCTATAGTCCCCTACAATGTAGTTACATTTGTTGTGAGTCCTCTTGTATTTCATTAGAGTGAGATCAAATTTGATATGTTTTCATAGTCTGAAAAGTTTAGCCAATATCCCTTTAAGTGTTGCCTCAGTCATTTTTTGTCTCTTCCTCTTCTACTGAAAACTTCAGCAAGTCTCTTTCCACTGTATCCTCAAAATCTCTAAAGTTCTCTGCCATGTTCATTGCATTCATCTGAGGATCAAATTTTTATATCCTGATTTTCTCTATTTGCAACGGCTATATTTCTTGGTGTCTAATTAACTCATGGCAATTTTTTGGCCATCCCCCCTGCTTAGGCCCACCCCAGCCATACTTGGGCGGGCAGTTTGAAATGATGCGTTTCTTCTGTGTTTTTAGACGCACTATACTACTTCTTCTGTGCCTAAACTAACTAGGAAATGACAGTTTTCATCTGTGACAAAAGGGTTTCTAAACTCCTGCAACACACACACGAGCTTAACTCTGTAAGTGAATGCCACATTGGCAAGCATTCAGTTAGATGCTCCCGATTTTGGTTTTAGCAATGTTATGTGTAACCTTACTCGCTCAGTTACATATTGCTTCGCAATCAGAACAGGTGATATTCACTAGGCGCATGGCTCTCGCATATTCTTTCACACTTTGGAGCCTGAGGCGGGTGGATCACTTGAGGCCAAGATCAAGACCAGCCTGGCAACATGGTGAAACCCCATCTCTACTAAAAATTAGAAAAATTGGCCAGGTGGCGGGTAATTACCTGTAATGCCCAGCTAAAGGGAGGCTAAGGCATTAAGTATCACTTGAAGCCTCGGAGGTTTGGTTGTAGTGAGCCAAGGTTGCGCCACTGCACTCCATCCTGGGTGATAGAGTGAGACTCATATTAAGACAAACAAACAAACCCCAAAAAACAAAAACAAATTAACCAGCCAAAAAAAAAAAAAAAAAACAGAACCAGGGTCAATACAAATGGTGTCAGAAAAAGCATTTCAAAACATTTCCACTTTTATTAAAGGTTCTGGCAATAAATTTGGTAATGTAGTGTTTTGCTTATTTACATTCGTTACCAGTACATATGCTAGGGACTGCAGAAACCTAGCAGGTCCTCTGCAGTGTCGTGCCAGCTCCAACCGTCCTCTGTGGGGCTTTTTAGAATCACCAGAACAGCTGGGCACTACCCAAGATCCCAGGAGGCTGCTCGAGCGCACCAAACTGGCGTAGTGGTGCTCATTTTGTCTCCTGCATTTACTAACCTTCTGTCCTCTTTTCAAGCAACATGAACTAGATGAGAGAGAAGGATTGATTTGCTGATCTGGGATCTTAGGTTTTATTTGAAAGCACTCACATTGACGTGTGTAAAAGGGCACCTTCGATTCTGGCTGACTTATCAGCTCTCAGCACTATGAGGACGAGGAGTTGTGATGGGAGGCTCTCCTTTGCCTTGTAGGATGCTGGAGCAGGAGTACCTAGCCTATGCCACTAGATTCCCAGTGACTTTGACCTCCCCAGTGTGGCAATAGACAATGGCTCTGAAGATTGCCCAATGTCTCCTGAGGGGGCAGGATCACCAGTTGGCGACCACTGAGTTGCCAACGAAGGAAATCCAACATTTATTTGGCAGTTGTGAGGTGCCAGATGTGTATAGGCACAGATGTTTTGTAATTCTGTGGCAGTTACGTAAAGTCTTACCCTCTTCTTGTAGATTAGAACCTGGGAGATGGCACAGGAAAACTGTTGCTTTTGTTTTGTGCTTTCTTACTGAACTTATGGTACTCAACAAGGAAAATGTAACGGAAAAATTATTTATATTGCAGGAAAAAAGCCCTGAAAACATGTTGATATGTTTATTCCATAATATGACTATCCATTTCAGACATTCATTCCCTTCACTACAAGGTCTAATATGAAAATTTGTCAGAAGTAAAGTAAAGAAAGAAAATTTAAAGGGATGTGGACTTACCCCACCTTCGTGAGGTTACCTTCTATTCTCTAACACTTGGAAACTCGCCCCAAATTGTCTTGGATTTTTAATTTCTTCTGGTGTCAGTAGTGACGAATTATCTCTCATCTGACATCCTTCCACAGGGTGTGGTGGTCAACGCCTGTAATGCAGCATTTTGCGAGGCAAGGCGGGCAGGTCACTTGTGGAGCCCAGGGTTCAAGACCAGCCTAACCAACACGGTGAAACCCCATCTCTAGTACAAACAAACAAACAACAAAAGTGACACTCCGGCGTGGTGGCGCATGCCTGTAATCCCAGCTACCTGGGAGGAGGCTGAGGCATGAGGACTGTCTTGAGACCTCAGGAGGCAGAGGTTGCAGTGGCTGGAGATGTCCAGGCCTGTACGTGGAAACAATCTTGGTTTCAAAAAAATTAAGTCTACTTGGCTTCCTGTCTAGCCTGAACCTCAATTATTATTATCTTGGTTTTGAATATTCAAGTCTGTTTCATTGAATAATCACATTTATTCCTTAGTTTTTCTTATTAAGTTTTTCTCTTTATGTTTTTCCCAAGGACCTTCAACAAAGGTGTCTATTAACTAGTTGAGAGCAAGAAAAGAAACCTAATTAATGTGTGAAAAGAATGATATACCTATCGCAACAAATACAAAAACAGTTATTTAGTATTGAGAGTTTTAGAAGCTTCCGAAAGGCATTGAATGCATATTTCATTTAGAATTTACCTAATCTTTAAACCTAAGTATTCATACTGAAATTGTTATTAGTTTAACATTTTTGTATTGTAAATATATTTTTAGTGGCATTATAAATTTAAAGTAGGGCGTCGGGGGTGGAAAGCTAATATTCAAATATTCCATTGCCAGAAGAGAAAGGAACTGTAGTTTTCAAATTTAAAACTTGGTATACAAATATAAGGTTTCCAAACTTTCAGAACATTTCTTTCAAACAAATGTCAGATTGGCTATAAGCCAAATATATATATTTTTTAATTCATTAAAGGAGCTAGCATGGTTGATTAAGCCAGTTGAAGAATTATGGGAAAGGTTTAAGTATGTATAGTCATTGAAAGAAGGCAAGCCTTAGGACTATGATTGTTTAATTAGATGCAAGAACTCGTTAATGTTTCCAGAACAATAAAATTGGACAGTTTAAGGTGAGCCAGACTCGGTGGCTGATGCTGAAATCCCAGCACTTTGGGAGGCGAAAGTGTGTGAATCACCCGAGGATCAGGAGTTTGAGGACTAAACCTGGGCAACGTCCCGAAGCCTAATTTCTACTAAAAATTTAGGAAAAATTAGCCAGGTGTGGTGGCAAGCCCCCTGTATAATGCAGCTGCTGGAGAGACTAGTAGGGCATAAATTGCCTTGGAGTCCGAGAAACACCTGGTCACAGTGAGGCCAAGATCGCACCACTGCACTCCAGCCTGGCATGCGAGAGACTCCATCTCAAAAAATAAATTAAATAATAAATAAAAGACGCTTTAGGGGGAGATAATTGTTTCTACAAGACAAGCAAACATTTAAGTCTTATAGACAATTTTTGTATCTGGACGAATTCATTTGCATGTCTGTCAGTTTTTGACAAGTTAAAGTCTGTCCTCCCAAGGCAGATGAATCTCCTAACCCATAGTAAATGCTTTTTTGGAAAGAGGTTGTCTAATTTTCCGTAGCAAATTAGATACAATCCTTGGTTGTGTGTTAGACACTTTAAACTTTTTCGAGGTTGAAAAAGTAATACAAACACCATTGTAAGGAAAGCTTGAAAAGCACTACTAATTTTTTAAAAGAAAGGAAAAAACAAATGCCCTCAAACCACGTCGTAACACCACAACCATTGTCGATATCGTTCATATGCTCCCTTACAACACCTATAAATGTTTTCAACAAGATGGAACCTTTATCGTAAAAACAAATTGGTGATTGCCCTTTTTCTTTTGCTTTGGCTTTTCTTTATTTCGTCTTATCCTCGTTCTCTCGTTTTGGACAAGGGTCTCATAGGCGTTGCCTTGACTGGTGTACAATATGATAATCTTGACTCACTGTATGTCCCTCAGTTTCCTAGGACTGGGGCAACCCTCCCATCTCAGCCTCCTGAGTAGCTGGGGGTTACAGGCATGCCACCACTATGCCTAGCTCATATTTTTGTATTTTGTAGAGATGAGGTCTCTATTGCCCAGGCCTGTTTTTGAACTTGAGTTCAAGTGATATGACTGCCTCAGCCTCCCAAAGTGCTGGGATTGCAGGTGTGAGCCACCGTGACCGGCCTCCTATTTTTTTATTTTTACTCTTATCTATTTTATATCTATTATATAATGGAAGTTTGGTTTAAGCATTTTGATGGCCAAACAATAATATGAGTGCTTTTGTATAAAACTTTTTAACAGTTTTTCCGTACTTTAGATATTTATTTATAATAACTTCAGATACAAAGACCATACAAATACCTAATGACCATGGATGTAGGTATGACCTAGTTTGGAAACATATCTCTTGATTGAGTTATCCCTCCCCTCACTCACCCTTCCAAATGTCATCTGCAGACATGAACACCATCCTCGGATTTGGTATTAAATTATGTCATATTTCTGTTTACATGTTTTCCACCTACATCAAGTATATGGTATTCTGTCCGTACCTCAGATCATGTGGTAGGGTACTTTTAAAATATGCTCTGTATATGAAGGTACAGCATGAGGTTTTGATTTATAAAATTACACAGTGAAATGAAACTAGGATAATATCTTTTATACCATGACAAAATCAACTCAAAATGGATTAAAGACCTGAAACCATAAATTCCTAAAGTGGTGAAAGTGTCCTGGAATACTGGCCTTGGTGATGAGTTTTAAAATATCACACCGAAAGCTCAAGCAACAAAACAAAAATAAACAAGTGAGGTATACCACCAAAAAGCTTTCTCATCGCAAAGAAATAGTTATCAAAATGAAAAGGCATCCTATAGGTAGGAAAAATTTTTCGAATTTCATATTATCAAATAGGGTACATACCCCAAATATAAAACTAACAGAATGAAAAAAGATATAACCTGATTTTTTTTAAGTCGGAGTCTCTGTTACCCAGGCTGGAGTGCAGTGGTGCAGTCTCGGCTCAGTGCAACCTCTGCCTCCCAAGTTCAAGTGATTCTCCTGTCTCAGCCTCCTGAATAGCTGGGAATACAGGCGGATGCCACCACGCCTGGCTAATTTTTTGTATTTTCGTAAGGACCAGTTGGCTGAACCTCTATAATCAAATAATCCGTCTAGCTTGACCTCATGATGCGAGCGACAGCTCGGAGTCCCAAAGTGCTGGACTGCAGGTGTGAGCCACCGCACCTCGCCTCATAACCTAATTTTAAAATGTGCAAAGGACCTAAATGGACATTTCTCCAAAGAGACATAAAATTGGCCAAGCGAATCTATGTAAAAGTATTCAATACATCACTAAGGTCATGGGGAAATGCAAGGCAAAGCACGATCAGATCTGCTTTATCCTAGGATGGCTAAATGTAAAGGACAAGGGAGAGCAAGTGTGGGTGAGGGTATGAAGAAACGCTTGTACACGTAGGTCTAGCAATGTTGTGTGGCTGACCTACTGGCTGGTTCGTGTATTTGCTCGGACACCGAGGGTAAGGTAGAAGAGAAATACTTGGCTCCTGAGCCTAAGGCACCAGCATTATAATGAAAGACTGTAAAGGTGTCTTGTAAGAATGGTGAACCGGGGAGCCACAGATGAAAAGACTAGGCAGGGAGTTCCCTGATTCCAGATTCAGGCTGAAGAAGCCTGAGATTGAGGAGAATGCCAAAGGGCACAGGCAAAATGAATCTGTATTCAAGAATTTCAGCTTGTCTGAAAATCTTCCTTCCTGCTTAACCCAGGCTGACACAAATCAACACACTTAACTTTTAGTAGCTCTGTCCTTTTATTTATTTATTTTGAGATGGCGTTTCGCTCTTGTTACCAAGGCTGGAGTACAATGGCGCGATCTCAGCTCACTGCAACCTCCGCCTCCTGGGTTCAAGCAATTCTCCTGTCTCAGCCTTCCGAGTAGCTGGGACTAGAGGCACGCGCCAACATGCCCAGATAATTTTTATATATTTTAGTAGAGACATGGTTTCACCATGTTGACCAGGATGGTCTTGATCTCGTGATCTCGTGATCCACCCGCCTCAGCCTCCCAAAGTGCTGGAATTACAGACATGAGCCACCGCTCCCGGCCTAGCAGCTTCTATTCTAACGCAGGCCAGCAGAAGCCTGTAGCTCCGAGCAAAGCATTTCATAAATATTTGCTGATTTGTTTTGTTTACTCACAAGATGCTGATGGGGATGGATGTCTTTCCTCCCTCTGGCCTGGCTGCTTTCCGCAAGCTCATCTTAAGCCTCTGAAATAGCTCAGCTACCTAGTGCTGGGGTTGTGCAAGGAAGTCAGGGTGGTGTCCTGTGAAAAGGGCATGTTCAGACCTTACCTTGCTGGAGCCCGTCCTGGGAGAAGAAGGCGTTTATAATGCATCCTGGGGTGCCAGACATCACACTCAGGGGCTTCCGGCATCATCCGTGTTGTCCCAGCGTCCACTCTGTGTGCTTGGTGTTATCCTCGCCCCTCTGTGCAGAAGAGGAAGCTGACGCCCAGAGAGCCTTGGGAGCTTGCCCCAGGTTGCACTCCAGGTTGGGGAGGTCAGATTTGAGGTTGGTTTTTGTCCAAGTCCACCCTTCCCATCACTGAGGTGGTTAAGACGCTGTGATGGAGCCTCGGACCCCTCACGCTGGAGCCGCGCACACAGACAAACCCCACACCAAACGGGAACAGAACAAACCTAACCGAGAAGACAAGTGGGCCCACTGCGCTCCCCCTGGTACCTTCATGAGCATGGAGGCAGGTGAGACTGAATTGTAGACATTTCTAGAATGACAGGAGTTTTGTTTTGTTTTTTGTTTATTTTTTTTGAGACAAGAGTTTCATTATGTTGCTCAGGCTGGAGCGCTGTGGTGTGATCTCGGCTCACTGCAACCTCCACCTCTCAGGTTCAAGCAATTCTCCTGCCTCAGCCTCCCGAGTAGCTGGGACTATAGGCATGCACCACCACACCTGACTGATTTTTGTATTTTCAGTAGAGACGGGGTTTCACCATGTTGGCCAGGCTGGTCTTAAACTCCTGACCTCAAGTGTCCACCCACCTCATGTCTCCCTAAAATGTATAAAACCAAGCTGCACCTCAACCACCGAACACATGTTCTCAGGATCCCCTGAGGACTGTGTCGTGGGCCACAGTCACTCACATTTGGCTTAGAATAAATCTCTTCAATTATTTTACAGAGTTTGACTGTTTTTGTTGTTAAAGAAGTACATACTATATGATAGGCATGATCATACACGCATAAAACTTATATATTACTGGGAAACATGAAAGATTTACTACATATTTGCTTTTTTTTTATTTCTAAAATGCACAGTATGCATTTTGACCAATGACTTTTTAATTGTTAAAATTTTGTTAAAAATTCTAAGACATGGAAAACTTCCAGGTCGGGCATCTTCTTGAAAGACTCGTGGCCTACGTGGAATTAAGTAGAAAAGAATAGTTTGCTTTATGTAATGCTAGTGCTGGTACACCAAGTCATATTCACAGATTAGAATTATGATATTTTCTTTCTTTCTTTTTTTTTTTTTTTTGAGATAGAGTCTCACTCTGTTGTCCAGGCTGGAGTGCAGTGGTGTGATCTCGGCTCCTGTAGCCTCTGCCTCGTAGGTTCAAGTGATTCTTGTGTCAGCCTCCTGAGCAGCTGGGATGACAGACACCCATCACCACACTTGGCTAATTTTTGTATTTTTAGCAGAGATGGGGTTTCACCATATTGGCCAGGCTGGTCTCGAACTCCTGATTCAAGTGATCTGCCCATCTGGGCCTTCCAAGGTGCTGGGATAGCAGGTGTGAGCCAGCATGCCCAGCCCAATTATGGTATTTTTAAACCTATCATTCTGCCTTGCATTATTTAAAATTAAAAAAAAAAATTTGTTGGATCAAAAAGATGTAGCATTCTAACTGAAATTGCCTTGAGGATACACAGTCTTTATTTTTGTATTCTGTTGACCAAGTTTCCTATTTATTTTTTGAAAGTTTTTAATTTTATTACTAAGAGCCTTCACAGGCATCAAGAGTTGCTCTGGTGGTTACAGAATACCTGCTACAGGAAACTTTTTTTGCTCAGGTTATATCTGAAGTGCTTACCTATATTTGAAAGTGAGTGTTGAGATACAAAGAATAAATAGGCCGGCATATTTGCAATGCTGTTGTGTGGGCTGGTCAGCCATCATTAGCCCGTGGGGTCATGCAGGCCTCCCAAGACTGAGGTTCCACTCTGCAGACTTTGGCCAAATTATAGCTTATGCTTCCACAACACTCGGTACGTGCCAGCAGCTATGCGAAATGCTTCCCCATTTTAGCTCCTTTAATCCTCTGCAGGGCCTAGCAGGTGGCAAGGTGATTCTCCAGGAAGTGGTGGGGTAGGGATCCGATCTGGGCTCATGTGGTTAATCTCACCACGCCTGCTGTGTCCTTCACAGAAGTGACTTCTGTCCTAAAGTGAGAGTGAGACCGGAAAAGAATTGCTCCAGGTATGCATTCACTCACGCAATGTAATATATGTACATTGGAGTACATTCTGTGTACGGCATGCCTGTGAACTAGAAAAGTCCTGCTGCACCCAATGGTGGCAAATGAAAAATAGTTTCAACCTTTGGCCTGTCTTATAACTAACAAGATCAATGTATTCAGATTCCTATGAACACTTTCCCCATGTGGAATTACACACACTTCATTCACATAGGAAGCTCATCGCACCTCGTGTCTGAGATCCACTTTCTCATTTATGCAGAGCCAGCTGATTCAGTGTGTTTGAGGCAGGGGTCCGTCCCCTTCCCTGACCTTGGCTGCTCTAGTCTGGGACAGTCTGGGTAGAGGAGGCGGCGTGTAGAACGCCGTGATCCGGCACAACCGTCAGCTTCCTGGCCTTGATTGGTGGCGTTCCAGGTTTCTGACATGTGAGTCCTTGAACAGGAAAAACACTTTCTATTGTTTGTGGTACAAAAGTTCACTTGGCCAGGCGTGGTGGCTCACGCCTATAATCACAGCGCTTTGGGAAACTCAGATGGAAGGATCCCTTGCGGCCAGAAGATAGAGAGACCAGCCGGTTGGTGCAACATAGCGAGACCCCGTCTCTACTAAAAATTGAAAAAAAACTGCCAGGCGTGGTGGTGCGCACCTATAGGTTCAGCTACTGGGGAGGCTGAGGTGGGAGGATCACTTGAGTCTGAGAGTTTGAAGCTGTAGTAAGCCTTAAGTGCACCACTACACACCAGCCTGGGCAAATGAGTGAGACCCTGTCTCAAAACAATCCCCGAAAAACAAAACACAGAAGTTCAGCTTGTACTGCTCACAAATGCTCCGAGTCAGTTAAGATTTGTGAGCCTGGGCGTCACGGCACCATGCCGTGGCACACACTTGGTGGCCCTGTCACACAGACCAAGGGCAGCCTACAGAGCCTCTGAGTGCATCAAGAAAAAATGAGGCGTTTCTACTTAGAAATGGAAGACTCATCTATAGCTGTGCTTCCCTACGGCTTGCAACCCCTTTGGGAAGCCACCATCTCATGGCATAACTTGAAATGACTTATGTTGCCCAAACAGATGGATTTAGGGGTGATACCTGTCCCTCATGGCTGTATCTGGGATTAGCAGATTTTCTTTTTAGATGAATGAATTGGAGCACTTTTAGAAAACAAGATGAAGAAACGAAGCTGTCTCTGAGTCTCAGTGATCTCATCTTAAAACTGTTGTAATAAACCTTATTTCCAGGGCCAGTTATGAAGTTTAAATAAGATCACAGATGTGTAAGGGCCCCCATGGTGCTCGACTCTTGATAATAAAATGTCGTCTTCTTCTCCTGGCACCTCTTAGGTGCCTTTGTATAGGGTGATAAGGATTAAATGGCTGAGGCTTTTGTGGGTGCCTGTCTCATGGGGTTTCTCTGCTATGTGAAGGACTCACTTTCAGAGTTACTGTTGGAAAATGGCTCCGGTTGGACATTGATTTTTCATCTGCTTTGCTGTATGCTTGGTCCTGGCTTCCGAGTGAAGACGGCGGGGATTCACGGTGTTTCTGTGGAGTCAGATCATGAAACAGGAACGTAGAGCTCAAGAAGTAAATGCAGCGTTTCCCCCACATCAAGGCTCTGTCGTCATTACCTCCCCCTGGGTCCCTCTCACAACATGTGGGAATTCTGGGAGATACAATTCAAGTTGAGATTTGAATGGGGCCACAGCCAAACCATATCAGAGACCTGCTTGAGATTTGAGGGCGTGCGGTGCGTCACTTTCCCTGAGTGACTCATTAATTAGTAGTCATTAACTGCTTAATAATAGAGACCGAAGGACCGTAAAGAGGCCCTCAGCGTTACAGGCCGTATTTCATAGACTTCTATTGTGCACTTTCTATATGTTGCTTTGCATTTCCTTCTTTTGAGGGGGAGTGCAGGAGTTTTATCTTCTTCCCAGGGTGGCCCTCATGCACTCCTCTAGACTTGTCCAAGCTCTGGGGGGCCCATGCGTCCACTTCAGTCACCATCAGCACAAGGATCTCCATGCTCCTTCTAGTTTTAATATCCTGATGTGTGTAGAGTGAACACTCAGTGAGTGTGAACTTGCTCATTCATTTATTCAGCACTTTTTGGAGGACCGCCCATAAATCAGACGCTCTGCTAAGCGTGGGCCAGTGGCAGGAGACAGAATGCACAGCTCAGTGGGGGAGACCGACCTCAGACAAGGAGCACTCACAGTATGATTTTCAACACGTGCTGTGAGGTAGCAGGCGGTAGGGTGGGCACTAATTTGGGAGACCTAAAATATGTATTTAATGCTTTTTAAATTTTTGTGAGTACATAGGAGGTGTATGTATTTATATGGTACATGAGATGTATTGATATAGGCATGCAATACACACTAATTGCATCATGGAAAATGGGGTATCCATCCCTCAAGCATTTATCCCTTGTGCTGCAAACAACCCAGTTACACTCTTAGGAATTTTTAAATGGAGACTGTATTAGTCTGTTTCATGCTGCTGATAAAGACATACCCAAGACTGGGAAGAAAAAACGGTTTCATTGGACTTACAGTTCCACTTGCCTGGGGAGGCCTCAGAATCATGGCAGGAGGCGAAAGGCACTTCTTACATGGCGGCCGCAAGAGAAAACGGGGAAGAAGCAAAAGCAGAACCCCTGATAAACCCATCAGATCTCACGAGACTTACTCACTACCACGAGAATAGCATGGGAAAGACTATGCCCCATATTTCAATTACCTCCCCCTCGGTCCGTCCCACAACATGTGGGAATTCTTGGGAGATATAATTTGAGTTGAGATTTGAATGGGGCCACAGCCAAACCGTATCAGAGACCTGCTTGAGATTTGAGGGCGTGTGGTGTGTCACTTTCCCTCGGCGAGGCGCTCTGCCTGCATTTCCGTGCTCATGGCAGCACTCCTCTCTGGTTCTCTGTGTGTCTCCCTAGATGTTACCCTCCGCAGGCTCCGGTATTCCTGTCTGTCTATGCCACACATCTCTCTGCCTTTTTGACAACTTTGAGCTGGTTATGATCAAGGCCTGGCTCCTTCATTGAATGAGTTAAATGAGATATTTAATGTGTTTTTATTTTTATATCTGTATTAGAGTCATGATTTTACTCTTTTTGGAAAATTATTTTTTACCATGTGTCAAGGTAGAATTGCTTTAAAATCCCACTCATAGATTCAATGCAATCACTATCAGAATTCCAATGGCATTTTTTACAGAAATAGAAAAAAAAAAATTCTAAAATTTATGTGGAACCACAAAAGACTCAGAATAGCAAGCAAAATCCTTGCTTAATTTTGAGCAAGAATAAAGCTGGAGGTATCGCACTACCTGACTTCAAAATATGCTACAAAACTATGGTAATCAAGACAGCATGGCACCAGCATGAAAATAGACACACTGACCAATGGAACAGGGTAGAGTGCCCAGAAACAAATCCACACATTTACTGTCAATTAATCTTTGACAAAGATGCCAAGAACCTTTGGGGAAGGGGACAGCCTCTTCAATAAATGGTACCAGGGAAACTGGATATCCATATGCAGAAGAACAAAACCAGAACCTTATCTCACACCATATCAAAACTCAGGCTGGGCGTGGTGGCTCATGCCTGTAATCCCAGCACTTTGGGAGGCTGAGGTGGGCAGATCACTTGAGGTCAGGGGTTTGAGACCAGCCTGGCCAACATGGTGAAATCCCATCTCTACTAAAAATACAAAAATTAGCTGGGTATGGTGGCAGGTGCCTGTAATCCCATCTACTCAGGAAGCTAAGGCAGGAGAATCACTTGAACCCAGGAGGCGGAGGTTGCAATGAGCCAAGATCGTGCCACTGCACTCCAGCCTGGGTGACAAGAGTGAGACTCCATCTCAAAAAAAAAAAAAAAAAAAAAAAAAAAAAAATCAACCCATATTTGATTAATGATTCAAGCATAAGACCTGAAACTATAAAACTATTAGAAGAAAACATTTTAAAAAAATGCTTTGCAATATCGGTCTGGCTAATGATTCTTTTTATGTGACTCCAAGCACAGAGAACAAAAGCCAACATAGACAAAAATGGTTTGGCATCAAACCGAAAGGCTTCTGCCAGACAGAAGAAACAATCAACAGAATAAAGAGAAAACCTCCAGAAGGGGAGGAGATACTTGGAAAGCATACATCTGATAAGGGATTAATATTCAAACATATAAGGAACTCAAACAACTCAGTAACAAGGAACCAGATTAAACAGCCAGCAAAGGGCCGTGCACTGTGGCTCGCACCTATAATCCCAGCACTCTGGGAGGCCGAGGGGTCAGAGGATCACTTGAGGCCAGGAGTTCAAGAACAGCCTGGGCAACATAACAAGACCCTGTCTCTAAAAAAAAAAAAAAAAAAACAGAAGAAAAATTAGCCAGGTGAGGTGGTGCACACCTGTAGTCTCACCTACTTGGGAGGCTGAGGCAGGAGGATCACTTGAGCCCAGGAGTTTGAGGTTACAGTGAGCCGAGATCACACCACCATACTCCAGCCTGGGTGACAGAGTGAGGCCTTATCTCTAAAATAAAAATAAAAGTAAAATGAGCAAAGTTCCTGAACTGAAAGACATTTCTCGAAAGAAGATGTACAAATGGCCAACAGGTATACGAAAAAATGTTCAACATGACTAATTACAGAGAGAGCCAGGTCGGAAGTACAAGGAGCTGTCAGGTGGCACCTGCTAGGATGGCTGTCATGAGAAAGACAGAGGGTAAGTGCTGGTGAGGATGTGGAGAAAGAGAAGCCCACACGCTGCTGGTGGGAATGTGAACGACTGCGGCCATGGTGGAAGACAGTATGATGGTTCCTCAAAAAATTAAAACCAAACTAACAAATGATCCAGAATCCCCCTGCTTGGTATCTATCCAGAAGAAAGGAAATCAGTATTTCTCAGAGACGTCTGTGCTTCCGTGTTCACAGCAGCCAAGATACGGAATCAACCTGTTTCCATTGACGTACACAGATAAAGAAAATGTGGTAAATATACACCATGGAGTACTATTCAAGCTCAAAAAAAGCAGGGAAATCCTGGTTTGTGAACCGGGGAGGACATCATGGTAAGTGAAATAAGCCAGATATGAAAGACAAATACCACATGGTCTCACTGATGGCATCTAAACAAGCTGAACTCACTGAAGCTGAGTGGAATGGCAGTTACCAGGGGCTGGCGGGCAGGTGGGTGGAGACAGGGAATTGGGGAGCTTTTAATCAAAGGCTGCAAAGATTCAGTTCTGCAGGCTGAATAAGTTCTGGAGGTCTAATGTAGAGCCACAGGCAGGTGACTGTAATTAACAGTACCATGTCATAGGCTTGAAATTTGCTAAGAAGTAGAGTTGAAATGTTCTCACTGCACACCCATGGAAATTATGTGCAGTGGTAGATGTGTTAATCAGCTTAATAGTGGTAATCATTTCATAATATATCAAAATGTCATGTTGTACCTGTTAAAGATGTACAAGTTTTGCTTGTCATTTATACCGCTGTGAAGCTGAGAAGAAAATACAGCAAGTGTTCTGATTTAAAAAGCCCCTAAAAACACCACCAACAAACACCCTTCTTATTTGGCAGTTCCTCCCCCAGGCTGTTTGCATCCCGGCTTGCCGGTGGTCACTGGTCACTGTCTCTGTGGGTGAGCAGCTGCGGTCTCTGATTCCGGGTGTGTGAAATGTGGACACAGACAGTGGGGGAGAAAGCAGTGCACCTGTGCGTCCGTGTGTGTGGCACGGCATGTACGTGTGTGTGTGTGCGTGTGTGGCATGGCATGTACGTTTGTGTATGAGTGTGTGTGCGTCCGTGTGTGTGGCACGGTATGTACATGTGTGTGTGAGTGTGAGTGTGGCATGGCATGTACGTGTGTGTATGAGTGTGTGTGCGTCCGTGTGTGTGGCACGGTATGTACATGTGTGTATGAGTGTGAGTGTGTGTGTGGCATGGCATGTACGTGTGTGTATGAGTGTGTGTGCGTCCGGTGTGTGTGGCACGGTACGTACATGTGTGTGTGTGTGTGTGAGAGTCTGTGTGTGGCATGGCATGTACGTGTGTGTGTGTGAGTGTGTGTGAGTCTGTGTGTGTGGCTTCACACTCTGCCTGGCACTTGAAGTAAACTTGGAGTCAGTTAGCTCTTAGTCCCTGGAGGGACTCTACCATGTGTTTCTCAGAGGGCTTTGCATTATGGAGAAGGAAAAGAAAAACACCTTGTATTCGGTACAGCAAAGCTGCTAGAAGTAATTGAGATATTGCCTGAATGAGTACTCTAGACAAGATGCTGTTCTACATAATTTGATATTTTGAGAAAACCTTGTTTAGGTTTTTTTTTTTTTGAGGCAGAGTCTCACTCTGTTGCCCAGGCTGGAGTGCAATGACGTGTTCTCTGCTCACTGCAAGCTTTGCCGCCCAAGTTCAAGCGATTTTCCTGCCTCAGCCTCCTGAGTAGCTGGGATTATAGGCGCCCACCACCACGCCTGGCTAATTTTTGTATTTTTAGTAAAGATGGGGTTTTGTCATGTTGGCCAGGCTAGTCTTGAACTCATGACCTCAGGTGATCTGCCTGCCTTGGCCTCCCAAGGTGCTGAGATTACAGGCATGAGCCACGGAGCCTAGCCTAGATTTTTTTTTTTTTTTTTTTTTTTTTTTTTTTTCTGGAGTTTAGCTCTGGTTGCCCAGGCTGGAGTGCAATGGTGTGATCTCGGCTCACTGCAGCCTCCACCTCCCAGGTTCAAGAGATTCTCCTGCCTCAGCCTCCCGAGTAGCTGGGATTACAGGCGCCCACCATCATACCTGGCTAATTTTTTTGTATTTTTAGTAGAGACAGAGTTTTACCATTTTGGCCAGGCTGGTCTTGAACTCCTGACCTCAGGTGATCCACCTGCCTTGGCCTCCCAAAGTGCTGGGATTACAGGCGTGAGCCACTGTGCCCAGCCTCCCTATTTAGATTTAAAAAGTCATCTTAATATGGTATTTATAGTTCAGTTTTGACTTTGAAACAGTTTAAAACTTGCTTTGAAAAGCGCCAAAATAATTTTAGTTTTACTTTAATTGGAGACGTTAGCAAATACCTGCATTTTTATTTGATAATCTCATTCTAAACATTCACTATTGCAGGACAACAGAGTACCTATTGAAGGTAAAGGAGACTGGATTAGATATGCTGGCATGTGCCAGTGAGTATTTTAAAGCGAAATCTGTTATATAAGTCTATTTTTTTGGACTTGCCTGTTTTTGTTAATATCGAAGTGTAAAAGAACATCTCTGTGTGTGAGTAATTTGGTTTTGTCATTGAACTATTTTTAGTAAATTCATGTCTGAAGAGTGAAGTGATTTGAGAACTAAGCTTCTTAGGGCTTTACGTTAGTCATTTTTCCAGAAGCCACGCAGTGGGCCGTAGGTATGGACGACATTACCTGCAGTTGATGATCTGAGTGGTTCATATGGCGTATGATAGCTTGCTTTGTTCTTAGTTTGTCCTTCAAATCGTCGAGCAGAAACAGCAGACATGCCACATGCAGGTTTGGGTAAAAATGCATTGATGTGCGTTTAAATGTGGAGGATCCATTTTCCTGGAATACTTCTCCTCTGCCCCATGTGTTGCAGTTCGTTCGTTCGTTCGTTCGTTCCTTCCTTCCTCCCTCCTCTCTCTTCCTTCCCTCCCTCCCCTCCCTCTTTTCTCGTCTCTCTCTCTCTCTCTTTCTCTTCATCTTTCACAAGATCTCCCTCTGTCACCCAGTCTGGAGTATAGTGGGACTGCAACCTCTGTCTCCTTGGCTCAGGTGGTCCTCCTACCTCAACCTCTCCAGTAGCTGGGACCACAGGCGCCCACCACCACACCTTGATAATTTCTGTATTTTTTGGAGAGACAGAGTCGCAGCATGTTGCCCAGGCTGTTCTTGAACTCCTGAGCTCAAACGATCCTCCCTCCTCTGCCTCCCAAAGTGCCGGAATTACAGGCATGAGCCACCATGCCTGGCCTATTTCTTTTAGATTAGAAAATACCAATAGTCTCCCCTCCCTCCCTCCCTCCCTCCCTCCCTCTCTTCCTTCCTCTCTCTTTCTATCTTTCTCTTTCTTTTTTGAGACAAGGTCACGCTCTGTCACCCAGGCTGGAGTACAGTGGCATAACCACAGCTCACTACAGCCTTGACCTCCCAGGCTCAAGTGATCCTCCTGCCTCAGCCTCCCAAGCAGCTGGGACTATAGGCAAACATCACCATGCCCACTAATTTTTGTATTTTTTGTAGAGACAGGATTTTGCCATGTTGCCCAGACTGGTCTCAAATTCCTAGGCTGAAACGATCCACCCGTCTCAGCCTCCCAAAGTGCTGGAGTTACATGAGCCGCTGCACTGGTCCTTGACATTCTTTTTTCTACCTCTTCTTTCCTGACTCATTCTCGTGGAGGACCTGAAGCTGGCAGTGTAGCAAGCTGGCTGGGAGCAGGAACCCTGGACACTGCTTGCTGGAGTTCAAGGCCTGCCTCTGCTGTTTGCTGCCCACGTGACCAGGGCCTGTGTGACTGGGGCCTGCATGCTTGTCTCATCTGAGCTGGGGGTGATGCCCTGAGCCCCGCAGGGTCATGGGACCTGAACCACTAAGAGGCAGTGCCTGCACATAGTGAGGGCTCGATGGCCCCAGCTGTTTCTAAAAGCTGTTAACAATGACTTAGGAACGAGAATGTCATACATCCCAAGTCAGCACCTGGTGCTGTTCTTCTGCTCGATGAGGATGCAGCTCCTTGCGTCTAGGAGATGGTGTTGGTCCCCCCTGAGGTTGAGCTGTCCATGACGAGACCTCCCTCTTCACGAGTTTAGTGGCAGCTGCCTCTCTCAAGGTGTGGGCAATCGATGGCTGCTTTGGCTGAACAAAGCATTCATTGTTCTTTGATCTTTTTCAGTGGTTACCACCTCTTTCTTCTCCTATTTCTTAAGAAAGACGATGAACTGGACTTGGATGACTGGCTTCTTACTGTGTAAATTGGGGGCATTCCTTACAAACAGTGAAGCGGCCAGGCATGGTGGCTCACGCCTGTAATCCCAGCACTTTGGGAGGCCAAGGTGGGAGGACTGCTTGAGCGCCAGATTTCAAGACCAGCCTGGGCAATAATAGTGAGACCACATCTGTACCAAAAAAAAAAAAAAAAAAACCCAGGCGTAGTGGCACAAACCTGTAGTCCCAGCTACTTGGGAGGCTGAGGCAGGAGGACTGTTTGAACCTGGGAGGTCACAGCTGCAATGGGCTACGACTGTACCACAGCACTCTAGCCTGGGTGACAGAGCGAGACCCTGTCTCAATATATATATAAAATAAACATAAAAACAACAACACCCCCCCCTCCGCTGGCAAGAAAAAGCCATTTTAGAGCTTCCTGTGCATGTGATTTGTGTGAGCTGTGACTCGTTTCAGGAAGTGAGCGGTTCTGCTGACGGGCTTGGAGGTGGCCCTGCCTCCTCCTCCCTGAGCTTTGGTTGTCTGAGTTCAGTGTTCTCTGACCCATCCTCGCTGACTTCTCCTTTAGTGGGATTCACTGAAGTTCATCGTCCTCCTGACTTTTCCCTGGCTTTCATTGGGGGAGAGGAAGTGAGTAGGGGAAGGAAGCAGAAGCTTCTCTTGGCTGCCTGACCCTCACGTGGACCTTGGTGAGAGCGGGGGACGTCATTCTTGGGTTCCTGGCCTTTGGTGCCTGTGGAGACGGAGCCATCCACCTGCCGCCAGTCTATGCTTTAGTAGGGGTCTGAGTCACTGAGTCCCACAAAGTGGGGGCTTCAAACAGCAGCCGCTCATCCTCTCAGTCCTGGAGGTGGGGTCTGAACTGGTGTCTGCAGGGCAGGCCGCCTCGGGAGGCTCCAGGGAGAGGCTGTTCCTCTCTCTAGCTCCTGGTGGGTGCTGGCCGTCTTTGCCTGAGGAGCCATGGCTCTCATCTCTGCCTCTGTTTCCCCCATGGTCTCCTCCCCGGGGGTCTGCCCTCACATTGCCTTCGGCCGTGTGTCTTCTCCAATAAGGACACCCGTTAGATTGGATTAAGGGTCTGCCATATTCCATGTGGTCACATTTTAACTAATCACTTCTACAGACACCCGGTTTCCAGATGAGGCCACATTCACGGGTGCTGGAGATGAAGACTTGAACATACAGTTTTGAACCTGTGATAATACATTGATGATTCTATTTTTATACAGCAAGTGGTCTTTCCTGCCTTCTGGCTCACCTTCCAGGGGAGAAATGGGGCCCACTTCTGTGTTCGAAGGCACTGCGTGGCTGGAGCTTCGGGTACTACTGCTGGGCCAGGAGCGCAATGCGGTCGGGCGCTCATCGGCGCCGGTCCAGCCCTACCTGGAAGGCCTGGGTCCGGCGTGCGGGGTGGGTGTGGCACTTCACGGCTGCTGTGAAAACTTAGTCACTGCACAGGCGTTTTATGGAGGCGCTCGGAACAGGCAGCAGGAGGAGAGGTGGAATCTGAAGAACAGGCTCCAGTCCCTCCATGGAGTCTCTGAGCCTGCACTTGCAGATCTGCAGAAATGGAAAAGAGACTTCCCAGGGTGGTTTGAGGATCCATGAAGACGCGCCCCTCCAAGCGGTTGTATGAATCAGTGGTTGTTCATTTCTGTAAATGTGCGTCTCCTTCATGCCTGTTCCGAGTAGCCTGTGAGTGCCTGCTGTGATCCAGGAACTGTACCTGGTGTTCAGGTGGGGTTGGGGCGTCTCTGGCTCTGAGTCAGCTCTGCGCTGTCCAGCATGGTAGCCCTGGCCACACGTGGCTTGGACTTGTAGATGTGGCTAGTTCCAGGTGAGATGTGTGCTTTTCAAAGTGAGGAAGAATTCTGAGTTGAAATTCGTCGTGACATCTCCGTCTCCCTGTGCTGACTGCACTCCACTGCCAGCAGAAGTTCCTGGGCGGGTCCGGTGGCTCACGCCTGGAATCCCAGCTCTTTAGAAGGGCGAAAGCTGCATCACTTGAGCTCAGGAGTTCGAGACCAGGCTGGGCAACTTAGTGAGACCTCACCTCTACTAAAAATTAAAAAATTAGCTGGGTGTGGTGGTACACACCTATAGTCCCAGCTGCCTGGGAGGCTGAGGTGGGAGGATTGCTTGAGCCCAGGAGGATGAGGTTGCAGTGAGCTGTTACTGTGCCACTGCACTCCAGCCTGGTGACAGAGCAAGACCCTGTCTCTCTATAAGAAAAAAAAAAGGCCGGGCATGGTGGCTTATGCCTGTAACTCCAGCACTTTGGGAGGCTGAGGTGGGGGGATCACGACGTCAGGAGTTTGAGACCAGCCTGACCAACATGGTAAAACCCCATCTCTACTAAAAATACAAAAATTAGCTGGGTGTGGTGGTGCGTGCCTATAATCCCAGTTACTCAGGAGGCTGACGCAGGAGAATCGCTTGAACTTGGGAGGTTGAGGTTGCAGTGAGCAGAGATCACGCCACCATACTCCAGCCTGGGCGACAGAGCGAGACCCCATCTCAAGAAAAAAAGAATTAGTAATAATAAAACAGATGTTGCTGGATGTGTCTTCTGTTCTTTGTTCTGGAAATCGTATCCTGTTTTCCTGTTTAGTTGTTGAAAAGCTGGCGGGAGAAGACTTGCGCATTTATGCTGAGGTCCAGTTTTGTGGCGTTCACACTCTTTCTAAAGTCTGCTGGGAAGCCCCAGGGTGCACAGAAGGGGGCATGCATAGTGGATCAGCATTTGGAAAGAGAACTCGCCAGGCAAGGGACCCTCAGTGAAGTAGCCAGTTAGGGTCACAGTGATCCTTCCAGTTTTCAGAAAAGCCCTCTCATGCCGTCTCCCCTGATCTGGACATTTGTCCTATTTGGCTGAGGGGTGAGGCACTGGTTGGGATGTGGCCAGCACCCGTGGCCCGAACACCTGCACATTGCAGTGGCAGCACCTCTTTGTTTGTGGGGGGGACTCGGCCTCAGGGGACAGCCTAGAGATGAGGGAGCTGTGTGGGCCTCTCTGGAGAGCCTCAGCTTTGCAGATGGCTTCCATCCCAGGGAAGCAAGTGAGAATTCCACGTGAATAAGGCAGCAGGCTTCCCCAGAGAAACAGACTGAACAGGGTGTGTGTGAGCCCAGGCAAGGTTTCTCTATTGCTGAATTTCTTCTCCTCTGGAAGAGCTGAGCCTTTGCTTCTCAGGCCATCAGCTGATTAGACCAGGCCCACCATATCACAGAGGATATCTGCTTTTTCACCTTCCTTGATACAAATGCTGATCCCATCTAAAAACACCTTCCCAGCAATGTCCAGGCTAGTGCAGGACCACACTGTGGACACCGGGGCCGGGCCACACACACTTCCCCATTGCGGTGGATGGAGGCTGGCAAGCCGGTTTACTCACCGGAGACTTGGGTGCATGTGGGTTCTCGGGGAAGACCTGCCCGCTGCATGGGGCCCTTGCCCACAGGCTCTCTGCTTTCCACGTACTGGCGGGGGCAGCTGTGTCCAGCGGGCCCTCTGCTGGCTCCAGGGAGCTCCTTTCATGCATCTGGCAGCTCTCGTGGGCCCTCCTTACTGCACTGAAATCAGTAAGCAAGTGAGTACAGTGTTGGTTATAGGAGTCAATCGTTTGTTCCTTTCTAATGCTCCTGAGGGGATGGTTGCTTCCACATCCCGTTCCGTCTTCGTTCTGAGGCAGGGTCTTGCTCTGCTGCCGGCTAGAGTGCAGTGGCACGATCTGATCACAGCTGGCTGTACGTCAACCTCCCAGGCTCAGGCAATCCTCCTGCCTCAGCCTCCTGAGTAGCTGGGACTATAGGCACATACCCCGACATCCAGCTAATTTTTAAATTTTTGGTTGAGACAGAGACTCACTGTGTTGCCCAGGCTGGTCTCAAACTCAGGGGCTCAAGGGACCCTCCCACCTCGGCCTTCTGAAGTGCTAGGATTACAGGTATGAACCACTGTGCCCGGCCTCCACGCACCATTCTCTAACTAAGTTCACTATCAGGCAGTTTAAAAAAAACAAACCCCCAGGGCATGCCTGTGGAGATGGTCCCATGACTGTAAACTTGAGTCAAAACTCAACAGCTTTACAAAACAGAACTAAAATAACCTTTTGGCTCATATTTGTGGATGCAACCTGCAAACACTGGAGGAAGCATGCAGTGGTATTTTTACACAATCTAACGGGAAGTACGTCGGTCACAGCCGCTCCAGGCTGCGCCGCTGCTGGTGCCATTGCTGGAGTTTTTTATCTTGCTCCCATCTCTGGTCTGGGAATCTGCACTTTTCCTTTCCTCGAGTTGTCAGATTTTTTGTGAGTTCCCTGCCAGTGGGCTGTCCGATCTGGCAAGGCAGAGCAGAGAACGCATCTTAAAAGTTTCTGTTCTCTGCTGGGCATGATGTCTCACGCTTGTGATCCCAGCACTTTGGGAGGCCAAGTTGGGAATATGGCATGAGCCCAGGAGGTCACGACCAGCCTGGTCAACATAGTGAGTCCCCGCCTCTACAAAAACATAAAATAAACTAGCCAGGTGTGGTGGTATGTACCTGTGGTCTTAGCTACTCGGGAGGTTGAGGTGGGAGGACACTTGAGCCCAGGAGATAGAGGCTGCACAGAGCCTTGATTGCACCACTGCGATCCACCCTGGGTGGACAGAGCAAGACTATCTCAAAAAGGAAAAAAAAAAATTAAAAAAAAAAAAAAGGCTGGGCACAGTGGCTCACGCCGGTAATGCCAGCACTTTGGGAGACCAAGGTGGGTGGATCACTTGAGGTCAAGAGTTCAAGACCAGCCTGGCCAACATGGCGAAACCCCTTCTCTACTAAAAATACAAAAATTATCTGGGCATGGTGGTGTGAGCCAGTAATCCCAGCTACTCAGGCGGCTGGAGCAGGAGAACCTGGGTGACAGAGCAAGACTCAGTCTCAATTTAAAAACAAGTTCCTGTTGTCTCAGTGTTTGCATTTCCTGGTAGGACTTACTTTTCAATGAGTTGAAATACCAAGCTTGGTAATTCTTACATTTCAATAGCTGCCTTTTTGCCTCCCACTTTCACTGGGTACGTTGCTGATTTTCACTCCTGGTGCACGCGGTTTTCACCTGAGTTTTTAAAGCTAATACAAATGCCAGCTCCATGCTTGATCCTGGCAGCTGGGTCAGGGTCTGAGCATCAAGGTTTTTTGAGTCTCCCCCATCCCCTGCTTAAGATGTGAGCCAACGGTGTCATGGCCTCTGATGGTATCTTAACCCACTTTCTCATTTAAGCCAGGAGTCAAAATGACACAATACCTGGGGTAGAAGCCCAGCTGTGTTTGGCCCTGGGCAGGCTGACGAGTGAAATGGAAAGCACACAGGCCGTTTTCAATTCCCCCCACAGCGGACTGGGATTACTGTGGGTGCTGACTTCCTTCCCCTTGAACCTGCTCCCCGGGGCATGTCAGCTGCACTGATCCGGCAACATCCGGATCACCCCCAGGACCAGGGAGAAGGTCGTCCTCTGAGAATAAGAAACGTAGACGATTGGTCCACTGCAAAAGTGCCCAGTCGGCCCCGGGAGGTAGCATGTAAGTGGAGGGATGAGGGGTCCCGTGACCCGGGCAGCCCTGGGACGGCGGCGTCCATCCTTAGGTTCAGGAGGTATCTCACGATTTATGGAACAAACATTTCTATTATAGGGCTAATGTGCCAGGCACAGCTCCAGGCAGTTCACCTGTGTGCAGATCCTGTTTTCTCAGCCACCCTTTGGCAGGTACGACCCACATTTTAGTGACAGGGAAACTGAGGTACCACATGTCTAAGTGACTTGCCCAGGGTCACATGGCAAGGGTTTGAATGTAGTCCGTCTCTAGAGCGGGGGCTCTTTACCAGAACACTCTGCGGTCTCTGCCCAGAGAATTAGCCGGCACCTCCAGGGCAGTTCTCTGCATAAAATTTGGAGCTCCTGGGCAGGTGACTGCACTCTGCAGATGCCCGTGCTCTGCGGCACGCAGGGTGGAGATGGGCATTTCTCCGGCCAGGGAGGCCACCTCCAGATGCCCTAGGCCCTTTCCCCTGCTTCCGGGGGTGGTTACAGCAGACTCCTTGGGGTGCCTGGCACCAGCATGCTTGTCAGGGCTCCACCCCTCCTGTGCCTGTTGCCCACCTTCTTCTCCATCTGTGCCTCAGTTTCTCCTGTAAAACATGGGAAGGGGAAGATTGTACGAGCAAAATAAACTCCGAGGACGCCTTGTGCTGGCCACGCTTCTTCCCATCGCGAAGCAGCGCTTCATGTCCCTGATATGGGGACGGGGACGGGTTGGGGGATGGGTTGGGGGGACGGGTTGGGGGACGGGTTGGGAGACGTTAACAGCTCGTTCCCTGCCATAAATTACCAAGTCCACTTCCTTCTCTTGTTTAGACAGAACTTACACTTCATAAAGTGAGTGGAATTAGCTCTTTAGGTAAACAGACACAATTGTGTTTTTAGATATGTAAATTCCAGAAACAAACCTGGTGGGACCTGCCCGCCCAGGGCCCCGTGTCTGGGTAGAGGTGGGGTGGGTGAGACCTGCCTGCCCCATGTCTGTGTAGAGGTGGGGCGGGTGAGACCTGCCTGCCCAGCGCCCCGTGTCTGGGTAGAGGTGGGGTGGGTGAGACCTGCCTGCCCCATGTCTGTGTAGAGGTAGGGCGGGTGAGACCTGCCTGCCCAGCGCCCCGTGTCTGTGTAGAGGTGGGGTGGGTGAGACCTGCCTGCCCCATGTCTGTGTAGAGGTGGGGCGGGTGAGACCTGCCTGCCCCATGTCTGTGTAGAGGTGGGGCGGGTGAGACCTGCCTGCCCAGCGCCCCGTGTCTGTGTAGAGGTGGGGTGGGTGAGAACTCCCTCCCCAGGGCCCCGTGTCTGTGTAGAGGTGGGGCGGGTGAGAACTCCCTCCCCAGCGCCCCGTGTCTGTGTAGAGGTGGGGCGGGTGAGACCTGCCTGCCCAGCGCCCCGTGTCTGTGTAGAGGTGGGGTGGGTGAGACCTGCCTGCCCAGCGCCCCGTGTCTGTGTAGAGGTGGGGCGGGTGAGACCTGCCTGCCCAGCGCCCCGTGTCTGTGTAGAGGTGGGGCGGGTGAGAACTCCCTCCCCAGGGCTATGCCTGTAGTAGGCAGGGGGTCTTCATCTCTGGCCGCTCTGGACTCACTGGCGAAGTCCCGGTCAGTTTTGCTGCGTTTCAATGGTTTCTCCAACAGTGTGGCTGGTCAGACATTGGAGGCGCTGTTACAGATTCAGGGTTCCCTCACCACCAGGGGTAATTGACGTCTTCGTCTGTATTGTGTTGGTGGCATAAAAGCTTAGCAGATAACTTCTCGATTTGCTACATAAACGAGTCATAATTCCTGGCCAAGCGTAACCTAGAGCCTGGGCTCCCGTCACTCACACATCCTCCCACCTGCTTGGCTGGAAGACAGATCAGGCTAAGAGGCAGAGTCTGGCAGGAGGCTGGGCTTCCTCCATGGGCTCGAAGCCCTGCCTCCAGGCCTGATGATGGGCTGGACTGGGAGGCCCGTGTTTGTAGTGACCACACAGGCTTGGCAGCCTGGCTGTGTTCACCAGACCAGGGCTGGCAGCTCACTGACCCTTGGCTGCATTGCTTGAATTTGAACCAACTTGTGATGTTTCTCTTTTGACCTGTTTCTGGGTCAGCCTGGGGCTCTGGCATCCCCAGAATTGGACCTGAGGCTGTTAATTTCTCCAGCAAAATCCAAGTAAACTACCAGAATTCTTAGCATTTTGGCTTCAGGATTGGTACTGAGGGACTCCTGTCTGGGGGAGAAGGCAGGAGAGATGGCTGATCCTGTTTCCAGGGGAGAGGGACTTGTGAAAGACCCAGTTTAAGGCCGTACTTGTAGACAGGAAATCAACATTCTAGAGGTCCAGGGGCTGACATGTGTGTGGGGTTAGCAGCAGGGGGCTGCCTGCCCGACGCACAGCACATTCACAAACCACCAGAAAATGTATGAGGGCCCTTGGGTTCAAATACACTGTGAATTTGTCAAAGCCAAGTGCAAAAGGTCAAGTGACACCATATAATCTTCATTGTCTTATGTTGGCTGTCATGCCTGAAATACCAGCGCCCCTACTTAAATTCAGTCACGATTAAATTCAGGACTTCTGTTCCCTGTGGGGACTGGCCCTTCTCGTTGTGGACAATAGACTCATTTAGAGCAGCCTGAATATTCCATTAGCAATCCTAAAAGCTATACATTATCTCCAAAATTGTATTTTAGATTTGCAAATATGAAAACTGCTTGCTTGTAAATTCCTTAGCTGGGGCAACTGCATTTATATTAATGGGTAGATAACAGATTATAGGGTTCAAGCAACAATTTTTATTGACTTTTTTTCTGGCCAGCATTTGTGATTCTTCAGTTCCTACTTCTTTTCGTTACTAAGATCTTTCCTTTTGTATTATTATTTCCTTTTTTAGCTTTTTAAAGGCAAATCAGACATTTTTACCTGGAATAGGAAGCTATTTTAGGCATAGGCATCAACACAGTTCCCCCTTCGGCCCAAGTGAACTGTGTCACAGAGACTTGAAAAAAATTCTTCCAGGGTAGCTGGAATGTCCCTGACTCCGTGTTCCCATAGTCACACTCTTGTGAAATCTGGTGGGTAGAAGCTGATGACATTTTTAGCTCCTGTAAAAACCTCGTGATGCCTGGACTGTTATCGGTGACATTTTTCTTTCTTTTCTTATTATTACCATTTTAAATTTATTTTAGAGATGGGGTCTCACTCTGTTGCCCAGGCTGGAGTGCAGTGGCATGATCATAGGTCACTGCAGCCTCAAACTCCTTGGCACAAGCGATCTTCCCTCCTCAGCCTCCTGAGTAGCTGGGACTACAGAAATGCGTCACCACGCCTGGCTAATTTAAAGCTAATTTGTAGAGATGGGAGCCTTGCTGTATTGCCCAGGCTGGTTTCCAGCTCCTGGCCTCAAGCAGTCCTCCTGCCCTAGCCTTTTCTTTTTAAGCTGACGCCTGTTATTGCCAGTTTTTATATTGGGTTTTAAAGGTTCTTGATCATCATCTTCCATAGTGGGCGAACGACTGTGAGTTCAGGGGACACTGTTTGGTTTCTGCCCAGTTTGACTGGGACCTGATTGAATTGTTAGTCTGAAGCTGACCTGTGGTAGGCGTGCAGAAGGGAGGAATGTTGCCCTTCAGGTGCTGAATTCCAGGGCACAAGCTGCTTGCCAACAGGGTGGCTCTGTCGCCCAAACGGCGGCATTTCCCGGCCGGCTTTTCCCAGAAGAGGGAGGTGACCTGGGTAGCTCTGACACTTTGACCCTCAGACTGGCAGCAGGGCACATTCTTCCGACTCCTACCAGAGCCAGCCTGGCTCAGCTCCCAGCTCCTTCCCTCCACATTCCCGAAGGCACACTGTGGGTTTGCGGGAGCGGGAGCTGGAGCCAGGCTCGGGGCCTGGGAGACCGCAGTGGGCAGCAGACAGGTCTGTCCGGCTCTTCTCATAGGACATGAATGTATGTGTCTGTGGCCTTCTCTCTCCAGGGTTGCCCAAGGGGTGACCAGACTGCCTGAAAATCCTGGCGGCGTCTCCCAGCAAGGCTTGAGGACTTGGTGTCATCAGAACGTGACCATTTCAGAAAGATCGAGGTGGAAATGGGGTGAAATTTTGTTGTGTTTCTTGGCTATTTGGCTCTAAACGGTGGTTTATTCGCAAAGGACAGTCTGCCTCAGAGAACCGCATGTGTACAGGTGTCATGCATTCAGTCCATGCTCCAAACGCCCACAGACCAGGGTCCTTAACTTCTTTTGTGTCAAGACCCCCTCAGCCCCCGAGGGGTATGAGCCCAGGACCCCTTCTGAGAACACTGTACCCGGGTGCATGCAGTCACATACAAAGGTAACCAGATGTCCTGAAGTACAGTCGTCCAAAGCCTTTTAAAATTATGATATGTGGTTCACGATCCACGTTAATGAATGAGGGCGTGGCAGGCCTAAGGGTGGTGGCGATCTTGAAGGGTTGTGCACGTCGCACTGGGGTGTCTGAAGCGGCTGGCGTGCGGATGGAAGCATCTGCTGGCCCTGTTGGTGGTGAGTGCCCCTCCTTGCCGTTTCTACAGTTTGCTGCCAACATTTATAATGGAAGGAAATGGTAAATTTCAGGCAGAGAGTGGTGAAAACAAAGATGACATTTTCTCCCCCCATTCAAGGTTGTGGACCCTGTGAAATTGGTTTATGACCCAGTGATGAAGAGCCCTTGCTACTGGTCAGCTCTGTCCACACCCTCGGGGACGTTGCCCTCAGAGTGACATGAGACCATTTAGAATTTAGAGGCTGCCAATGATGGGCCACTGTTGCATTTTCTGTTTGCCTAAACATGGTTTTTAGAGAATTTTGAATTAGTTTTGAACATTTACAACTTGGGCAATTGCTCAGTAAACCCACATTGTTAGCTTCTTTTAAAAAAATCAGAACCAGGCTTGCTTTTCCCCGAGGAGGGATTGGAATGGGACCCGGACACTCCCTGGGTGCCACCTCTCTCCGTGTCGTCGCCCACTGGCCAGGGGCATTTGACCTTGCGTTCTGGGCTTGAGAGTGGAGGCCAGTGCTGTTGGTCCAGTGCTGCTAGTCAGCTGTTCCCAGCTCTCCCTCCTCTTGGTCTAAGGGCATGGCCCGGGAGGCCACACTTGCCCAGGGAGGAGGGGGAGGAGCTGGCCTGCAGGGTTCGCTGTGGGAGCCTCCAGGCCTGTTTGCAGAGGCCCCTTGGGGTGGCATCTGAGCACAGGTCTCACTCCACTTCGAAAGCGTGCCCCTGGAAGGTGTAGTGGGGGAGAAGGTGCTTTGTGATTGGAAGATCTCACTTGGGGTTTGCTAATTGGTGATTGAAACAGATCCGTCACCAGGAACGCTTGTGAAGCCCTTACTTTTAGCAGGGAGGGCCTGTGCCATGCACGGCCTGCTCAAGTCCTCGAGAGGCAGGGGGGCATGGTGCATGCTGCTGCCTCTCCCACAGCTGCTTCCTGAGAGCTCATCTCCCCAACGTGGCAGATGTGCCAATGAGGAAAAGCATACCAAGGCCCGAAGTACACCCCTGCAGGCTGCTCGGCGCCCTCCCTGCTGTGTGCACTGCACCTGTCCCAGGAACACTGGCTGGCCATGATCAGATCTGCTCCCCCTTGTGAGAGTCTGTCCTCCAAATCTGAGTCTGCAGAAAGCTTGTGCTACAGGCAGGGCTTCCTGAATTCTGCCAGAAAGTTCCCAGGTAGCTCCCACCTGCCTTAAGTGGACTGGCAGGGAGCTGCCTGCCAGTGGGGGAGGTGAGTGGGCCCCCTGGGGGTCTATGCACTGTTGCTGGGATAGAAAGGTGGTCCTGGGCAGATGTCGGGAAAGGACACTGTGGGTGTGCCGATGTTACCTGTGGGGGAGTGTATTCTGACCTGGGTTGATTTGATTAGATGACAACATTGGAAAAGTACGCAGAGACCCGGACCTTTTAATCCTCTTTTTTAGCAATCAATTTTGGGGTTTTTGCATTTATATGCAGGATGGAGGTGGTGGTTCCCGTGCCCCGGCCCAGCCTCCCGGGAGCGCTGCTGTGCCTGACTCGCCCACACTTCAGTCTACTCATGGAAAGCGTGTGTGCTGCGTGGACTTTGTGAGGCTGGAGTGCTGGGGGATGTTCCTGTGCAGTGTGGCTGGTGGCTGTGTTCTGAGATGAGAGATAACCGATCTTCTGTCCCTCTTTACCCACCAGGGCGGGAGCAGTTCCACGGCCTGGGCTCCATGTACTGCCGGGGAGCAGCTGCCATCATCCTCACCTATGATGTGAATCACCCGCAGAGCCTGGTGGAACTGGAGGACCGCTTCCTGGGCCTGACAGAAACAGCCAGCAAAGACTGCCTCTTCGCCATCGTGGGGAACAAAGTGGACCTCACTGAGGAGGGGGCCCTTGGAGGGCCAGGAGAAGGGAGAGTACAGTCCCAATTTGGACGGCGGGGGCTGCGTCTCCCCCAGGGTGCCTAAGCAGGTGCATCTGGAGGACGCGGTGGCCCTTTACAAAAAGATCCTGAAGTACAAGATGCTGGATGAGCAGGACATGCCGGCCGCTGAGCAGATGTGCTTTGAGACCAGCGCCAAGACGGGCTACAATGTGGACCTCCTGTTTGAGACCCTGTTTGACCTGGTGGTGCCAATGATCTTACGGCAGAGAGCTGAGAGGCCGTCACACACGGTGGACATATCCAGCCATAAGCCACCCAAGAGGACCAGATCTGGGTGTTGTTCCTGACTTTCAAGGGCCCCCCCAGACTCAGACTGTGCGTGTGGAAAGGGGTCTGAGCAGGCAAGCTGTGGTCTTAAAGGAGCAAGGAACACCGAGGAATTATTTTACAGAACAACACACACAGTAGAATGGAGTGGAAATGGCAGCTTGGCTTGAAAAGGAGGTCGACGTGTGTGGTCTCCTCAGTCGCTGGCAGAGGGCTGGGGAGGTGAGGAATGGGAATCCTCTGCAAAGCCCAATCCGCAGAGCCGAGACCCCTGGGGCTCTCTGCGGCACTGGTCCTTCTCAGCCAGCCTCCCACAGCCCCCTCACCCTCGCACAGGCAGAAGAGAAGCCCACATCTGCACCTGCGCCTCTGACCCTTTCAGCACCCCCCGGGCTGTTACCAATCTTACAACTTACATGTGTCTTGTTCTCAAGTGTTTCTCTTCACTGTGAGTTGTCTCTGGTCTTCCCACTTGGTACTTATATCTTGATGCTTTATAACCCTGACTCTCGACATGTTAATTTATACAAATCAGGAATAACTGTTTTTATACTGATTGCAGCAATGTGGGCTACATGCATTATTAAAGAGGATTTTGGGAAAACCTTTGCTTTGAGACTAAACTGACTTTATTTGTACCCCCAGTCCCAGGGACTCTGCGGGGCGGGGTGGGGGTGCTGGGGAGATGGCTGTGAACTTGAAAGACCTCTGTTTCTTCGAAAGCTCTGAAATCCTTACCAATTGCAGAATATTTAGATTGGCCCATCTGCCTAGTTTTCTGATGTCTTGAATTCCAATAATAGCAGCAAAGCTAAAAGGTCTGGTTCTGCTGAAGTCCGGGGCATCCGAGCACCCAGGTCTCTGAATCGGAAACCCCCTTCGGGTCTGCTGCTGGCCGTGGGGTGGCTCTCTATTGGAAGATGCCAGACGAAGACGTCAGGAGACGATAGTTTTTGTTTTCTCAGAATCTGATTGAATGAAAGCAGGCCAGAGTCAGAGCTCTTTGTTGGGAGGGAACGTGGGGATGATGGCCCTGGACAGTGGGTTTCAAGAGTGCTGTTTTCTTTTCTTTTCTTTTTTCTTTTTTTTTTTGGTGATAGGGTCTTGCTCTGTCACCCAGGCTGGAGTACAGTGGTGTGATCTTGGCTCACCGCAGCCTCTACCTCCTGGGTTCAAGCGATTCTCCCACCTCAGCCTCCCAAGTAGCTGGGATTACAGGCACACGCCACCATGCCCTGTGAATTTTGTGTGTGTGCGTGTAGAGATGGGGTTTTGCCATATTGCCCAGGCTGGTCTCAAACCCTTGGGCTCAAGTGATCCTCCCGATTCAGCCTTCCAACGTGCTGCATTACAGGGGTGCTTTGTTTTCTGGAGAGCTGTTCATAATTTGCTGCAGGCCTGTGCTCTCCGACTTCTGGGCTGCTGCAGGCCTAACTTCCCCTGCTCCTGTGGAATGAGAACTTTCAGGCAAGGGAGGGAGCTTGGACCCCAGGAGGAAGCACTGAGGCAATCCCTGCTAGGGTGGGTCCTCGGCCCCCCTGAGATGCTGTCTCAGGATTTAAACCTGCAGTTTCACAACAGCAGCCCACTGAGAAGTAAACGCAGATCAGCCTGACTCATGACTTTTTATTGACTTGGCTGAATTTACCACTGTAGGGACAGAAGTTTTATTTATTTTCTATAAACTGCATCTTTTCCAGTGACCCATGTAGGAAATATACTACCCAAAGAGAACTTGGAATCTTTTTTTTTTTTTTTTTTTTTGGTGACAGGGTCTCACTCTGTTGTCTAGGCTGGAGTGCAGTGGCGCAGTTTCAGCTCACTGCAGTCTTGAACTCCTGAGCACAAGCGATCCACCCATCTCAGCCACCCGAGTAGCTGGGACTACAGGGTTGTGTCACTATGCCTGGGTAATTTTTTATTTTTATTTTTTTGTAGAGATGAGGTCTCACTATGTTTCCCAGCCTGGCCTGGAACTCCTGGGCTCACACAATCCTCCTGCCTCAGCCTCTCAAAGTGCAGGGATCAGAAGCATGAGTCCCCGGCCTGGCCAGAGTCTTTCTTTGAAGGCGATGGAGGGAAAGCGTCACATGGCACTGCTTTGGCAGTTGGTGCTTGAAGGCAGGGAGGGCTGTGTGAATGCCTGAGGCCCGTTGTTCCTGAACGTTATTGGATTCAATTTCCCATCTGTTCTGGGCTCCCAACAGCTTGCTTCCTCGAGGGGCTGCATGCTCCGGGGATGGTGCCCACGGGTGGCACATTCTCCGTCGACTCCGTTTAAGCATTTCATCCCGTATGTGTTGCCCTAAAAAAAGTCCCTGTGGGCTCCTTTAAACGAGTTCCTCTGAGCAGTCGGCGCTGCGGTCTCTCCGATGCTAGCAACTTCCAGCTGCCCTTACAAGTGCTTTTGTGAGGGCATGAGGGGCTCATTAATTCAGCACATCTCACTGAGAAGTCACTCTCTCCGCAGCCCTGCCTGGAACTGAGTGATTGGGCCTTTTCGATGACGGTGCTGCCACAGGCTCCCGGGACCCTGTGTCCTGGGCTGCATCCCAAGTGGACCTCAGACACTAGCCTGGCTCCTCGCTGAGGAGCCTGGTCTTGGGTCCTACTCCCCGCCCTCATCTCACATGGCCCCTTGTTCCTACCAGAAACCAAGTCAGTTCTTGGAAAGCTTGAAATCTCTCAGTTGGGCAACTTAGCCATTGGAGATGGTGCAGATTTCCCTGCTGGGTGTGGGTTTGAGCTCGTGACCTCGAGTATCCGCCTTTCCTTTGCACAAAGCAGCCACTCCAGGGAGGAGAAGAGCAAGTGACGGTCGGGGTTAATGGCCGTGCGTGGTCTCGGAGCCCCCTTCTGCACATTTCCAGCTGGAGCTCCGGTGTCTCCATGCAGATGGGAACCCTTTCCTCAATGACACCTCATGGTCAGGTATTTCCTGGTGCCCTTGAAGTCTCATGCCTGGTGGTGGCATTAGGAAGTTTTGGGGTTAGGGATGTGGTAATCTGGGTGCTGTCAGAATGTCTCCTTCCCCCAGCCTCCCAGGCCTAGTTTCTTAAAGAGTATGACGTTGTCATTTCTGGATCCAACTTCCTCGTTTAAACAGCGCCTGCTGTGCCAGGAAAACAACCTCACATGAATGTTCCCAGCACATGGGTTCCCCCACCGCATGGCTCCCTCCCCTCACAGCACACAGATCCCCCACCCCCGTCATAGCACACGGCTCTCCCCCTCAGCACATGGGTGCCCTCCAGCACACAGATCCCCCCAGGACACAGGTCCCCCGCCCACAGATCCCCACAGCACACAGTACCCCCAGCACACAGATCCCCCCCCGCACACAGATCCCCCAGCACACAGGTCCCCCACCAACAGATCCCCGCAGCACACAGATCCCCCCAGCACACAGGTCCCCCCCCCCACAGATCCCCCGCAGCACACAGTACCCCCAGCATACAGATCCCCCCGGCATACAGATCCCCCCCAGCACACAGGTCTCCCCAGCACATGGGTCCCCCTAGCATGTGGGTGCCCCAGCACATGGATCCCTCCAGCAGAGGCGAGCTACTGCTCAAAACCTGTGAGACAGACCCATGAAAGACGGAGATGGTGCTTGTCTTCCAGAGAGAAGGGGCAAAGGCACTGAGCTTGGCCTTCACTCTGTGCTCCTGGGAGACTCTAACCAGGCTGAACCCCTGCTGAGTGATGACCACAAACCTCTGAAGAAGGAAGAAAGTCGGACCTGGGCCCCAGAGACCCTGGTGGGAGTGCAGCTGTGTGGCCTCCAGGTGTTTGGAGGATTTCAAAGGCACAGATCCACCCAGCCGTGGTTGGTGGAGTCCAGGTCATACCTTCCCTTCTGTGGCCAGGCAGGGTGGCCTGTGCCCCTGGTCTTCTTGTGTGCCATTATTAGCAGCACAGCCTCTTCTCCGCAGCGTGCAGGGCGCTTCCATCCTCCCACTTTGCAGAGCTGGATCTTTGGAGCTGTACTGTGAGAACAGGACAGAGGCGCTGGTGCGGTGGGGTGGACAAACAGCAGAGACCCTGCACACACACACAGCCGGGACCCTGCACACACAGGTGCCGCCTGCACCCAGCCTCCTCTGTGCCAGCTTTTGAAACTCTTGGGCCCAGTCCTCCCTTTGGTCCAGGCCACCTCCTTCAGGGAAAGCTGACACCTTCAGAGCAAGCAGCTTTGTGTGGTTACCAAGCTGTGTGTCCCTCCCCTTCCCTTTGTGTTTGCCTTGAACTCACTGGCCCCATCCTGAGGGGTTGGATCTGGAGGGCACCTTGCTCAAGGATCTTTGGATCCAAGACCCAAGTCCAAGAAGGTGCATCCTGGGCAGAGTGTCAGGGGCCGGAGTGAGACACGCCCAGGCCTTGGCTCCCAGTTCCTCGCCCACCCACTCCCTCGCCCTGCCCTTCCGGCTCAGTGTACTCTGGCTGTTTTCTTGGGATGTCAACTTGGAAGGTCCTGCCTGGGGCATGGAGGCTTGGGAATCTGAGCCTCGGATTTCCAGTGCCATGTTCCAGTTGCTGCCATGTCTTTCCTTCCCTGAAGGTGGGCTTGGTTGGTCTGGCTGTGAATGGTGGCTCAGCCCCTCGCTTTATCCCCCATCCAGATCTTCCCACTGGGAGAAGGCATGGGAACCTGCAATGCTGTCTCTTGGGAGCTGGTCTCAGTTAAGTGAGCAGGGTTGGCCCGTGCCTGCTCTTGGTCTGATGGTGGCAGGTCTGGGACTGGCCACTGTCATCCCCAGTAGCACTTCCAACCCCCTCCCTCAGCCTCACTGCGTGGTGACCTCATTCATCATCCCCTGTGTGGTGGGCAGCTCCCATGGCCAGGAGCGAGCTCCCCCTGCTTTGAGGGAGGGGGTGAGAGCCCCTGGACAGAGTCCTTATAATCTGAATGCAAGAATTCCTTTCCCAGGAATCCTGCAGATGAAATGGATTTTTTTTTCTTTGTAAGTGTACAGTTAAGAATATGCCAGCTCAAGGCAAAAGAGTGGGTCCCCTGAAGGAGAAGTGGGGTCCTGTCCCATGTGGGATCAAATGGCCTCTGCAGGAATGACTGCAGCTTGGGTTTATGCTGCCACGGGACCCACAGCTTCCAAGTGGTCTTCACCCTGTCTGCCCTTTGTTCTTGTACTTTGGCTGTGAATGGGAGGCAGAAGGTCTCTGAGTCACCCCTGCGTGTGGCAAGGTCCTCTCAATTGTGAGTTTGCAGGTGGGGCAGGGCCGGGGCTCCTGGGCATTTTAAGCTCAGGAAGACACCAGTCCCCTCCTGCCCCATCCCATGTGACTTTACAACTGCAACCTCTCATCTCGAAGTGTGTGTTTCTGGCCTCTGCGAAAAACCTAGTTAATGAAAATGGGCTTGTGCAACGAAATTGTGAAATCCACCCCCACCCTGGGTGCAGGGATTCTTGCAGTCTGTGGAAATGACCCTGCCCTTTGAGGCTTCTGGACATTGGAGGTCATGTTATAGGAAGCGCCTCGGGTGCCTGGCACAGGCTGGTGCTCGGTTGTGGCTGTTTGTAGGAAGTCGGCTCAGTTCCTGAAGGGAGCGTAGAGGTTTGGCTTGAATGCCTCCTGAGTACCTGGGTTATGTTATCTTGGACATGTTGATTTGCTGTCTTTGGCGAAACTCTCTTTATGAAATGGGGTATATCCTACTTACTTCACAGAGAAGTGGGAGGCAGGAAAGCACCAGGGAGGGCACTCTTCAGAGGGGCTGGACCACAAAAGGAAGTGACTTTCCTCTTCCACCTCCAATGCCAGCAGAGTGATGCCACCATGAAGCGGCTCACCAGAGAAAAATGGCCAGAAAGCAATTATTTTCCCTCTTCCTGTAATGTCAGAGAGAAAGCCAGCTTCACTTTAAAGCACATTGCCTTGGGCCAGGTGGGGTGGTTCGTGCCTGTAATCCTAGCACTTTGGGAGGGGATCACTTGAGGTCAGGAGTTCAAGACCAGCTTGGCCAGCATGGTGAAACCCTGTCTCTGCTAAAAAATATTTAAAAAGTAGTCAGGTGTGATGGTGCACACCTGTAGTCCCAGCTACTCAGGAGGCTGAAGCAGGAGAATCCCTTGAACCCGGGAGGTGAAGGCTGCAGTGAGCCAAGATCCTGCCATTGCACTTCAGCCTGGGCAATGGAGCAAGACTCTGTCTCAAAAAAAAAAAAAAGAATATTACCTTTGTGATATTTTGTTTTTCATCTCCCTTGGTTTGGGCAGAATTGTGAGAAGTGCCTGATGGAGAGGTGTAGGAGCAGGAAAGGTGTTTCTTTCTGGGGAGGGTGTACATGTGCCACACGCACTGCTGCATAGCTGCACATACAAGTACATCACAGTTCAGCCCTGAGGACCTCGCTGGGCCCTGGGAACAGCAGTTCATCCTCAGAGGAAGGCTGAGGACTTGGAATGGACTCCTGGATATTTATTTTATACTTTGGGTTGTCATCCAATACTTTCTTACTTTCTTGTTCAGATGGCTGTGGCTTGGGGTCTCTTTCAGATGGTTCCTGTGTCCCTGCCACATATTTCCACTGGGGTTTTATTTGAGCACTTCCTTACTCTCTGGTACTACAAGATGCTCCAGTTTCATCGTTTGTATCTCCTGCCCCAGTCCCAGAATCAGCCATTTCCCCAAGGAACATCGGCTCCTTTTATTGGAGAACAGTGTTAGAAACCAAGATCTGGGGCCAGGGGTGCTCACTGCTACTGGGGTGCTCACTGCTATGGGGTGCTCACTGCTACAGGTTGCTCACTGCTACTGGGGTGCTCACTGCTACGGGGTGCTCACTGCTACAGGGGTGCTCACTGCTACGGGGTGCTCACTGCTACAGGGTGCTCACTGCTACTGGGGTGCTCACTGCTACGGGGTGCTCACTGCTACTGGGGTGCTCACTGCTACGGGGTGCTCACTGCTACGGGGTGCTCACTGCTACTGGGGTGCTCACTGCTACGGGGTGCTCACTGCTACTGGGGTGCTCACTGCTATGGGGTGCTCACTGCTACTGGGGTGCTCACTGCTATGGGGTGCTCACTGCTACAGGGGTGCTCACTGCTATGGGGTGCTCACTGCTATGGGGTACTCACTGCTACTGGGGGCCGCTTTCTCAGCTGACAGAGCAAAGAAATATGTGTGTATGTACTAACTTCTACCTATACACAGATCTATAGATATTTCTTTATGTGACTATAGGTGTCTATAATAGGTTAAACCTGAGTTCCTACTGATAGCTCTGATTCTAACCATTGTATCATTACACCCTTAGCTTTAAATTCTCTTCCAACAATGAGAAACATGGCTCCCACTATTGACTACCGCCTTAGTTACTTTTATTTTCTGAGATGGAGTCTCGCTCTGTCTCCCAGGCTGAAGTGCAGTGTCACGATCTCGGCTCACTGCAACCTCCACCTCCCAGGTTCAAGCAATTCTCCTGCCTCAGCCTCCTAAGTAGCTGAGATTACAGGTGCATACCATCACACCTGGCTACTTTTTGTGTTTTTAGTAGAGACAGGGTTTCGCCATGTTGGCCAGGCTAGTCTCAAACTCCTGACCTCAGGTGATTTGCCCACCTCGGCCTCCCAAAGTGCTGAGATTACAGGTGTGAGCCACCGTGCCCGGCCGATGGTTCAGTTTCAGCATGAATGTAGTGTCAATACTGTTTACCAGTACTCCTGCAAGAAACAACTTTATCCACTAGAGCACAGTGCTGTGTGCAGTTCTCTGTGCCTTTTCATTTCCAAAGTTCCTTATATTATTAATAGCACCTTTCCCTACTGGCTTCAGTGAGCTTCTGAAACTTTGGTTTTTTCTTTTCAAATAAGTGGATGGCCCTTTTCCCAGGAAGGCAGCCTCAAGGAAAAGCCACCTCCAGGTGTAACCAGAAGCACTGAGTGTTTCTCAGGGGGAGAGGGACAGCCTTACATTTTATTGTCTGGGCTGAACTTATGCTGTGTGAATACAAATAGCTCATAGATATTTGTAGCGTGGTGCCTTCTTGAGTCTGCAAAGTGAGGCTCTCGCCGCACCACATATGGGAGGTGAGGCTGCTGTTTCCTCAGTGCCTTCCGGACACCTACTTGGGTTTGGTCTGTCCCCTTAAGCTCCTCCTTGTGGCCCAGTGCTGCCCTCCCCTTCTGTGTCTAGCATGTCATGGAATTTACTTTCAAAGACATTCCACTCCCTTCTCTGCACTGTGCATTTTAAATCCTAGGGCTCAACCTCAGCACATCAGAACTCCCAAGTCGCAGCTTTTCTCCACCCCCTTCCTCTTAGGTCCTGGACACAGGCGTCGTGACTGATTTGATTCTCCTGACATCACTGAGGCACAGGTACTTGGATTCATTTTACCGGAGGTCCAGCCCACTGAAGCAACCCACCCAGGCCTCCATGTCAGCTTGCCCTTCTCTGGTGGTTTAAAGGCCGATGTGCTCTCCAGGACTCATGAGTCTTCCTGGGGGCCCCACCCAGCCAGGACGACGGCAGGTGCATCTTCACGCGCATCCCAGCAGCATCTCTGCAGGGGGTGCTGAAGTCACCGTACGAAGCAGCTGGGAGGCAGAAGTGACTGAGTTTGGGGCACCCACCCTCTGGAAAATGTGGCACACCATTAGTGGGTCGTTCAAGCACACTCAGCTCTCAGGGTGGCGGTTATTCCTGGCACCAAGAAACTAGACCGGAAAAATCTCTCTTATGCAACATGCAGGGTCCATGAAGGACAGAGCTTTGATTTTCAAGGTGCACAACGTCTAATGGTTGGATTACAGTTGAGGCACCTCCACTCCCTACACTTCAGCAGGACCGTGGGCTCCTTGGCACAGATGTCAGGGTTATGAATTGTTTGCTATTGGTTTATATTTTAGGAGCCACATTTTGGGAACCAATTATATGTTGAGGATCTTCGTCTTCTCATGTATTTTAGGTTTAGGGTCAAACACTCCTTTCATGTTTAACACCGGGCGCTGACTCTGCAGTGTGACCCACACACGTGTCAAGCCTACCCCAGTCAAGCAGGGGTCGTCAGGACCGCAGCACACTCTGCGGTTGCCTCCTTGGCAGTGGGGGTGGTGTCTAGAATGAATTGCTGCTGCCCAGCTTCTAGAGTTGCTGTGCTTGCAAACTGTGGTCTCTCGAGTCCCGTGTCACACAGTCTGGGCCCACCGTTTTGCTGCAGCTATTGCTGTGATGGCCGGCCATGAGTGAGTGTGGCCTGACACACCGTGTCTCAGCTCCACCTGGTCATCTACCACCCCTGCTGGCATCTGGCAGGGGCCCAGCTCAGCCGTGCTGGTGTGTGGCTCACCTGGAAGCATCAGGGAATTAACAGCCGTAGGCAACCCCTGAGCAGTCGGGACAGCGCCCGACGAGCACTTCCTTTGCAAGCCACGGCTGGGCCATCTGAGCTCCTCCCTTGGTGGGTCCCAGCAGGATCAAGCCTAAACCACTCACAGTGGTAACCCCCTTTGTCCCACACCCTGGACTTGGCTTTTCTTCTTCCTGGTTTCACCCCACCCAGGTCCCACTCGGCTTTCTGAAATCGCCCTGCTAGAGGTCCTGGCCTCAGCCAGCTTCCCCGGGAACACGAGCCAGGCCACCTGCTTATCCATTTCAAACAACATTGTAAGGCAGGACACTTATTTCATAATGTGAACATTTTTCTTAGGAAAACTGCAATTTGAGATTGCATTTCAGAGGGTAAAAATAAACTCTGTGAGTTGAATCTTGGGTCCCATTATATTACTGAGGCTGGTCTCAAACTCCTGGGCTCAAGTGATCCTCCCACCTCAGCCTCCCAAAGTGCTGGGATTACAGGTGTGAGACACTGCAGCCAGCCTGTGGTGGAATGAATTGAATGTGAATGCCTTTGGAAATACATCTGTGAAGTACCCTTTCTCCAAATTCCCATGAGTGGTGCTTGGGGTGTTTTCTTTTTTTTGAGACGGAGTTTCACTCTTTTTGCTCAGGCTGGAGTGCAATGGTGCGATCTCGGCTCTGCAATCTCTGCCTCCCGAGTTCAAGTGATTCTTCTGCCTCAGCCTCCCAAGTAGCTGAAATTATAGGTGCCTACCACCAGGTTTGGCTAATTTTGTATTTTTAGTAGAGACGCGGGGTTTCACCATGTTGGTCAGGGTGGTCTCGAACTCCTGACCTCAGTTGATTCTGCCTCGGCCTCCCAAAGTGTGGATTACAGGCGTGAGCCATTGTGCACAACAGGGGTGTTTTCTTTCCTTCCTTCCTTCTTTCCTTCCTTCCCTCCTTCCTTCCATCCTTCCCCTCCCTCCTTCCCTTCATTCCTTCTTTCTCTTTCTTTCCCTCTTTCTCTTTCTTTGAGCCAGAGTTTCACTTTTGTTGCCCAGGTTGGACTGCAGTGGTGCGATCTCGGCTTTCTGCAACCTCTGCCTCCCGGGTTCAAGTGATTCTCCTGCCTTAGCCTCCCAAGTAGCTGGAATTATAGCTGTCTACCACCAGGCCTGGATAATTTTGTATTTTTAGTAGAGACGGGGTTTCACCATGTTGGCCAGGGTGGTCACCTGACTTCAGGTGATCCACCTGCCTTGGCCTCCCAAAGTGCTGGGATTACAGGTGTAAGTCACCATGCCTGGCCTGGTTAGGGTGTTTTCTGTAAGCCTTAGTGAGTTGTAAACATAAACCCATTCCACAAGAAATGGCTGCAGTACCATGAATGGGTTCAACTCTATTGAGATGTATAAAAACAGCAGCGTGGGCAGACGCAGTGCCTTGCATTCATTTGAGCAAATGTTTTGCTCTATGGACATGAGGAAATTAAGGCAGTCAACAACTTGGGGCTTAAAAATATTCAAGACCAAGTTTTATTTTGTGGTTGTTACAAAGGAACGAATAGTTAGAAGAGCACAGCTCACCTTCAGCGGTGGAGGGGTTAATCTCAGGGACAAAGTGGGGCAGTGGGGGACATCACTTCCGACCTATGGGGTGTACCTTCCAGTAGCAGGGGCTGCCAATGACGCCTAGAAAGGTCTCCACTTCCGCCTGTTCTGCCAACCCCAGTGGTCTACAGGGATGCGGAAAAGGCTGACCGGCCTCAGTGTGATCATCGGTGTTTTTAAAATAAAGAGCACAGTTTTGCCTTTAAGATAATTCACATCAACCGTATTTGGGAGAACACAGAGCTGGCATAACGTTGGCGTAGAAAGTAGGACCAGGCCCATCCACAGGACCCTCATGTGGGGGATGGGCGCCTGAGCCCCTCGGGCCTGGGGCCACGCTGGCTGCCTGTGTGCTATTATCTTGCCCACACCACCCCGGGAAGTGAGTTGAACAATGTGAGTTGTCTGTGGCGTTTGAAAGTGCAGTGGCTACACAGGTGTGCACGAAGTGGTTAGCTGTGCCTCCAGGGACATCTAGCAGGGGTGACAGGGGCCAGGGCTGCCCCCTGGGTTTCTATGGGCAAGGATCCCCAGTGCCTGCACCTGCTGGATGACGGTGGCTGGCAGCTGTAAGTGCTGGTGCTGGGTGCAAATTCCTTTGGTAGACTTTTTTTTTTAAAGAAAAAAATAAAATCAATTTTTGGGTTGGCACCTGAGGTAATGAGTTAAGAATAAGCACCAATACGGCCCTTCCTGGCACGTGCCGGCTCACAGGTTCTTCATGCAGACCTGGCAGCGGCTGATGTGTGTGCGGATGAGGCCGGCCTTGAGCGTGTCAGCCGAGGGCGAGCCCTGGAAGCTCTGCTCAGGGATGGTGGTGAGCCAGAAGCTGTACTTGTTGGCGTAGTAGTGGCAGGTGCCGCGGCCGCCATTGCACTCGATGAATGGCGTGGCACGGAAGTCCTCCAGACAGCTGCCCGGTGACACCAGCGACTGGCCACCGCCTTCATCTCCCGCTGCCGTGTGCTGCACAGAGAGGGGGTGGCACAGGGTTAGGAATCACAGGCTGGAGGTGGCCCGGGGTCAGGGGCATAGCCCTCTTCTGTGTCGTTTGTTTTTACTGGGCAGCCATCACCATCCGTGTCAATACGGACACGCAGTATCCTCTCAAAGGCACCTTCAGCAAGAGGGGGTTGGTGAAATGCACCTGGGTCCCCCACAGGAGGCAGCCCCAGACACTGGGACGTGTTGCAGAGGCAGGTGTATGTCAGTTCACAGCCAGGCTGGCTGTTCCGTAAGAGCTAGAGCAGTGACTGCAGATATGAGCGGTAGATGTTATTGACTACATTTTGGTAACAAAATGAAACATCTACCTAACCATTCATAGAAAAATGCCTGACAGAAGAGATAACACAATGTTTACTGTTTTTAAAAGAAAAAAAATTAAATTAAGATGTAGGCTAGCATCTGAGGTTGGTAAGTTAAAAATATCAGAAGCCCCTTCTCTGAAAATGCTGATGATCAGGGAGGAAAGATGAGTCATTTAGTTGTTTTTAAAAATATCTGCACTTGCTGATTTTTTTGCAATAAATATGTATTATTTGTGTAATTAAATATATATATTTTTCAATCAGAGGTTGGTAAGTGATTAGTTGACTCTGAGGCTGCTGGCTGTGGCTGGGAGATGGGTGACGTTTTCAAGGGAGCCTTTTTTTTTTCCATTTTAAAGTTCTACGTTCGTTACACCAACAAGTTTAGCCTTTAAAAACAGGAGTGCATGGCAGACCCCCTGGATCCCAGAGTTTAAGTGCCATTTGGCTTGGCCAAGCAGGCGCTGAGTGGGTTTCTGTGGGCAGGGATCCCGAGTGCCTGCACCTGCTGGATGACTGTGGCTGGCAGGTGTAAGTGCTGGTGCTCAATGCAAACCCCTTTGGTAGACCTTTTTTCGGCTTCCGAATCTGTTTACTTAGAACAGAAATATCTCAGTTCAGTTTGCAGGGAAAGGGGGCTGCCCTGTGACATATTTGGGCAGTTTAAGCTTTCCTTTGAATACAAAAAACCGAAAAACCTTTAAAAAGTGTTCTGCTCACAGAAGGCAGAAGCCTGTCCAGCCCCGCGCTGCCCTGCTCTTGTCTGCTAATGAGCAGGTAATAAGAGGTGGATCCGTCCTTCAGGGCATCTCTGGCTTCACTTTGGTCAGAAGGAGCTGAGGCCATGCTGGGAGCTGCCCCAGGGAGATGCCTGGGACTCCCAGACTGAGGTCAGAAGGGAGCGCGGTGTGAGAAGAAGTCTTAGTGCCTGGCACCAGCCAGGTAAGAGCTGAGCTTGCTGCACACACACACATGCATACACGCATACATGCACACACACATGGTGTACACTCATATATACACAGAGATGCTTGCATGTACACCCATGCATATACACACACACCTCCATGCACATATGTGCATAAGTGCACACAGTGCAGGCACACACACCCTTTCCAATGTGCTCCTCTCAGTGGACAAGCCTCTGGCCTTGGTACTCACAGCAGCTCATATATCTTAAGAGAACTGCCTGGATGAGAGGCTGACCTGGAGAAGGGGCCTTGAGGGCTCCATATTATAGCCAGAATCAGCAAAAGAGGAGCTAAAATAATGGCGGGCTAGATACTTGCAGCCTCCACCAGACCAGTTTCGAGAGGACACCGAGGGGACGGGGGAGGCAAATGGCTTTTGCTGCTGTGGTTGCATTTGGGGCTCTGCCTTAGTCCTCCCTCCCACGTGGCGCTTGCTTGAGGGGAATGCAGAAAATATATCCTCTGGGGCCACCCATTCTCTTGGACAAAGGAAGGGTGAGCCAGGCGCTAGCCTCAGCACTGCTCCTGCCTCTGTGTACCCACTAGGGATGGTGGGGCAGCTGCTCTCTGCCGAGCTGTCCTCTCGACCTCAAAGTTAGCTCTCGTTATGCTGAGATGCCAGTAGTCCTAGTGGTACCATTTGCTCATCACCTCACAGAAGAGATCAAAGATCATTTAAAGCACAGACGAGGCACCCAGCTGTCTTGGTTTGGGTCCTGTCTCCTAGATGGCAGTCGGGGCACATCTGGAAAGTACACAGATGTGTCTGCTCACTTATCCATCGGCAGGGCCAACAGGGACTTTCTGTTGTTCTCAGAAGTCACGGTATTTCTGGCCCATCTGTCCTGACCCCTGCCTCTGTTGGCAGGGTGACAGGATCTGTCTCAACCCGTGCCTTTTGGGGATGTCAAGTTCCAGGCTTGCTGGGGCTGTCAGCCATTTATTTAAGCAGAGAGTTATGTGTGCGGAGGATAATGTCCGCTTATCTCGTGACATTAATTTGAAACCTGATTGCTAATGGAACAGGGGAATGCCTGGCCTTTTGGATTCTGTGTCATCATGCCCTTTGCAAGGGAGAGGCTCATTTATTTTAAACTTAACAATGGGAGTTCAAAAAATTGGAGTGACCAAAGCTTACTTCCGCCACGACACAGGGGCACCCTGAAGGTCACTGTGACACAAATGAAGGTTGCTGCAAAGTCACCTTCCATGACAAGCTTCTGGAAAAGTAGAAGTTGTGCCTGCCCCTGCCCAGGATTTAGTGTCCTGTTGCTCCACATTATCACAGCAACAATACCTGTTAAAATGGCAATACCTGTCTTTTCCCTCCTTTCCTAGAATCCGGATGTTTTTCCTGATGTTTAGAAGGATTAGCAATCATTATGCAATTTATACATTATGTTATATATATAGTTTATGAAATATTTAACATGCTGGGCATCTGATCGATATAGCTGGACTTATGACAGTTATGATGCGTATAAATAAACTCAATGGAAGACCCCCTGTTCTCAGTGAGACTTTCTCTTCTCACTGTCATAGTATGTAGATGGTCCCTGATTTACCATGGTTAGACTTTGAACTGTTTGATGGTGCGAAGCAGTATGTATCAATTCACTATTTGATTTCTGGTGCGGCTATATCCAGATAAACCCATCGTACATTGAAAATGCACTTTCAACTTACGATATCTTCATCTTATCATGAATTTAGTGGGAGGGGACCCCATTCCAAGTGGAGGAGCCTCTGCTTTAAGAGGTAATATTGCAGAAGACATTATGGTGCTGTGGTCTCTCCCCCTTGAGGTTAAGCTAAACCTAAATCTGGCCAAAGCTGAGGACTCTCTATTTTATACCCAAAGGCCATCTGGCAGGGTGGGCGGTACCTTCCCAGGTCCTGGTTGTGCACCTTCTCCTGGCTTTCAGTGTATCCACAGGCTCTCTATTTTGTGCCCAAAGATATTCCAGAATTTTCCTCAGGAATGTATATCCATTTTAAGCCAGCCAGTTACCAGGTATTTCTTGAGCGTATTCTAGGTTTCAGACAGATTCTAAATCAGATTAGGATTCTAGAGAAAAGTCTTCCCTCTATTTAGACTTCTGGTAAACCCAAAGCAGCTGTACCTCTGGTGTTGGTGTTGTGCCTGGTAAGACGGAGAGCAGGCAAATTCTTCCTGGTTACACTCACTCCTTACAAGGCCTGACAGCAAATTAATGTGCCCTTTCTGGGTGTGGGCAGCCCTGTGCCCAGCACATGGCTCAGTTAGCAAAGTGTAAGCTGAACTCCAGCTCTCACTTCCTGGGCCAAGTGCCCTTGTGCAGTGCACACCCTAAACAACTGCCCTGATCATTTTTACAAAGGCAGCCGGCTGTTCTTGCTGTGTCCCCAGCCAGGGTGTGGTGGGGAGGGGAGCTGGGCAAATACCACATACCATGAGGAAGGAATATCCGATCCACAAACTCCGCCACCCAGCTGGGCAGTGGGGGGATGGAGACGTCTTGGCTGTGGACGGCGATGGCGACGGCTGGGGCCTCGCACACAGAGCAGCGGCTGATGTACGGCTTGATCTCGTCCTCGGCCACGGGCATCATGGGCAGTGGGGCGGTGGTGGAGAGCCAGTAGGACTTGTCATTCCGGCTGGCATAGTAGCAGACGTCCCCGGGGTTGCAGTAGAGAAAGGGCATGGTGCTGAACCGTGCCAGGCAGGAGCCCGCCAGCCCTAAGGAAGGAGGGGCCGTGAGATCACAGCGCAGTGCGGCCAGAGACGCACCTGCCATCTCCAGCCAGGCCCAGGAGGCTCCGACTTGTCCCAGGCCACCTGGTGGAGTTCAGCCACCTACGGGAGGGCCAGGCTGAGGCTTTTCAGTTTCTTTCTTTTTCTCTTTTGGATCAAACACACTACACTGGCATTTTGGAACAGCTCTGTTCTTCTACAGGTTCTCACAGATACTGGGCCAAGCTGGATCAGCCGGGAGTAGCATCCTCATGGAACAGCATTTTGGGAGAGCCTTACCTTAGTGGGGTCTTATAGCACTGGCCCCAAGAAACCTCTGATGGCCTCCAAGGGGTCGCTCTTTGACCCCAAGGAGCCACCCCAGAAGGAGCCCTGGCCCCTTTCCCGTCCACATAGCCTATTCCTTCTGGAAACAAAAACAGCCTTTCTCTCCTGGCCCCAGTGAATGCTGCGGCTAAGTGAGTTTCCCCTCTTCACATGGATTGCTGAAAAGCTCAGAGCCACAGGAGCACCTTTAGCAAACATGCCCGGTGCTGGGCCTGCCTCCTTGGCCCTGTTTCCATATCTATTTTAGGCCCTTATCCTTGGCGGCCTTTGCCCGGCTGTTCTCAAGAAACCAACTGTGGAAGTGGAGCACAGAGGCAGGAATGTGCAGGTGCCATGAGGCCTGCTCCATGTGTCCAGGGGCTGAACGCCTGCTGTCACCTGCGCCAAGGAGGCAGAATGTGGCCCGTGTCCTGGAGACCCTTCCCATCACCCCCCTCACAGGGGACCTGAGACTAAGCCACCTCCACTTGTAACTTGTGTGTGTTGCATTTTCTGCATTCAAAGTCACTTTCATGACTTTTAAAGGCTTCCTTGAATAACAGTATGCACACGTGTCCATCTGTCCATTTTCCGGCGGGGGTCTGTGTGGGAGAGTCTGATGCGAACCCTAACCCCTCAGGGTGCCTGCCTGACTCCAAGTCTACAGAACTCGGGTCAAAAGCAAGAAGGAGGTGAAGCAATCAGTGGCCTCCACTGGAGAGGGGCCAGGGGTCAGAGGGGTCACATGGAGCCTGCGGAAGTTGATACCAAGTTAAAAGGCAGGTCCCGGTGTTAAGGCCCTGAGGTTTAAGGGCTTTGTAAGGCTTCTGCTACAAAGGCCGTTTTATCTTTCTGCACCCCCAGGAATGCGGGTGGACCCTTCCATCAGGGGGAACTCATCAGCTGTGGAGGGTTTGGGAGTCTCGCTGTGGCCCTTTGACCGTTGCCGCTTCCGGGCCAGCCCTGAGCAGGCTGCGGGCACCAGGCGGGTGGTACCTACCCAGGTCCTGGTTGTGCGCCTTCTCCTGGCCCTCAAAGTACAGCAGGCTGTACCCGCTCCAGAGCTTGTTCATGCCCACAGGGCACATGGGTTCCTGGTCCGTCTGGCTGTGCTTCACCAGGAGGTAGCCAATGCTGACACTGCGGCCTGGCATGCCGGGCAGGCCCGGGCTCCCTGGACGGCCTGGCACACCTGCAGCCCGAGAAAGAGAGAGACACAGCAGCCCCCTTGACAGCCGCCCACAGAAACCTCGGGACCCAGGCATGCAGGGCAGTTTACAGGCGCACCCAGACCGTTGCTCTCCTTCCCCAGACCTTAGGGCTCAGTCTGTGGAGATCAGGAGACTCTGGGGGAAGGATTTGACCGCGACTTTGTGCTCAGCAGCAGGAAATGATGGCAGCGAGGGCACTGGGCACAGAGGAGGCCTTTCCATAAAGGACTCAGTCGGCCATAGGTAGGCGTGTGCCCCTCAGGGTGTACCCAAAGCGCCTGGAGTTGGAAGTTCCCGGAGGAGTATCGCAGGGCAGCCCCCAGCCCAGCAGTGATCCCCCGCTGCTGGACACTTCCAGGAGAGGCGGCTCATCGCAGGCCCTGCTGACTGTGCACTTGACCGGATCCTGGGTTAGAATGTTCTTTCTGTGCTTCCGGTAACTCCCACCCTGGAGCACACTGGGGTGGCTCGTCCGCCTCCAGCACAGCAGCGCTGTGAATATTTCTCAGCTGTTCCTGGCGAACCTTCCTCTCAGGGTCCCCTCCCCTTCCAAGGGACACTCACAGTCATGCCCCTTTCTCCCAGGACACCTCCCCTAGCTTGTCTCCTGGGCGGGCTCCGATTTGCTAGCATTTGTTTCAGGGTGCACCACACAGGGCCCATAACTTGCTGGCTGTGGGTCTGTCTTCAGGGCCAGGGGGACTGCTATTTCCTTTGCCTCGGACACCGATAATGCTACCTATGTTTAATTTTAATTTCAATGCTCAGACCATTGGCTCAAACTGGGCTCAGGCTGATTAAGGCAAATTTTGAGAATTCTTTTTGCATGAATACGTGTTATTCCTGGCCTATCTCATTGTGCATGTCTGCAAATAATTTAAAAAGATAAGTAAGACGGCTGGGCACAGTGGCTTACGCCTGTAATCCCAGCATTTTGGGAGGCCAAAGTGGGCAGATCACTTGAGGTCAGGAGTTTGAGACCAGCCTGGCCAACATGGTGAAACCCCGTCTCTACTAATACAAAAAGATTAGCTGGGTGTGGTGGCACAGGCCTGTAGTCTCAGCTACTTGGGAGGCTGAGACAGGAGAATTGTGTGAACCTGGGAGGTGGAGGCTGCCGTGAACTGAGATCACGCCACTGCACTCCAGCCTGGGAAAGACGGAGCAAGACTGTCCCCCCCCCCGCCCAAAAAAAAAAAAAGCAAAAAAGACAGGGCTTTGTAATGTGGCTCTTGTAAATGTAAACAGTTGGTTTCTTTTGGCTACTTGTGGAATCCTGACCCTTGAAGTCTGCTCATCCCTGCCGCCCGCTCCGCAGCACCTGCAGGTGGCCCAGGAAAGGGAGGGAGGCTGTCCCCAGGACTTGGTACCAGGTGCTCTGCTGGGCACAGGAGCAGGGCGGCACGCGCAGAGTAGGAGCAGGAGGATGGGACAGTGCCTCATTTCTGGCTTTTCCGGGCACTCGTGTCCCCCCTCCTACAGATCACAGTCTGTGAGTCAGACTCGGCACTGGGACCTGGGAGGCTCCCTCCCCACCGCTCACTCACCTTCTTGGCCAATTGGCCCCTGGTGGCCTATGGGCCCTTCATCTCCCCCGGAAGCCGGGGACAGCAGTCACGCCACCTCTACCCTGGGGCCCGGCTTTCCCTGGAGCCCCACGGAAACCTGCAAGCCACCAAAGTAGTGTGAGTATGGGGAAACCACAGAGAACATGAGGACGCAACGCCAGCAGGCCTCGGCCTCGCCCAGGCGGCCCCGTGGGGCTCCAGGCCCCAGCTGAGCACCCTACCTGGTTCTCCGGGGGGGGGCCCTGGGGCCCCATCTCCCCCGGGTGCCCCAGGAGGGCCTCGCCGTCCCTGGGGACCCACTGTCCCTGGTTGGGTAGCGATCCTCTGGGGGATTCCTGCAATCCCGGGGGGCTCCCACGATGCCGGGGGCACCTGGAAGGGAAACAGAGAGGCCCCAGTAAACACGCGAGGTCGTTCCACCTCCTGCTCTGAGCGCTACTGTGTTTCTCACCCGTGGAGGCCCCTTTTGGAGCTTCCTGGACAGTCATGCTTTCTAGAGATGAGCCAGACACTAACGGGCCGGAGCCGTGACTCAGCGCCTGACATTTGAATATTAAACTTTCCATTTCTCAAAGCCCTGTGAGAACATCCGAGGCACAGCTTTGGTTTCCTCCCTGCTCTTTACAGCGTGTGATCCATGCCAGAGAGGACCCTGGCTGTTCGACCTCCAGGATGTCCCCAAGCCTGGAGAGGCTGGGCTGAGCCACTACCTCTGCGGGCATGCAGGTGGTCACTTACCGGGGAATCCTGGGTCTCCCTTGGGTCCCTTGGGGCCTCTGTCACCCACAGGTCCGGGGTGTCCAGGGTTCCCCATGAAGCCTTGTTCACCCCTGGGCCCTGCAACAGAAACAAGACTTTAGGGACACGGAAGTCTGTGGGGAGGGGCTCCTTGCACTGCGGCCAGGGTTGCTGGCGCACCGCCATGGGCACCGTTACCTTTTTCTCCTGGGAGACCGAGCACGCCGGGCCTGCCCTGGGGCCCGGGGTCCCCGACCCATCCTTTGGTCCCTGGGGTTCCCGGAGTTCCTGGGTTCCCTGCGTCACCTTTGCTTCCAGGAAGAGCAGCAGATCCCGGTGGCCCCGGTGGCCCCGATAACCTGTTGGCATTAGGGACAAGAAGGGAGGGTTTAAACAAGACCCCGAGGCCCCTGGGGGCAGCCAGGTACACGGTCATCCATTTGGGGGGACAGTCTCTGGCAAGTTTGTGATATGGAATGACTTTGTCTTTCTTTTAAAAAAGTTGTCATAAAATACGTATAACATAACATTTATCATTTTAACCATTTTTAGGTGCACGGTTCAGTGGCATTAAATACATTCACATTGCTGGTCAACCTTCACCACCTGCTATCTTCAGAACTTTCTCATCATCCGAAACTGAAATCCGTCCCTGTGAAGCACTCCCTCCCCCACGTACCTCTCCCCTAACCCTTAGCAACAGCCGTTCTACCTTCTGTTTCTATGAATTTGATGACTTCAGGGCCTCACATGTGTGGAATCACAGAGTCGGTCCTTTTGTGACTGGGTTCTTTCACTCAGCAGAATGTCCTCAAGGGTCATCTAGGTGGTAGCAGTCTTTTTAAGACTGAGTAAAGGCTGGGCATGGTGGTTCACACGTGTAATCTCAGCACTTTGGGAGGCTGAGGCAGGTAGATTACTTGAGCCCAGGAGTTCAAGACAAGCCTGGGCAACATAGTGAGACCTCATCTCTACCAAAAATACAAAAAATTAGCTGGGCATGATGGAGCATGCCTATAGTTCCAGCTACTTCGGAGGCTGAGGAGGGAGGATCACCTGAGCCTGGGAGGTTGAGCCCTCAGTGAGCTGTGATCACACCACTGGACTCCAGCCTGGGCGACAGAACCAGACCCTGTCTCAAAAAAAAAAAAAAAAAAAAAAACAGGCTGGGTGCGGTGGCTCACACTTGTAATCTCAGCACTTTGGGAGGCCAAGGTGGGATGGTTGCTTCAGGTCAAGAGTTCGAGACCAGCCTGGCCAATGTGGTGAAAACCCATCTCTACTAAAAAATATAAAAATCAGCTGGGCATGGTGACAGGCACCTGTAATCCCAGCTACTTGGGGGGCTGAGGCACGAGAATTCCTTGAACCCGGGAGGCAGAGGTCGCAGTGAGCCAAGATTGCACCATTGCACTCCAGCCTGGACGACAGAGCAAGACTGTCTCAAAAAACAAAACAAAACAAAACCCAAACAAAAAAGACGACCTCCTCTTCCATGGTGTGTACAATGACTGCATTTTGCTTCCTAATTCCTGTGGATGGACACTTGGGTTGCTTTCAGCCCCTGGTGCTTGTGAACAGTACTGCTGTGAACCTTGATGCACAAACACTTGTTTGACGAGTGACTTCATCTTTACACCCTCTCTTTCTAATATTCGCTCATGTGTGATTAGGAAATGCAAATTAAATTTAGTATGTGTCTAAGCACAATACCCCGAGGAAGAGAAAGCCATGCAGAGTGTACATTTCTGAGTCCGCTGCAGTTTGACTATCTGCTACTACAGCAAGTCAACGGCATGGCCCGTGTCTCGGCTTCCCGGGGCCAGATCGTGCAGGTGATGGAAACGACACAAGATGAGCCGTGATGGCCCCCTCCGCCTTTGACTGGAGTCTGGGCACAGTGTGGAAGTGAACATGCGTTCTCCGCCTAGATGAAGTGGGCCACTGCCAGCTCTTGCCGCGGAGATGCTGAAGCACAGATGCATAGTCCTGCTTACCTTTCAGGCCAAATATCCCTGGCGCCCCTTTGTCACCAGGTGCCCCAGAGATGTTGGAAGGGGGTGTGAGGCCGGGGAACCCCTGAAGTCCTGGACTCCCAGGTGGGCCTCGTTGCCCTTAGGAAGAAACAGAAGAGATTATATTCAGCATTAGCACCCAACTTTTCAAATCCACTGTTTTCCTTCCACACCATCACCTGTGGTGGACCAGAGTCTAGTGGGTGATACAGCGATGGGAGGTGTCCTAGGCCAAGGATCATCTCATGGCGAGGCTCTCAGGTTGGTGCTGGGGAGGCAGGGGCTGTGTGAGTCCCCTCCTCCCCTGCCTTTCTCCTATGAGGACCCCTCCACTGGGTCCTGTCTGCCTGTGCTCCACTTCCCCAAGGCACTGCCCAGTCATGCTTAGATGGAGCCTCAGCCCCAGGCGTGGCACAGAGTTGCTCAGACTCTGATCCTGGTACATGTGGACAGTGGTCAGCACATGTGATGGATGAAAGGTTGAAGAATTGCAAATGAGACTTGCAGCTGACATCAGTATTGTCGGCCCTCCCTGTGGCTGCCACCAGTGCCCCGGATCCCAGCGTGGATAGAGTTGGTCCTCATTATAAACAGATTCTGTACTTCCCAATTTGCCTGCTCACTAAAACTCACTTGGAATCCCCCCCAAATCAACACTGGCATTCACGGATATACACAGAGGCAAAATGAGTCCCAGCTGAGGTCCAGCAAGGCGACACTCCTGCCTTCTCATGGCAGCCCATCCTGTAAGCAAGTGTCCTTGTCTTGGTCTCTGTAGTGCCCTGTTTTCCACATTTTTGTGCTTTATGCTGGTGATCTTTCTGTTTCAAATGCCCCCCATATACTATGTTGAAGTGCAGCCTAGTGTTTCTAAATGCAAGAAGGCTGTAAAGTCCCTTATGGAGAAACATGTATGTTAGAGGAGCTGCATTCAGGCATGAGTGAGCATGCAGGCTGAGTGTTCATGAATCAACAACCCACACTAAATGAGGTGCTGTTACACAGAAAACCAGGTTATATATTGATCACTGAGAAAAATGTTGTGAGCAGAGGCTTGCAGGAACCTAGCCTTGTATTTCCACTAGGAGCAATGGTTCAGTATTCACTAAGTCAGTGTTCTTGATGACTTCAGAATATAGCTACTGTGGATAATGAGAACCAACAGGTTTTGGGTCAAAGGCTGGAGCCCTTTGGCACGAGTAGGAGAGTTAAGAGGGAAGTGCCACATAAGAAAATCTGTGGAAATTCCACTCCTCTCTGTGCTGTCAGCCAACAAGACACTAACGGAGCTTTATGTGCCGTAGGGCAGGGGTGGGCAGAAATGAGTGTGGACCTGAGTCTGGGTGGATGAAGTCTACTTTCCCTCCGAACCACCTGCAGCCTTCTGTTTTCCCTGAAGGGCTGGGGACCAAGATTAGTATTAGAACCCGACAAAATGTCAGAATGTCCAAGTGGGCAAGGAGGGCATCATTTCTGTTCTGCAGGGAAGAGTGAGCGGGGGTAAAACATGCAAATCTATAAAAGCGAGAAAAGTAGCAACAGTGGCTTCCTGTTTCCCCCTCTGGCTTTATGACGAGTCTATACTCATCAGCAGCAGGAAGAGGTTTTCCCTTTGGAAGATCCTGGTATCCATTATCCATCTCAGGGGAAAGGATTCCATGTGTGTTTCCAAGTAGGACAAAACACGCATGGAAACAAAACAGCAGGAGAAATATTTAGAGGTGACGCCTGTATCACACATCACAGACAACACGCAAGTGGGTTCATTAGCCCTGAGGGCATCAGTGAACCACCATCTGCGGTTTGATATAAAACGACATCAATTGAACTGCTTCTAGCTATTGTCACAAAGTACCCGAAACAGATGGTGAGTGTCAGTAAATAATGGCAAAGATTCCTGAGTTAGATGATCTGCAATCCCCAGACTGGCAGATTCCCACGAAAACATAATTAACTTAACTGCAGTGATGAGGACTCTGTTAATGAGAACAATTAGCAAACATGAGTCAGTTTGTTGGAATCTAGATGAAAACAGCTACAATTTCTCAGTAGCCCCCACAGATTTTCCTAAGTATTGACATAAAAAAGTCCCACTAACAGGGGTTCCATGAAAGGCCATGTTGCATGACTCAAGGCCAAATCAGGAGCTGATGCTTGAATGTCAGCTGCAGAAAGAAATAGGTAAGGTTGCAAATTCTAGCTTCAGTGAGCTGTGTTATGGTTTGGCTGTGTCCCCACCCAATTCTCATCTTTTAGTGAATTGTAGTTCCACTAATCCCCACATGTAGGAGGGACCTGGTGGGAAGTACGTGAATCATGGGGTGGTTATCCTCACGGTGTTCTTGTGATAATGAGTTCCCATGAGATCTGATGGTTTTATGAGGGGCTGTCCCCGCTTTACTCAGCACTTCTGTCTCCTGCCTCCAGTGAAGAAGGGTGTTTTTGCTTCCCCCTCCGCCATAATTATAAGTTTCCTGAGGCCTTCCCAGCCATGCAGAACTGGGAGTCAATTAAACCTCTTTCCTTTAGAAATTACCCAGTCTCTGGTATTTCTTCATAGCAGCATGAGAACGCACTAATACAAATGAGATGAAACTCATGTAAAGGAAGATGACAGATTGAAATTATTTCCATATTTTTAGAGAAGAGTGTGTGTCCTGAATGACATTATGATCAGCGTGTGAATGTCATCATGGAAAGTCATCTTTCCCTCATCACAAGAGGCAGTGGCCTCATAGGCCAACCCCCAGAGGCACTGGGCAGTGTCTGCTCTGGCCTCCAGGACCTGCTCGGAAGTCATCAGCTCATGGGGCCACTGTGACGTTCATGCAGAACGAGGGTGGGGGGCCTGGCTTACAAAAGGCAGCACGCCTCAAGGTGGCTTGGAAGCAGGGGACACGGTCCAGGTTCGTGGTATGGAACACCACAGTAGGTCATGAAGAGTTTTGGTAAATGGGTGCCACACAGATCAAATGTGTAATAAAGCCATCAATGTTAACTTAGGGGGTGTTCTGAGCTGCACATAACTCTCCACTGATGTCAGACAATTGTCCTACAATTTCACAATATTCTTCTCCAACAAATATTTGTTGAGCACTCACTCGGTGACAAGCATTTTGCCGAGGTGTAAGTAGAAAATAAATGAGGTAAATTTCTGCCCTTGTGGATGGAAATCTTAATCTGTGTTTTGTGGTCAAGTTCAGGCCCTGAACATCATGCTGTGTGAATCAAATGTTAAAAACGTATGGTCACACAAATGCTAGCAGCTTTGTTCTGTGACCCCCCTCTATGGGCCACTGCGTGCACCCTGTCGGAATCCCAGCTTGGTTTCCCCCGCCCCTCCCTGTACCGGATCTCGTCTGCAGAACTCCTGGCCAAGTCTTCCCCGTTGCTGTGCTCCCAGATCCCTTTCAGGTGACAGACTGGCAAACGGATCATCATGACACTCTGAAAACAATGCTGTTGGGAGGCCTTTAACAACGGCAAACATTTACTGTTGGCCTCCTCTGTGCAAGAGCCTTACATGTGGTATCTCATTGCATCCTCCCCATACTCACAAGTGCATTTGTATTCTCATTTTACAGACAAAGCCTAGAGACATTCAATTCCATGGCCAGCGTCACATGGTGAAACCTGGCGCATGTGAGACGCAGAACAAGAACCCAACAGGGATCTGATTTAAAGTTCACGGGCATAGTTAACTCTATTGCTGAGCTTCTGGGAGGCTTATGCTAGTGTACTGACCCTAGATCCTCACCCCTGACTGAGGCTATGCTGGTGTACTGATCCTAGATCCTCACCCAAGCTGAGGCTGTGCTGGTGTACTGACCCTAGATCCTCCCCCTGGCTGGGGCTGTGCTGGTGTACTGACCCTAGATCCTCAACCTGGCTGGGGCTGTGCTGGTGGACTGACCCTAGATCCTCACCCTGGCTGGGGCTGTGCTGGTGGACTGACCCTAGATCCTCACCCCTGACTGAGGCTATGCTGGTGTACTGATCCTAGATCCTCACCCCTGACTGAGGCTGTGCTGGTGTACTGACCCTAGATCCTCACCCCTGACTAAGACTGTTCTGGTATATTGATCCTCACCCCTGGCTGGGGCTGTGCTGGTGGACTGACCCTAGATTCTCACCCTGGCTGAGGCTCTGCTGGTGGACTGTCCTGGATCCTCACCCTGACTGGGGCTCTGGCAGCACCATGTAGCCTCCCAGGACAGTCTGGCTCCTGTTGGCAGAGCTCCTCCTCTTTCTCCTGTCTTCAGATCAGTGCTGTGGAGCTCAGTGGCTAGGGGATTCTGGAGTTTCCAGCTGCTGGTGAGGGGAGAGGGCAAGCAGCAGATCCTGGATGTGATCTGCGAGCCTTGAGACATCCCTGCACCCCAGCAGAAGCCAGAGTTTCTGGCCTCCTTGGATCTGACTTCCTCTCTTGTGGGGTGTCTGGTTCTAGCTTCATGGGGAATGGGCACTAGAAAAGCTCAGACCTTTGTCCACGGAAGCCAGAGAGTTTCTGTTGCCAGCGTGAAGCCCAGGGTGCCCTGGACCTCCATCCAGGTGCGCTTTCCACCTTCTGTACCTGAGCCAGGAGATGCCCATGGTCAAGCTGGTGGGGTGGGCGGGCTGTGGGAGGGGCCCATGGATCTCAGGGGCAGACGCTGGTGCTGTGGGCTCATGCACAATGAGACTGGCTCCCAGAAAAGTCCTGGTTTCTGTTTTTATCTAGGAATGTTTCCCATTGCCATGAAAAACTTGAGCCCACCTTGGCTGGTGACCAGGGAGGCCGTAGGGTGGGAAGATAGGTTTCTGGTTATTTCCTACCCATGTATGGGTCAGCGTGGCCCTGCTAGGAGGTTTAATGCATTTATTTCTTCGTGCATTCACTACCCAGAGTGGTTGTCATGGCAAGGCCTGTGCCAGTGCCCTGGGTGCACAGAGGGATCTGAAGGGGTCTCCAGGCCAGGGAGTTTATCAGCTACTCCTCAGGATGGGTGGTGAGTGCCTCACTAACGCTGACGGGACAAAATAAATTGCCCAACAAACTGAAGACCAGCCGAGAGGTTGTGCAGCAGGAAGTCCTCCCCCAAAACCCAGCTCTTCCCTGCACTTCTGCGCAGCCTCTCCCCACCCCCACACACGCTCCACGGCCCCACCTCTGGGTGTGCTCTGGTTACGGGGATGGCCGTGTTTGCTTGGGAATGTGTGGCCTCACCTGGAGCTCCTTGTTCTCCTTTCTGTCCTGGGACTCCCACAGGGCCTGGCAGGGTGTTGGCCTCTCCTGGGTCACCTCTCTCCCCAGGAGGGCCTGGGAAGCCTGGGTCTCCGTAGATGTCAGCACCTGTGGAAGAGTTACCACAGCGGCTGACGTCAGTGTTTCCAACCATACAGTTGACTTTCCCAAGTGAAAGAGCAGTTCGGGGGTGCCTCAAAGGCAGAGAAACAGAGGCAGCCATGGGGATTTCAGCTTGCAAAACAATATACGGCCTCCGGGTCACAGGAGCTGAGATTTGGAAGGGATCTTACACAGATTACGGTGGAAGCCCTTGGCTTTATGGATAAGAAAATCAAGGCCCATCAGAGGGTCCAAACTCACAGAAACAGTGGGTCAAAGAGCTGGGGCCCTTTCCAGGCCTCTTGGCTCCTGGGGGCTGCTCTTCGGGCTATGCCTTAATTAGGTATTCAAAGCAAACACTATCTAAAGTCTTCCCCGTTCTCACATCGGGCGCTCAAGGCCATTGTGACAGGGAAACAAGACAACTTGACGAGGATTTCCTGCCACATGCCCACTGGAACTGGAATTTATATATAAAATACACACATACAAATTACCTGTAGAGAGAGTGATATTTGGTGATGTAAAATATCTACAAAGAGCATATTCTAAAAGCAGCTTTAGGATTATGGGAGCATTTTTCCCTCTTAAATGTGTTAATTTTTTACATGAGTTTAAATGTGTTAATTTTTTTCTTCCACTGAACATAAATAATTTGTATAAATAGAAAAGAAAACAAGGTTATCTTTTGAAACCTGCTGAAAAAGCGAGGCCTCTATTTCTCTGTCCGTCTAAAAGCCTGATGGGTCCATTCAACACAGCAACTGGCTTGAGAAACGGATTCTTAGGGACCACATCTTAGCAGCGTAGAGGACCTCAGGGCCTGGACCCGTCCCTGAGAGATGATCAGTCCTTCAGGAAGCCCGCCCTGCTCCCTAAGATCCTCCCTTCCCTGACGTCTGAGAGGGCAGATCCAGCACAGAGTTCCCACCCTCCAAGCCTCTGTGTGGGACTCGGGGCTGGGATGGCGCAGAGTACCTGGGGATCCTGGAAAGCCTTTGGTGCCTGGCAAGCCGTGTAAGCCGCTGATCCCTCGGGGTCCCGGAAAACCTGTGGGGGTGTCAGTCATGGTTATTTCATGTGTAGGACGGCACAGGGGGTCTGGGTGGGAGAAACTCTCAAGGTAATTCAGATGTGTTTCCTTGGCTCTGAAACTGTCACCTGATACTGTCACCTATACAATCCTGCTAAACCCTCGCAAACAGGAAGCAGCTAAGCCACACGCTCGACTTACACAACATGTAAACTAACCATGCTACGCCAGCTAGGAAAACCACTGAACTTGAACACTTTTCATGGAATCTTTTTTACAGACTCGCTAGGCCAGACGGGGGCTGGGGAGTGACATGTCCCATGCCTTTTCCTGATGCTTGCCACTGCTGTACGTTTGGTTTATAAACGCTGCTTGGGACAAACAACCCGGCGTCATTTCCGTTCCCTCTGGATTTCTGAGGGTAAATATTTCTGAAGCAGGACACAGCAAACAGGTGGCAACTCCTTCTGTGATGTGGGCAGTGAGCACGGCAGGGTGTCTCGGGGCTGCAGCGGGGTTGTGAGGGGCCCCAGGGTGGCCTGCGTGGCACCGTGGGACACTGGGGCTGCTCCTGCACCCTGATCTCCCGGTACATCCCTGTGTGGCGATGACAGGTGGACCCTGAAGCCTCTCTGGGGAGGCTGTCGTTCATCCTTCTGGGAGGTGGAGCCTGGGCAGATCTGTGCGTCTGGCTTGATTCCCGGTGGCCTGGGGCACCAGCATCCCCTGTGCTGCTGTGTTGGTGTAGACCGCCGTAAGCCACAGCAAACCTGTCTTTGCTCTCACATGGGCCTTAGAAGTTGCCCCAGGAGAGGCTGGCCTGCTCAGTGGTGCCTCCTGCACAGCCCACGACTCCGGCTCTGGGTGACAGTGTGCTTTGCATGGCCTTACCTGGTAAGCCTGGAGCTCCCGGCCAGCCATCATCCCCTTTGCCACCAGGCAGTCCAATCCGCCCCGGCTCTCCCTGAGGCCCTGGTGGCCCGGTCAGCCCTGGAAAGCCTGGGGGGTGAACACAGCATTAAGTCTGAGCACACAGGACACCCTGGGAACTGTCTGGTGAGGTCCTGGCGGGAGGGGCAGCCACTCTGGGAGGGGCTGAGGGCCGGAGGAGCTGCAGTGCCAGTTGCACGAGAGCTTAGAACTGTCCCTCAAGCTGCAGATGCAGGTAGACTTAGACCCCATGTGCATCTTCAATAGGATTTGCTCAGCCTTGCCAGAGAGAAAACAGCGTGTAGTTTTAATTCTCGCCCTATTATCCAAATGGATGTCTGAGGGGACCTGGAGGTAGTGCCTGGATAGATGAGCCTCTTGGCATTCCCCAGTGCTGAGTAAACAGCTGGAAGCTGCAGCAGCCGTGCGGGAAGCCAGCCCACTGTCCACTCTCCTTCTCTAACCTGGGATGTTCACAGGGGGTTCTGCATGTTCAACTCACGCAGGGATCCCTTACAAACTATTGGCTTCTATAGGAGAGACAGAGGCTTGGCCGAAGAGGGCACTTCTCGTCCATCCCCCTGCTTCTCCCCAATTCTCAGGTCTCCCCCCAGCCCAGGTGGCTGTTTCTCTCCATGCCATCGGCTCTCAGGAAGGCTCCTGAGCGAGCAGCAGGCATGAGTGCGCTTCCAGGGTTGGGTGTGATGGGAGGAATCTGATGACATTGGCCGCCTGTCCTGGGGTCTCAGGAGGGCTTGCCTGAGGAAGGTGGTGTGGCTGCAGGACATTTTACCTGCTTGTCCTTTAAGTCCGGGAGGGCCTTGGACTCCAGTCACGCCTGTTATCCCAGGGAAGCCAGTGTCACCTTCGGTTCCCTTTTCTCCAAAGAATCCCTTCAGACCTGGAACCACAGACACACTGCTTGGAACAGACAGACGCTGTGCCCGTTTGTGGGCCCCAGGACGGGGCAGAGCCACACTGCTGCTCCTCCTGGAGTGGAGAGGGGCACCGTGCCATGCTCCCTCCTCAGCTGATTTTGAACCTACTTGCCTCTCTGGACCTGCACTAGCCAGTCTCCAAGGCAGCACCAATGCGCCCCTCACTGTCTTAGGGAAAACAGGACACCCCCGAGACACTGGGCACAGCTGGCCCCACCCTTCTGCTGTGGGACCACAGCTCTGAGATAGTTTCCTGGTGATGGAAGCCGGGGAGGCCCACACCAAGGCCTTTCTGGGCCCAGAGTTTAACAAAAAACAAAATGTTCAAAGAGTAACAGCAAAAATAATTCTTGGGGGGAAGGGTAGCATCCTCTCCCTGACACATTTTCAGTTGAACAAGTGAAGGCTTCCTTAGAGGCACAGGGCAATGATGGTCCTCGTTTCTGTCTTTATAAACCAGACGGCCACAGTGATGGCCTAGGGTGGGAGACACAGCCAGCCAAGTGCCGGATGGCTCAGCATGCAGAGCTCCCTGTCACCTGGGAGGAAGTCACCGGGAGCCCAGGGCACAGGTAACAAAGGAGCCCCGGAGGGTTGGTAAATGGGGGCGCCTGTTTCCCAATGGCAGTGCTCCGATCCTGTGCTCAACTGAACACGTCTTCCATTCTAGAGCAATTTCTAGACAAAGAACGAGCCCAGCAGTCCCCCACTGGCCAACCCCAGACAGACCCCTTCCCTCCCACCAAGGCCAGCCCTGCAAGCAGCTGGGGCTCCAGCAAGTTGAGCAGTGTGGGGTCTCCCATAAAGAAAATTGCCAGAGAGAAGAAAACTATCACAGGCCCCTTGAGATGTCACTGCAGGCAGGAGTTCAGGAACGGAACCTCAGCAACGTGTAGAAGGGAAGGGAGGCACTGTGCTGCCCCAGAACCCACCCCTCCAGTTTGCTCGGGCTGGGCAGCTGCCTTGGTGTCTCTCCCAAGAGGCATCCTGACTCCCACTCCCCGTTTCCTGGACCCTTGGCTGCTTCTGAGAAGCTCCGGTCAGCGACCACCTGCTGCATGGCCTCAGGTGTTCCGGGAGCCAGGGCACTAGCTAGCTTTTCATCAGTTACACTTTATGAACTGCAGTGACTCTCATCCACCGAGTGTCCATTCTGGCTATTTTCAGTACCAAAGAGAGAGACAGAGAGAGAGGAAGACGTCCTGATTTTGCCTTTAACTTAATTAAAAACAATGGTCTTTCTTGCACATTGGGCTTGAAGACCTCATTCACTATCAAGCGCCTTCTGGGTGTTACCAGATTTGACCCGTTTGGCAAGTCGGGCTCCTGGACAAAGCATAAGGGCTGTTGTAGATGAAGAAATGGAGAATAACTTGGGTACCTGGTATTCCAGTGGCGCCCCGCTCCCCCTTCAGGCCTGGTCTTCCTGGCAAATTTATAGTGTCCCCGATATCACCTGTTACGTGCAAAAAAGATGGCTAAGAACAGGGCTTCCAGTCGGGAGGTCATGAGTTTTGCAACTTCTGTCTTGTTTTATTCCTAACAAGAATAATTTCCTTTAAAATAACTAACAGCACTTGCAGGTCTGACATCGCGTCACATGCTCAGAGAGCTCTGAGGTGTGGACTCCCAGTTTTCACCGGACGGGCAACACTCACCGAAGTCACCAGTCTGGCCAATCTCGCCGTACAGGCCTGCTCTCCCTGGGGCACCTTTGTCACCCTAAAGACAGACGGGAACCATCTTAGAAGGCTGTTAGTGAAGTCAGTTGTAACTCTGAAGTTAGCACACCTATTTAACTATCCAGTATGCTAACAGTAATACTCAAAGTTTATGATTTTGTCATTTTGCAGAAAACTCGAGTTTTTCAGTGTGTATCATAGGCGGTCTGCGTAGCTGTTCTTTTTTTCTCTGAGACCAGATCTTGCTCTGTCACCCAGGTTGGAGCACAGAAGTGCGATCATAGCTCAATGCTGCCTTGATTTCCTGGGCTCAAGCCATCCTTCCATCTCAGCCTCCTGTGTAGCTAGGATTACAGGTGTGAGCCATCATGCCTGGCTAATAGTTTTTAAATTTTTAGTAGAGATGGGGTCTTGCTATGTTGTCCCGGCTGGTCTTCAACTCCTGGGTTGAAGTGATTCTCCCTCCTCTGCCTCCCACTGTGCCTGGCCTTGCTGTTCATATGGAACTGCTAAGTGATGAAATGAAACAAGCTTGGCAAATGCATCATAATTAAAAACATCAGTGGCCCAGGTCTCCATCACCGCGGTGTGGTGATGTCAGCGGCAGCGGTGACTCTGATCACATCCTCACTCTGTCACATTTTCCCAGACACTCATGGTGGACCTCGTCTTGAGAGCGTATTCACACGTCATGAAAACCCTGCCAGGTGGCCGGGCACAGTGGCTCACGCCTATAATCCCAGCACTTTGGGAGGCCAAGGCAGGTGGACCACCTGATATTAAGAGCTCAAGACCAGCCTGGCCAAGATGGTGAAACTCCATCTCCATTAAAAATACAAAAATTAGCCGGGCTTCGGGGCAGGCTCCTGTAATCCCAGCTACTCAGAAGGCTGAGGCAGAGAATTGCTTGAATCTGGGAGGTGGAGGTTGCAGTGAGCCGAGATTGGGCCACTACACTCCAGCCTAGGCAACAGAGCAAGACTCTATGTCAGAAAAAAAAAAAGGCCGGGCATGGTAGCTCACGCCTATAATCCCAGCACTTTGGGAGGCCTAGGCTGGTGGATCACGAGGTCAAGAGATTGAGACCATCCTGGCCAACATGGTGAAACCCTGTCTCGACTGAAAAAATACAAAAATTAGCTGGGCGTGGTGGTGCGCACCTGTAGTCCCAGCTACTCGGGAGGCTGAAGCAGGAGAATTGCTTGAATCTGGGAGGCGGAGGTTGCAGTGAGCCAAGATCGTGCCACTGCACTCCAGCCTGGTGCCTGGCGACAGAATAAGACTCTGTCTAAAAAAAAAAACCAAAAAAAACCAAACATTGCCTGGTAGGCACCATTACTTCCCATTCGACAGACAAGGGAACTGAGGCACAGAAAAGTTTTGCTTCAGGTCACTCAGCCAGCAAGTGGCAGAACTGAGATTTCAGTTTGGGCAGCCAGATTGTAGAACCTGCTCTGTGGATTATAACAGGTACAGAGCTGTGCACTTCCATCCGTGCACAGTGGGAAACTTCTCCAGAACGACACAGGTGGCTGGTGAGGAGACTGGGAAGATGCCTGGGTTGATCTGTGGCTTCCTGGAAACCCTAGTTTTCCTCTCGAGAGTGGTTTCCTCCCCCAGGGGGGAGCATGAGAATTCTGGTTTACCTTGCTGTGACTGGGACTTTAGCACTACAGCACCGATGCCTAAGCATGGCCTCACATGAGTCGCTGCAATACTAACACAGCTAGGCCGGGCATGGTGGCTCATGCCTGTAATCCCAGCACTTTGGGAGGCCAAGGCAGGTGGATCGCCTGAGGTCAGGAGTTTGAGACCAGCTTGGCCAACATGGTGAAACCCTGTCTCTACTGAAAATACAAAAATAGGCTGGGCGTGGTAGTGGGTGCCTATAATCTCAGCTACTTGGGAGGCTGAGGCAGGAGAATTGCTTGAACCTGGGAGGCAGAGGTTGCAGTGAGCCAAGATCATGCCACTGTGTTCCAGCCTGGGCCACAGAGCCAGACTCTGTCTCGGAAAATAAAAAAAAAAAGCTCCTTTGTGGGAGGAAGGGGGAGGGTATCCACAGGCTGCACCTTTGTTTGTTTAGATGATGCTCTATTTTTCTTTTTCAAAGTTTACTTTTCTGAAGCATAACTTAAATACAGCCATGTGCACTCATCTGAAATGCACAGCTCAGTGAATTTTAACTCACGTGTTACTCACAGACATAGCGGACGGGGAGCACTCTATCATGGCTACCTGTGTGTGGAGATAAAATGCACAGGCAATGCTGTGTTTGGTCTGAATCTATCACGCTCATTCATTCTGAAGCAGCCGTGCTCCTGACACCCCCGTCAAACAGCCTCGTCAGTTCTGCAACTTCACATCAATGAAACTGAATCACGTGCACTTTTCTGTTTCTGGTTTATTTTGTTCAACATAAAGTTTGAAAATGTAGTTAGGTTGTTGGATTTTACCAAGAGTTCTCATTGTATTCCTCTGTGTGGAGATAAAAGGCACAGGTAATACTGTGTCTGGTCTGAATGTACTATGTTCATTTATTCTTTTCCCTGTTGATGGACATCTGGGCTATTTTCTAGTTTCGAGCTGTTATGAATAAAGGTCCACTGGACGCTGCTGTAGGTGTCTTTGGCAGACACAGGCATCTTGCTTTTTTCTTTCTGAGATGGAGTCTTGCTTTGTCTCCCAGGCTGGAGTGCAGTGGCACGATCTCAGCTCCCTGCAACCTCTGCCTCCTGGGTTCAAGTGATTCTCCTGCCTCACCCTCACGAGTAGCTGGGATTATGGGCATGCACCACCAAACCCAGCTAATTTTTTATATTTTTGGTAAAGACGGGTTTTCACCATTTTGGCCAGGTTCGTCTTGAACTCCTGACCTCAAGTGATCTGCCTGCCTCAGCTTCCCAACGTGCTGAGATTACAGGCATGAGCCACTGTACCTGGTTGGCATCTTTCTTTTTTTAAAGTGGCTAGAAGATCCTGTCAGCCGCAGGTTTTGGGAGTGAGGAGAGGAAGAGCCCTGAAGAATTCAGTACATCGAGGTGGGCCAACACATAGGGCAGATCTGGGCCTGCCACTAAGGGATCACTGCAAGGGACCCAGACCTCTGATCTGCTCCCAATGTGCCCATCCCCCTGGGAAGGCCAGCCGTGTGCTGGGGACTGTGAGAATACACTCTCTTTATATGAAAGGGGATAGAAATGGAATTCTAGGAGATGCAATCTGTGGGGGAGCCACACTGTGTTATGCTACGTACACTGTCTATATACCACTCAAGAAAACTGCAAGGTAGCTACTACCCTCATCCTGCAGCTGAGGGAGGTGTGGAGAAGTGAGAGCCCTGCCCAGGGTCAGGGGTCACAATTGTTATCATCACAGCAGCGTGTCTGGCCCACATCAAGTGTTCAACAGACATCTGCAGAACAAAGGCTGAGCGAATGGCGGCTGGACAGGAAGCCAGGCTGCCCAGCTCCAGGTCCACGCTATGATTCAGCCATGGGCTCTCAGGCCTGGTGTCACCGATGTGCTCAATTTTAGAGCTCTGAGCCCTGGAGGTTTGAGTTTCGTTTTCTCAAGGACCCCATGGAAAATGCAGACAGTGTGCTTCCCCCAGCACAAGCCCACAGAAGGGCCACGGCAGCTTGGTGGACTCATATCACATCCCCACGGTGACCATGTGCAGCAGCGCCTTACGGGGCTGTGTGGACCCCACCAAGCCCGAGGCTGCCCCGAACCTGCCACTGACACTGTCGCCCTAGCAAACGCCAGACCAAAGCATGTTCATCACAAGCAAACGGGAGAGGGGCTCACAGAACAAAGGGAGCAAAAGACACCCACTCACCCGGCTTCCTGTGAATCCTGGGAATCCTGTAATTCCAGGGGGGCCGGCCACCCCAGGGAATCCTGGCAAACCAGGGATGCCAGGGGCTCCGATATCTCCCTTGACTCCTTTGATGTGGCCGGGCCTCCCAGGCAGCCCAGGGATTCCTGACAGCCCCGGGATGCCTGGCATTCCTTGGATACCTGCAGGAAGACCCCGGCCTGTAACACTGGGTGGTGAGGACGCAGCCCCCACCCTCCTGAAGTTTTCAATTTTGCAGCCTGGATGCACTTTGCTGTCTTAAGTGCTGAGAATCTGAAGACGGGAAGGCGGGGTTACTCTGGCATCAGAGAACAACCCCACACCGGCTGTCGACACGCAGGGCGCCGAGACAAAAAGCACGAGGAAACCGGCATGGGCGTCCTGGAGACGGAGGGCATAGGAGCAGGTGCCGGCCGGGGCGGTAGGGAGAAGGGCCCTGGGGGGCAGGTCAGAAGCCTCACCTTTTGCACCCAGGTATCCTTTCAGCCCCATAGGCCCTTCATCTCCTTTATCTCCTTTGAGGTCTTTCATTCCCGGCAGGAAGATAGGAGGTGGTCCTGGGGGCCCAGGGTCCCCTCGGCTGCCTGGAAGGGAATAGAGTGCTGTCATTCCTGGGGACTCCAGACCACGCAGGACACAGGTGAATGCCTGGGCCCTGGGACACGGGGGCTGCACGTCTCCCCCAAGCGGGGGAAGCCTCGGAGAGAGACCAAGGGCAGTGGACGCCTCTCCTCTCCATTGGAGCAGTCGGAATTGGGTGGTGGTTCCAGGGTCCTGGGCCTGAGGTGGGTGTCGCTGAGCACACAGCACCTCCCACGTGGCAGACATGCCTGCCAGCAGGTGCAGAGGGAGCGGTCACAGCCAGCTGGCTTCCATAGGATGTTTTGTGAGAGGGTCATTTTGTTATGAGTGCTCTGATGAGACCGTGATGTGCCTCGGTCCAAGCAGGAAGGCCCGTGAGGAAGGCGCCAGCTCTGTGCCTCCTGTAGGCGCCTTCACAGGGAGGAAAAGCAGGGAAGGGAGGTCTCTGCGGGGTTCAGAGGAGCTGAAGAATTGCAGGAGGTGGGGGGCCCGGAGCTGCCGGCCGGGCAGGAAACTGTGCTAGGTCAGGCTGGGGGATGCCCTGGAATCCATCCTCACCGGAGGAGTGACTGAAATTTGGCTGAGTAAAAATAATTGAGTTTCATTCGCTAAGCATTTACTGTGTGTTCAGTACTAGGCTAGAGACTGATGGGATTAAAATCATAAATTGGTCCTGACCCCACAGAGCATGCCCACCAGTGCAGGGATGGACACCCCCATGGAGAGAGCATGCCCATCAGTGCAGGGACGGACACCCTCATGGACAGAGCATGCCCATCAGTGCAGGGACGGACACCCCCATGGTTAACTCTCCCCTAAGGAGGCTTCAGGAAAAAGTTACTGTGGAGCTGAAAATTACCTAATTTTAAAATGGCATTTTTTGCCTGAAATAGTCTGAAATCTGTTAACATGAAGACTATTTGAAAATACAGGTGTGAGTAAAAATCTTAAAAAGAAAATGAGCACCCTAATTGCAATTTCTATTTTGCTGAAAATTTGTAAAAGCTGTAACTCTGGAGAGTAATAATGTTTTTGGAACCAGCTTATTGATGTATAATCACGGCGGAATATGTTCTCATGACATATTTGCTTCTTAGCCATGCCACCATTTTGGTTCTCAAGAGTTTCCTTTGGTTAGGATTATTCCCTGATCACATGGTCCGTGTGCTGAGGCAGGAAGAAAGCCTTTGAGTTTTTGTTAGTTCATTTTGTTTGGTTTATCAGCTTCTAGCTTTAGGGTTCCTGGATGTGTGGGTTTTCAAAAATTCATTCTGGGCAATGTTACGCCATCATACAAGGGTCTTGACCAGGTAAGGAGGATGTTAACAGAGGAGCATACCTTTAAAACCTGGCTCACCAGCCAGACCCTTCAGACCAGGTATTCCGAAAAATCCAGCCTCGCCTTTGCTCCCTGGAAACCCGGGTCTCCCTTTGAGTCCAGGCATGCCTTGGAAACCATCCATCCCAGGCGAGCCTCTCTCTCCTTCAGAGGAAAGAAGAAAAGTGCTGGATTAGACATGAATAAAATGCACAGGACATTTCAATCTCATGTCTCCACAGCATTTCATGTGAGAAGTTCTGAACCTAAAAGAGGGATTTCCAGGGACACCATCTTCTACGCAACTCTCTCTGTTGACCTCTGTTGTTAACAGACAGTGTTCCGGAGTCAGCCTGTCTTCAGAGCCGACGTTGGCAGCAGGGAAACATACAAAGGTCAGGAAGGAAGACGAGGAGGGAAATCTGAAGGTGATTCAGGCCCGCTGGCCCATCAAGACAAAGGCAGAAGGGAGCACCTGTCATGAAAAGGCGATAGAGGACCACAGAAAGATGGACCAGTGTCTCCAGCAACCGAAGGACAGGCCAAGGTGTCTCAGCAACAGAAAGACAGACCTGTGTGTCTCCAGTAATGAAAAGACCAACCCATGTGTCTCTAAGCAATGTTCACGGGCTGGAGGGCTCTGCTTCCAGACTGGCCTGCTTGTGCTGAAATAAACCTATCCCTGTAACCAACCACTTTGCTTTGCTTTGGTTTCAAATTCACCAAATAACCTCTGGATCTGAATCCAGGTCCCTGAGTGGACCTCTCCACAAACCTCCCTGTGCAGAGGGTAATATTTACACTAAGATGATGTTTCCCAGGGGAGGAGTCTTCTGTCTTGGTAAATTCATAAACTGGCTTTGTCAGGCACATCGGTCCCACCTGCGTCTAAGCAGCATGAACCAGCTGTCCTGGGGCTTCTGTCTCCCGGGTCAGGGGAGTTCCCAGGCCTCCAGCCTGCAGAAGTGTGAGGCCAGCCCCACGGCCCATAGAGGTGCCCAGTGGAGCTGTCCTAGGTCAGAGTTTGTCAGACCCAACCTCCCCGCAAAGTGGTCCGGTGGCCACAGTCACAAGTACCTTTTAGCCCGGGGGCCCCAGGCATTCCATCAATTCCCTTAAACCCAGGGCTTCCTGGATGGCCTCGCTCTCCTGCCAAGCCGGTGTCTCCTCTGTCACCAGAGACACCTTTCATGCCCACAGGGCCAGGAAAGCCCATGTCGCCGGGCTCCCCTCTGTCTCCAGGCAGACCTGTCAGGAAGAGGAGCAAATCAAAGAGGGTGGACACACACACACAGAGGAAACTTCTCTTCTGCTTTCACCGCATCGAGTGTTGGGTAAGAAAAGCTTCTTGGAGGAAAGTGGAAAATCTCCGCGTTGGGGTGACTTTCCAAAGTGTGACAGGAGTGGGACCCCGGGGCTGGTCTTTCTGGAGAGGTCTTTGTCTGGAGGTTGAGGCTGTGCTCATGGCATCAGCCAACATGGCTTTCCCACTGCCGCCTTCAGAAGCCAAGGGACAAAGCTGTCTGGGTGCTGATGTGACTGGGGGGGCCTTACCAGCTCTGGCTGGGGCACCGTCACTGGGGTTAGTCGAGAGCTGGCCTATTCCTCGTGAACGTCACTAGCTCGGGGCTAGTCTGGGGGGGACCCTCCTGCCTGGGGCTAGTCTCGGGGGACCCTCCAGCTGCCCATTCGCTGCTGCTGCCCTCTCTGGTCTCTGCATTCCCGCCTCATCATTGCTACTGTCATGAGCTTGGCAACTCCCAGTCCACAGTGGTCTTCCCGCCTCCCCTGACTCCAAGCCCTCCAACGGCTGTCTGCTGGGTCCCTAAAATCCCTTCTGAATGCATTTCTCTGTTAAAAGCTCCCAAAGGCCCCCCGTGCCTCGAGGTTCTAACTCCTTAGCTCAGCATTCACTCCTCCTAACCTTTGGCGCAATCTTCCTATCCAAACTCCCAGCCCCTCACATCAGGCTCTCTTCCCCAGTCGGTTTGGGGGATCACAGGCTCTAAGTGTTCCCTGGGCAATCCTGCCTCTGCTGGGGGGGATCCCCCCTCTCCTAGAGAGCACCCCACATCCCAGTCCCAGCCTTCTCCCCGTCTGGCGCTGGGTACTTCCCTTGGGCTTGCTCTGACCTGCCTGTCCTGCCTTCTCTGGGTCACTGGAGGCTGCTGGCTTGCCTGGGCCGAGTGGGAGCCTTTTAATGTGTGTCTCTCTCTCCCCCACCTAAAGCTCCTTCAGGACAAGCTTTCCCATGGGTCTTGTACACGCCACACAAAGCTGTGTTTAGCTGGTGTTCAGTAGCTGAGAACCAGCACGGCCCTGTTGGTACTGAGATGGGAGCCTGAACCTCCGGTCCGGGTTTGCTACCCCGGGAAGCCAGTGGCCAGCGCGGCACTGGGGGGAGTGGGCCCTACCTGAGTCCAGCCCCCAGCTCTTGCACACAGGCGAGGCCCCACATGGGGGAAGCCAGTGTGTGTCTTCGAGCGGCGTGGCGGTTCCCTAGCAAGACCTGCTAAGGTCCTGGACAAAGCTGTCACCTGACTGTGGCAAACTAGAGAACTCTGGTAAGATTGGGAGTTTCTGAAAGGTGAATGTGGTCCACGAGACCACTCCTTATCAAGCAATCGCGTCTTTCCCACTCAGTACAATGTCCTCTGGTGACATACAACACTTCCGTAAAAATTTGTTTTTCTGGACAAAACAGAAATGTGAGGAGAAGTTTACTGATTCCTCCAACCTGCACTGACAGTTTCACTGGACGGTGACATGTAGGAGCCTGGGAAAACGGCCGTGCTGAGTGCTGGGTGAGTGGCCCGGGCAGCAGCGGCCCTTCACGTGGGTGATGCCATGGACGCTGTGCCCTGCCTGCCTTCTGGGCCACCTATGCCAGCTGCCTTGGCCTCTGTGCGGTGGGCATGCAGCCCAGGCTCCCCTCCCTGCTCCTCTGCTCCAGCCCCGACCCCAGGCTTCACTGGTGGAGCCACCTGTCTTCCAACCCACATCCTGCACTTTCAGGAAACAGTTTCTCCTCTCCACATCAGAGCAGGGATTCTGAACTTTTGCAGCGGGAATTTCTTTCTTTTTCTTTTTTCCTGAGGAAACCTTCCCTAGATCTTTAATACATATAACAGGTACAGAGGAAGAGCCGATGTCTCAGGCTGTTTATGTCTCCTCGTTAGGTGAAATCCACGTTCTGGGTTGGGAATCCCTGCAGCTCTTACGGGGTCCCACAGAACACAGTCTGAGAGCTCGGCAGGGAAGGCAGTGCAGGTTCTCTTGGCAGGCCCAGTGAGGACCCCGCCTGTTTATGGGAGGGCTGGAGCCTTACCTACAAGGCCAAGGGTTCCGGGCAGCCCCAAAGGCCCCTCTGGGCCAGGAGCTCCTGGGAATCCACGCTGTCCTGGAGGCCCGGACAGGCCTGGCTGGCCGGAGGTCCCGGGAAGCCCAGCTGGCCCTTCAGCCCTGGCATCCCAGGCATCCCTTGGCTTCCTGCAGGAGAGACAAGAGCTGTGGGGGGCCGACTCTGGACTGTTCATCACAGACAGCATCTCCCTCCACACACTGATTCTGTAAAAATAGTACTTCATGTTTTTCTGGACTCTGGAGAATCAGGAAAATACAAAGACATACAAAGGTTAAAATCGAAGTAACGCACACTGTCACCCAGGGATAGTGACTACCACTGAGTATACTTCCTTCCTGCCCTCCTATCAATAGCTAGACATTTGCAGAGCTGACATTGCACTGTAAGTGCAGTTTTAACCTAGTTTTTTCCACTTGACATTATATTTTGAACATTTTGCCACATTCAAAAATAGTCTTTGCAAACATTTAAAATAACCACATGAACAAAACTCTATCATATGGACGCAGGTAATACATTCCATCACATCCTCCCCACTTTTTTCGCTTTTGCAAACAGCACTGTCAGGAATAGTTCGAGAGTTTTCTTTTCTTGGTATGTTTATCCGTGTCCATGTTGTAGGTAATTTCTTTAGGAAACTGCCCAAGAAATTGACATTATGTATCAAAGCAAACACTAATTTAATGTTTTCTAAAAGATACATCGCACTGATTTCAGAAAGTCCGCACCCATTTATTCCACCAGTGTTTTCCCAGCACTGAGCGCCAGCCTCGAAGCAACACTGAACCCAGGCAGTCGTGATGCCGTGAAACACGGGTGCTGGTGGGATCTACCTGCCTGTTCTTCAGCATGATCTACGTTTCTTTCTCTTGGTTATTGTTTTTTGGTGAAGTTTTAGGTCTTTGCTCATATCTTCTCTGTCCCTTGCTTTCTTTTTAAAATAGAGACAGGGTTTTGCCAAGTTGCCCAAGCTGGTCTCAAACTCCTGAGCTCAGGTGATCTGCCCGCCTCAGCCTCCCAAAGTGCTGGCATTACAGGCACGAGTCACCATACCCGCCTCTTTGCTCCTATTTTCCTTTGGGGATTTTGATATTTTTCTGATAGATTTTACTATTCCTCATACACACTGACGAATTTTTCTTCATTGTCTATTGTAAAGCTTATTCTGCTGCTCAAGCTTTTAATTTTGCTTTTGATGTGCAGGATACTGACGTTTGTATCCAAATTTCAGATATGGTGTGTGTGGGTGTGTCTGCACATGTGTGATTTCTTCTCTTCATTTTTAGGTTTGGAGTATCCTGTCTGCCCAGTGGTCAGATACCATGGGCATCTATTTTCTTCCAGTTTTTTAGCACTAGCTCCCCGGACCTCCTTATATCCAGGTATCTTCCCCTTTCTTCGCGGAGCTTGACGCCTGTTGCAGGTGCTCTCTGATTGCTAACAGTGGAGGTGCACACTCCTGCCGTGACTTTCCAGACCACACTCTCACGCAGCCTCATAGCCGTGCTGCAGATGTACAGGGCTGGTCCAGGACAGGGAGGCAGACGAGTGGGGGGGATGCACAGGAGCGGGCAGCAACAGAAGGGACCCGGTCAGTCTTGGACCAACCCAGGACCGAGAGTCAGGCTGCTGACTCTGCATTGTCTGAGTGCGGCAACCTGCAGCGAGGGAGAGGGCTCACTGAGCAGGAGGCGCACTCGAAGCCATGTCTGAGATGAGATGCTCGGAGATACACGGACGCATTGATTCTCACCCCTCCCGTAGTACTGCGGGGAAATGAGGACACTTTTATTTTTTGGATTTCTATCTTTAGGGTGAAGAGCTCCAGGGGGAACGGATTGTTAGTGTGTGCAAACGGTTGTGAAGAGTAGGTGGCAGCGCCGTAGGCGGTAAAGGTTCGGCAGTGATGGCAGGTCCACTCCACTCCCGCTCAATGACAAGAACAATGGGGTGGGGACCTGACAGACACAAGGTAACATCCATAACCCAGGGACATGGACTGCGGGGGGAACCCGGGAGCTGAGCAGGCGAGATGGCCTCGGCCGGGGCCAGCAGGGCTGGTGGTGGTCTGGGCGTTCGGAGCGCTGCCCCCTCCCAGAAGTGGACATGGGTGAACATGGACGGATCCCCGCTGCCCCTGCAGGGACTGCCTTGCAAAAATCAGGCACCGGGCACTTTGTGATTATTTCTTTGGAGCTATGTCAGGTTATTTTCCATTTATAGACTATCTGTTAAAAAGGGAACAACTGCTAAAAATCAGCCTCCCTCAGCAAAATCACATCTCATCTGTGGATGTGGCATGACTTTATTCCGAGAGTTCTGCTCAGAAGCGCAGGGTGCACCTGTGTGTGTTTGTGGCTGCCCCGCACAGCCACTCGAACAGAAGCAGGACCCGTCTGCGCGCTGCTCCTGTCACACTGGTAAGCAGAACTGAAACTGAAATAGGGACTTGGAATTTTGATGTTCTGGGAGTCAGGATTTTTACCATCCAAAATATTCTGCCTCACAAGGCATATGAGGCTTAACATCATAAAGGTGACGCTGATCGTGGTGAAGACCTTAATAAGACATTGAAAGTAAGCCTGCTGCCATTTGTTTTCAAGCTCAAACGTTCTGAAGCCTGCAGGAAGTAATTAAGTTACAAAAATTCTACCAGAAGTACCCTTATGTCAAAGACCTTGGGGCAGGAGTTTTACAGCTGGGTTGCAGGTGGATACTCGAGCCACCTACGTGTGTCCTCCACTTTGCCTTCCGTGAACTCATTTAAGTGGCCATCAGGAAGGCTGCCACATGGAGCCCCCTCTCAGCGCTGAATCCTCGGCTTCTGCAGACAGCGCTGATTTGTATCTTATCTTCCATAAATGACACAGACAGTCAGGAGGACTGAAAAGGGGGAGACCTGGATGGCCCAGCACAAAGTCTCCTCTACCTGGTCATTTCACCCAGCGACCTGCTCTAGCTGGCTTGGTTCAGGGTTGGATGTGTATTAAGTGTGTGATCATGGGTGAGCGGGTACAGGCACGTGTATGGGTATGTGTGGTGTGTGAGGGTGTGATCATGCGTGAGCATGTATAGGCACGTGTATGTGTGGTGTGTATGTGTGATCATGTGTGAGTGTGCATAGGCACGTATGTGGGTATGTGTGGTGTGTGTGTGATCATGTGTGTGTATAGGCCTGTGTGTGGGTATGTGTGGTGCGTATGTGTGATCATGTGTGAGTGTGCATAGGCACGTATGTGGGTATGTGTGGTGTGTGTGTGATCATATGTGAGTGTGCACAGGTACATGTGTGGGTATGTGTGTATGTGTGTGATCATGTGTGAGTGTGCACAGGCACGTGTGTGGGTATTTGTGGTGTGTATAATGTGTGTGTGCACAGGCACGTGTGTGGGTATGTGCGGTGTGTGTGTGATCATGTGTGAGTGTGCATAGGCACATGTGTGGGTATGTATGGTGTGTGTGTGACCATGTGTGTGCATAGGCATGTGTGTATGTGTGGTGTGTGATCATGTGAGTGTGCACAGGCACGTATGTGGATATGTGTGGCATGTATGTGTGTGATCATGTGTGAGCATGCACAAGCACATGTGCGGGTATGTGTGGTGTGTATGTGTGTGATCGTGTGTGTGTGCATAGGCACGTGTGCGGGTGTGTGTGGCGTGTATGCGTGTGATCATGTGTGAGCATGACTGTGCATAAGTGACCGTAAGTGTGTGTGTAAATACATGCATGCACCCTGGCCATCGTAGGCTCTTCCTGGCTCTCTCCGTGAACTGTGGCACCCATGGGCTCTCCCTAGTATCAACAGCTGGGGGTGCTGATCAGTCTCATCATCATCAAAACTCCCCTGTTCCGGGTCCCACTCCCTCGAGCCCTTGTTAGGAATCTGACACACATCCAAAAACCAATTCATGCTTCTGAGCTTCATGTGTTCACCCACCAGTCAAGGCCTAGCCTCCATCTCGCCCAGGATGCCTGATGTGGGCTGATGGCAGAATCAGGGAAGGGGCACCTGCTTCCCACACCACAGAGAAGGCTTTCGGCCCGGGGTTGGCAGCAGGGACTAACGACACTGCTATCAACATATTGACAGTGAACACGTCAAGACGCATTTTCTTTTCTTCTTTTCTTTTTTCTTGTCTTTACTTTTTGAGACAGGGTCTCACTCTGTCACCCAGGCTGGAGTACAGTGGAATGATCATAGCTCACCGCAGCCTCCAACTCCTGGGCTCAAGCGATCCTCCCACCTCAGCTTCCCGTGTAGTTGGGACTGCAGGTGCACACCATGCCTGGCTAATGATCTGATTTTTTTTTGTAGACATGGGGTCTCTCTATGTTGCCCAGGATGGTCTTGAACTCCTGGGCTCAATGAATCCTCTTGCCTTGGCCTCCCAAAGTGTTGGGATTACAGGTGTGAGCCACCGTGCCCAGCCTCATTTTTGATTTGGACACTGAATGGCAGGTTCCAATGACCTAGCAGTCCCTAGCCTGGGCTTCCCCCAATGCGAACACTTGCTGTTTATGGCATCACCTTCCGTTAAAGCTCGGGGCTGGCATTCCCAAAGCCGATCTGGCATCAGCTGAACCCTTAAAGCCACTGGATGCCTTGTTGCTCAGAGACCATGGGTGCTCTGTCTACTGTGATAGAGATACAGCGATAACACTGTAAACATTAAGATATTTTTAAAAAGTGTTCATTTTTACATCAATAAAATTGCATTCCAGGTTATTCCTATTTTCCTTCTTCACGTCTGACTAAGCATGGCCAGGCCCATCTTTTCCTCATACCAACTGTACAGAGTCTGCTGAGAAAGCCAGTGAGCCTGTCATGGCCAGATGTATGCAACTTGAGAACTGATGACATCAGTCAATCCGTACCTGTCAAAGGTCTCAGGTGGCCAGACCACGCTGGCTACCGAAGGTAATCACAGTGTTGTCACAGAAACATTCTAAAGGAGTGTTGGAACGACGTGGAGAAGGTACACATGGCCAGCACCATGGGGCTCTGCTGCTTCCTACCAAATCCCCCGGAAGGGACTGGGCTCCTCCTTGGAAGCCACTGTAGAGCTGGGATGGGGCCTCTGGCTCCCCCCACGGGGCACTTACCTCTGAATCCAGGGGAGCCTCTATCTCCAGGAAGGCCTTTCAGCCCAGGGTGTCCAGGCAAACCAGCATCTCCCCGTGGTCCAGGCTGGGCTCCCAGGACTTCTCCAGGAAGGCCCTTGTCCCCAGGGGGGGCCATCCGGACCTGGCAGGCCGACGGGACCTGGGAGTCCATCTGGGCCAGGGAGGCCTGCTGCACCTTTGGATCCTCGGGGTCCTACGAACCCTAAAAGGAAACATGGGTGGCCCCAAACCACAAGTTACCATGATGGCATTCTAAGATAAGTGTCAAAAGAGGCTGGAAACAGCAAAAAATTGCCTACGGGGTCCTCAGAAGGCATTCCTCGGCTCGAGGCCCTGTCCCTGTCGCCCTTCTTGGAGCCTACAAGCCCTGCCACACTGTTCTGTTGGTTATGCTTCTTCTGCTCCCCCGCCATGCGGCCCCCAGCCCTAAAACTGGGCAAAGGTGGGCAAGCCCGTAAGATTGCCGCCTTGGACCTAGATTTGCATAATTCATGGGTTCCCTGCTTTGCACATAAGCCCCAAAGCATAGCTTTTGTGGGACCTTCTAGGTTGTGGTGAGTGAGGAACAGCGCTTTGGGATGGAGAATCCCAGGGAGGCGGGAGACGACCAGGGCCGTCAGAGCCAAAATGCTGCCTGCTGTGGAAACAGTCATCTCCCTGGTAGAACTCGTCCCTGTCCATTTGGAAACACTTCTGCTGTAGTGACACCACCCTTGCTGTACTGAAAACCACCAAGTCCCTTCTGCGGATGGAGCGAAGGCAGCTGTCCTGTGTCTTTCATGGGTGCCACTGGATAAAATAATCTCATCAGGTCACTTCCTTTTTTGGTGCAGTCAGCCCTGACGTGGCCTCAGAATGAACTCCCACAGCTGACAGTCACATTGTACCCAGAAGGAAAGGCTTCTGAGGTCACCACCGCCCTCAGCCCCACTGTGCACGCAGCAGAGAGGCCTGCGATGAGGAGCTTGGCAGGTGGTTTTGTGGGACAGGATCAGGTACATGGCAGGCTCGGCACTCCTACATTTGGATACGGAAAAGGGAATGTTCTGTGTTCTCTGGGGTGTGTCTCACCAAAAAGATCCAAAGAGCAGGGCCTTGGGTCCTCCTGGGCCTGTCCAGCCAGCCCCGCTCATGAGGAGCTGGGAGTGACTGGTGCACCCGTGCTTGACACACAGATTAATTTGGATTCAGCTGACAGTAATCAGTGGGACGGTACTCAGAGTTTTAACGGTGTGATTTACTCACACAATGAAGAGACATGACTTTCCCTGGCAATGTTATCAACTGTACCAGGGGAGCTGGGCACTTGGGTTTACAATGTGTGAATCTTAGATCTGGAATGGACTCCTCTGTTTTCTGTAATGCTTGAATTGGGTGTTTTATCCTCTTCTGCATGTGGTGACAGAAGTATATTTCCGTACCATAAAAGCGACATGCGTTCCAGAAACTGATCAGTTCCTCAATCATCACCCACCCTCCGCCTGTCCCAGCCTCCCTGTTCATGATGTAAGGGCTCACATTTCATGGTGGGACAGGCTTTCAGCTCACGTGGGCAACTGCCCAAATCGTCTAATAAAGGGCACATCCCATCCATTCGCCCTATGAGGGGTCCTGTATGGTGTTCACGTGCGCACGCCAATTATGATCACTAGAGCACTTTCACGCTCACAGCAGGAAGCCGCTCAAGAATTATCCTTCTCTCAAAATCACGAATGCTTAAACTTAGCATATATGAAATCACGAGAGTGACAATGTTGCACTTCTAAATATTCAGACACTTTCAGCAGGGCAACAAACCCACAGAGACCAATCCTCCGGGGTAGAGGCAAGGAGACTTCCTTTGCAGAGTTGTTCTTAGCAGAGCCCTGATACAGACACAGGAAGCCTGCTTCCCCAACGCATCACAGGAAAGGAAACAGGGTCAGGGTTTGGAACAGTCCCTATGGGCTGCACAGGAAATTCAGAAAGATGCCATCTACCAGGGACTGACACATAGGTTCAATGCAGCTGTCTGAGTGGAGGTCAGGGGAGAGGCAGGTTCAACGAGTGTTCACTGGGAATATTTGCAGGATGTTCAACCTAAGGATGCGATAGTCCCGACGTGCTGTGTGATATTCCAGACGTGGGGAGCGCTTTATTCAGCTTCTAGAGCCTGGGTGGAAAGGAACCCTGATAAGCTGGAGTGCTAGAAGGCTGATGGGAATTCCAGGGGCATGGAAATGCTGTCACTAAGGAAAGTGTGTGTTCCTGGGGTCAGTTCTGCCTGTTCACAAGGCGTCTTCGAGAGACGTGACCCCCTCTCTTGGGGTGTTTGGTTATGAGGAAGTCAACTGTGTGGCTCAGGAACAGCCCAGTGAGAACGCCTGGGAGGCGGGCTGTATCCAGGAAGGAAATTTCTAGCAACAAGAGAGTTCCAGTGTGCCACAGGTTCTAGGTGACAAGTGTGATTCCAGAAGAGGCTGGAAGAACCTGCCCAGGACCCTGTGGAAGGATGTTTCATCGTGGGTGGAAAGCTGTCCGCATGGCTTCCCTGGTTTCACCAGACAAACACTATTGAAGATGTGTGTGGCCGGGCGCAGTGCCTCACGCCTGCAATCCCAGCACTTTGGAGGCTGAGGTGGGCAGATCACCTGAGGTCAGGAGTTCGAGACCAGCCTGGCCAACATGGTGAAATCCCATCTTTACTAAAAACACAAAAATTAGCCAGGTGTGGTGGCACAGGCCTGTAATCCTAGCTATTCAGGAGGCAGAGGAAGGAGAATCACTTGAACCCAGGAGGTGGAGGCTGCAGTGAGCTGAGATTGTGCCACTGCACTCCAGCCTGGGTGAGAGAGTGAGACTCCATTTCATAAAAACAACAACAAAAAGCTTGCACACTCTCACAGTCGAGGCAGTGCTGTCACACTTGTGCACATCGCCGTGTGGCACAACTGCAGGACACCTGTGTCTGCTGATGCCGGACTGCGTTTCAGAGCACGCTGACACACAAGTGGGTGCTCCTCACCACAGCTGGTTAAAGGCAACACACTCGTTTTCCTCCACATACAGATTAATGCCTAAGCCCTTGCAGCCCCGTCATGAGAGGGCTATTTATGCCTTGAATGGTTCTCTCAGGAGAGAGTAGCTTGGTGTTGCCCTTAGAATGTTTAGTATCAACCCTTACTAACACTGAGGACATACCCAGGAGACAGGTCTTGTGGAGGATAGCCATTCTGCAACACCTGTCTCCTTTTTCCTGCGAGATCTGTACGTAGCTTCTGCAAAAACCCAGTACAACGTCAGTGATGGGAAATCAAGAATTTCTAATCTCCCAAGAACAAGTGCAAAAGCTGTCAAGTATTTGTCAGAACAGTTTCTACACATTGGAAGAAAACAGAGCTGGATGCTGATGAACCACACAAGGGCCGCCCCCCTCCCCCCTGGAACCCAGGGGCTGAATGGGGGTCTGACCTCAACTCACCTGGGGGTCCTGGGAACCCTTCACGACCTGGGTCTCCTGGCAAGCCTTTGGGCCCTGGTCCTCCATCAGCTCCTGAGAAGCCTGGGGTTCCTCGGAGGCCTTTGGCACCTAAACACCCAAATAAACCACAAAGCACATCAGGTCCCACGAGGATGAATGGGCATGGTCATGCTTGGCATCCAATTTAACGTGGATCTCATGAAACCAGGAAGTAACGGGGCTGGGGGGGAATGGCAGCCGAAACAGCAACTCCAAGCTTACAGAATGATCTTCAGTGTTGAGTAATGGGGGTCCAGGCTTACAGAATGATCTTCAGTGTTTAGTAATGGGGGCCCAGGCTTACAGAATGATCTTCAGTGTTTAGTAATGGGGGTCCAGGCTTACAGAATGATCTTCAGTGTTTAGTAATGGGGTCCAGGCTTACAGAATTATCTTCAGTGTTGAGTAATGGGGGTCCAGGCTTACAGAATGATCTTCAGTGTTTAGTAATGGGGGCCCAGGCTTACAGAATGATCTTCAGTGTTTAAGTAATGGGGGTCCAGGCTTACAGAATGATCTTCAGTGTTTCGTAATGGGACTGGGGGGGAATGGCAGCCGAAACAGTATCTCCAGGCTTACAGAATGGTCTTCGGTGTTTAAAATCCTGCTTATGGATGGAGCCGTAACAACAGTAACATCCAACACTGAGATTCCACAGTGCACTAAATGAGGGCTTTAGATGTGGGGTCAGAAGGACTGGCTCGGAATTTTGGTCCTACCTATTCTATCCGTGTGACTGTGGACAACTTTCTGAGCCTCTCTGTGCCTCAGTCTCCTCATCTGTAAAGTGGGGAGAGTGACTGCCTGCCTCATGAGGACGCCATGAGGACCATGAGGTGACTCTTTTCAAACACTTGAACCCTGCTTGGCCCAGTGTGTGGGCTCCAGAGGTGTTTTCTGATAATGGAAGGGCTGACATTCCTCACCAACATCACAAAACCCACCAGCCATGCTTTTTCATCCACGTTCCTGGTGTCTCTAGGAAAGGGGATGTGTGTGCAAACCCACCCTACATTCTTGGGAAGTGGTGTTCGGACGGCAGGAGTGAGAGGGAGGAGTGGATAGGAGGCCAGCAAGGGGCTCCCAGCAAGGGGGCCTGGGTGTGAAATGGAAATAACCAGCCATAGCTTAGGCAGTCCCAGAGCCGCAGAAAACCACACCCGGGCCTCGGGGCTTTCCCAGCGACCGGCCTGGGGGACACAGTTGTGGTCTGGGTGTGTGCTGAGCATGCTGGTCTCTGACCCTCCCCTGACCATCTGAGACATGCTGAGCTGTCACCATTTTGGGGGTTGCTGTATGAGTGATGGTGTTGAAATCCATGGATGGAATTAGACGGGGAGTAGGTACCGGCAAGGACGATGGAGCACGGAAATACAAGCTCAGTTCTTGGACAACACAAGGAGCCTTTACCTCTGCTCACGGTGCAAATGAGACCTCTCCATCTGTCCTGTGGTCCCCAGACCCACCCTGTGATCACCGTGCAATCTGAAGATGTCCTGAAGCTCCGGGCACACAGAATGCGTCCGTCCACTTTCCTAATTCGCAGTGCCGTGTACTACACCACTGTTGCTCTCTATAGTCCATCATGGGAAGTAGTGAGGGCATCATTTGTGCAGCAGGAGGCATCTGGAACACGTGTCTGCACTATTCGTCTTGCACAGGAGGGACTTAGTTCCCAAAGGAACAAATGAGAACATCTCTGGCAACGCTGAGTTATCCAGGTGGTGTGCCTGCCCCGGACCCATCACAGGCCGAATGGGAGAGACATCCAAAGGGGAATTCCTACCGCCCAGAGAACTCGCTTCTCGGGCTGACGGACACAGACACAGGGCCACCTCTCAGGGTCCAGCCCACCCTCTACTCTAGCAGAAGCCATGGCTCTGTGTTCCTCACTGCTCACGGGCCCACGGAGACCCTGGAGCGCAGCGCAGCAGAGTCTGGGGTGCAGGTGGGGGATCCTGAGAGTCATGGTGGCCGACCAGGCCCCCACTGCCAACACCGGACATGCCAGCCTTGTGAGCAGCATGGTCGGCCTTAGGCACGGGGCTCTGTGAAGAGGGCCGGGACTCCTTCTCACATGGGCTCTTCCACTGGGAGATGCCCCGGCCAGCAGACAGAAGGCCAGGCCCTCCCAGGTGCTAGGGACAAATATCCTAGCCTTGTTTATTTCTGTTTCCTGTCAATCATAATCCTAAAGAAAGAATTCTTTCCTGTAGGTTCTTCCCCTAGATCCTGGGATGGAAAAGCATAAATGAAAACCCCTAGAGGTGCGACCCCTATCCAGTCCTAAACTCGAGGTTTCATCTCTGCCCCTGCGCGCGTTCTCCTGTGGCCACGGCGGAATTTTCTCTCCCAGCCTGGCCCCAACTAAGTGTCAGCTACCAGACTCATTTTTCTATTGTGGCAAATGGCAGTGGGCTTCCAGCAGGAGTGAGATCAGTTTGTGCTGAGATGCTGGACACGGCCATGTCTGGGGTGGGGGATGCAGGACTGGAGGAAAAGATGGGCGAGGGGGACACAGAGTGAGAAGATGTGGGGAGGAAGGCTGAGTGCACTCTGGGTTCCCTCCATGCATTACCTGTGGGGCCTGGGGGTCCTGGCAGGCCTGGCAATCCCTTGGGCCCTCCTGCGCAACCTGGGGGACAGAAAGGAGAAAAGATGAGCCCAAGCAATCCTAACGCTCAGTCCCACAGCCTTGGGGATCACCAAGGTCAAAAGCACGAGCCGTGCAAGCCGGCTACCATTTTATGATCAGAGTCACTTAATGATTTAATGCATCTTGGTTCTCGATGTAAACAAAAGTTTGATTTCCTTGTGTAATGAAATCTAAATATCAGTACAAAATGCACACGAAGCCAGTCTAGTCTAATAAAAAGTGGCGCTGTGCTGGGAAATGATTCATCCCCTCCCAGGGCGGGTGCCTCGCAGCAAACCGAGTGAGTCCGGCTGCTCTCTGCCAGTCAGTGTGGACGCTTTTCTTTTGTCTGGAAGCATCTACCAGCGATGCAGACAGCCTCGATTTCAAAGTGAATTCTTTCACTTCTCCTTTGTGACTTTGCAAACATTCAGAGAGAACCACAGAAATCAGCCACCTTGAACAATGAAACCACGGCTGCGGGCACTTCTGCTTGGTGTGGCCAGGAGCAGTGACACTCAGCAGGGGCACCGTGCCATCTGTCCTTTGTCTAAGAGGCTCCCTTGCAAGAACAGCCACTCTGGGAGCGTTCCTTTGTCTGTGTGCCTGGGAGTCTGAACCAGGCTCCCACCCGGGCCTGCCATCCTGGCCACCGTCTGGGGAGGGCCCAGCCTTCTCTGCCTGGTTCCTCCTGGCAGCACATGCGCCTGTGGGGCCGACTTGGACTGCACTGACCCTTTCCAATGGGAAAGGATTTCTGCTGAGAGGGGATTGGTCAGATGTCTCTCCGCTTCTACCAGGTTGTTATTCATGCAATGTACAGTGTTCGCCAGGCCACTCTGCCAGTGCTGTGGAAATCAAACGTGGCTTGCACATGTTATTAACGTTTCTTATCCTATGCACACTGCAACAGCTTAACCAGCAGACCAACAGAGAGTTCTCTAGCGTCCTAAAGCCACCTGAACTTCCCACAGTACCTGGCTCGGATGGTCTCCTGTCTGTCACCTGCAATGGGCCTTTTCACATCTGGGTCACAATCTGGGGGAGGACACAAGGACAGAGTGAGGCAATTTTGAAACGGATAAAAGTTACTGGCTTGTCCAGGGCGTGCACGTGTGTGAAGGTGTGCGTGTCGGTGTGTCGCATGTGCTGCTGGTGGGGGCAGGAAGGCTGTGGTGTGGGCTGGGAAAAGGAAAGCTATCTCTGAACTTCTGGGCAGGGCCTCCATCACTGCAGTCCTAGAGGAGAGGCTGCGTGTTTCAGCTGCTGAGGGGAGGCTGATGGGGGCCCCAGAAGTTCCACGGTCGGGTCATCCTTTGCACGTACGAGAATAGATGAGGCGAAACACCATCGTCATCTGACTCTACGGGGAAACGTCTTATATGACAAAGGAAAGTGCAGAATGTCTCAGGAAAAGGTGAATGGGAGGATTCCTTCATACCTGTTAGTCCTGGGGTCCCTGGGGGGCCGGAGGGCCTGGGAATCCTACTGGTCCAGGTAAGCCGACGTCTCCAGGGAAACCACGTTGGCCTTTGAGGCCGGGAAGGCCCAGTCCTGGGGGGACCCATTTCTCCTGGAGAACCCTTTGTTCCAGGTATTCCTGGATAGCCCGGGTCCCCTGGAGGGCCTTTGATGCCATCGCCCTGTGTGAAAATTCAGTTTACTCTTCTTAAAATATAAACCAATGTTAAAGATCACCTCGACTTCCCTGTTTCCTTTCCCACTTCCCAGAATTCTGAGCTATGGATCCAGAACAGAAAGACAACAGGGACGAACGGGAACCTGGTGCTATGGTCTGCCAGGTCACAGGCCAGTGACAGACTGAGCAGCAGCGTGAGCAACACCATAGAACCCGGTGCTGGAGGGCACACGCATATGCTTGAGCGTTCTCCCTTCTCATTCTCCCCACCCACCAGTTCCCCTGCGTCAGCCTGTGCCTCCATCCCCCAGAGCAGCGAGGGCAGAGACAGCCTGGGCCCCCATCCCCAAAGCAGCGAGGGCAGAGACAGCCTGGGCCCCCATCCCCAGAGCGGCGAGGGCAGAGACAGCCTGGGCCCCCATCCCCAGAGCGGCGAGGGCAGAGACAGCCTGGGCCCCCATCCCCAAGAGCGGCGAGGGCAGAGACAGCCTGGGCCCCCGTCCCCAGAGCGGCGAGGGCAGAGACAGCCTGGGCCCCCATCCCCAGAGCGGCGAGGGCAGAGACAGCCTGGGCCCCCATCCCCCAGAGCGGCGAGGGCAGAGACAGCCTGGGCCTCCGTCCCCAGAGCGGGGGAGGGCAGAGACAGCCTGGGCCTCCATGCCCAGAGCGGGGAGGGCAGAGACAGCCTGGGCCTCCATCCCCAGAGCGGCGAGGGGCAGAGGACAGCCTGGGCCTCCATGCCCAGAACAGTGAGGGCAGAGACAGTCTGGGCCTCCATGCCCAGAGCGGCGAGGGCAGAGACAGCCTGGGCCTCCATCCCCAGAGCGGCGAGGGCAGAGACAGCCTGGGCCTCCATGCCCAGAACAGGGAGGGCAGAGACAGCCTGGGCCTCCATGCCCAGAGCAGCAAGGGCAGAGACAGCCTGGGCCTCCATCCCCAGAGCAGCGAGGGCAGAGACAGCCTGGGCCTCCATGCCCAGAACAGCGAGGGCAGAGACAGCCTGGGCCTCCATGCCCAGAACGGGTAGGGCAGAGACAGCCTGGGCCTCCATCCCCAGAACGGCGAGGGCAGAGACTTGTGTGTTGTACTGTGGGTGGAGGGAGAACACACGATTTTGTTGTTATAATCTGGCATGAGTGACAGAGCTCCTATTCACAAGGGATGCTACGTTGTTAAAGGAAAGGAAGCTCATTTAGACAAGGAAAGAGGCGTGTGCCACTCAGAAGCCAGGCAAGATTACAGGATTGGGAAGGGAGAGGGCCACCCTCTGGATGAAAGCACCAACTGGGGGGGTGCAGGTGGGAGGTGCAGGGATGGGGTGGGGAGGCCGGCAGCAGTGATGCTGGTATGATTCGCGCACCCACCACGGCCTGGCTCAGTGCTGTCCCCACGTGCTGGTGAAATAGCCCTGCACATAACCCACCCATCTCCTGAGCCATGGGACGAGGCTGGGTGTTCTCATGACAATGAGGCAGCTGCTTATAAGAAATCAAACTCTGCTCTCCACCGACGCCACAGCCCCATCCTCGTCACCTGCTCTCCACCGACGCCACAGCCCCTTCCTTGTCACCTGCTCTCCACCAGTGCCACAGCCCCTTCCTTGTCACCTGCTCTCCACCAATGCCACAGCCCCATCCTTGTCACCTGCTCTCCACCGACGCCATAGCCCCTTCCTTGTCACCTGCTCTCCACCAATGCCACAGCCCCTTCCTTGTCACCTGCTCTCCACCAATGCCACAGCCCCTTCCTTGTCACCTGCTCTCCACCAATGCCACAGCCCCATCCTTGTCACCTGCTCTCCACCAATGCCACAGCCCCTTCCTTGTCACCTGCTCTCCACCAATGCCACAGCCCCATCCTTGTCACCTGCTCTCCACCAGTGCCACAGCCCCTTCCTTGTCACCTGCTCTCCACCAATGCCACAGCCCCTTCCTTGTCACCTGCTCTCCACCAATGCCACAGCCCCTTCCTTGTCACCTGCTCTCCACTGACACCACAGCCCCTTCCTTGTCAAAGGATGACAGGGTGAGGCAGGGGACACCAGTCCAACCCTCTATTTATGGGACCCTGATTAAGGGGTGCACCCCTGTGTTTTAGCTGTTTTTCACAGGGGGAGGGGGAACACAGGCTGCTGCAGAGATCACAGGGAAGATGCCCCAAACTTAGTGGATGGGGATGGGGATGCTGCTGCTGGAAGGTGGCGTGGGCAGGGTCACGAGCTTTCTAAAGGCAGAGGTTAAGATTCTTGGCTTAGAGATGTTACCGAGTACGGAAGGCACACAAGCACTGGGAGAGGCCCCCGCGCCTCGAGAATGGGAAGCTGAGGCTACAGGGCTCTCCCTGACCCTAACCCTCACCCCCACCCCATCCCTGCTCCCACCACCTGCCCGCAGCTGGGCTGAGACTGGCTTGGGAGCTGCAGGGGAGGGTGGACCCCATGGTTGGGATACCTCCTGTCACCAACTTCACAAAGGCACCAACTCCACGAAAGGCCACCATGACTATAACAAATCCAGACTCAAACAGCCCACACACATACACACATGAGCACACCATGCACCACACATACACTCACCACCCACCCCACGTGACACACTGAACAGGCAGAAGACTGTCCCAACCACAGGGATCATTAGTCATCCTCCTCTCCTGGCTAAAGTGACCAATTATGGCTTTGCCTCTTATTCACCCTGTTGCCTCCCAGACAAGATTTTTAAGACATCCTATCATAGAATTATCTGTTCTCTGGCCTCAAAAAACTGCACTTCAATTGTAAGAATGTGGGCTGGGTGTGGTGGCTCATGTCTGTAAAACCAGTGCTTTTGGAGGCCAAGGCAGGAGAGTCACGTGAGCCCAGGAATTTGAGACCAGCATGGGCAACACAGAGAGCTCTCGTCTCTACAAACAATTTAAAAAATATTAGCTGGGTGTGCTGGTGCGCACCTGTGGTCCCAGCCACTTGGGAGGCGGAGGGAGAGGATGGCTTGAGCCCAGGAGTTCGAGGCTGCAGTGAGCTTAGATTGTACTACTGCACTCCAGACTGTTACTACAGGCGTGACCCACATTAAAACTAGAGAAGGGGTGGGTTGTGGAATGAGGCAAATAAGCTACAGACAGAATTCCAGTGTGAGGCTGAGAAGGAGGAAGAGAACTGTGATTTCAAGTGTCCCTCCATGATGTTGAAGTCCTAACCCCTGGACCTAGACCTGTAACCTTATTTGGAAATAAGGTCTTTGAGGATGCTCAAGGTAAGATGCGGTCTTAGGATGGGCCCATTCCCAGATGACCGCTCTCCCTATAAAAGGGGACAGTTGGACCCAGAGACCGACACACAGAGAGGACAGATGATGGGAAGACACAGAGAGGAGACGGCCGTCTATAGGCCGCGGAATGCCGGAGCTCCTGGAAGCCGGGAGCGGGGGCAGGCACAGCTCCTCCCGCACTGTCCAGAAGGAACCAGGCCTGCAGACACCTCGATGTGGGGCTTCCAGCCTCCAGAGCTGTGAGACCATACATGTCTGAGGTCTAAGCCGCCCAGTCTGTGGCACTTTGTGGCCTCAGCCCCAGGAAACCCGTACAAAGAGCTTAAGGAGGCACAGGCTTGGTGACCAGAGGGAGGAAAATAGAATCTAGAAAAGAAAGAGGTGAGAAACAAGGTTGCAGGGTCTGAGGAGAGAGAAGGCTCCGGAGCTGCGGGGGGGGAGGCGGGACGGTGATGGCAGGGAGGGGCTCAGAGGTCGGACGGGGCGCAGGAGGGGTCTTGTCTCCCTCCGTGGCTGCCTCCCTCGCCTCTGACCCCAGCCTCCCCCGCTGAATCGATGCTGGGGTCACTGTAGGTTACTAGATATCCCCTCCTTCAACACCAGTGTGTGTTGGTTGCAAAAATGAAATTGTATCTTTTAGGATTTACCTTAAAAAAATAGGGTTCCACCACCTATTTTAGAATATTCTATTTTTTGTGGGGGGGGGGAGTATCTTATTCTGTTATACCAGGAGGAATATTTATTTGGTCATTGACTTTTAAACGTTCAGTCAGGGCTTGGCTTTCAACTTAATTCACTGTTTCCTAAAAGATCTGATTTCTGCTCATTGAGAACCGAACGAGCCGAACGCACAACCTGTCCTATGCGTGGGTGGTTTGGTGCTGATGTCAACACCGCTTCCTTCTTGGGCGTTAGGAGAACGTGAAGGATGATGAAGAGAGGTCTGAGCTGCCGCACAGTCTGTGGCTACTCACGGGAGGGCCTGGGAGGCCGGGGGAATCCATCGAGCCCCTCGCGGCCTGGGATGCCATCGTCACCTTTCATCCCGGGGGACACCTGGGACGCCGGGCTGTCCCCCGCTCACCTGGGAAGGGATTTGCATGTGAAGCGGCTCAGGCCTACACCCACAGGAAGGCTAGGTGCCCCTGGGGCCGCATGGCCACGGAGGAACTGACCTTTGGTTGTGATTGTTCTGGAATCTCCTTTTGCTCCTTTGGGCCCGGGGAGTACCAACATTGCCAGGGACTCCCTGTGGAAAACAGACAAAAAATATTTCTTCCTCCTTACTACTGTGAGGGCATCTGAGAAGATGGCTGGCAAGCGTTTTTATCTCACACAGTTTGCAGGCAGTCACCCATCACCAAGCCGAGTGGCATCCAAGGAGTGCTTTCTGTGATGCTGGACATGCCCCCATCCAGCTGCCCAGTGTGGGGGCCACTGGCCGCAGTGGCTTCGAGCACTGGAACTGCCGGTGGTGGGGCTGAGGAACTGGATGGCACATTTTCTTTAATTTTAAATAATTACAATGCCGCTGGGTGCGGTGATTCACACCTGTAATCCCAGCACTTTGGGAGGTTGAGGTGGGCAGATCGCTTGAGGTCAGGAGTTTGAGACCAGCCTGACCAACATGGTGAAACCTCATCTCTACTAAAAACACAAAATCCTAGCAGAGTGTGGTGGCACACACCTGTAGTCCCTGCTACTTGGGAGTCTGAGGCAGGAGAATTGCTTGAACCTGGGAGGTGGAGGTTGAAAAGTGAGCTGAGATCTTGCCACTGCACTTCAGCCCGGGAGACAAAGTGAGACTCTGCCTCAATCAATCAATCAATACAATGCAGTGGAAGTAGCCACAGGTGGTTGGACAGGGAAACGCAGGTCCTAGGCCCATCCTCAGTGTCCCTGGGCCCTGCCCAGTGGTGTGGACATGCAGGCCACAGCCCGGGGCAGCTGAGTCACTGCCCTTTCTCCGCGGCGGCCCAGGGATCCACGGGGCCAGCGCCTTTTGTGAAGTGCTGAACTCAAACTCAAGGTGACTTCCTCTAAACCACGGTCACTTGGAGCCAAGGAGGTTAATCCAGGTATGGAGGGTAAAATTTTCTGATAATTGAATATTGAGAACAATGAATGGTATTTAATAAACCATCTGTTTTCTGCACTGAGGTTACGTCTGGGAGAAACACACTTTAGAAAGAAGCTGCCTGCAGAGACTCTCAAATTGCAGCATGGAAAATCGTGTCTAGCTCTTCCCACGAGCAGAAGTGAGCAAGGTACCCACCTCAGGGTTGTGTTTTCAAATGTGAGCTGTGCAAGCTTTTGGCATATCTTGGTTGACACTATTTCCAAGAATATGGGAATGTGTGGAGGTGCTTTAATTAAATGGAATGTTGCAAGTGTTTGGAGTTTCCCTTCTCCAGAAAATTCCACATAGTCTTGATTGATTTAGTTCTTTGCAACTATTTTAGAATGCAAATAAATTTGCATTATTTTAGAATCTAGGAGAGTGCCTCACACACAGACCAGGCCCATTAATCAATACACGTTGGGTACATGGATGGAGGGATGGGTTTAGTGACCCACTCCCACACTTTAAACTCTGCCAGACTCTACCAGTACAAATATTAAAAACAAAGCAAGTTTGATTTAACCAGTTTTCTAACATCTGAAATAGACACTTCAAGTAAAACATTAAAATATACTGTTAAATGAAAAGTTAATTCATTTTCTTAATCTATAATATAGATAGAGATTAAAAAAATGTGATAATTACAAAGAAGATGATGAGGAAATAGAATGGCTATGAGGAAGACCAAATTTTATTCACAACCCTAGCATCATGCTGAAGCCCACTGAACAAAAAACTCCCAAATGGTCTCAGGTATTCCCACGGCAGTGGGGTTTCCAGACACATAGTCACAGAATTCAGTGCAGGACACCAGGCACAGCCAGCAGCGTTTCAACAAAAGTTCTGTGGCCTTGTGTGCTTAGAAGGTTTTAGACATTTCGGGGGTATGGAATGGGATCCATTTGCCTTCTAGGAAATACTGAATCACTTTTGAAACAACTGAAGATCCTACTAGCTTTGCCATTACTGTATTTGCAATTCTTACCACGTGCACTTTCTCCGAACACTTGGGCCATTTTTACTGCTTAGTCAGCATGATTTGGAGATTGTATCCTTTCTAAACTGGGAAAAATACGGCACCTGCTATGTTTTGTTTAATTTTCCTATTTGTTTTTTGGGAAACCTAGGGGACGGATGAGTGAGGTGCCCGGGTCTCATTTCGCCAGCACCGCTCCGTGCATGAAGCAGCTGGGAGTCATGAGCGTCAGCAGCACAGCTCGGTGGGACCACAGTGCTCTTCCATGCTGTGGAGTCAGATGCTTCAGGCTTCCTTGGCCAAGTGTCCTGAGCAATTTTTTTCCTCTATTGCTGAATATGTAAAATAACGAACTTTTGCTTTCTAAATTTCCCAAAGTTCTCTTTTTAAGTTAAAAAGTCAACAGAAAGTATAATTTCTTTGTCTACATCTGAAATTCACTTCGAAATCTTCGGTCAGCTAAAATCTGCTGGGGGAAGAAAGGCCTGCTGCCTGTGATCTTTTCATAAGGCACAGAATAAAGGCCATGAGCTGATGTGTGTGGGGTCCACACCTCCACACAGGCACAGGCACTACTTAAAAATCAAAAGGTCTTGCTTTTTATCAGGTTATGGAAGCCTTCCAACATTGCTAAATCAGTTCTTGCTGAACTTGAGAAGGTGAATGTTCAATATATAATGTGCTTTATATGAAAAATCATAGTTTTTTTGATATACAATTCATGCAGCAAAATATGCACTGTTTTAAAGCATAACATTCAGTGATTTTTAGTATTTTCACAAGGTTGTGCAACCATCACTATCATCTAATTCCAGAACATATGGTATCAAAAAGAAGCCCCATATCATTAAACAGCCACTCCCCCACCCCCCACCCCCCACCTGCAGCAGCCACCAATCAACTTCCTGTTTCTAGGGTGCCTGTGTGGACATTTCATGTGAATAGAGTCAGATAGCATGTGATAGTGTACGTTCTTCTGTGTGGGTCTCAATCCACATGGCATACCATGTTCCATGTAAAGGTGGGTGCTATTCCATCGTACAGATGCCGTATAGAGTTAGCTAATCTGTTCATCAGGGATGGATATTTGCATGAGTTCTCACCTTCTGCCTATTTTGAACAATGCTGCTCTGAATGTTGGTGTGTATGTGTGTGTGTGTGTGTGTGTGTGTACTTGTGTGGACACGTGCTTTCAAGTCTCTCAGGGATACACCTAGGAGTGGCATTTCTGGGTCATGTGGTGACCCCCCGATTGAACTCTTTCAACAGCTGTCAGCTGCACCCCTTGTCAGTCTCACCAGTGGACCTGTAGAAAGTCCGTCTTGGAGTATGTGGGTTTTTTGAATGGTTTAGCCATCCCTTGGGTCCATGAGTGTTGCTAGTCTGAAGCAGATAAAAGGCAAGAATGGGACACCTGGACAGGCCTCAGAGTGTCTTGCCAGCCTCATGATGAAACTGTTGCTCACCTTGAGCCCTGGGAACCCAGGAAGGCCGTGTTGGCCGGGGTCTCCTCTGTCCCCCTTTCCTCCCTGGCTCCCCCGTTGATGCCTGGGAAGCCCTTGGGTCCTGGCAGTCCTGGAAGACCTCTGACAGCTTCGTCGCCTTCTGCACATCTGCAGTCCCCAGCATCACCTGCAGATGAGGGACAGGAGGGCCTCCTCGTTCCTCTCAGTGTGGCGGGGAGAGGGTGTCGGGTGGCGGGAGAGGGTGTCGGGTGGCGGGAGAGGGTATCAGGTAGTGGGGAGAGCTGGGCGCCGCACTTGGTCCTCTATGGACACTACCTGCTCTGATGGGCACTGTGAGCCCCATTTCTTAGATGAGAAAACTAAGGTTCAGACTGAGTGACTCACATGTTCACTCATAGTCTCATGGGGTTCAGAATTGGACTCTGATGTCTACTAAAGATACTTAAAAACTGGGACCACATTCACAGGCATAGGTAGAGTTGCGGGCGGTGTGAAGGAGGTTAAAGAATTCAGCACTCAGAGCTGAAGACTGCCACCACTGCACCAGCGGGCCGAGGGGAGGAGCCGGCTCCAGGGAGCGGGCAGGGAGGGGAAAGAGCCCTGGCCTCAGAGGCCAAGGTCATGGATGGTCATGGGTGAGCAGGGAAGGCATGTCTGATCTCTATTCCTCTGTTTGCCATGGCTGAACCCAGGCAGCCAGGCAGCAAGGGAGCACCATGCTGGTGGCAGGGATTGGCTCCCCCCAGGGCAGAGAGGATGCCCCGTGGGGAGGCCCCACTTCCCCAGGTCCTGCGGTGCCTGCTGTCAGGTCATGCCCATCCACAGTAGGGTGCTAAGTGCACTGCCCATCCCACATACGCCAAGACAGCCAGGGCGTGGTGAGTGCCAGGAAGTGCTCCCCCATGTTCAGGGAGCAGGGAGCTGAGTAGGAGCACACCCCACACCACATCAGGTGCCCACAGAGCCTCACAGAGGATGGCCTCGAGCTAGGGGCAGAGTCCCTGAGGTGACTGGGAAGGGTCAGGTGTAAAGACCACCTGCTCCAAGTTCACCTCCTCATCAACGGGGAGGGAGATCCAGGCAAGCCACGTCACTCCACTGAGTCTCAGTGGGACCAGGGATGGTGACTATACCAGTACCTCGCCATGGACAGAGGTCTCCACACAGACCTCTGGTTCCATTGCTTTGGAGCTGAGCCATTGAGACATCACCTGAATGCAGCCTAATAAGTAATTGTTTTCCCTTTCAACCCAGCAGTGGGCTCAGCGCTGCTTGGGAAGGTCAGTGACGAGGATGGCAGATGGTGAGCAGGGACAGTGAAGCCTGGGGGCTGAGTGCTCAGACAGCATTGCCGGCTCCAGGTGCCTCCCTCTCAGTGTCACCGTCATGGGGACAGGAGGCTGGGAGAGACATGCAGGCTCATTTACATCTCCAAACACGTGAGTGGGGGACGGATTTCACCTTCTGCAAGGTGAGGGGACTCGGAAAGGCCAGGCTGTTCTCCTCATCCCATGTCTCCCACACATCCTTACCTTTCCGTCCCTTCTGTCCCCGGGCTCCAGGGGAGCCGGAAAGCCCAGGGAAGCCCACTCTTCCTTCTGCTCCTTTCAGGCCAAACAGGAAGCCTAGAGAGACAACCACAGACACAAGGCCTCAGCCCCACTGACGCCTGGAGTCCCATTCACACGCAGGGCATTGGCACCGTGGCTGCCCCGGCGCCCCACCCAGATGAGGGGCATCAGCATCAAGGATGCCCAGGGTCCCACCCAGACACAGGGCATGGGCACCACAGAGACACCTGCCGTCCCACCCAGCCCAGGGCTCCCCAAATGACCCATAAACCCCAATTCCATAAACAAAAGCACATTTTTTCAAAAGAAAACTTAGTTTGTTTTGTGACAATAGCCTTCAGGATTGGAAAGAAATCTTGAGTCTGCAAATTTAATTTTTCCATTAAAGTATAGGGATAACAATCATTCCTTTTGAGACACACTGAGTCCAAAGAAAGGTTTTGATTTTTTGATCATGCAACTTGGATTCAAAGGCTGCTACACACTTCTGGTTCCCCCCAAAAGATTAAAAAAAGAGATGAAGGCTGTTTCTCATTTTGATCTTTTTCTGAAATGGGAATGGAGACACATGTGTGCATCCCCCCCCCCAGCACTCATTTTCCTGTTTCACGCCTTACACGCGCGCACACACACACACACAGCATAACTGTTATGCTAATTAAATGTTGATGCCAATCTGGGTTCAGCATGGTCAACCGTATTGGATGACCTCCCCCACCACCTTCCCCCGACCCTCTCCCCGCCAACCCCTGCAGGACTCAGTGATCCAGGCGGGGACATCCCCTGATGGTGACGGTGCAAGAACACACTCTTAATGCCAGCAAAGTGTGTGCTGTCGAACTGGACAAGAAGAGTGCCATCTGGTGGCAGGAGGAGGGTGCACGTCTGCAGGACAGACGCCGCAGCTGGGTGCCTGCTCTGCAGGTGTGCCCGGTAGCAATCCGTCCTCACTGTTAAATCTAGTAAGGCCAGAGCTCCAAAGGGTAAATGACACTCCCCCCAACGAATGAAAAGCCGTGTTTCCCACACACTACATGGAACCTGAGAGGAGCAGGGAATGGGGCCATTACAAAAGGCAGGCTAGAAACTCCAACTTCAAAGAACCTAGCTATCTGCTTGGAAACAGCAGGGAGTGTGCATGTCAGAGAACTGCTGGCGAGTACAAATGTCCACGAAAACAAGGAAATGAATACTGTCCCCTGTAGTTTGCTCGCTGCACAGGTACCGTAGCTCATTCATTCATGCGTTCATCAAACACCCATCCAGTGGCTATGCTCTGCCAGGCTGTGTGCCAGGTGCTGCGTGCATACGACTGGAAGTGAAACCGACAGACTCTTACGGACCTTACACCTTAGATGTGGAGACACACATGAAACACACAATGTGTGAACACACGAATGTGGATTTTAAATGATGGCCTGTGCTGTGAGAACAGAGGAAAAGTAGAGGGAGAGCCCACTGGAAAGTTTGGGGGTGGTCAGGAAAGTCCTTTCTGAGGAAGTCATGCTTAAATGAAAGCCCAAAGAATAAAAGGAGCCCCCCCCAAGTAGGTAGCGGGAGGGAACGTTCCAGAGAGAGGACAGGTTTCTAAAAGGCCCTGAAGTAGGGAGAAGGCCAGCGCCCAAGTGAAGGGCAGAGCTGCACAGAGGGAGGGAGAGACCGGACTCCGGTTTTATCGAGGGCAGTAGGAAGCCATTAAGGGGCATGGAGGAGGTGGGAGGCTACGCATCTGCCGTGAGGATGACAGGTTGTCGAGGGAAGGGAGAGGGGGTGTCGTCCTAGCAGGCTGCGTGGGAAGCGGTCGTGGAGAGCAAGGTCACACACGGCATTGGAGAGGGGGGACCTGCCAGGATGTGCGAGGGACCCAGAGCAGCCCAAGGGTCCTGCCGGAGCTCCGCGGGTTTCTGCAGTGGGGGTGAGGACCAAGGGAGAGGCCTGCAGGCAGCAGGGGTGGGGGAGGGAGGAGGCCCAGAGCTCCATTTTGAACATGCAGAGCTTGAGGTATTTGTGAGACACATATACAGGGTTGACTCTGTGTCAAGTTAGTGGTCTCTGTATGTAGCTCAGAACACAGAACGGGGCTGCAGAGGAAATGAGAGTGTGCCCGGCGCACACTGCATTTTCTTTCATGCGGAGGATGAGTTCATCTAGGCAGGGAGGGCAGGAGCTTCAGGGAAGAGATGTCAGGGTGTGGGGGGTAGTGGGATTTCCCGGGAGTGGAGGGGAGAAGACAGCATCTTCAGGAGGAGAGGCTGCTGCCACACCCCCCGCGCTGCTGGGGACAAAGGGTGACCTGGGACCAGGTCAACTGCTGTGTGCAGTCAGTTGTGGATGTTGTGAGCTTTGCTGTATGTTGCCAAGCTCTCCCACTGTGTGATGAGACATGCAGTGTCACAGGTAGAGAAAGATCATCACACACACTTCAGAGATGTCAGCGTTGTCAACCTGAGACACGTCATTCATTCAGGACAAAGAGGCTGTGGGTGCTCCTTACGAGGTAAGCATCGGATGCTTTGCAAATCTAGTCCCAAAGGCACAGAGTGGCCCTCTGAAGGCGACAGCCTTCCTCACTGCCTGCTGCTCTCCTTTTCTCTAATATATTAGTCATTTCAAATGAGTCCTATAGAATAGCAGTGTGCCTCTTAGATGTCTGCAATGTGATTTCCAGAAAGAGCCCCTGGCCAACAAGCCAGGTCTATGCTGATTTACTCTACAGTGGAACAGAACTTCCCAGAACTCAATTCAGTTAACTGAACTAGAACGGGGGAAGCGAAATATTTCACCCAGAAAGAAACCTGTCTTCATGGTTTGATTTTACTGGAGCTACAAAATACTAAAAATTCTGGTTTTCATCAGTAGCAACCTATAAACAGGATGAAATGTAGTTAACGAGAGAGGAATCTAACAATTTCACTCCAGGGGAAAAGTCAGAGAACTCCGTGGAAATCAAGGTCATTCCTATTAAACTATAACCACACACACATTTTCCAAAGGCCATTGTGGTGGACTACTTTTTGTTTAAGAAGTTGCTTTAAAAATGTTGATTTGGAAACAATGTGTCTCACAGGCATAATATATATAATTAGAGAATTTAAGTTGTAAGCTTTTAAAATTTTTAGCTGATAACATTGACCTGATACCATTCCATTCATTTTATTAATTTCCTCATCAGCCAGATCAGAAATTAATTTGTTTGCACTTGACTTAGGCTAGTAAACCACTGGTTTACTAAGCAAGACTTGAAAAGCAAGAGAAATGCCGGATATAGGTGACGGGGGGATGGGGGCAGCAAACCACCTTGCCATGTATGTACCTATGCAGCAATCCTGCATGATCTGCACATGTGCCCCAGAACCTAAGGTACAATTTAAAAAAAAAAGAAAAAAAGAAAAGCGAGATGGCATATGGTTGTGACTTTATCAAAATGGAATTCAGTTACAGGAATAATGGCCACATTGGCCTTTGATCACAGTTCTTTAAAGTGGATTTTTTTTATTTTAATTGAGATCGAGTTTTGCTCTTGTTGCCCAGGCTGGAGTGCAAAGGTGCGATCTTGGTTCACTGCAACCTCCACCTCCTGGGTCCAAGTGATTCTTTTGCCTCAGCCTCCCAAGTCACTGGGATTACAGGCATGTGCCATAAGCCTGGCTAATTTTGTATTTTTAGTAGAGATGGGGTTTTACCATGTGGGTCAGGCTGGTCTTGAACCCCTGACCTTAGGTGACTGGCCCGCCTCAGCCTCCCAGAGTGCTGGGATTACAGGCATGAGCCACCATGTCCAGCCATTAAAGTGGAATATTTTTATGCTTTTGTTTTTAACATGTCATGTTCTGCTCCAGAAAAAGAAAACTCAAAACATACCATTTGCTTAGGAACTATAATGCTCATAGAAACTTAGCCATTATCACAGCTGCCCAGGATAATAAAAAAAATTAAAGGCCAGGTGTGGCGACTCACACCTGTAATCCCAGCACTCTGGGAGGCTAAGGGGGCGGATCACCTGAGCTCAGGAGTTTGAGACCAACCTGGACAACATAGTGAAACCTCATCTCTATCAAAAATACAAAATTAGCCAAGTGTTGTGGTGAGTGCCTGTAATCCCAGCTACTCGAGAGGCTGAGGTGGAATATCGCTTGATCCCACGAGGCGGAGATTGCAGTGAGCAGAGATTGCACCACTGCACTCCAGCCTCAGTTACAGAGTCAGATCCTGTCTAAAAAAAAAAAAGTTCACACTGCTCAGACTCTTTGGCAGGTTCATGATCCTGGGAAATATCTACACCTAAAAATGTTGAAAATAGTGTGGGAATCTGTGGGTTTTCTAATTGAAGGAAAGTTGGGAAAGTAGAAGTATATGAAGTTAAAATTTTACTTTAAAATAGAAACAGAAACAGAGAAGTGACTACTATTTTTTAAATAGAAGATATCGCTTCTACTACTCCAATGATTTTCCTTCTAGGGATGTCAAAGAGAAGTAATCTTCCAAAGACAATTAAAACAGAGACTTTGAATTTGACCTTTAACTGAAACCAAACACTATCCATTAGCAAACATGGTGTTTTTCCTCCTCGAAGGGAGATTATCAGGAGTGATGTCAGGGAATTTAAAGTAACTACTTTGGAAAGAAGAGGCTGTTAACTTTTGGTTACTGTCACATAGAAAGAGACTATGACCTCATATTTTCTCCCAATGTCTCCTATATTCACTCTTATGAGAGAATGAAATGTTTCTATTGGCCATTTGGCAACATCGAAAGCAGGGGTGTCCAATCTTTCGGCTTCCTTGGGCTACATTGGAAGAATTGTCTCGGGCCACACATAAAATACACTAACACTAACGTTAGCTGAGGATATGGTTAGGTTTTGTGTCCCCACCGAAATTCATCTTGAATTTTAGTTTCCATAATCCCCTCATGGAGGGGGACCTGGTGCAGGGGAGGTAACTGAATCATGGAGGCGGTTTCCACCAAGCTGTCCTCGTGGTATCCGATAGTTTTATAAGGGGCTTTTTCCCTCTTCGCTCCTCACTTCTCCTTCCTGATCCCATGTGAAGAAGGACATGTTTGCATTTCCTCTGCCATGTTTGTAAATTTCCTGAGGCCTCCCCAGCCCTGTGGAACTGTGAGTCAATTAAACCTCTTTCCTTTAGAAGTTACCCATTTTTGGGTACGTCCTTATAGCGGCATGACAACAAACGAATCCAGCTGATTAGCTAAAAAAAATTGCAAAAATATTTTAAGAAAGCTGATGAATTTGTGTTGGGCTGTATTTGAAGCCGTCCTGGGCTGCCTGTGGCCCATGGGTTGGAAAGTTTTATCTTAAAAGCAAAATTCTCTGACTGCTAAAGCTGAAAGAACAGCCTTTTCTGACTGCAAGTGCCAGGCGGGGACTGCATGTTTCCCCTGCCACCTGAGACAGATCATTCTAAACTCAAGCTGAGTCACCTAACGTTACCTGAAAGAACATCTTTGCTGACTCAGGAATGCACCACCAGGTGGCAGGTGGATCCACACTCTGGTGTTTGCCGGCTTTATAGACATTCATGGGCATTTGTCTGGACCTTGGCTGATGGCTGTCACTTAGTTTTGCAGATAATGCAGCCATCTGTTTTTGTCACCAGCTACCGTCACCTGTTCAGTTGTAGCCTTGGCTGTGCATGGGCTGAGAAGGCAGATTGTGAAGTTGGCTTAAACATGTGGGTGTAACAGAGGAGAGAGGCTGCTGTCAGTCAAGGGTGAGGCCCCCACCCTGGATGAGGTTTGTGGAATTTATCACCCTGACACAGAGGCAGCGATGTCAGCTCACATCTGTTTCCAGACTGTGCAGCTCAGATGTTTCGCTGAAGCACGGAGTTCACTGAAGCTGCAGCAACCAAACCTCATTGTGTGGCGTCCATGAGGTTGTGATACGTATGGGCTTACAGGGCTTCAGCTTCCATCCCCAGCTGAGAGCAGCCACTACCCTCTAATCTACCTGGACCCACTGCACCCTAATCCACTGGCCTACTGGATTCATTTACAGAGTCATTTAGCAGAGAGTCCCAAAAAAGATCCAGCTGGGATTGGGCTTCATCTGAACCTAGAATACACCCTCCCTTTTGTTTCCCTTCACTCACCATCAGGTCCAGGCGGTCCAGGGAGCCCGGGGGGTCCTGGAAGCCCCGGCTTTCCGTCAAGTCCGGGTGGGCCCGGGTAGAGTGCAGGGATGCCGGGGGTCTCCGATGAAGCCTTTGGGTCCCATCTCACCCGGCAGGCCTCTCCCCCAGATCTGAAACCAAACAGCATTCACAGGCAGAGTGAGTCTCCCATACTAAACCCCTGCCTTTGCGTTCATGTCCAGAGGGACCCGCCAGCAGGACCCTCGGGCTCATGCCCCTGTCAAGAAGCCATTGCTATAGTTCATTATCATTTTCCAGCTTTAAAAACACCCCTCTCCTTGCCCCTCAAATAATGGCTTGATAGTTGTGGTCAACACTGGGCAATAACGCCTGATGATTCGCCGTTCTCTTCCCAACCCACTGGTGGAAGTATGCCAGTTACTCAACACGGCACCATCTAACCTAGTTGGGGAGTTACTGTCCTATGTGCAGGGGTTCTGTGAAGATGTCCACAGCATGTGTGTGGTGCTCCCCCAGAGCTGCTAAGACTAGTCAGTGGGGAGAAGTAACAAGGACATAGCCATGTCGTTAAGGAAGGCTCACTTGCGTGTGCTCGGACCCAAGGGCAGGTGCTTTGGGTCTCAGGTGTTGATTATCACAAAGTCACATTACCTTCAGCTCTGATGGAGACACCAGGTGGGCCTGGGGGGCCCGGGTCTCCTGGCTCACCCTGGCTTCCTGGCTCCCCTTGGGCCCCTGGGAATCCTGGGTCACCTCTGGCACCTGGAAGTGAAACAAGTCCCACAATAAGAACGGACCGTGGTCTACGGATTGCAGCTGGCGTTCGCTTTTCATTAACTTCTTATTACCGGATGCTCCATATGCTGGGTGAGGCCTGCTAGGGAGTTAAGATGGTTAATACATGGGGTGGTCTCTCTTTTAGGGGGCTCATTCTCCATCAAATGGGGTAACACAAGATTCCTACAAATATTAAACGATACAGAATGTCAAAAAGATACAGGGAGGCTTCAAAGGAGGGGGAAGATTATTTTGGAGAAAACCTGATATCAAGGAACCACAGATAATAAAATTAATAGAAGTGAAGATGTTTTGAGCCCTTACTATGTGCAGAGGGTCACTCAGTGTTAAGTGCTTTCTGGTGGGAGCGCTGGAGTGCAGGGGAATGGACTTAGTGGAAGTCAGGTGAGGAAGTTGGCGAGTCCAAAGCTCAAATAAAGAGGGAATTAACGTGGTTGCCAATGTTGCTGGAGGCCTGGGGGCAAGGCAGCCTCCACTTCCCTGCACCCCACTCTGCCCCTGGGCCCCAGCTTCAACCCCATTAGGCTCTTTTTCTCATCCCTGTCTGCTGGATGAATAACAAAATTCAGCTTTTACAAACTTCCATCCATGAACAAACAAAGACAGAGTGGTACGGCTATGCTCCTCTGCTGTGGCAGAGCACCGCTTTACTGTAGGACACATTTTTCTAGAATTTAACTGGGAAAGATGAGAGGAAAGAGAAGAAAATAGGACTTTCTATCAGGTAGGCATTAGGAATTTCTAGGAATGCCCTCGCTCTGCATGTGATCTTATGGAATGCCTTAAAATAAGGAGAGGGCTTGCCCCCCTTGACTCTGAAGTTGCACGTGCAAGGGACGGAGAGCATGACTCCCGTGCATGGTGTCTCATGCTCAGGCAGCTGCACGCCGGGTGTGCAGGAGGCTGCGCTCCACAGACAGACAGAGGCCCCGGGCCTGAGTCTGGCTCCTCCGCTTAAACACAGCCTCGGGCAGGAACTCAGCTGCCCTGCGCTTCCATCTCTCCCTCAGTAAGCAGGCTAAGTCCATCTCCACCTCACAGCATCATCGGAGGGGTAAACGCCCTGAAAAGTACAACTAGGACACCTTTGACCGTCGCTTGGCACACACTGCAACCTACACATGTTAGCCACTATTATGATTCAATATAAAGAGACCAGAGAACATTTACAACCACAGACCTTCTCACTTGTTTGGAAGAATAACAAGATTACTTTTATTTCTAGTTACCTTGGGAGCATTTTTTTCAATACAAACCCCTCTCTCCTTTTTGCCTTTTGATAAGTTCATGCAATGTTACGTTGAAAAAGATACATTTACTGTCTCTTTTCCCTGAGGGAATCTGCTCGTTAGTCAACCTCTGACTCTAAGAAACCCTGGAATGCAAGTCAGTCACATTCCAGCTCACCAAGAACTTGGGAATGTTGTCCAGTAGAAAAGGCGGCAGGCAACCTCCGCATTTCTGAATCCGCTCATGGGAAAAAATGAATTTTGAAACCACCCCTTTGTAGTGTGATTTTCAGGAATACAGTGCAGTGAGCAGGGAGGACCTGGGGGAGAGCTGGGCTCTCAGTCAGCGACATTTTAAAAGAATGCAAAGGAAACACCGTCAGCATTGACTTAAAAATTATGTTCCTAACATCTCAAAGAGAATATTTCCATTTTACCGAAATCACTAATGGTGAGTCAAGTCACAGCAGGCTCATGGCCCTTTTTAGTGGGTCTTGGGTTTGGTAGCCAGGTGGGCACCACGGATGAGGCAGGAAATGCCAGCTTCACAGTTATGGGCATCACGAAAGAAAAGCATGAATTTCTAAGTATCCCATTCATGGCTTCACACCTGCCCAGACAGACATTTTAGGAGCTTCTTGAGGCACTGCCTGTGGCCCTGATCTGTTCCGAATTTTGATCAGCATTGGATGAAGACATGCAAAAGCCATTATCAAACTGACAGACGGCTCGCACGTAAGCAGGGAAGCAAATTCTCGACACCTCAGGTTAGAGGACGGCGAGACCAGGTGACCTGCTGAGCTCAAGAGGAAAACACCAGAGTGTCTTTTTCAAGAACCCTGCCCTTCACAGTGCCTGTCTGCTGTATATGTTTCAGCACACAGCTCACTCACACCGTCAGGCGTTTGCTGAGTGCCAACCCTGCACCTGCCCCATTCCAGACACTGGGAATACAGCAGTGAGCAAGCCAGGCTGAACTGCGTGTCCCCACAGAGCTGCCTATAACATGAGTAAGTGAGCCACAAAGATATCTACACACGATCATTAGGAGGAGGGGCTCGAAACATTTCTTTTAACCTAGAAGGATGCACATTCTGCAAGGCTCAGAGCCAAGGTCTCCAGTTGCAGGACTGGGACCAGATTTCCACATGATCTTGCCAATTTGCAAGGCTGAGCTTTAATAACGAGAGGAGCATTAGTGACGACATGCACAACGTCCTTCATTTACACTCCAAGGTCAACTGTGACAGTGGGGAGTGGTCGTTTATGTGCAGATTATCTGGGGATTTAGCTGCCTTGAAGTCTGAAAGCATGGGCCTGTTCATGGTTATGGGTTATGATCAATTCCAGGCATCGGGCTGACAAGCAGAGGGGCTTAAGGACCTTGGGACATTTGGAGAAAAACTCCAAAGGTGGCTGGGGCTGCTGCCACTGGATTTCTTTAGCGATGGTCCAGATGGCAGAACTAGAATGCTACAAGTTGAGCAGAAATGAAGGCATTCCCCGATGGACGGGATTTCTCACTTTAGGTGGTGAGGACTGCCTCAGGCGCAGGCAACACGGAGGTCTCCCTGTGACACATGGAAGCATGAGGAAAATTGTACATGAGATTGAGATTCTCCAACGGTTAGGTTCTAAATTTCGGTTTTGTTTTGCTTAGAAAATCTGTCTTGAAAGCTCATGACTCTGTGTCCCTAGCAGGAGAGAATGCGCACGTGATGCTGAGCTATGCAGGTGAAATAGTTCACACACCTTTTGCTAGGGAAGGGTGAGGGGGAGTAGGCAGGTAGTCCAGGGGGTCCTGGGTCTCCGGTTTCTCCCTAGAGAAAGAAAAGAGAACAATAGAAGGATGTGAGAATAGCCTTTTGGAGTTTTTCACAGGATGGGTATTTCCAAAGCAGAAGCCTGAGCACGGAGCATCCGGTTAGTAGAGCAGCCATTTCAACCGGTGCAACCACACACAGTGCCTGGGGCAGCATCCCCATGCTGGGGTGGCAAAGCCTGGCATCCCAGCCACCAGCCACCGGGGCCCAGACAGAACAAGTCAGGCAGGGGCCTGTCTCATTCTGAAATCCTTGTCGAATGCCAGGAGAGTGTGCCTTCTGTAGTTCAGACTATGACATTTTGAGTAGTGACAGCTGAGACGTCTGGTGAGGGTGGGCTGGGAGAGGCTGCGATGGCAGGACCCCAGTGGAGTGCCATCTGTGTTGCAAGGCAGCATCCACATGCTGCCTTCACCTCTTTGAGCCTCACCCGGCTCAGAAGTCCTCTCCAGATGTGCCCTCATCCAGGTTCCCCACGGGTGAGTTCCCCTCTCAGCTGGACCAGCAGCACCTACCTGGTCCTCCACCTAACGGTCTCCCCCCTCCCTGCCAGCCCAGGAATTACTCATAAAGTCACATCCTCCCTTGGACACCAGGGGCACCTCATCCTCTTGTTATATAAAGCCTGCCTCCCCCAGGCCTGCTGGTCCCCTCTGTGCCTGAGTGCACCCCTGCATGGCCCTGCGTGGCAGGCGACACGCTCCTCCCCGGCTGGGAGCACATGTGGCTCACAGGTCATCATCCACCTCGTCCGTCCAGGGTCGGGTGCCGCATGTTTGGGGGATCTCATGCTTTTTAGGGCAGGGGATTCCTCCACAGGACACTGTGAAGGAGTAGCAAGGCCAGCCAGGGTGGGTGAGATACCACGAGAAGCAAGGACAGGAGAAATGGGCTCACCTTGGGGCCCCGGGGCCCATCAGAGCCTTGATAACCATCCAGGCCTCGGCTTCCCTGCAAGAAAGATGTTTGCTTTTAATTTTTGTCTCTATAACTCCCAAAAGTGACTGCAATAGCATTATTACAGCTCATAAAATTAACAACAGTTCATTACAATCAGGTATTAACCCAGTCTGTATTCAATTTCCCCTGACTTTGGTCTCAAGAGTGTATTTTTAGGGTTGCTTTGCTTGAACCAGGAGCCAAAAAGTCCAAATATAACATTTGGCTGCTATGTCTGTCAACTCCCTTTTAAGTCACAATAGTCCCTTCTTCCCACGTTGTTAGTATCATTTTGCGGTTGTTGAAGAAACTTGGTCATCTGTGCTGCAGATACTCTGTGAGGAGGGCTGTGGTCATGAGATAAGCTAGGAATCCTCAAGGACCTGCCATAATGGGAGCTGGCAGCTGGACGGACACTCAGTGGGAGCCATGAGCACAGCCACAGACCGGCCAGCTCAGACGGTGTCCCAGAATTGGTCAAATCTGAGCTTCATTCTGGGCCACAAGCATCATGCGCCCATGCTGTGGCATCCTCAGCCACCAAAACAAGTGCCACAGACACCACGTGTCACCCTCTCTGCTGAAGAGTCCAAGACAGCTTGGGCACTTTGGAAATATGCCTGCAGCATTTGAAATGCACTGGGTATTACAGAATACCCACCAGGGGAAGGGGACAACTTAAGGAGTACTCCAGATTCCCGAGGCAGCCGGAACCCCGAGAGCCAAAGCAATGAGCTAAAAGTTTCCAGGGAAGTTCCCAGCGGCAGGTCAACGGGCTAGGGGGAGGCTGAAGATTATGTATGGCTTAAGGAGAAAATGCACCCTCAGGGTTCATCTGAGACCACTGGCAGTGTAACCCAAATAGGTGGGAACCCTAAGTCAAAATGACGATGGAACTTTTCCATTCTGTTTCTCAGTGGCAATCACAACAGGGTCAGGGAGGCACAGGGGTGGCTGAAGAGGAATCATCCAGGGCGCTCACAGGGTCAGGCTGGTAACCACCCCGGGAAGGACCCACTGGGGTCTCCATGGGGCTCCCCCGAGACCCTGCTTCCAGGTAGGAAGTGCATCACAGAGCCCACCCTTAGGGGAGCTGAGGTCAGGAGACTGACGTGCAAATCACTATTTTAGAAGGAATAATTGTGAAGGGCTTTGAAACTGCACACTCCCTTCTCCCCGGCCCTCCCCCAAATCTAATAACATCACTAATTTGAATTCAGTGAGGTCACACATATGATTCATGGGAAGTTCTGATTATGCAAACTTAGAAGTACAAGGTCGATTTTATGTTTTTCAAGGATGGAAATAACGGGAGTAAGGAAAATTGTTATGCAGAAGTCCTTCGGAACTAGCTGGAACAAACAGATTAACAGAATGTATGGCTAGACTCTTGTAGGGAAATGCATGCTTCCGAAGCCTAAAAGTAGTCTGCGGTCTCTCGTGGGGTGAACTGGCCACTGTCATCCTTCTGTTGTTCGTTTCCCTGTTGTACCCTTCTTATTTCAGTGGCTGAGCGAGCACCTGTCAGGCTGAATAGAACGCATGTGCCTTATGAAAGAGACGCCTCTGCAAAGAAACCTTGCCAGCCTGCAGATGAGATGCGATTTAGTATACAACACTAAAGACCATGATAGTTCCGGAAAACAACTCAATCTGAGGTCGTGTCCACCACTTGCAGCTTTGCAGAGGAAACCTACACACACCTACAGCGGGCTCTGAGGCTGCATCTGGTGAGAGCCCAAGTCATCGACGCTGCAGCCGGTGCAAATACAGTGTCCCTGAAGTCCTAGACAGTCCTGAGAGAGGACAACAGTCCTATTGAGGGGGGGGACTCCCCCACAACACGATGTGCGCTGGCGCGGTGTGTGTTCTTCAAAGGAGACTAGGTCTCAATAAAATTACAAAATAACACTGTGGACAGCATTTACACAGTTACTGAAGATATGTTTCCTCTAGAAAGAGGAGGGGAAACCATCTCTAATTTCTCAGAAAATTGAATATAACCGAATTCATAAAAGCTACGTCTCTATTCCTTTTTAGAAAAGGTTGGAACTAATAGAACTTCTGATAATCTCAGTAGGGATGACAGGTGGCCAATTCTGTGTTTATGGAGAGGAGGGCAAGTTCCTACCCAGGCTGTCTCGTGTTTTCTGGCTCCTCCCATTTTGACGCACTGTTTATGTTACTGTTGGAACTTGCTCCTTGGAGGTGCTTCTGGTGTCTGGGGGGAGGTGTCGGGGTGGGGACAATGGAAAGTCATGGAGTCGGCCACCTGGCCAGTGAGATGGCACCAGGAGGCCAGCTTGGTGCAGATTGGTGCTCACCAGCAGGGAGGCTGCGTCATTGGTGTATGTCTGCCTATTTCCCATTTTCCTGGTTGAATAAACTATAATCACTTAACTGGAAATATCTGCGTCTTCCCGAGTTGTTGCAACTGCAGAAAGTGAGCTGGGAAATGCAAGCGCCTCACTGTCCTCATGTCTGGGCCCCAGCCCTGGAGCTGCCAGGTGGCCACTGTTTGCGAAACATCTTGTCTTTCATTAACTTCAGAGTTCCAGGGAGCAGCTGTGTGGAACTGCACTTTTTTTTGAGACAGTCTTACTCTGTCTCCCAGGCTGGAGTGCAGTGGTGCAGTCTCGGCTCACTGCAACCTCCGCCTCCCAGGTTCAAGCGATTCTCGTGCCTCAGCCTCCTGAGTAGCTTACAGGATTACAGACATGTGCCACACTGAGCTAATTTTTTTTTTTTTTGTCTTTTTAGTAGAGACAGGGTTTCATCATGTTGGCCAGGTTGGTCTCGAACTCCTAACCTCTATAATCCACCCACCTTGGCCTCCCAAACTGCTGGGATTACAGGTGCCTGGAAATACGTTTTTAAATACTACAACTCTCTTCTGTTGAAGATGGAAAACTAAAGATGATTGTCATTTTACTAGCACATGGTAGGAAATTAACAGCAGCACTTTAATCACATGGGGAAGGTGGGAAACAGGTCACTTTGGAACGTCTGCTTTAGCCTCTGTCCCTTTGCAGCCTTTGCTTCTCCTAAGCCATGAGCTAGAATGTGGCCTTTGGGTGGGGTGCGCTTGGGTAGCCGTCACTCCAGGTGTGCTGCCTTTGGGGGTGCCCCGATCGGTAACTGCTGTTATGAGAGGCTGAGTATGATTACGGTAAAGCCTGGAGTTGGCTCCCTGGGCTGAGTTAGCATCAAAGAACAGGAATGGGAACAATAAGATATTTGAGACTGCAGGAAGTCAGCAAGATCGGTGTTAATTTTGAATGGTTAAAACCAGAATTCTGGGTCAAAACGGCCATTCCTAGAGCCAGAGGAGGTCAGAAAGGGGATCTGGGAGGCAGATCCAGGACCACATTTGTGGTCGCGGAAGCCACATGGCGGAACCCCCACCAGGCCTGCTGAGCCTCTGCACCAGCCAACTGCAGCCCGTGGGCCTCCAGACACCACACTACCTGCCGTGCAGCCCCCGAGTAGGATTCACAGAGTCGTGATTCTGAGGCTAATGATTTTGATAAAACTCTATCTCTGTGTATGTACCTCCTAGGACTGAGCAATGTACATACTAGCCCGTGTGCAGGCAACCAAGCCCCGTGTACCACCGAGGGGACACATGTTGCTGGAAATATGAAAACCACCTCGGGGGGAGGGCGGGAAAGAAATATGGCGCATCCATTGACTGCCATTCTCTGCAGCTTGTTTACAAAACAAGGCAGATGTGCACCTGCGAGTGTGGACATTGCACTGGGGCAGAGCAGCACAGACACGGTCATCTCTTTTGTTGTTGCATTCAATGTGTGTGAAGCTACACATCTTTGTGTGTATGTTGGCAGGAGTGTGAGGTGAGACCCTGGGGAGCTGCCGGGCCTGCCGTGGGAGGTGTGTGCTGTGCGCTGTGGGTGGGACCCGCAGGCACAGCAAACAGTGAAAAGGCATCTACCACTGATCTAAAACATCGTGTATGACCTAGAGTTCAGATGGTTCTAAATCTGACCCAGATTAATAATACATTTCTTTTAAAAAATTTATTATTATTATTACTATTTTGAGAGGGAGTTTCACTCTTGTTGCCCAGGCTGGAGTGCAATGGCGCAATCTTGGCTCACTGCGGCCTCTGCCTTCTGGATTCAAGCGATTCTCCTACCTCAGACTCCCGAGTAGCTGGGATTACAGTTGCCCGATACCATGCCCGGCTAATTTTGTGTATTTTTAGTAGAGACGGTGTTTCACCATGTTGGCCAGGCTGGTCTCAATCTCCTGACCTCAAGTGATCCACCCTCCTTGGCCGCCCAAAGTGCTGAGGTTACAGGCGTGAGCCACTGTGCCTGGCCCATAATACATTTCTTACATAACATTTTCCTCCTAAAAAAACAGCCAAAAATCTGTCCACAGAACTCATGATAAGAATAATTCGGTTGTCATTAAACATAAATGAAGTGTCACAGTATGGCTCAACCTATAAAAACATTTAGGTGGACCCTCGGTCACCAAATCCACGACCGCATGGGAGAGGGGTACGAGGCTGACAATACAGAAGTGTGGCTGGTGGGGTCAGGTGATGAACGCTTTGAAGGGGAGGAACCAAAATATGGTTTGCAAAAATTAGAGCCAAGGTAATGACCCGGCTCAAGTATCGTGGATGACCTGGGAGGCAGGATTATCCACTGCAAATGCAAGAAACGTTTTCAGTGTTTTTTCTCAAGATAAATGTTCTTTCCTGGGGTGCCAAGGCCTTCTTGTTTAACCTCTGTGGGACTTCGTGGGCCCAGAGCAGATTGTAGTTCATGCGCCCAACTTACCTTCTGTCCTGGCGATCCTTTTTCACCACTCAAGCCAGGGTAACCCTGGGTTCAACAAAAAACAGAAGCAAACAGCTCAGAATATGCAGTAAACATTTCCAGAGGACTTGACTGCGGTACCTGACTGTGATTATAGCAAAATGCTGATGGATGGACAGAACAAGTCTCAGGTCCAGAGTTTGAAGAATAGGAACAAATCACCAAATTCAATACCAACTATGAATACAATTCTTCTCCCTTTAAAAAGTTGTGGGGGGCTGGGGGTGGGAAATAATGACTATGATAAAAAGTCTCAAAGAAAGCAGAATCCATCATCCTCTCAAAGCTGCCTCCCTCTGGAGGGCCTCAGAGCCGATTCCTGAAGGAATAAATCATTTTAGCAATCCTTTCATACACGGCATTATTTCTACACTTAAAGAAATACAGAGAAATCCACAGAGATAGTACAATAAAGAGCTAGAAATATAAAAAGGCCGGTACTCTAATGCTCTACTGTGTCTCTCTCTCTATTCTTATTTCTGGACAATGTAAAATATGGTCTTTCGAGTGGTAGCAACTGCCAGATACTCACCAAAACTCTGCTTTCTCTTCCTGGGCCCAGGGCTCTGACCACCTGTCCCAGCCTGTAGCTAGGGGTAGCTGTGAGTGAGGTGGTGGGGTCAGTCCAGGCTGGCCTCTGAAGGTGAGGTCTGCCTCTCAGGTGGCTGAATTGCCATGGGCAGGGATCTCTTCCCACCCCTTAGCAACTAGGACTCCTGGGGCAGTGGAAAATCAATGTGTGTTTGAGATTCTCTACATTTCTGGTTACCACAGACTAACTGAGCTAAACACACAAGCTGGAAGGTTTTGTGCCTTACTCGAGGCTCCTCCGCTGGGAGGACCGCGTCCACGCATCTGCTGCTGGGTGAACAGGGGGTGTCAGGTGGTTCACAGATTGTAGCCAGTGCAGCCGCCAGGGCTAGATGTTCATGGTGCGGGGGTGTGTGTGTGTGTGTGTGTGTGTGTGTGTGTGTGATCACGGAAATCTCTGTACTTTCTGCTCAATTTTGCTGTGAACCTGAAACAGCTCTAAAAAGGAAAGTCTATATAAAAAACCAAACCAAACCAATAACTGCAGTTATAAAAGGCATGTTTACCCTTGGTCCAGGAAAGCCCATGATTCCTTCTTCTCCCTTCAAGGAAATGCCCTAGGAGAGAACAGAGAGGGCATCAGGAGCAGCCCAGGTGTGGCCCCTCCGGCCGGCAGGCCCACGCGTCATCCTCTGCTCCAGAACTGTGTTCTCAGCCTCGATGGTGTCCAGCCCTCCTGGCAGTGCTAGACTCAGGCACAGTGCAGGGCGTGGTCCTACGAGGCTTGCCAGCCTTCCGGGCTGTCACCCAGCCAGGACTGCGTGTGTCATGTCACGTGGTAAGTGACCACGAGGGAGAGCTGGAGCGCTGAGGACAGGCAGTGACAAAGGCGGCGGAGGGCAGACCCTGCTGGCGCCCGAACAGAAGCCATGCTCCTCCCCCATCTTCATGCTCCCTTCCCAAACCTCAGAGGATGATTAGCCAGTGCTTAAGATGCCAAGAGGAAGAAATTCTAGAACTGGCTTCTGAAAATAAAGTATACAAATGCAGGCTAATACTGTCCTGCTGTGGACAAGGGGCTGAAAGTCTGATGTTGTGCAGGCCCTGAGCCCACGGGGCACCTGTCACGCTGGGCAGAGCACCCAGAGCCCATGAGCCACGGGGAAGGGGGAGCATGCTCATTGCCCGACTTACTTTTATTCCTGGTTCCCCCTTGCTGCCTTTGTCACCCTGTGAAGAATACGAAAAATAAGAAACACTTATTGAGGATGGTAATAGGCAAAAAATCAATCAGGGTTCATGACATGAGCTGGAAGTACTGAATCAATCCTCAATTATTGTAAATTGACTGCAACACATGACTCTTACATTTTGCAGCTTCGAAATTCAAGGGACAAGATGTGTCATTTCTTCTAGATTTTCCCAAGGTAAATTAATTCATGTGTTCCTCTTGGTACAAGTGAAAGTCCGTCTTTCCTTCTCTCTGTGTTTTTCTTTACCCCCCCCCGGCCCCCACAGTTCCAGGCAGATGTTCACATCAGTATTGTGGAGAACATGCCCAAGGAAGGAAAAGCCTTAATGAAAATACTCTTTGGAAGAAAACATTCCTAGGCGGTCCTCTGAGGAAAAGGTACACATGGAACATATTAAAACTTGAAGCAGAAGTGGCTGTCGAAAGCCATGTCAATATCAAAGATGAAAATCATGATCTGCGTTTTTCCCACTTCTCTTTGTCTAAAATGGTGAAAGAAACAGCAACTGTTGGGTCCTCTGTCCCCCGTCATTCCTGGAGGGCACCCTGGATTCCTGCAGCTCACGAATGCCCCTGCAGGCTAGCTCTGCCCAGCCCTGATCCCACCCTTGCCAGGGTTGTGGAAAAGGTGGGAAACCTGCCTTGGAAGCTTCAGCACCTCTCCGTGGATCACACCTGCCCTGGGCTCCCGTCCTGAAGCTGGACAGAGGGCCTCCCTGCCACCTCCCAGGACACTTTTGTCAACGGTCCCTCGTAACTCAGGCCACAGCCACGTGATTTCCCCGCCAAGGCAGTGGTCCTGCTTGCTGAATCCCTCCAGGACCCAGGACCCCATGCTGAGAGATGCTCAAGTGCTGGGAATCAGATTCTGTTTGGAAGGATAAGTCTCCACCTTTGGGCTTTCTATTTTAGTTCCCAGCTATTCTGTGTGCCCGACATGGTACCGAGTGTTTCACACATAGTCGCCTGCAACCTCCTCGCCAGCTCCAGGTCAGTGTCACTATCCCCCATTTGACAGAGGGAGCAGGAAGCCCTAGAAAGGCTGCGGGACCTCCCTGAGCCAGTGCGCGGTACAGCAGCATTCAAACCCAGGCAGGATGGATGGCGATTCCTATTTCAGACTCAGAGTATGATTTCAATCAAACAAAATGTTAATGGAGTGATTCAGAAACTGTCAAAAACTGAACTTTGATTCCCCAAAAGGTCCTTCCTGTCAGCAAAGAAGTAGGTTTTATTTTGCTGAACACATTTTGCTAGACAGTTCCACGATTCTGGCTTTGAATTATGGTATGAGCATTAGCCTCCATCTATACTGAATGTAGGGATAGATGTGAGGTTTTTTTTTTAATGAATTCTCATGTTGCTTCGGGTTCATCGCAATTGTTCGAGAGGAGGGACTGATGAAGTGGTGCCACTGTGAATGTAGTAACTGCCTGGAAGCACTGAAAACATTCTGGGAGGACCAGGTTATGTTTTCATGCATAATTTGCCAAGTTGATGGTGAGGCTTTTTCTACTTGGAATGTGGTTGAATAAAACTGAATAAATTTACCTTTTTTTACTCTCCTTTTTTTAGTTCAACTGGGAAATGAGTCAGTTTTGCTTTTTACCTTGTCCTGATCTGGGTCGTAGGTGACTCTCGTGGGCGCAATGACGGGGTGGGTTTCTGACGGAATCCCGTTGGGTCCTGGCTGCCCTACGTCACCCTGCATATGGTATGGCAAAAGCGGTCATCTTTAAATGGAAAGGAAACTACAAAACTCAAATACAAATATAACCTGACCACAATACTGCCATTTTCATTTTTGCATATTACTTACCATATGCGTACCTATTTGTAGTATAATAACCACAAAATAGAGTAATCCTAAGTTTTTTGTATCCTCCTTTCATTAGCAATTGTTTAGAATTCACGCATACAAGCCACGCAGGTTGTTCACAATTCTGGACTGCATTTGTTTCTGTAGGATTATTTCCTTACAATGAATTTACATATGTGGGAATTACGAGGTATGAAGGCTAAGTGTCTCTGTGGTTTTTGACAGGTATTACTCTACTGCTTGCCAAGATGGGCACCAAGATAAAAGAAATGCTGAAGAAGTGAAAGACTACTTCCCCAGCTAAAGGCATTTTTATATAATTAAAAGCAATCTTAAAAAATATAATATCCCAAGATTGCTTTATTTTGCATTTGTATCATTAGCAGAAAACACTTTCTGAAGTGGTGCACAGATGCTGAAACTGATCTATCTGGAACATGACTGGACAGCTATCCTTGCATAATATTCTGGCTTTACCTCCCAGAAACTAATTGACACAAAAAGAACAGTGTTGTCTTTTCTTTCCACGTTAAACTACATAATACAAGTTTGAGTCCAGATATCACATAACATGGACAGCAGTAAATAGAGATGATGGAAAGTGATACTCCACAGTGTATGCTGAGTGTCCACTAATAGAATATCTTAAAATACCCAAACCGTTCTCCTCCCTTGTACCTGCTGAGCCCCCGATATTTTTTACTATTTGAATAAGCCCTTTGTAGATTACAGACTTTATTTCCTTATATCTAATGGGACTATTCTCCTCTCCCACCAATGATTTCTTCCCAGATTTTTCTTGTTTTTATATTTATTATTTTATAAATTTCATTGTATGGGGCTTTACATTTTTATGTGTTTAGATCTTCAATGTTTTTCCTTCCTTTTTTCCCAGAAGCCCGCTGCTTGCTAATTTTTCTTTTTTGACCTCTCCTATGGCGTTAATATAAAGGAAGTGTTTCCTTTTCCAACATGGGCAGGACTGGATTCAACTTACTGTGCTGTTCAATCAAAAAGCAGAACGGAAAACAAAACAGCACTGTTCCAGCAATGAGGCCAAGGGACAGGTCTATTTTACGGTGGGCACATGGCTTCTGTGGTGAACGCAGTGGGACTTTGTGGGTGAGGTTATGCCTGCGGGGTGTGGGTGCTGCATTAAGCCTCTCGTGCCTGTGATCGCACACGTTCCTCTCAAAGGCCATGAGGCCTCTGAATCTTAGCACTGTAAGGGAGGAGAAAAGCCACAGGGTCCTCATGGCTGTCTTTGTACCCTACCAGGGTTGGTCCTGAGATGCCCTGGTCCCTGAGATGGCTTCATGTCAGTCTCTGGCTCTAGTCTCAGTCCCCCAATCACCTCTGGGTTCCATACAAGAGAAGATGCCCTCAGTGACGTGTCCTCACTTCCACCTGCGGAAGATGAGCTGAGGTTGCGTCTCTGTGTCAGAGTCTCCGCCAGCCTGGATGGTCCATGTTTACCGTCTGACTGATCCACAATGATCACTGGCCTTTGGTGACAACCTAGCACTTTGCAATGATTATTTCCCTATGCGAATGGTTTGTCTGCAGATCCACTCAAGGTTTTACAGCATAGAACTTAGTAATTAAATTGATTTATTTCCCGACTGAGAAACGCTGCATGCCTCTGCTGAAGTCGACCAGGTTTCCTTTACCTTTTCACCCTTAACTCCGTAGAAACCAAGTCCTCTGTTGCCCTGAAAAGATAAATAATTTTTCTAAGTTTTCAAAACCAATAATCAGAGAGAAATAACATTATTTTTCTTAGAAAAAGAAACCTAAGGTCTATTTACATGCAACTTTACCGAACAACTACATTTGTATATTATACTTACTTTGCCTTCTAGAAACTAATTGACAGTTGGTCATATGGGTTGACCAAGGCCTCAGAGAGAACGAGTGGGAGCTGAGATTGGGCCCCAGGTGGCGCTGACCCCCCAATCTTGAGTTTAGGGTCTCTGCAGACGGTAGTCTAAGAGCATGTCTCTGGGTTCTGGCCCCTAGACGGAGGAAGCAGCCCCATTTCGCTCCCTGGACTCTGCATCTGAAGATCATGATTTCTTTGTCCCTCTGGCTCAGTCTTTTCTCATTTTGGCAAAGTCATCCTCATTTCATATAAACATTACCTATCTTTTTCACGATCTCTGGAAATTTAAAATCAATCAGAATTTAATGATTTTAGGTGATTCTTTGGGTTTAGCCACCCTTTTTGTCTTCCTTTTTGCTTAAGAAGCTAGGCCCCGTGTCATAGTAAGGGTTTAATAATTTCACGAACGCGGTAGCCATGTGTGGGAGGACCGAGAACGCGGATGTCTAAGAGTCACGCACAGAAAAAGCAAGACGCCACATCTGTACACATCACAGGCACAGTCCTTGTCTACTCCCAACAGCTTTGCTCCTTTCCCAGGGTTTCAGTGCTCCCACAGTGACAGCAGGGTCACACAGGCCCTATCTCATCTCTCCCTCTCTGCAGTCTACCGTCTGCCCCCTCCAATGTCCAGATATTTTCTGAAAATAAAAACAAAGCTTTCAATTAATTTTTGCCTTTTGCTTCTTCCCCACCTAGTGGGGAGCTGAAATCAAAGTGCAGAAATGTGGCCAGGCTAGATTAGAATGCAATCTGTGTGAGTCCCCCACGGTCCCTTCTCTGCCTCCTGAGCTAGTCGCCAGAGTCACCAGGAAGTGACTTGGTCAGGGGTGAGGAGGGCTGTTTACGTTTGCTGCAGCAAGGGGAGATCTGAGGCTCACGCCTGGGCTCAGGGCTTGGCTGCTGCCTCCTTAGCCTGGCCGCCCAGTCTTATTTCCGCTGCTCTTGGCCTGAGGCCCATCTCATCCCGCTCCAGGCTGCCAGGCAGTGGGGCATCCCGCAGCCTGCGCAAGCTCCCCAGCTGACCGGAAGCTGTGTCAGAGGGAACAGGAGCCTGGGGGGTATGGGCAGGGGCAGCTGCGGTCACTGGGGGTCACAGCAATGGGTGGGCATGGGAATGTGTGGGCTTGGCGCGTCCTCTGTTGGGACACAGGGCAAGGGAAAGGATCCTAGATGCCTCTCGTTGGCAGCCCAGCATTTCTGAATTATGTTGCATTTTGATCAAATAGTTCCCTCATCAACTGCACTGATTTGTCTTGGACACTTATCCAGCTTTCCCAGATAATAAGGAACCCGAGTTCTGTTCTCCGAGTTTCTAACAAACCACCTACTTTGCTGTGTTCCAACGAATTTAATAATCTTTCTGGGATGAAAACAGTATGTAGCTTTGTGCTGTAGCCTAACTTGACTATTACCGAATATATTCCTAGAGGCTGACATCAGACTCCTGTAGAACCTAATTCCAGCCAGGTAAGAATGACATCAGCCTCCCTACAACAGATAGAGCTACATTTTGTCCATTCTCATAAATCAATGCACTTGAATAAATGTGAGCTGTCCCTAAAGTGTTCTCAGCTACATTTTCAATCAAACTTTCATCAGTTTGGTTTTCATATAGCAACAGGCATGTGGTAATCGATTAGCAACAGCACCTCATTCCACATAGTCACTTTTTTAATGTCCAGAGGCACCATGATCTATCCTTCGAGTTTAACATACAAAACGGTTTTCATCACAATAGAAACAATAAATAGTTATCAACCAAGAAGTTTTACGGTAAAAAAAGCTCCACAAACACCTAAGTACCCCCTTCCCTTGTTGCTACCCCCCCAAAACCAACTTACTTGCTGTCCTTTTGGTCCAGGGGGTCCGGGTGGTCCCTGCACAAAAACAAGGAAATGTGTAAAGTGTTTTCTTTACCCCAGGACCCAGATAACATCTGCTGGAAAGCTCTGGGAAAGCCATTTACTGTATATTTAGGACACCGTGTAGGATGCATGGAGGTTTCTGATGCATTTGGCTTGGCAGGGATGACATGCTGGGGTAGAGGGACTGGGGTCAGCTCCAGTTCTCAGAATCTGCTGGCTGTCTATGGACAGCTGTTTCTGCTTTGCTTTTGTGTGTTTAGGCTTTCAACTTCACCCATGTCCTCTCTGTGTTTGTTCTGATCCCTCTGCAAAGTCCCAGGCCCTGTGACTGCAGAGACAGCTTCCCTGACTTCCTCTGGGAGTCCCCACGAGACCCCGTGCAGCACTTCTTCCTGGTGGCTTGGTCAACGTTCAGGGACAGAATGAATCTACAGGCCAGCACGGCAGAGTGGAAAGTCCATCTGCGATATCATGGTGTATCTTTCTGCAAAGCATTCAGTGACAACACCGTGCTTAGAATTAAAGCATTTCAGATGCGGGGGAAGAGTGTTTAAGTACAAATAAGTGGATGCAAAGGAGTAGACAGGGAGGCTTGTGGCTGACTGCATGGCTCACGTGAAGAACCGAAAGCTGTCAGAGCAGCTAGGGACCCAGCAAGTACAATCTGCTGTGCCGGACTTCTCCGAGCTGTGCATTTAAAGTAGAAAACATGTCTGTAGTCCCAGAACTTTGGGAGGCAGAGGTGGGCGGATCACAAGGTCAGGAGATCAAGACCATCTTGGTTAACATGGTGAAACCTCATCTCTACTAAAAATACAACAAAATTAGCCAGGCGTGGTGGCATGCACCTGTGGTCCCAACTACTCGGGAGTCTGAGGCAGGAGAATCACTTGAACGTGGGAGGCAGAGGTTGCAGTGAGCCAAGATTGCACCACTGCACTCCATCCTGGTGAAAGAGCAAGACTCCACCTCAAAAAAAAAAAAAAAGTATAAAACCCAACCATGTGGTATGTGTGCTATGAAGAGGCCGACAACCACGTGGAGTGAAACGGCAAGAGCGTCTCATATGATCCTTATCTCAGCCACCTTGGCCAGGTCTTTCACAGACAGGGCTACTTGCAAAAATGACTTTCACGGCACCAGGAAAATTTGCTTTGTAGAAACAAAATATATTATTATTGTCATTTATTATAATCTGAAGAAGATTATGAGTACCCCCACCTGTTAGTATGATTGAATCTCCCAAACATATGTGACTTATTTTTTTCTCAAGATCCATCAAGGAACTGGTGTTAGTGGCCCTGGATCGCTTGTGTTGTTCTTGAGCAATGGGTTTCGGAGGGAGCGTCTCTCTCACCTGCAGCCCAATCTCTTGCTGTATAAGTGAAGGCCTATTTATCTTCCTTCCAGGTCACTGTGCAGCGGTGGGAGTGGCCAGAGAGCTGCACAGGCCTCAGCAAGTGCCTTTATCTGCTCTTACTTACTTGCAATAAACCTTCTAGGGCCATTTGATTAACGACGGCCAATATCTCACCTGCCGTAATGGGCATGGCCCAGCTGTGATACACCTGCTAGCACTGGCATGGCTTGGGAATGCTATACCTGCTAGCATGGGCACGGCACAGGCAGACCCCATCTCCTCCTTATGAACCTGTGGGACTTTGGTTTGCCTTGCCCAGGGATGATGGGCTCTTTGTCACTGGGAAGGTATGAGGCAGGGGTGGAAGGGTACCCTGCCAGGACCAAGTCAAAATTTGACATAACTGGCAGGGAGCTGGTGACCATAATTTTAAGTCCTTGTTCTTCAAACTTAACAGCAGCGGAATGAATGCAGGGAACGGTCCGTTTTGTCTTGATGTTCTCTGCTGTGCCTATAAGCATCATAGTTGTCCTTAAGCTCTCATCTGCATCCAACCATTAAAGAAACAGCATTTGATGACGGTCCCAGAGTGGGCACCTGTGTCCAGGTACTTACTGGTCTCCCCGGAGCTCCAACTGGACCCATCTGTCCCACAGGCCCACGGCGGCCGGGAGGTCCCTGTGGATAGGCAGCAAGAAAACGTTTTTAAGAGGTAAACTGTTACTTGGATTTCTAAAGCTCTGAAACTTTTGTTTGGAATATTGTCTAATACAAATACACTTACCTGGAAACCGACCAATCCAGGCTCTCCAGGTTCACCCTAAAGGAGAAGAAATCATTTTAAGGGTGATAGCTTTTAACCATCTTTAGATCTAGTTACCTTGTATCGCAGAGTTCTAAATAAGCATATCAAACAGATCAGCCCTATCAGGACTTAGTAATGCTGATTTACTAATGTTAATTTTTACTACTATTACTTTTTAGTAATATTTTAGTAATATTAATATTTACTAATATAAACTACAAATACTAACTTAGCTTGGAGTATTGTGAATATGGGAAATAGATAAACACATAATTAAAAATAAGACTGAAAACATCCTGGTAGGAAATAAGGTGACTTTTAAATTCACTGTGACTTGGGTTATGCTGCCATTCGATGCATGCCTTCAGTACATTCATTCTTATATGCAACGTTCACTTGGCGATTAACTTTGTGAGTTGAGAATTTACACTGGGTATCTCCATTACCTCTCCCGTCTCTTGCAAACGTACCCGATATCTGTCGCGCTCCTCTTTAGGCAGTGCGTAAGGCTCACCTTCTGCCCTTTTGGTCCTTGGGGCCCCTAATTAGCAGATATATTGTAAAAAGAAAAAACAAAAAAAAAAGTCCATTAACATTCAGTGCAGCCGTTGGTAATTTGGACGACTGAACATTGACTTCTGTAGGCAAGGTCTACCTGTTCTTATGGCTGATGGGGTTATTCTGAACACCAACCCCATACTTAGCAGCAAGGGTGAGTCCTTTAATTTCCTACTGACTCAACTGTATCTTTCCTCAGAGTTAAAATGGAAATACTTTAGGGTTTAAATTATTTTCAAAACCTAAATGAATGCTCTGTCAACCAACCCTCTAGTATGCAAATGTTATTTTTATTTCTGATGATACTATCATGGGCTTTCTTTGGCATTAGTATACTAAACATAGTAAAACAAGCACCCATTTGCAGGATAGATACTGGGTCACCCTTTAAAATTGGAATTATGCCAAATATTAACAGTAGGTATATACCTATGTGCATGTGTAAATATCTTTCAATATCTACTATAAGAATCACTTAAAGTAATAGATATGCTTCTTGATAATGAAATTGATGATATATAGAGAAGATGATGTAGTTTATTGGAAAATTGAACCACATAAAACAGAAACAGCCGAGGAGAGGGGAACTGGCAGGTGGAGGAGGAACTGGAGGTGGAGGAGGAACTGAGCAGGAGAAATCCATTTGCTTCAGGTGAAAACATGATGAAGGTGGTTACTGACTGCTTTTCCCTCCCCCACTCTACAAGCTTTTTTTTTTTAAATAAAAAGTCTCACCAAACAAAATTTTAGTATAACCCTGAATTTGCAAGATTTTCTTGGAAATAAGGTAGCAACAAACTACTGAAAACGTGTTTTAGGATATTTTACCAAGACCTTAAAAAATAAATGAGGCCACAAAGCAGACGATTATATAAAAGTCCTTCCACTAAGAACCAAAGCCCTGCATTGTATATGCCGGAGAATAACTGCACTCCTACGTCACGAAGCATTTCATAATCTGACAAAGGTGGTGACAAACAGAATTTTGTCACGGTTTCTGCTTTTTAATTTTCGTTTTACGATTCCACTATTACTCATGAGAATTCGGGAGAAAATGAAGTGACACTGGGGAGCCTGTGAGAGTGAACATCAACCACGATGATTATTTTCTACCAAACATTTAAAGAATATGAAAGATGAAGTTACTTGAAGCCAGCAACATCACGTCTTGGGCGTCAACAGGGAGTTATGCTTCCGTCCTGGCCATAATGAGCGGGAGGCCCCCCCCAGGTTATAAAGGTAGGGCCTAGCAGGAGTATGCCTGTCCCTGGAGCACACGCGCTGTGGGGGATACTCACGGGAGGCCCGGTGAACCCCTCAGAGCCGGGGGGGCCCCTGTGGACCTGAGTCTCCCTGGGTTCCGTTGCAGCCATCGTAGCCGGGCCTTCCCCTGGGCCCACCTTGCCCTGGGTGTCCCTGGGAAAGAGAGCGGTGAGTGAATCAGCCAGCCAGCAGGTTTCTAGTTGTCATGAAACTGTGCAATAAAACAGTCTTAAATATTCTTATAAGCAATGTTCCTGGTGTGAATCCAAGGAAAAGACACTTCAAAAGTGAACAAATAAATGATTGAAAGATTAAATAAGTGAAGGCATAAGGTATAGTTCTAAGCAGGGGAAAGGCTTTCAAAGCCAAGTTCTGCTTCCTGTCGGCTTCGGTAAGAAGTACACCGTCTTGGGGTTTCTTCTGTCTTACTTCACTGAGTGACTGTCTGTTAGCAGGGACAAGTAAAGGTACATTTTAAACATTCTAGGAAAGATTTTAGAAGCAGCTACCTCCTTCTCAGGGATAACAGGGAGGTCTTTGTCATTTGTGCCCACCTGAACTTTAGATAGTGAGTTTCACAGACCCACATCCTAAACAGGGCAGACACACCAACAATGTGATTTCATCAATGGCCTTGCCGTATTTAAAAGAACTGATTGCTTCTTGTTTGCTTTCTTGGGAAACAGGACCTTTTAGATCTTAAACATGAATATAAAGCATGTCAGCTTTTCTGAAGTGTCTGGGGGTGGGGAAAGGCAACCCCCCCAAGTGTCTGCAATGATGAGAGGGACTCAGGCTAAATTTGTGGGCATCTTCCCTGCGTTAATCTGGTTCCAGGAGACATACAGGGGCTGGGTGAATAATCTGTAATTTATGCACTACATGGCCACAGCTGGTTTTGCTGTTTCTTTAAACAATAGATATTTAAATATATGCTTTGTTATTGTGTAGTTACTTTTAAACTTTAGTTTTCTTGATAATAAACCAAACATACATTCCAGAGTGATTTTTGAGGCCATTGGGATGTCTTTTACATTTATTCTGAGAAATTTGGAAAATTTCAAGATAAAGAAAAAAATCCAGCCAGGCACAGTGGCTCATACCTGTAATCCCAGCACTTTGGGAAACTGAGGCAGACAGATCACTCGAAGTCAGGCGTTTGAGACCAGCCTAGCCAACATGGTGAAACCCTGTCTCTATTAAAAATACAAAAATTAGCTGGGCTTGGTGGCGCATGCCTGTAAGCCCAGCTATTCGGGAGGCTGAGCCATGAGAATCGCTTGAGCACAGGAGGCGGAGGTTGCAGTGAGCCGAGATCACATCACTACACTCCAGCCTAGGCGACAGAATGAGACTCTGTCTCAAAAAAAAGAAAAAAGCCGTCAAAAAATCACCACACAACAAATCCTACATACAGTACTCCGTAACCTGAATGATACTAAGAAATACAGTAAAAAAATGGAACTTTTATTTGCACAGCTCTTTGCTTCAGATGTTCACAGCCATTGGCTGTAATCGGTGCTGTCAGATAAGAGATCCCACAGACTTCAGTGAAACTCTCTGGTCCAGAGGACTCCCTGTTGCAGGCAGTTTCTCAATCTGTTTGCAGAGCTGGCTCTCTGGTGGCTTTGAAATAAAGACATCAGGGGCCCTAGTACTTCAGGTTGAGAAAACAGCTCTCCACAGGTTCTGCTCCAGATTTCTAGTATTCTGTGATGTTCTTCCTTAAAGTAAACTGTCATTTAAAAATTTTTCTCCTCTATTATTTGTCTGCTGTCGGTCTTTCTTACTTGCTTAGAACTGATCTAAGTTATTTGAAATTGCATGTCAATCTAATCTTAGTTTGAAATTGTGCTTCAAAGAAAAATTTTAATTATATTGAGTTAAATGTGTATCTCTCCTCAGCATCAAATTAGATACACTGCTATCTGAGACCACTCTAAGATTTTACTGCATGTCACTTTTTATATATAACTTCTAATCAGCTAAAATGATCCAGGTCCCTCAAATGCTACATTCATTAACGGATTACTTATGAGGAGTGACATTTATGTTAACTTAATTTGCAGTATCACAGTTCTGCAGTTGAAAGAGACTGGATCCTTTAAGTAGCACCAAGGTTCCATAGAAAATGGTCCTCAAGGCCAGGCGTAGTAGGTCACACCTGTAATCCTAGCATTTTGGGACGCTGAAGTGGGTGGATCACGAGGTCAGGAGTTCGAGACCAGCCTGACCAACATGGTGAAACCCCGTTTCTACTAAAAATACAAAAACTTGCCAGGCATGGTGGTTTGTGCCTGTAATCCAAGCTATTCAGGAGGCTGAGGCAGGAGAATCGCTTGAACCTGGGAGGTGGAGGTTGCAGTGAGCTGAGATAGCATGTCATTGAACTTCCAGCCTGGGCTTTACTCCATCTCAAAAAAGAAAGAAAGAAAATGGTCCTCACCTGCTCACCACAATCATTTCTCCAAACTATGGTTACTTCCTCCCTAGTTTGTGAGACACTTGCCTCTGACATTGAATGAGTATAAAGTGAAAACACGAAGGAAACCTGGTACAGATGAGTTGCAATTGCTTTTCATAACGCCACTCCATTTTAACTCAGATTCCAGCCAGAGACAAAACTGAAAGACACTCCAAAGAGTTCAAAAGAATAGTTTAAAAATGGGTGATTAGATTCAGGCCATTAGTATGAAAATACTTTTCTAATCTGTTTAATCTTTGGAATGTGCAGATTCTCCATTTCTGTCCACTTCTCAAGATTCTGGCTGATGTGAACGTGATTTCCTTACTTGTTCGGGGCTGCGTGGTAAGCCCAAGCATCTGTCTGAGCCCACCATTCAGGTGACCCTGAGATCACTGGCTTGCTGCTCTTGTCTTGGCAAACGCGACTTCCTTTCTTTTGCCCTGACTGCCTCCTTCTACTCTGCAGACGTCTCCTCGGCTGTGGGACTGAAGATCTGATGGAAACGCATGAGTTCTCTGGGACTACCCTCCACTCACTCATTCCCTGCTGTCTTCTGCAAGGCATGGCCTTACTCTTGCAGCCTGGGATCGGGGTCTCTCTCCCTGTGCGTGTACGTGTGTGGTGATACCAAATCTGCCTCTGCAGGGCATGGGCACACACATCTGTGTATATGTGTGAGGCTTGTGAAGCAGATGCCTCAGAACCACGGCAGCAGCCGGATGGGAGGCGGGTCAGAACGTGTGATAAACACATTGATCCCTGAGGTCAGGTCTGGCCAGGAAGCCAACCCTGGGAAATCTGCTCATGGGTCCCTGTGAAGAAGGCTATGAGTCAGGCTGTTTTGTTTATTTTTTTATGCCACAAGAAGTAAACTAGGTTACAAAAACACATTTTATTGCATTTTGAGATTTTTCTCATGAACAAACCATGCCTTTTCTTTTTCTTGTTTTATGTGTGGTTACTATAAAGACCTTAAGAAGCTGGACAAATGCTCAGTAGGGCTTCATACTGCCAATGCTCTTGGCTGACGTACTTCACATGTGGGTTGCTCTAAGTTCAAACGAGATAGCCAGACTGGCTCTTCAGGGCGTATATCTGGACAGCACTCTAGCTTTTTATTACCAAACAACGTGTAGTTTAGCAAAGTAGCTTCAATTCTGAAGCCAAGTCTATAAGGACGTTCACAAAGCAAACAATTTGTTTAATGTCTGACTGAATTCCGTGGGGAGAATACACACATATAGCCCCCACATGTTTTATGTTATAAACAGAAAAGGAGGTCTCTTTCAAAATGTTTCTTTAAGTCACAAATGTATTGCCTAGAATGCACGCAATGTTTTAAAATTCTAATCTTCCATAACACTTACAGGAATTCCGTCGGCACCAGGGAATCCAGAAACGCCTCTTGCTCCCTGTGAAGAAGGCAAATGAAATTAACCAAGGCTGAGATACCCACCACCCTCATGAGGCCCGGGGAACACCACAGCAGTGCGTACCACGTCTCCCTTGGGTCCTGTTATTCCGGGGGCTCCTCTTTCACCCTTGTCTCCTTTGCGGCCCTGCAGTCCCGGGAATCCTTGCAGTCCTGGTGGCCCGGTGTACCCCTGGGGGCCCACTGGCCCAGGCTGACCCTGTGGGAACAGCATAGGTTCAATTTCGTCAATTAATCACAACCAATACTCATGATCGGTTACGGTTACTTTCAAAACGACATTTTTTGTTTTTAAAGAGCTATAATCTGCAGGGAACATTATATGTAAACCACCAGCTACTGCCACGATAGTTAAAGTAAGAAGTCATAGAGTTTAAGAAGAAAAAATACAAAATGTTAGAAAAAAATTACCCGAAATTACTATCTCATCATGAAATGATAATACTGTGTTGGGATGAAAGAAGGAACTTATTTGGCTTCTTTTAAGGTCTTTTTTTATAAAAAAATTTGCAAATGAATTTCTACAATTTTATCTCTATTTTCCTCAATATAAGGCATATAGTAGGTATGGAAATGTATATTGCATTCAGATAACAAAATGACCCTTAGATGTTTAAGTGGTTTATCTTTCCTTTTGTTTACACAGAGAGAAAAAAAAAGAGTTTCTGAAACATATAAAAATGTTTGTCCATACTCATTAGGATGGTTATTTAAAAAAAAAAAAACAAATTAAAGTGTTGTTGAGGATGTGGAGAAATCAGAACCTCTGTGTGCTGCTGTGGGAGTGTGAAATGGCGCAGCTGCTTTGGAAAACACTCTGGTAGCTCCTTAACAAATGAAAAGAGAGAATTTCTCTAGGATCCCTCGAGTCCGCTTCTGGGTACATAGAAAGCAGGGGCTGGCATTGGTGCACTTACACAGCAGCATGAGTCACAGCAGCTGAAAGGTGGAAACCCCATAAGTGTCCCACAATGGATGGAAACCCACACAATGGAATAGTACTCAGCCTTTAAAGAGGAAGGAAGGGTCACCTACGCGTGACACAGACAAACCTTGAGGACTCTGTGCTGAGTCAAAGCAGCCAGTCACCAAAGGACAAATCCTGTGAGTCCCCTTCTGTGTGGTCCCTAGAATAGGCAAATCCATGGAGACAGTGGTAGAATGAGGCTGCCAGGGGCTGGGTGGGGAAGGGCAGGGGGAGTTGGTGTTTCATGGGCACAGAGCTTCGGTGTGGGAAGATGAGAAGGTTCTGGAGATGGATGATGGTGAAGGTTACCCAAAGTGAAAGAACTTCACGCCACCATGGAAGTGAACACGGCAATGTGACCCAAATGGTAACTCTGATGTTCTGTGTTTATGTGATTTTATTAGTACCCTGGAACTTAATACAATAAAATATCAACCCATCACCTAGGTGTCAAGCCCAGCGTGTATTCACTATTTGTCCTTATGCTCTCCCTCCCCCCGCCACCTCCCACAGGCCCCAGGATGCGTTGTTCCCCCTCCCTGTGTCCATGCGTTCACATTGTTCAGCTCCCACTTATAAGTGAGAACACATGCATAATTTTACTATAACAAACATTTTAAAATTTTACATTAGAAAAATTAAAAATAAATTTGCCACAATAAAAATGTTTTAAAAATGAGAAAGAAGGGGAGGGAGAGTTCTGTCTCTCCTACGATGGAACTAACGACAGTATTATAGTTATATTTTAGTATTTCACATGTTAGCCCAAACTTAAAAAAATGTATGTGGATTCCTCTTGAGACGAATGAGCCTGCTGTTGATTCATCACACAGCACCTTTACCTGCCAAGCCTCATTTGCTGTGAAATGTCAAATTCCTGCCTCGCCTTGAGATTGAGGGGGGCTTGGGCCATTTTTCTAGTTTTCTCTTCTCTCGCCTCTAGGTAACTTTTCCCATGTAACTGTTCAGCTGAGAAGTGTGTCTGTCTTCATAGGATGTCCCTAATGCCGTTCTCAGCAATCCACACAGTTGACGTGAAATGAGGAACTAAAAAACGCAGCCAGGGGTAGCGTTAATGTCGTGAAGGCATTAGCATGGAGAGGTGTGGGGAGATCTCACCTCCAAATTCATTACTCTTCCTGTCCAGCAAGGCCTTGAGATGTTAGACCCCAGACATCAGCGAAAGTAGTTAAGACGATTCTTTGGGGTGGAAGCTATCCACACAGATTAAGGCTGTGGATGGAAGACGGTGTATCCCGAAGCTTGGGACCCTGTCCCCTCAAACCAAGGGGAGCTGGGAAAGCTCCCTCAGAGCTCCCTGATCTGGACCGAAGTCAGTGTTTTAGAGATGGTGGGTTCTCCTCTGCCCTCCACCTGCCCCAGAGGGGTCCTGTCAGTGCCACCTCAGTACTCACTCGGGCAGCCTGATCTCAGGCCTCCTAAGTCGTGGCGAAGCCCATGCACTCAATGTCTTTGGAGAACATTATCCAGTGGAGGCTACTGCACCGTGTTTCTGCCTTGGCGAGGAGGCTCGCGGAAGGTGGATGGCCCTGGCCCTGGACGCACGATGTCCCAGGCTCATTCCATCTTCAATGCTTAGTGGTTCATTACGTGACATTTGTTGTAAGTTTGGGAACAAAACATGTTTTGATTCTAACTTTCGTGGGCCTCTCCCAGGGGTGCTCATTTTTGTTTAGTTTGTGGCTATGCTAGGCTATAAGATTATGTACCATGTAATCCTACGCTCCCCTCACCATGCCGAGGCTGGCGGTCTGTGAGTGTCTACAGACTGTCTTCTAGGGGATAAAATGCTTCTTATCAGGACTGTCACTTTCATTGCCCACAAACTACATATCCAGTGGGATTATTAGTATTTTTTAGCCAACCAAACAAGCAGCAGTGCCCAGTGGGATTATTTCATAGAGCCAGCTCAAAGGGAACATCTGCTACTATCCAGAATGGAAATGTGCACATCTAAATAATCAAAAACCACACTCTTATCTTCATTCATTAACCCTTCCTCAATTCCCTTTGATGGGGAAAGTGGCTAACCACATCACGTACTCATTTTCCTTTCACTGTCAGTAAACTCCTTTCTCATCTTTATTTCTTGGTTGGGGAGTCTGACTTTGGAATAAAAAACTCTAGTCTTCCCTTTTCTGGAGTAAGCTGTAACCTTTTTATGGAAGTAAAATTCATGTAACATAAAGCTAACATTTGAAAGGATACAACTCAGTGGCGTTTAGTACATTCGCCGTGTTGGGCATCCACCACCTCTATCCAGTTCCAAAGCATGTTCCTCACCCCAAAAGGAAGTCCCAGACCCAGTCAGCAATCACTCCCCATTCCCTTTCTTCCCAGCCCCTGGCGACCGCCGATCTGCTTTCTGCCTCTACAGATTTATTGATAAATGGAATCATACGATGCGTGGCCTTCTGTGTCTGGCCTCTTTCAGTGATCATGTTTTTGGGGTTCATCCACGCTGTAGCATGCATTGTTACCGCATTCATTAATGGCTAAATAATATTCCACTGTACGGACAGACCACAGTGAGTTCACTCCTTTGTTCTGGACTGGATACTGTGGATAGCGCTGCTGTGAATATGTGTGTGTGACTGACTACTGGAGTCTCTGTTCTGAATTCCTTGGGGTGTGTTCCTAGAAGTGAAATTGCTAAATAGTGCTGCTCTAAACATGTGTGCAGGAGTATCACATGTTTGAGGCATTGCTAAATCTCTTTTTCCACATTGTCCGCACCCTTTTACATGCCCAGCAGCAACGCACAAAGGCTCCAGTTCCTCTGCGCCCTCACCAGTACTTGTGACTGTCCGTGTTTTTGCCTATAGCCACTCCAGTGGGTGTGAAGATGGCATCACTTCCAAACAGCCCATCCTGAGCTTCTGCTGAGATGGAACATTTCACAGAATTCCACCTAGCTTTCCCGCTGAGGGAGGGCCAGGAAGAACATGAGCAGAATGTGAGTTAGACCTTCGCCCTCCCAGATGGAGCCCTCACCTCTGTGCACAGTGTAATTCCTGCATTGCCGGGACTAAATCTGTGCTCGGTGTAATTCCTGCATTGCCGGGACTAAATCTGTGCACAGTGTAATTCCTGCATTGCTGGGACTAAATCTGTGCTCAGTGTAATTCCTGCATTGCTGGCAGTGTAATTACTGCATTGCTGGGACTAAATCTGTGCTCAGTGTAATTCCTGCATTGCTGGGACTAAATCTGTGCTCGGTGTAATTCCTGCATTGCCGGTCTAAATCTATGCTCGGTGTAATTCCTGCATTGCCGGGACTAAATCTGTGCTCGGTGTAATTCCTGCATTGCCGGGACTAAATCTATGCTCAGTGTAATTCCTGCATTGCCGGTACTAAATCTGTGCACGGTGTAATTCCTGCATTGCCGGGACTAAATCTGTGCTCGGTGTAATTCCTGCATTGCCGGGACTAAATCTGTGCTCGGTGTAATTCCTGCATTGCCGGGACTAAATCTGTGCACGGTGTAGTCCTGCATTGCCGGGACTAAATCTGTGCTCGGTGTAATTCCTGCATTGCCGGGACTAAATCTGTGCTCGGTGTAATTCCTGCATTGCCGGGACTAAATCTGTGCACGGTGTAATTCCTGCATTGCCGGGACTAAATCTGTGCTCGGTGTAATTCCTGCATTGCCGGGACTAAATCTGTGCACGGTGTAATTCCTGCATTGCCGGGACTAAATCTGTGCTCGGTGTAATTCCTGCATTGCCGGGACTAAATCTGTGCACGGTGTAGTCCTGCATTGCCGGGACTAAATCTGTGCTCGGTGTAATCCTGCATTGCCGGGACTAAATCTGTGCTCGGTGTAATTCCTGCATTGCCGGGACTAAATCTGTGCTCGGTGTAATTCCTGCATTGCCGGGACTAAATCTGTGCTCGGTGTAATTCCTGCATTGCCGGGACTAAATCTGTGCACGGTGTAGTTCCTGCATTGCCGGGACTAAATCTGTGCTCAGTGTAATTCTTGCATTGCTGGCAGGGTAATTCCTGCATTGCCGGGACTAAATCTGTGCTCAGTGTAATTCCTGCATTGCCGGGACTAAATCTGTGCTCAGTGTAATTCCTGCATTGCCGGGACTAAATCTGTGCTCGGTGTAATTCCTGCATTGCCGGGACTAAATCTGTGCTCGGTGTAATTCCTGCATTGCCGGGACTAAATCTGTGCTCAGTGTAATTCCTGCATTGCCAGGACTAAATCTGTGCTCGGTGTAATTCCTGCATTGCCGGGACTAAATCTGTGCTCGGTGTAATTCCTGCATTGCCGGGACTAAATCTGTGCACGGTGTAATTCCTGCATTGCCGGGACTAAATCTGTGCTCGGTGTAATTCCTGCATTGCCGGGACTAAATCTGTGCTCGGTGTAATTCCTGCATTGCCGGGACTAAATCTGTGCACGGTGTAGTTCCTGCATTGCCGGGACTAAATCTGTGCTCGGTGTAATTCCTGCATTGCCGGGACTAAATCTGTGCTCGGTGTAATTCCTGCATTGCCGGGACTAAATCTGTGCACGGTGTAATTCCTGCATTGCCGGGACTAAATCTGTGCTCGGTGTAATTCCTGCATTGCCGGGACTAAATCTGTGCACGGTGTAATTCCTGCATTGCCGGGACTAAATCTGTGCTCGGTGTAATTCCTGCATTGCCGGGACTAAATCTGTGCACGGTGTAGTCCTGCATTGCCGGGACTAAATCTGTGCTCGGTGTAATCCTGCATTGCCGGGACTAAATCTGTGCTCGGTGTAATTCCTGCATTGCCGGGACTAAATCTGTGCTCGGTGTAATTCCTGCATTGCCGGGACTAAATCTGTGCTCGGTGTAATTCCTGCATTGCCGGGACTAAATCTGTGCACGGTGTAGTTCCTGCATTGCCGGGACTAAATCTGTGCTCAGTGTAATTCTTGCATTGCTGGCAGGGTAATTCCTGCATTGCCGGGACTAAATCTGTGCTCAGTGTAATTCCTGCATTGCCGGGACTAAATCTGTGCTCAGTGTAATTCCTGCATTGCCGGGACTAAATCTGTGCTCAGTGTAATTCCTGCATTGCCGGGACTAAATCTGTGCTCGGTGTAATTCCTGCATTGCCGGGACTAAATCTGTGCTCAGTGTAATTCCTGCATTGCCGGGACTAAATCTGTGCTCGGTGTAATTCCTGCATTGCCAGGACTAAATCTGTGCTCGGTGTAATTCCTGCATTGCCGGGACTAAATCTGTGCTCGGTGTAATTCCTGCATTGCCGGGACTAAATCTGTGCACGGTGTAATTCCTGCATTGCCGGGACTAAATCTGTGCTCGGTGTAATTCCTGCATTGCCGGGACTAAATCTGTGCTCGGTGTAATTCCTGCATTGCCGGGACTAAATCTGTGCTCGGTGTAATTCCTGCATTGCCGGGACTAAATCTGTGCTCGGTGTAATTCCTCATTGCCGGGACTAAATCTGTGCACGGTGTAGTTCCTGCATTGCCGGGACTAAATCTGTGCTCAGTGTAATTCTTGCATTGCTGGCAGGGTAATTCCTGCATTGCCGGGACTAAATCTGTGCTCAGTGTAATTCTTGCATTGCTGGCAGGGTAATTCCTGCATTGCCGGGACTAAATCTGTGCTCAGTGTAATTCTTGCATTGCTGGCAGGGTAATTCCTGCATTGCCGGGACTAAATCTGTGCTCAGTGTAATTCCTGCATTGCTGGCAGTGTAATTCCTGCATTGCCGGGACTAAATCTGTGCTCGGTGTAATTCCTGCATTGCCGGGACTAAATCTGTGCTCGGTGTAATTCCTGCATTGCCGGGACTAAATCTGTGCACGGTGTAGTTCCTGCATTGCCGGGACTAAATCTGTGCTCAGTGTAATTCTTGCATTGCTGGCAGGGTAATCCTGCATTGCCGGGACTAAATCTGTGCTCAGTGTAATTCCTGCATTGCCGGGACTAAATCTGTGCTCGGTGTAATTCCTGCATTGCCAGGACTAAATCTTGCTCGGTGTAATCCTCATTGCCGGGACTAAATCTGTGGTCAGTGTAATTCCTGCATTGCTAGGACTAAACGGATATCTACATCATGGCCTGAGGAGGCCACACTTTGGTCATCAGGATGGAGGTTTTCCCCAGGATTTCCTGCCCACTAAGGAAGTGTGGTGCATCTATAAAGAGCGGCTGGGAGGACCAGGTACATGCCAAGGGTTTTCCTTTGTGCTAATCATCATCCCTATCAACTTCCATCCTCAGTCAAAAAGTCCCGATGGGAAAAGTTCTTTTCATGTCTTTCTTTCCTTTTGTGATAAGTGACATTAAAAATAAAAATTACCCTCAGAAAGTGAAAAGAGTCTAGTTTAAATGTCTTTGTATCCATCTTTAAAGCTTCTAAACTTCTAAAGCTCCTAATATTCCTCCAACATCCTTGAGAATCCACAAAGTACTTCTCACGAAGCCACTCCTGTGGACAGGAGTGGTAACGTCATGTCCCCTGTCCCCTGCCTGGCTCCCACCACCAGACCATCCAGTGAGTATAGAGGTACTACCTAGGAATCAGGATAATGAACAGTATTGATTAACCGTTTGTATCTTTTGAGATGATGTGTTGTTACAAGTTTTAAACATGGTTTCTCTCATTTTGTCCCCCACAGCAACTCCATGTAGTGACACGAACTCCTGTGGAGAGGGGAGAGAACCGGGGCTCTGATGGGGCCAATGTCAGGGCTGACCGTGGTGCCCTCAGCTGTGGGGAGCTGGCTGACTCCACCAGGCTCTTGCTGCTCCAAGGGAGGACTGTGCCAGCATCACCCAGGGGCTTGTTATGGATGCAGAGTTTCAGGCCTGGCCCCAGAACTCCCAAGTCTGCAGTTGAACTGATCCCCCAGGAGACTCCTTGATATATTAAAGTTTGAGAACCAGTGTGGGAAACCACCCTAACCCCGATAAGTGACTTTCAATAAGAAAAACCTCTTAAACATGGGGTTGGAGCTCAGGAGGAAGGTCTGGCTTACTGAGTCATGCAGAGAAACATAGGGTATTGATGTTGGTTAAACATTATTTCTAATTAAACCAGTCTTGGCCTTATACTTCAGTGATATCTATAAGACAGAATACATTTTGACTGTTGTGAGGATGTGGGGGTTGCACATTGCTTTTCCCTGTCTGAAGTCATGGCTGGAGCATGCATGGGGCATCCGGGTCAGTTTTGGAAGCTGAGGACTGAAAAGGCAGATGCAATGAGTCCAGACTTGAACCCACATTGTTCAAATACCACAACTGTGGAGAGAATGCGCTCAGGGTCCTGACACTCGAAGCTTTCATGAATTGGGGAATTTCACTTGTGAGAAAAGAGGCAAAATCCTATCAGATATGGGCACATGCAGTGTACTGTACAGCTTCAGACTTAAATAAACGTGCAGAGATGGATGATTAATCAGGGTCTCACATCACACAGCCCTGTGGCTTCCATTCATTGTTCATTAACCTTAAAATATTCCTTGGATAAGGGAGTAGAAAGAGTTTCATTTATCAAAGAAGGATAAAAAAATGTTTCCTAGGATAAAAATTGCTTCACTACACATCAGGATTTTTAATCTACAGTACAGTATTTTAGTGACAGAATAAGAATGAGCTTTTCATGACTTACCAGCTGAAATCTGAATAGTAGGAAATCCCTTCTCCTTCCTAAATGGACTCTTCCTGTCTCACCTTTTATGGGCACTGGCGCCCAGCAGACGCCCATATCCTCTCTGTTCCCCAGGGTGGACCCTCCCTCCCTTCCGCAATGTGTTCCAGACCTTCAAGGCCTGTCCAAGGCTGCAATTCCTGGTGATTCTCCAGGGATTCCAACCTAAGTCCTAGTTAATTTCTGTGAGCTCTTTGCCACACATTTGAAATATGTAAAATGTCCCCAAGGGCAGAAGGGACTACTTTTTAGGTTCTAGAAAAATAATTCTGCCAGCAAAAATTTAGAAATATTCATTGTTCTTAAGGATGACCAGTTAGCATTTCTGAGCAATTCTGAGACTACTCTGGCAAGATGAAATGAGTAGCGTGTTCCAAGGGAACAATAACGGAAAGGTTAGAATTTGTGCAGTGCATTACACAGATAACTATCAGCAGCCGATTCCATGCAATTCAGAGCTGAGGTTAAATCTCACACCTTCTATCTCTATCTTCTTATTTAGAATATAAAACATTTGTCTCCCTCTGGGTACTATTCTTTATTAAGAATTTCAGTTATATGAGGTAGAATTACATAGACCCTTAGAATTTCTGCCCTCCAAAATTATTTGATGTAGACTGTAGTACTAGTGTGAATACAAAGTAAATAACATCCCCATGTAAAGAATCACACCTTCACCTTTATGTCAGTCGATATACAGACATTTACTCAAAATGGACCTAAATGTAAGAGCTAAAGCTATATTACTTCTAGAAGAAAACACAGGGGAAAATCTTTGTGACTTTGGATCAGGCAAAGATTTCTTAGATAAATCACTAAGATCACAACCTATAGAAGAAAAAGTTGGCTAGAATTAAAAAGTTTGACAGTCAAAGATACTGTTAAAAATAAAAAGGCCGGGAACAGACTGGGAGGCATATTTGCAAAACACACATCTGTAAATAACTTTTATCCAGAACATACAAAGAACTCTCAAAACTCAGTAACAAGGGAATGAACAACCCAATTGCAAAATGTGGCAAAAGAATTTTGAGCACACACTTCGCCAAAGAAGTTGTCCAGATTAAAAGATACTAAACATCACTGGTGATTAGGGAAAAACAAATTAAATCCACAGAAGATATAACTGCGATGCAGTAAAATGGCGAATCCACACAGCCAAAGATGGCCACGCCTGGAACTGGGAAGGCCGGCACCCTGAACCCCATTGGCTCATAGCAGGAATGCAAAAGGATGCAGCCTCTGGGGAACACAGCTTGGCAGTTTCTTCTAAAGTTCAGCATCCACCCACCACGGGACCCAGCAATCCCTCTCCTAGGTATACACTCTCGGGAAACAAAGGCGTATGTACACACCAAGACCTGTATGAGAATGTCCATCCTGGTTTTATTAAATTAGCTTATGACAGGGATTGCTATTCAGCAATAAAAAAGGAACCAAGAGCCGGACGTGTACAGCAGTAAGGCTGCATCTCAAAGGCATTCTGCTCTGCGAAGGAAGCCAGACACAAAACACAACTCACAGTCTGATCCTATTTTTATGACATTCTAGAAAAGGCAAAAGTAAAGACGGAAAACAGATGAGTGGCTGCCAGGGCTGGAGGTGGAGGGAGGGAACTAACTGAGAGGGTGCAAGGAAAGGTTCTGGGGGAATGGACCTGCTCTAGAGCACGGTTCTGATGGTTCTATGGCTGCTGAATTTGTCAGTATTCAATGACTTGTATGTCAATTATGCCTCAATAACCTTGACCTAAAAACAAGCAAAAGAGGAGCTGAGTGAAGGCAAAGATGAAGAAGACACGCCGTGACGTCACAGCCACGTTGCCCAGCGATGGAGAGTACGTCCCCTTCAGGTATTCCTGCAAGTGAGCTTACACGACAGCATTTAGAAAAGGAAGGAGAGTGTACGCCTTTAAAGTGACATTTGGAAAAAACCATCTAGCTTCGTGCTTTTAAAAAATGTCTGGCAGGGAAATAATCTGAAAAAACCAAGACCTAACTTTCCTTATATGGAATCTGGTCTGTCTGAGGGTGATACTGGCAGAAATTTCAAGAACTATCTGGGGCGCAGCCCACAGGGCAGCAGAACGGAAAGTGGGTCGGGACCGAGTTAGATTCAGGCGTGAAGGTGAAGTCGGGGAAGCCACTGGTTTCTGTCACGCTTTATCTCCATAAAAAGTTTTTCAAAACCCAGAAGGTACCACCTAGAATTTTAAGATGCTATTACACAGTTTTGTCCGAAATGATTTGACTGGAGTAGATGCACATTTTAGAGCAGAGAAAAAGTGGATCATCTACTCCCCACTCATAGCATCAGTGAGTCTGAAAACCCCTGCTCCTTATTCTAAAAATAGGCAGCACATGGGTGGTTGCGCTCAACGGCTTTTAGCCCAAACTTTTTATAGTCTGGATATGATTTTGCCTGGTATGTGTTGGAAAAGTTGATTTTCTGGAAAATCCTTTTATTACCTCTGTGCTTTTAGCAATAAATACATTTCATTTGCCTGAATGTGAATCATTGTCTAATAGACTGACGTGATTTCCTAAGCCTGTTTGTCCTCTAAGAAGACTTGGAGCCTGCTTGTGGATGAGTTCAGGGCCTTGGGAGTCCAGACTGCACCTGTGGAAGGGGCCAGGCGGAAGCAGATTCTGGAGTCGCAGGCAGCATGCAGAGAGCTCTGCCTGTCAGACCTTGAATGGGTATGAAACACCCTTCTAGTTTAGCACCACTGACATGCAATACATCGATGCCCAGAGCATCACTGTCACGCAGTCTGGAAGTCAAGAAGAGGTAACGGACACTGAGGGGGTGGCCTCTACTTACATGGTTAGAGTGACAATTAGCATAGGAGCCAACTACTGAGCTACCAGAATCTCACCATGACTGGTAATTAAAAGCGTTAGTTGTCTATACTTATGACCTGACTCGCAGGTTACTAATTTTCATGTGCCAACTGCATGTGCCAGTTTTTCCTGATATTCTTAGATCATCTTCGCACCCCAAGAGCATGGCATGACTCATGGCTGAGAAGCTGTGTTCCCATTGCGCCACGGGACTGTCATTACCCCATGGGCCTCTGCAGGTAGCAAGCGGCTAACAGCCCTGCAGAGTCTACCCCAGGTGGAAGCAGTGAGAGGAGAGATGCGTGGGCAGTCTCCCAAAGGCGGGCTCCCGGTGAGGTTAGCAAGCAGGCCGCCTGTCTTCCAGGGTGACTTCGTATCTGTGGCATAGCCCAGGGACGGGACCAAGACTTATATCGATTTTGTATTTAGACTGAACAGCAGTCTAAACATATGAAAGAAAAATATACTTGAAGTTAGCATTATATTGAGTTGGTTCTATGAAAAAGCAAACGCCACATTGGCCAACTAAGAAAAAAGCGTGAGGTGGTGGGGGGTGGGGAAGGGGTTTGAACTGGTTGTGACACACTGCTTTTTCCCCTTATCTTTATTTGAAATGTTCCTGAATAGGACATGCTTTAAACCGAACTCCACCTTTTCTGTTGTTAGAAAATGCTTGATAACCACCATTGTCCCCTTCCTTCTCCTCTGGCTACCGCCTACTTATCTGTGACTTTATTTTGACTTAGTGTTCTTACTCCTTTAAAAAATATTTTATCTTTTCATTTACATATAATAAAAGTCACTTTTTTGCTGTACTATCTGGTGTGTCATTAACAAATGCAGAGTTGTGTAACCACCGCTATGGCAAGGGGCAGAAGAGTTCTGCCTCACCCCACATTCCGGGCGTGGCCCCTTCGCTATCAAATGCTCCCCTCTCCAAACCTAGGTCCACTCCTCCTGTTTCTCCCTCCCAGTAATTTGCCTTTTCCAGACACTCACAGAAACGGAACCATACAGTGTGGCGTCTTGAGCCTGGATCCTTTCATTTAGCACAATGCATTTGAGATTCACCCAGTGCGTTGCTGCTACAGAAAGACAGGGGAAAAGAATAATTTACCAAAAAAATTCTACCGCACAGACACTAAAGAGAAACACGGCTCCGAAGTTCTTACCTAGAGTATGGATTCATTTTATGTTGGATAAAAGAATATTCCCTTCTCATACATTATGATACAAAAACAAGCTCCGTTTTCCTTAATATACCAACGTGAGCCTCACTCCCCCAGCAAGAGTCTTATAGACAGTGACAGCCATTTGAAATCAGACCAATATCATATCACTTTTCACATTTACATCTCTGCTCTTTGCCGTTGGTAACCCATTACTTTTCCAAAGGCTTCAAAAAATATTGGACTTGGAAGGGACCTCAGAGAGCATCTGGGGTGCCTGAGAGAGGTCGGGGGGTCAGCGGCGTGAGAGTCACCTGGGGGCTCATTAGCAATCAGGACCCTTGGGCCCCCTCCTGTCCTGCATTTTAACAGGGTTCCGTGAGATCGTTGTGAAGTGGTCCCCGTCCCAGGACTGGGCTGGGCTGGCAGCCAAAGTACCAACTACGGGGAGTCTCAGACCTTGTGAATTTTCTGGTCGAGCAGTTTGGGGGTCAAGGGAAGGAGCCTGGGAATTTTCATATGTATATATTTTTTTCTTTTTTCTTTTTAATTTTTTCATGTGAGATGGGTCATGTGCTGATATCTTAACCAGGTTTGAGAGAGGCACGTCTCACACATGAGTGTGAGCACTCCAGCACCATGCTGATGACCCATGAAAGGACAGGGAATTTATATATATGTGATATATATTTTTTGAGTCAGGGTTTTGCTGTTTCCCAGCTGGACTGCAGTGGCGTGATCATAGCTCACTGCAGCCTCAAACTCCTGGGCTCAAGCCATCCTCCTGCCTCACCCTCCCAAAGTGCTGGGGTTACAGGCATGAACCACAACCCAGTCAGGAATTGATGTTTTCGGCAAGGCCCCCAGGCACTTCAGATTCACAGGCAGGTTTGGGAGCCAAGGAGCTGGTCTAATTCTCCTGTACGACAGGTGAGGGGACAGCCCAGAGGGATGAGCGTGTCACCTGCAGCCCCTGGACCCACTGGCACTCTGCACACGCTAACACTCGCTTCCCATGCCACCGCGCCGAGGGTCCCACATGCTAAGGTCCCATGCACCCACTTCCCACGTGCACCGAGGGTCCCTCACACTGAGGGTCCCACGTCATGGTCCAGGCCGCTCCTCGCCGCCAAGCACTGCTGGCTCATGTCTCATTTGTGAAGTGAAAGTGGTGGTGGCGTCTGTGAGAGCTCTGCCTGCCTTGCCCCCTAGCCACCTTGTCAGCTCTGCAGGCTCTGCGAACACCACACTCTACCCGCCATGGCCTTTGGGGTTGTCCCCTGCCGCCCTGGCATGCCCCTTCCCATGCTGGCACAATGCACTCCATGCTCCAATCTAACTGAGCGCCTAGTGGTTGGGCCGGTTTCTCTGGAACCTCAGGGCCATGGCACAGGCAGCCCTCACTGCCTGCGGCTCTCAGGGCCTAGAGGACATTACTCAAGCATGGGTTGTCTGGGGACATCCTCCCTCCTTACAGCTGGAGGAGGCGGCCGGGGCTCCTTCCACCACAGCACACTGCAGGGCACTGTCACGCTCCATCTCCGTCCTCACACTCACATGGGACCGTGAGGCCCTTGGAAGTAGGGTCCATGCCTCATTCACATTCTGTCCTCAGCATCCCTGGTGGGATCTGACACATGGAATGAGCTCCCTGTGCTGTCTGTTAAATGCACGCATTCTGGCATTGCTATTTACCGCCTCTGCCTGGCTCCAAAATTCATGTTCTTCCCATGTGGAGTCTCTATTTTTAGACCACGTTTCTGACCATTATACTGCGTTCCCGATTTCTGAAGCTGAGCATCAGCAGGTCATGCTCTAGTGGACTTCACCCTCTCCTTTGGTTCCCCCCCACCCCCCATTCAATTCCTTCAGTCACCTTCATCTACCGGTAAACACGTCATCCGCAATCTCGACTCTTCTCCAAGCTCTGTGCTTGCCCAGTGGAATTTCTGATTGCTAGTTCCACCAGATGATCTGGTTTTATCACCTGCATTATCAGGGAGAATGTTTTCCAGGCCTCTCAAGTGGAGTCATAAAATAGGAGACCACCAGACTTGTAGAAAGGAGGGCTGGGCCGGAGCAGCCTGCACTCAGCATCTGATTAGATAAATCAGACCATCTGCTGGGATTGCGCTGGAACATGAGGCAAGGGCTCTGGAACGGCAGGACTCCCTCCTCCAGCTTTAGTTCTGGTAATATTTGAACCGAGTACTCTGAGGACAACTGTGGGTGATAAGCCAGGTCTGCATAAGCAATTTGAGTACAACTCCTGAGACTCAGGGGCTTAAAGGTTACGGAGGAAAGGGGTGAGTCTGCCAGCGCAGGTCTGTGAGAAAGCTATCAAAGGAAGACGTTCCATGCCTACGGGATCTCTCCGTTTTAAAATCAGATTTCAACCTTATGTCCACAAAGGCATGTTTCCGTTTGCTCTTTTTACCGTTTCTATGCCTGGGTGTGAGGACGGACTCAGAGTGACGTGCAGTTCTGGTGGTGAACACCAGGTGGCAGGCAGTAGCATCCACCGGCCCTTGGCTGGAGGCGCAGATTTTCAAGTGGCAGTGATATCAACGACTTTGAGATTGTTTTGTGTTACAATGACTCATCTCGGTGGGGACAGAGGGCAGGTCCCTCACTTGTCACGGGGAGCTCACCTGCCACGGGGAAAATCCTAGCTGCAGATTCCAAAGATGTCGAAAGAGCATGTCAAATTCCATTTTTCTTTCTACAGGGTGGTTGAACAAACTCAGTCACTGATTTGTTTGACAATTTTCTTCCCTTTGACTTGCTTAAAGGAAGTGTTCCAAATTTGTGTATTGGTGGCCCCGTGAGACCCAGACCACCAGTACGTGAGATACTGAGATAAGGTCCGTAAGATAATGGTTTCAGGTTATTAGCGCTGACCTCTGGCTGGGACTGAGCTGTAACAGCGCTAACATTTTCAGACTCTAGAGTGCTCACTGTTTGGAGCACTTTCCAACAGCCAGACTATTTAATCCTCATAAACCTCTACGAGGTAAGTACTGTCATTCTACCCATTTTTATGGGTGAGGAAACTGAGGCACAGAGAGGTTCGGGTCGTTCGGCTGGTATATAAGAGAGAATTCACATGGGGCTTTTCAAAACAGTTCCACAGGGCATTGTCACCCACATACAAACTTCCCTTGAGGAACAGACATGACTTTAGACTCCGAATATATCTTTTCCACTGACTTTCCTGACGTTGTAATTAAGCCAAAAGCAGATGGACAAATTGTCTGCAAAAGTAAACAACATATGCCTGGGTTTCAAGGAAATCCACAGAAAACCAAGCCAACCCCAGCCCTGCAGAGGTGGTTTAAGAACACTGCTTCTCTGCTTTAACCCAACCCTGCCCAACTGTAGTCATTTCACGGCTCATTAATCCCCCTCCCTGCTGGACAGTGATGGGTAGAAAAAGAAGGTGAAACCCAAACCAGTCATTCCTGTTACTTTTTAGCAACGCTGGTCAAAAGGTATGCAGAGGAGGCTGCTGGAGTTGCAGGTTGATATTCGAAACATTAACACACGCTGGGGGAGATATTTAGACATAACCTATGCTTTCTCCAGCTTCTCTGAATAGATTGGTTGTTGAAAAAACGGCTGCATTTGGAAGATTTTCTAAATAGCTGTGGAGTTCCGCATGCTAGAAAAGTTGGCTGGTTAAGTATATTTTGAAGCCAGGTTCAGCTGGACCTGGGGGGAGGATGAGCTTTGTGTTCAGGTGAGTTGGGGAAAGCAGGAGCCCACCTCGTGGGAGCTCAGGCTCCTCGGGAGAAGGCTGTTAAGGCTGAGGAGACCTGGAGGTGCTGACCTCAGATAGGAGCTGAGATGGGACATGGGAGGCAGTGGTAGAGAGTCCCTGCAGTGACCCCACAGGCTGTGAGTGAGGTGTTAGGAGCATCAGGGGAGAAGACAGCTGGGAGGAGAGAAAGGGCAGAATGGTGGCCATTTGGTTTGTGAACCAACCGAAGTGATTTAACACTGATCAGTTAAACTCGGATTCACATGTGTGAAACCCACTCAGTGCGTCCTAGGTTGAATCCCAGCTCTGCCAGTTCTGTGACCACAGGCGAGTCACTGCCCTTCCCTGGGCCTCAGTTTCTTCATTTAGGAAATAGAAATATTCACTGATCTCACCTGGTTGGATTTTCCAGGAGAGAGCTGATGTTACTATTAAATCCGTTCTGATGATCTTCCACCAGACTGAAGAAAGATGTGACTGTTTTGATTTCTGAACAGACCAAGCTGATGGCACAGTGACAGTAACATCAGTCACATGTTTTGTCATGAAGAAAACCAAAGGGTACGAAAGTGGCTTTGAATTTGACATCGGGAGAGATGCTAAGAAGAAAAGGAAAGATGGGGGAGAAGAACAGGTGCCGGGGGTAAAGTCGGAATGGGAAGGTTTCAGGGAGGTTCCGGATGACAGCATCAGCGGCAGAAGCCCACACATCAGATGGGGAACTTGGGGTCCATGTCACTGAGTCCCAGGGGGCTGTCCAAGAACAGAACGCGTCTCCCAGTGATCAGAATTATGTTTGTTTAGAGTCAGAAGATGCCCTCAGGATGTCCCCTGCAACTCAAGGTATGGAAACATACATTTGACTGTGAACACTTGGAATTATAAGCTTGGGAACAATACCTAGAGAAAAACCTGGCCTAACTTTGAGCGTGATGACTGCAATCTTTGCGAGTGGGGCAGGGGACGTGGCCGTGAGTGGCGGAGCAGCCAGCTCCTGCTCACAGATGTCTCATGGTCCGTGTTGCCTTGAAGCTTGGTGTGAGGAAGGTTAAACGTGGACAGTAAGAGCTGGACCCTAGTGCCGTCTTCCTCATCTCTTTGAAGGTATCTGATATTTTGGAAATCACCTCGCTGGGAATCTGTGCAAAGCTACTGTCCACAGGAACACCGAGTGTCTGATGCTGGTCAGAGACTGACTGCCAGGGCCACTTGATGGCCCTAGCATTGGCCCCGGGGAGGGGGTATGTGTGGGCCAGGTTTTGCCATGCCGGGGTTATTGTCTGTCATCTCTCCCATTAACAAAGGGCTGGTGCTATCTGGACATCCTGTACTCCCCCAAGACTCCCCCGGTTTGGAGTGATTATTTGGGCAAACACTGAACACACATCCGCAATTAAAAAAGAACAACAAACCGCAAGAAACTGATCTTTCTTCAGTCTGGTGGAAAGATAATGGATGGCTCATTTGTCCAGACATGAAGCCCCCGGGTCCTGGGTGAGAGGAAACCAAGTGACATTAACGTCCATTCCAAAGAAGTGACTCAGCTGGCGCCCGGTTCTCATGACATGGGCGAAAACAGCCTCCAGAACACTGGTTCTTCCCAATGGCATTTGTTAAAAGAGAAATCAATAGCAGTTTTCATCCACAAAATAGAAGGCAACAACTGGGCACAGCTGCCCTGCCCCGCTATGCTTCCTGCGCATCTGGTGTTCACAGAGGTGTAGTGGCGGCAGCGCAGACCCCCAGAGATGCACGGGGGTTCATTAGGGAGCAAGGAGCACTACGGGGGAGAGGGGAACTCCAGACCTAGGGTGGGGGCTGCGCTGATCACGGTACCTTATTGCTTTCTTTGAGGACTGGAATATCCATATTGTGATTTACCCATCACAACCTGGGTGGTCAGCTTCTTAATAAGATTATTCCTAGAAAGCTTCACCTATAATGTTTTTGTGAGATTTTTGTGCAAGAATGTATGTGTGTGCATGTGTGTATATGTACATGTGTGTATGTGTATGTGTATATGTGCACATGTGTATTGGTGCATGCGTGTGTATGGGTGTGTGCATGTGTATATGTGCATGTGTGCATATGTACGTCTGTATATGTGTGTATTTGCGCATGTGTGTGTGTGCACACGTGTGTATATGTGTGCGTGTGTGTATGCATGTGTGTATACGTACATATGTGTATATGTGCGTGTGTGTGTCATGTGGCTGTCGTGGTCTTCTCTCATTATGACCTTCTGGGTTTGTCTCACTGTGAATGTGCTGTTCAGCCAGGCAGGAGCGATTCTGCAAGGATGTTTGGGGCTTCCTCTGTGTCCACACGCAGCCATATGAAAGGCCTTCCACACTAACGCTTTCCTGCTCCTCACTCCTAAAGGATCCATGACCCAAATGATGGCCAGAGAGGGCGGCTCTGCGTGGCCGGGGCTTTGGATACACCTCAGTGGCAACACCTCTCACATCCGACAGGCACGGGAGCAGGGGCAGGACTTGGGGAAGGCCAGCTGACAGTGAAGCCCACAGCTCTCCTGCCTTACATCCCAGAGCGTGGGCACATTCTTCCAGGAAGCATGGTGACGGGGGAAATTCTTCTCCAGATAGAACCTGGACATATTCCAAACCCAATTCCTGTCCCCCATGCACACCTTGAACCAGGGTGAGCTGGTTTCTGGCCTGACCCTCTTCTCCAAGGGTCTGCAATGCCACCATCCACCGCTGTGAGGCCCTCCCGGCCCTGGGGACCCTTGTGGCCCAGCCCGGCTGCCCTCCCTCGTTCCTGGAATGGGTTACCCTGGTGGCCCCCGGACCCGCCTGGGCTTCTCCTCATACCTCCGCCCCCTTCCTGATTCCTATTCTGCTGAACATTGAATTTTGCCACTCCCTTCCCCTCCGAACTCCTTAGGTGGGATACCTCGTTCACACCAAATGGCTTCAGCGAACACGCAGAGGCAGATGGCTCCCACCTCCCTCCTGGATGCCTCTGTCTAGAGGGTCTACAGATACTTCAAACCCAGCAGGCTTCCAGTTGGACTTCTTACCTCCTTTCCTACAACCTTGCTCCCAGCAAAACTCCCCAAAACAGCAACAACCCCCCTTTCCTTCTCTGGTCCTTAGCTCAATGAATTGCAAGGCCCTCAAGCCAGGCTCCAGAACCTGAAACAGGGGGAGACACTGCTGAACCCCCTCCTCACACTGCACTGCGGGGGGCGCTGACTCCCAGGTGTCTCCGGAGTCTGCCATTTCCTCTGCGTTCCCAGCACCTCCTTCCCGGCCCTGGACGTCCTCCTTACTTGCTGCATTAACTCTGGAGCCGCCTCTGCACACCCCACACCCCTGCACCCACACTCATCCCCTCTCTCTGCTGCTTCCATTCAAATTCTGAAACCCAAGGTGCTCTCTGGTCCCTTTCTATTGCAAAAACACTACGACGCCCCTCTGCACCCTGCAGAGTGCAACTCCAGGCGGTGGGTGTGACGCCCAGGTCCCCTGGCGCTGGGTGTGCCAGCTCTTCTCCGCCCTGCCGTGGTGGCTGGAGCCCCGCTTCCACGGTCCCTCGCTGTGTCTGCTGACCTCTCCACACTGCGTGGCCTTTCCTCCGTCTCCTGCTCGCTGCGCCGGCCTTTCCTTGTTTCTCCTGGTGAACTGAACTTAGGCACTGCTCTTCCTCGCTCACTTCCTCAGTGTCCCAGGCAGGAGCTTCTCCAAGCCCTTTCCTCCCACACCTGCGTTCCCACCCGAGGGGCGCAGTGCTGCCTGGGCCAGAGAGGGTGCTCTGGGAAGGGCTGGTTTATGGTCAGTGCAACTAAATATCAATTATTTGAAATTCTCTCCTCCCTCCCACTGGGTTTATACCACGGAGATTCCCAGTTCCGTGAAGCATTGCCTCATAACTGCCCTGCCCTCTTCCCTGGGGAGCGGTCGGGGTGGGCTGCTTGGATACCAGCCGCCAGTTGCAGGATGAGCCCCAGCAATAGGAGACCCTGCCAGGCCCCTGAAGGGGTCAGGGGGAGCAAGGTGACTCCGGTCCTCTACCTTCAGGCAGCGAGATTCAATTCTTTGCAGTTTACGGGTCCTCAAGTGTTTAGTAATCACTCAGGGAATTAAGACTGCTGCCAGGAGACACACACACGCGCACAGATGTACACATATATACTTCTTACATGTAGACGGTATGAAGAACAGGTAATGGGGAAAAAACATGAGAGAACGAAACGTATGAACTCCATTAGAAGTTAACTTCCGGCAGTGTGGTAGGAAAAGCATCTCGGTTGATGCATAAATTACCAAGACAAAAAGAGACCCACTAAAAACCAGGTACTCACATCTAAATTTCTAATTAAATTACAATTACTTTAGAAGCTCATCCCCCATATAGAAACTTCTCCAGGGATGTGCTCTAGGATGGACCTGAGTTTTGCTTCTATTACAGCCAGTCATGCTAGAGTGAGGTGTCATTTGCAAAGAGTGAGGGGGTGTCATTTGCAAACAGAATTGCACACAGGGAATCGCTGTGAATTTACTGACAGGCTCCTGCTTATGGCTGTAACTTCCTTAAGACCAGACAGCCTGCGAACCTTGTATTTCCATTCCTGTGCAGGGCTCTCAGCCTGGGACTGCTCGGGGGACTACCCCTTGCCCACTTCGCCCCACGTCTGCATTGGTGAAGGGAGCCATCAGCGTCCGCAGGGGGCAGCAGGTCAGCTGCAGGCCTCTCCCACATTTCCCTGATTTCTGACAGGCTGCTGGTTATGAATAACAATTTACTATCTGGTTTACATTTGGGAATTATGGTGAATGCTGTCATAGAATGTACTGGCTGCTCAGCTTGGCAGTGATTTCTTTGCACCGAATATTACTTTGTCATGCAAAACAGTAGCACTTTCTTGGAAGCTGTGGATCTGACATGCCAGGAAAGAATTCAGGCGCAGACACTTGATCACTGTAAGAGCGGCCATAGCTTCCCCACACCCGTGATTCATCCGAAAATGATGTCCAGCCACAAACGCGCTTCATTGTTTCCAGTCGCTTTTCACTCACCTTCCCAAGCTCATTCCCAGAGACCTCAAACATGTTCCGGGCTGACACCAGCAGGTTCCCAGGATGCTCTCTTAGAACCCACTGAGCAGCATAAAACCATGGCCAACTGCTAGCGGACAAAGACCTGAATCACTCTGCCCTCTTAGAAGACCCCAGAAACCAAAAACCCAGGGGGAAAAGTGAGGTGACTTCAAACAGTATAGCAATCGTTCAACATGTAAGTTGTCCATACCTGTGGCTACCACCTCTTCACAGACAGGGTAACTCCACCATGTTCACCTCCACAGAGCTAAGATCAGGTGAATGGGCCTGGACTGGGGGCCAGTCACGTCCTCCAGCCTCCTGGTGTAAGTTCTCTGTCCTTCTAGGAAAATGTTGGCTGATGAAGAAGATCGGTCGGGGAGTGGAGCAGAAAGCCAGAGGGGGCAGGAGGGGGTACCCTGCTCTTATGCTCCTGGGGTGGGGTCCGGGGGTGGGTCCCACACCAGGACCCGGCTAGTGGGTGTTTCTTGGGATACAGACTCAACCCAGGCTTCCACACAGCCTTGTCGAACACATCATGAGTCGATCCTTCCCGAACCTCCACAATAGCCACCAGCATCTATTCTGAGTTGGTCCATTTCCCCAGCCACAGTTCACCCAACTGACCTCTGAAATAATCTGCTGCATTTGGATTTTACAGGGATTTTCTAAAATGTTTCTCTCTAGCCCAGATCTCCCTCCAGTTGCCACCCTCTTCTTCCTCTCCCCCAACGTGCTTTAATTTTCTTTATTTCTTTATTTAATTTTGAGACAGTGTTTCACTCCGTCACCCAGGCTGGAGTGCAGTGGCGTGATTACAGCTCACTGAGGCCTCAACCTCCTAGGCTCAAGCGATTCTCACTTCTCAGCCTCCTGAGTAGCTGAGATTACAGGCACGCACCATCATGCCTGGCGAATTTTTTTTCGTATAATGTTGCTTACTTAGGCTGGTCTTGAGCTCCTGAGCTCAAGTGATCTCCCTGCCTCAGCCTCCCAAAATGCTGGCATTACAGGCGTGAGACACTGTGCCTGGCCCCAACTCATTTTAAAAATGGCGTGGATTCTATCCTTGCTTCCCAGAGGCATTGGGTCCTGTGGGCCGCCCCCTCCTCCTAACCTCCTCTTTCTCTGGGAGACCTGTCTGCTGGCTCCTTTCCTGCCTCTCTATCCACTTGGTCTTCATTTTCTTTTCAGGGATTCCTTCCCGACTCCTTCTTAATCAGAACTGTTTCTCAGAGCCCCCCTCCCTGGTCCTGCTGTTCTCCTCATACACACTCTGCAATGGAGGGTCCATCTGGGGGACCCTCCTGTGAGCCGTGGTGGCTCCTCCTTGTTATATTACGCTCCTGGCACTTCCCTGTTGGCCTAACACAGGCCACACCTTGTGTCTTAGCTGGGGACAGTCTCATGGCCTCCCCCTGCCAGGCAGTGAAGTTGGAGAGGGTAGCTGCCTTACGCAAGACTGCTTCCCCAGCCCATAACATCGAATCCCTCACACACTAGGTGTCAGCGTGTGCGCTGAGTACATGAATGATTGGAATATATTGATTTTTCTAAGTCTGGCATTGCAGAGGAGTAGCAGAACCTTCAAATCTAAGTTTGCATCTAAACAGCTCAATTGACTCAGAAAGTTTACCGTAAGAAGGCAATTGACGTGACTAAAATAAATCTAAATAAATCATTAGTATATTATTTGCTAGCTTTCACTCTTTTGCTTTGAACAATAACTGGTATGGTCTGAATGTCTGTGTCCCTCTAAAATTCATGAGTAGAAATCTGATCCCTCGTGTGCTGGCATTAATTGGTGGGGGTTTTGGAAGGTGAGCAGGTCCTGAGGGTACAGCCCTGACGAGTGGAATTAGTGCATCTATCAAAGAGGCCCCAGGGAGCCCACTGTCACTTCTGCCTGTGAAGACACAGCAGCAAGGCGCCACCTCTAAAGCAGAGAGCCCTTGCCAGACACCACACCTGCTGGTCACTTGCTCTTCAACTCCCCAGCCTGCAGAACTAAGAGCAACAACATTCTGTTGTACATAAGTCACCTACGCTAAGGTATTTTTGTTACAGCAGGGACTATGAATGGACTGAGACAGAAACTGGTACCAAAAGTGGGGTGCTGGGTTAACAAGTACTTAAAAATGTAGAAGTAGCTTTAGAACTGGGTAATGGGTAGGGTCTGAAAGAATTTGGAGGTATATGCTAGAAAAACCTACATGGCCATGAACAGAACCTTAGGGTGATTCTGATGAGGGCTCATACAAGAGGAGGACTGTAAACAGAGAGAAACAAATTAAAGGTGGAATTTATCCCCTGATCTCAGCTCTGTGGAGGTGAACGTGGTAGAGTTGACCTTTTTGTGAAGAGGTGGTAGCTGTAGGTATGGACAACTTACATGTTGAACAATTTCTATACTATTTGAAGTCACTTAGCTTTTTCCCTTGGGTTTTGGTTTCTGGGGTCTTCTAAGACGGCAGAGTGACTCAGGTCTTGCCCACTAGCAGATCTCCTCTTAGAGATTCCCTAAGTGGCCATGATCAGAATGCCGGTAGAAGTGTGGATAGGAAAGGCCATTCTGATGAGGTCTTAGACAGAAATGAGGATCATGTTATTGGAAACTGAAGGGAAGGCCATACTTGTCATAAAGCAGCAAATAACTTGGCCGAATCATGCTCATGTTCTGTGTTTTGTGGAAGGTAGAACTTCTGAGTCATGAAATAGGATATTTGGCAGAAGAAATATCTAAGCAAAGTGAGGGTGTGGCATGACTTTCTTAACCGCCTGTGGTAAAGGGCAAACAGAGAAACAAATTAAAGATGGAATTTATCAAGAAAAAGAAAGCAGAACCGAAAAATTTGGAAAATTCTTAGAGCGGCCAGATAGTAGAAAAGCAGAAAACATGTTCAGGAGAGAACATCAAGAGTGTGGCCAGGCAAACATTTGATAAGGAGATTCGTATGGTAGAGGGAAGCCAGATGCTGCTTATCAAGTCAACTGAAGAAGGACCCCACAGGCAATCGATGGGGCTGCCCCATCCATCTTACGCCCGGAATGCCAAGACCTTGGGGGCAGAACAGTTTCAAGTCTCTGTTCCCTGCAATCGGGCGTAGTGTTCCTCGGCCGCCCTAGCTGTGGCTCCTGTGGGTCCAGGTGCAGCTCAGATGGTCTCTCTGGATGGCACAGGCAGGAAGCCTTGCTGGCCTCCATGTGGCGTCAACTCTGCGGGCACACAGAGTGCAAGAGCTGTGAGAACGTGGCCACCTCCTCCTAGCTCCCAGGGGATGCCCTGGAGAACCTGAGGGCCCAGGCACAGACCCGACACAGGAGCAGAGCCAGCACAGAGAGGCCCCATGAGGGCGATGGTGTGTGAGTGGGGCGCCCCGCTCCTCGTGGTGAGGGCTCTTGAGAGCTGTAGAAAAAGCCTCAGTCTATCAGAGCATTATGAATAACGTTCTGTTCATAGCAGCGTGGGTTCATTCTAGGTGGGGAGGTGTGGGAGTGGGGCTGCACCCAGCACCCAGAACAGTGGAGTGACCAGTGTCGAACTCCAGCCTGGGAGAGCTGCAGTGAAGGCTGTGCCCCGTGAAGCCACAGGAGGCAGGGCTGCCCAGAGACTTGAGGAGGCAGTCCCCACCCCGCTGTGTCCAGAGGTGGGATATGGTGTCAGAGATGACTCTCGAGACATAAAATTTACTGTTCTTTGCCCTGTTGGGTTTTGAACTCATCTGGTATCGCTTTCTTCATTCCTGTTCTCCCCTTTTGGAATAGAAATGTCTGTCCTATGCCTGTCCCACCACTGTATTTTGGAAGCATACAATTTTTTGGTTTCATAGGCTCACACTGAGAGAGAAATGTGACTCAGGATCAGTCACACCTGGACTGTCACCCATATCTGATTTAGATGATATTTAGATGAGACTGTGGATTTCAGACTTTTAAGTTGATGTCGGAATGAGTTAAGGCTTTTGGGGCTATTGGAATGGAATGAATGTATTTTGCATGTGAGAGGTTGGGGTAAAATGTTACGGTCTGAATATGTCCCTCCAAAATTCATATGCTGAAATCTATCTGCTGGTATTGAGAGGCGGTGCCTTTGGGAAGTGATTAGGTCGTGCGAGTGGTGTCCTCATGAGTGGGAATAGTGCCCTATAAGGTCACTAATGAGGGAGCATCTGTCCCTTCTGCCATGTGAGGACCCAGCATCAGGGCAGCATGTACGAATCCTGGGCTCTCAACAGACACCAAATCTACCGGTGCTTTGACCTTGGACTTTCCAGCTTCCGGAACAGTGAGAAACACATTTCCGTCGTTTATAAATGACCCAACCTAAAGTATTTTTGTTGTAACAGCCCAAATGGACTAAGACAGTAACTGATTCACAGAGACATGGTTGTTAAGACCTTTCAGACCAAGAGAACCCTTCAAAATAAAGGTGGATATAAACTGGTTAAATTATCTTGGGTTGACCGTGCTGAGCGTATCAGTTTCTAATGATACGAAGCTACTTAGCAAGTAAAGAAGCTGAAAGTTCTTCTAAGACACAATGAGAACTTTGAAGAAGCTTTTTAAAAATAAGTTTTGTCGTGGGGGAAATGGGGAGGGACAGCGGGGGGGTGGGGATTTGGGGAGAGATAGCATTGGGAGAAATGCCAGATATAGGTGACAGGGAGGAAGGCAGCAAATCACACTGCCATGTGTGTACCTATGCAACAATTTTGCATGTTCTTTACATGTACCCCAAAACCTAAAACGCAATAAAAAAATAAAAAATAAAAAGTTCTGTTTGTTTTAGTTCCCCTGGGTAGGCAAACATAAACAAAGCCCTATTGTCTCTTCAAAACCTACTTAATTAGGTTTTCTCATTTATTTATGGTAAACACCTTCACGGAGTTTGTATGACGCGTGCTGCACTTCACGTTGTTTTCACTGCTCTTACTCATTTTGAAAGACACAGACTGTACTAAAATGAGTTGGGTTGATTCCCTTGAGCAAAGGCAATGCTAGCAATAGGAAGAACCAAGCGTCATCTACAAAATAGGTTTTAGTTTTGACAACATTTCTACCTAGGAGCTTGTTCTCTGCTCCTCCTCCCCCACCTGCCAATTAACACAAGGTAACCAATACCTATCTATGCAATAAACAAATGAGAATGAATTTATAATAAAGAGTAAAGCTGAACAACTGGATGGAACAGTCAGCTATGAAACTGAAAACTGCTGAAGCCAACTCACTGGTTAGGAACAAAATTGGAAATGCGTGGGTGTGTTCCCAGGGTCTTAGGAAAATTCCGGAAGTCCAGCAGATGTTTTCTGTTAGGAGGTGATGGAAGCCCCAAGAGCTACATCTTCTTCGTTCTCTTAATTATAAGTTTATTTACGAAAATGTTTTTTCTCACAAAACAGAATGCTGGCCAAAGTGTTCAACTCATGAGTCTTCACGTGTAACCAGAATATGTGCACGTGGGCATGGAATCTCTATAGGAAGCAGAAACCTAGGTCCATCGTTATAAATGCATTATCTTCTGAATAGCTCTTTTATTTACTGAGGTGGAATTAGAAATTTCTCTTTAATCAATTGCAAAAGTACATTCAGGTTCTGTTGGTTACAATATTTCCGCCTCTTTGGAAAACGATGTAATTAATAGTCATCATAATAATTTTTCTGTTTTTTGGTTTCTCTATATAAACATTACTAAATGGGGATAGATTCAAAGAATCAGAAGTTAGTGAAGCATATTTAAAACCCTGACTTTCTGCTCTCTAATTTTAATTTTGAATACATGTTTAAATACCTATGAGATGCTACTTTTCTTACTGTATTTGCTTTAATAACTTGTGTTATGAAAGCTAACCACTGACTCTTACGGGGAGAGGGAATGAACATTTCCATCTGACCAAAGTTTCAAAAGCCATGAGGTGAATTAATATTCAGAAAATATCTAAAATCTTACTTAAATTTCTCATCTGCTTAAGAACTTTTTCACTTCTTTTTCTGTACTAGATATCTGAAAGCCAACTTTTTTCACTTTTATTACATATACAAATTGATCTTCACAAGGTATATAAGAGATTGGGTCTATATGTCAAAAGGTCCTTTATGAATGAATGAAGACGGGAGCTTCCTATCTAGGCTGGCTAGTTAGTGAGGCTGCAGAAGCAGCCAGCATAAAAACCTTGTTAAAGTTCAGGAATCCAGCTGGCTGCATGTTTTGGAGAATTTGTCTGATTACTACTCATGGTTACTAGATATATTGTGAAGATGGAACACATTCAAGAACACTAGATTCTCTTGGCCTTGCGGAGATGACTCAATTCATCAAGAATTTTAATCGGGCATCTTACAGATGGAACTTCTACAATTATCAAGCTTCAGAAGCTATGACCAAAGCAAACCTCACTCAAATCCTGCCTTCTCTTACCCTCAAAACAGAATGTTTTCCCCTAAAAGAAGCAGGTGGCCTATCATATTCCTGCCAGGAAGATCATGGAGGGCAGGCGTAATTAGATTAAAATCAATTAGATAAATTGTGTGGGAATTTCCGTTTTAAACATTTTCATGGCACATGCCCCCACATTTAGGCAATTTTTGCAAAGTTCCAATATTTTCATATATTTCTCAAACTGGATTGTGTCACCCGGGGAATGAGATGCATCTGGAGAACAGAAGGTTTCCCAAGACCTAGGCTCAGTTCCACACATTTGTTCTTGTCCTCCGTGGGAAAGAAAATAGGTAAAGTGGTTCAGAGATGCAAGACTTTAGCTCTGGGGCCAACCACACTTGGAGAGCTGCTTCCAAAAAGCTCGACTAGACTTCTTCATTCTCAGACCACGTCAATACGGGAGCTCGCTTACGCCCCACATGCCAGCATGAGTATGTCACTAATACATAATGGCTGTCAAACTTCTCCAGTTGTTTTGGGAATGTTATCTCTCAACGAGGTGTCTGACATCATAGGCTCTGCGGCTTACAGCAGGAACAGATTTTATCTTTACTCAGCGCAGGGGCGGGGGGTCTCCCTTGGTGATCTAGACAAGTGGTTTGACCTTGGGCTCCTGTGCGAATGTGTGAGTTAAGTAGCTAGTGAGGGGAAAGATGTGATAGGTGGTCGATAAATTTTCTTCGCCTTTCTCTCCCATGCCCTTTCATTCCTCCGACCTACTTCTTAAAAATCTTTCTCAGTAGTTACCAGAACACCCGGCACAGAGCGGCTGGCTGCGTAACAACTTACGAATTCTCCCAATTTTCCTGCCAATAAAAAAACTGGCAGGAATTTGTGGTTGATCTCTTTTGATAAAATGGTCTAAGTGAGCCAAAAAAGATACAGTTATATACAATTAAGGCTAAAAATAGCTTTTTTTTTTTAACTTTGCTAAAAAATTTTGTTTAAAAAAATCAACCTAAATTGATTTGGTTGATGGATTAGACGATCTCCAACTCCATCCAGCCTCTGGGCTGGATATGTCTCATATCATATAATGCTGACTGTGCTTTTCGTTATTCGATTTTCCTTCCTTCCTTCCTTCCTTCCTTCCTTCCTGCCTCCCTCCCTCTCTCCCTCCCTCCCTCCCTTTCTTCTCTCTCTCTTTTCTTGTCTTCTTTTGACAGACTCTCACTCCGTAGCCCAGGCTGGAGTGCAGTGATGCAACTGCAACCTCCGCCTTTTGGGTTCAATCAATTCTGTCTCAGCCTCCCGAGTAGATGGGATTATAGGCAAGCTCCACCACACCTGACTAATTTTTGTGTTTTTAGTAGAGAGGAAGTTTCACCATGTTGGCCAGGCTGGTCTTGAACTTCGACCTCAACTGATCCGCCCACCTCGGCCTCCCAAAGTGCTGGGATTATAGGCGTGAGCCACTGTGCCCAGCTCGTTATTTGATTTCTAGAGTAAATGATGGCTCTACACTTATATCTCCAATCTTTTGCTTATTTACATTTACTGATGTCATTTCTATAGGTGGTTGAGTTTTCCTCATAATAGATATGCATTTTTATTATTTTTAAAAAGTTGCACTTGAATATATTTCACACCACATCTTCCCCCCACCTACAGGGCCATGTAAAAACAACATGCAACAGAAATGACCAAGAAGGTGAAGGGACAAGAGAAGAAAAAGAAAAAGGAAGCAGCAGTAGGAAAAAAAAAAGAAAAAAATCTGATTTTTGAGCTTTTCTAAAAATAACTTCAAAGCCCTTCAATGCGTAACGGTGCGGAGAGTTGATCTTTCAATTTAGCCTGCATCTGCTCGTGAGTTTTCCCAGCATAGATGGCTTCTTTGCCATATGTACAGCTGCTTTTAAAGCGAGGATTCGCCCATCTTTTCTAATCATTAGGGGGTTGTTAAAGTTTAACTTCTGAGAATCTTTCTGTTGGACTCAAAATAGCATAAATAAACTTGTGAACATAAAATACAGTGTAAAAGCCTTCTGAGTGTCCTCTCACAGCCCCCAAATACACAGCTGCTTCTTTCTCCTGCCCCTACCCACCCACTCCCTCTCCTTCCTGCCCACAAAGGACTATTCATCCACACGGGCTGACACGCCCGTCTCGGAGCGCTTTCTGCGCGGTCCACATGATCCACGATCCCTTCTGCAACATCAACTTGCAAGTGGCAGTTCCGTTCAGAGCCAGTACTTGTGGCCTCCAGTTTTGATTTACTCCAAAAATATCTGCCTTGCCAAGATTGTGAAATATGCCACCTACGATGTTCTTAAAAAGTGAAGAAAGTTCAAATGTTTATTAATGGAAAAATGTGCACCCATCACTAAGTGGAAATGAGAAATAAAAATTCATTTTTAAAATGGATTCTTCCCCCCCCCCAATCAAGCCTATAAATATTAACAACCTGAAGCCTGAATCCCTATTTAAATGACAGGGACACAGAGCAGTTGCTCGTGATGCTCCGAGGGGTTCTTTGGTTCCGGGGCTGCCCAAACCACTTCCCTGGTAGACTTGTATTTGGCAGACCCTCCGTGCAGAAGTCCAAGACTGTTCTGACGCATTTGTAAGTAAACAGACTGTATAACTTATCTTCAGACAAATATCAATGGGGGCGGATAAACAGTCGGCCAGAGGAGGTTTTCCAAAAAATCTGCGACTGTCATGTGATATTAACAGGGCTACACTGTGGTCTTGGCAGGCCTGCTCGGGCCTTGAGCAACGTTATGACCAAGGATGGTAGTAGGCCGTGAATAAACTCGCATTAGTCATGTCCGTGAAGCCTGGGTGCTCAGGAGGGAGAGCAAGGCCCCAGACTCGTGGAATTCAGGGCTCTGGCTTCAAACTCAAAATAAACCCACAAAACATTTGCACATCGACTAGACCTTTTATCTGAAATCTCTCTGTGTATCCAACCTGATATACTCGACAGTTTAAAAAAATGAAAGGAGCCAAAAATTTGCTATTCATAAGAAAGAAATTGCAATTCTCTACAATTTGATGCTGGTGGTTCTTTTGTTTGCTTGTTTGTTTTTTTGATGGAGTCTCCTTCTGTTGCCAGGCTGGAGTGCAATGGCACGATCTTGGCTCATGGCAACCTCTGCCTCCTGGGCTCAAGTGATTCTTCTGCCTCAGCCTCCCGAATAGCTGGACTATAGGTGCACGCCATGATGCCCCGCTATTTTTTGTATTTTTAGTAGAGACAGGATTTCACCATGTTGGCCAGGATGGTCTTGATCTCTTGACCTCATGATCCGCCCACCTCAGCCTCTCAAAGTGCTGGGATTACAGGCGTTGAGTCACTGTGCCAACCTGATGCTGGTTTTATCATTAGGGATTGGAACTGCCTTTAATTCTCTCCTCACAGGAAAAATGGGTCCACTTAGTCATTTCTAGTAAGATTCTGAATGGCTTAATCTTTGACTGCCATGGGATTTAGTAACAGGAGGTCAGTACTCATCACTAGCGGTGTTAAAGGAAGGGGTGGCGGGGATGTCTCATGACCAAGGGCCATGAAGGCATGTTCTCCAGGAAACACAAGGCCCCCATTCCACAGAACCCCTTGCTGGCCAGATCCTACAGCCCTTGGAGCTTTCTCGAGTACAAAACAATGCCCCTGCCTCAGCTGAAGCCCAGAGCACTTCGACCCAGATGGCTGCTCAAGGAAGACACGGGCATGGAGTGGGACTGTGCACACTCCCCATTTCCAATGCAAGCTTACACGGGAACCATCCTGTCCCTCTTATGTCAGTGAAAACACGGGCATGGAGTAGGACTGTGCACGCTGCCCCATTTCCAATGCAAGCTTGCACGGGAACCATCCTGTCCCTCTTATGTCAGTGAAAACATGGGCATGGAGTAGGACTGTGCACGCTGCCCCATTTCCAATGCGAGCTTGCACGGGAACCATCCTGTCCCTCTTATGTCAGCATCAGAGAAACTTTCATATGTTTTTGCAAGCATAGGCTGGTTGTTAAAAACCGTTCTCGAGTCTGCAAGTTTCAATCACACAAATCCCCAAAGTCAGATTCACATTTAAAAGGATCATGGAAGGTCAGCTTTGGTATCAGTTGTAGCAAATGCAGCACACTAATACGAGATGTTAATCATCGGGGCAACCAGGGGTGGGAGGCGGGGGGAGGGCATCTGGGTACTCTCTGAAAATTTTTTTTTCTGTAAATCCAGACTGCTTTAAAGATCAAGTCTATTACAAACAATAGAAGTGGAGAAGAGTATATTTCATGTCTCATTTTCACTAAAGCCTTTGCCTTCTTTTGACTCCTTACTTTTTATGTATTTTATTCCATATTCTTCAAATGGAATTAGAAATGGACTTTCATTTTGAGACAGGATCTTGCTCTGTTGCCCAGGCTAAAGTGCAGTGGTGCGATCTTGGCTCACTACAACCTCCGCCTCCCGAGTTCAAGCGATTCTTGTGCTTCAAACTTCTGAGTAGTTGGGATTACAGGCATGCACCACCACACCCGGCTAATTTTTGTATTTTTAGCAGAGACGGGGTTTCATCATGTTTCCAGGCTGGTCTCAAACTCCTGACCTCAAGTTACCTGCCTGCCTTGGTCTCCTAGAGTGTTGGGATTCCAGGTGTGAGCTACTGCACCCAGCCAGAAATGGACTTTCACATTTGCTTCAAAAGCATCAAAAATTTTGGGGAAAAAGTTTTCAATTAGAAACAAAATGTTATATCCAGTTGAATATAATGACCACATCTAAAAATGTGAAATGAAAATGACAGAAAAAATGCGTCATGTTCTCATTTAACTTTGCAACGTGAGGAGCTGGGGCAGGGCATGGAGTGAGACAGACAGGCAGACAGAGACACAGACAGGCAGACAGAGATACAGACAGGCTGACAGAGACACAGACAGGCAGACAGAGACACAGACAGGCTGACAGAGACACAGACAGGCTGACAGAGAGACACAGACAGGCAGACAGAGAGACAGACAGGCTGACAGAGACACAGACAGGCAGACAGAGAGACACAGCCAGGCTGACAGAGACACAGCCAGGCTGACAGAGAGACACAGACAGGCTGACAGAGACACAGACAGGCAGACAGACACAGACAGGCAGACAGAGAGACAGACAGGCTGACAGAGACACAGACAGGCAGACAGAGACACAGACAGGCAGACAGAGAGACACAGACAGGCTGACAGAGACACAGACAGGCTGACAAGAGAGACACAGACAGGCTGACAGAGACACAGGCTGACAGACACAGGCAGACAGAGACAGACAGGCAGACAGAGACACAGACAGGCTGACAGAGACACAGACAGGCTGACAGAGAGACAGACAGGCTGACAGACACAGGCTGACAAGAGAGACAGACATGCAGACAGAGACACAGACAGGCAGACAGAGACACAGACAGGCAGACAGAGACACAGACAGGCTGACAGAGAGACACAGACAGGCTGACAGAGAGACAGACAGGCTGACAGACACAGGCTGACAGAGAGACAGACATGCAGACAGAGACACAGACAGGCAGACAGAGACACAGACAGGCTGACAGAGACACAGACAGGCTGACAGGCTGTCCATGCACTGAGATTGTGGGGCCACCTCCCCCTGCCATCTTCCCATCAGCAAATACCCCATGTGACTTCATACCATATCTGTCCACAATGAATGAAACCCCTCTGTAAAGACTGTCCTCTGTCGCCCAACATGGCAGTGGCAGTCAGTCCCTAGGCAGTGCTCCATAGAAGGAAGAGTGAGTTGTCCTATCGCTGAAGGGAACTGACTTTGCTCGACCTCCTAAGACACAACCACTGTGCTCCCAAGCTGCCCTGCCCGAAGGATTTGTAAGGGGAATGTTGGCAATACCTAATTGTCATCTTATGCACTGATTTGAGATCCAGTCCTCCCAGGAGGAGACAGGTCTTCACTGTTGATCTCCGGGCACTAGGGCCAACCCTGTGGAGGACCCGGGGCTTTGCGGCAAATGGAGGCTGCCAGGAGTTCTCCAGCTCGGGCTCCCTGGAGATGTGCTGCACCCTGTCTTTCCATGTGTCTCCAGCAGGAAGCTGTGGAAAATTTGACAAGTGTCTGCTAATTCCATCAGATCTTTTTTACTTGTTTTGAATTTGTTCTGAATTGAAAAACAAATGTACATCAGCAAGTTGTGGGAGTAGAGAAAAATTAGGAGGCGGCCAGGAGATCTGAGCAAAGAGCACCGGATGGGCCAGAACTCTGGTGTATGTTTTGATGTATTACGTGATGGGGTGCATCTCACTCTGGCAGAGGCAAGGACAGGTAACTCATCAGCTTACCCGCAAAGGAGCCTGCCTCTCCGGCAGCAGCGCGGGGAAACAAGGCTGACTGAGGTGTGGCAAACGGCAAGGAGAGAACAAGGAACTGAATACTGGCCAGAGAATGGACCGAGAGGTCACGTGCACCAAGACCATCCCTGTGTAACTGTACGCACTAGGAAATGAGCAGAGTCACCACAACCGGGGCGCGGGTCATGCGGGTCTGGGACGAATGTTTGAACTTGTGGCCGTGAAACATCCCCAAGGTATGGTGGCGCTGCCAGGTAAAGACCTGTGACTCAGCCGTCAACGTTCTTCTCTCTGCTTGTGCGAATGCCATGTGACTGTCCTATCCTCTATGTTGAAATACTGACCAGTCCAACCAGGTTAGACACAGTTGACAAGTGGCAAATTACTGAGCCCCTCCCGTTCCTCAGGTTAAAGGGGGAAAATAGTAGTAAGTGGGTTACACACACACACACACACACACACACACACACACACACACACAGCAAAACAGTGCCTGGCACAAAGTAAGCCCTACATAAATGTTTTCTCTTGTTTTACGATTATAAAATAACTATTTGCCAAATTGTCAAGGGATTTAAAAGATCCTTAACTTAGAGACCTGTGAGAAAAGTTTTTTGAAAAGTGACGCACAGGTGGTCCCAGCATGGATTCTTCTCTCATGCTTCCACTGTCCGATCTGACTCTTCAGCACACAGACGTGGTGGAGAAAGTCCTGATATAGTGGCGGGGGGCGTGGCCAACATCTCATTCTGCCTGAAGGTTTTTACTGAGTCCTACAGTAATGTGGCAAAGATATTTTGACCCTCATCATATCTGGGCCATGTAATAAAAACTTTTTTTTTTTTTTTGAGACAGCGTCTCACTCCCTCACCCAGGTTGGAGTGCAGTGGCAGAATCCTGGCTTACTGCAACTTCTGCCTCCCAGGTTCAAGTGATTCTCCTGCTTCCACCTCCCAAGTAGCTGGATTATAGGTGGGTGCCCATCATGCCTGGCTATTTTTTGTAATTTTAGTAGAGATGGGGTTTCACCATGTTGGCCAGACTGGTCTTGAACTCCTGACCTCAAGTGATCCACCCATCTCGGCCTCCCAAAGTGTTGGGATTACAGGCATGAACCACTGCACATGGCCCTTTTTTTCTTTATAGTGGGATTCTCTTAAAATTGCCTAGAATTTCAGCACTAATTGTAGCCGAAAATTGAGTAATTAAAATCCAGTAATAAAATCCTCACTACCCAAAGAATTAAAATGCATTTCAACAGAAATATCATTTCATTTTATATAGCCTTACATTATACTGGACTGCATTCATACAAATAGTGTTTCTAACATAATTTCCACATCCAAGTATTGCCATTTATAAATTCCAATCTTTTGAAATTATTCTTGGATGGGAGAGCAATTTAGCGTTAAGAAATTGAGCGAGCGAAATATTCAGTCTTATATTTTAATTTTACGTTTCCCTTAGCCTTTAAAACGAGCATGTTAGAGGAAAGAAAACAGCTCAATTTTACCTTACAAAAGAAAAGCACATGAGATGTACCCTATTCAATGTTTCTCGTGAATCCACACTGCCAGAGGGATTCGAAGCCAACCTCCACACTGTGCCTTCAGCACCACCATGGGCCAGTCCTCCCAGACGGGGTCCCCCAGGGGAGATTACCAGCACCCCACAGCTGTTCATGCGGATATTTACTGAAACATCGTGGAGTTCTCACTCCAGGCCAATCAAAACCCTCCATGTAAGTCTTTCCCTCCTTATTCTCTACATGTTGAGGGTGGAAATCAACCATCTGCCCCCCGGTCATCAGCCCTTTCTATACTTACAGACTTACACAGTCATTTCTTAGCTCTACTTTCTTGGTCCCACATGGCCTCAGTTCCTCTGCTTCTTCCTCTTAGGACTTAATTTGTAGTTAAAGAGGAGGGAGGATATAGGGCACCACAACAGACCGGATGGTTTCCAGAGCAGGAAACGGCCAACAATTATTCTTGACCACAGTTAGATAATGGTCGGGAGGGGATTTTAAAACAAGGGATTCTCAGGCATCCCCCTGAGGAAACAGGAATGAGACAGGCGTTGTACTAATATGGTCTTTTTTCTGCATTGGGTAGGGGACATCTGCTGCTGCACAATACATTTTTGGGTGAACAACTCACAAGCATTTTTCACATACTAAGTGGATACACAGGCAGAGGGGCTGGAAGAGCCCTACGGACTCAGCACTGCTGTGACCTCCTCTCCTGCCATTGCTCTCCAGGGTCCCGGCTCCTGGTTCCTCAGATTTTGGATATTCTGTCCTGGATTCTTCCTCTTCAAAACCCACCTTTCTCCCTACATCTTGGAGATAAATCATCAGGTTTCCTCCATTTGCCTTTCAACTATAGCACCATTCTTTGAATTTACTTAAATTGTTTTGGAATGTGAGTGCAAGAATAAATAAAATAAACAATTCTTTAGACTCTTCATGTTGGTTCCTTTAAATCAGTCGAGCTGTTGACTGACTGACTTGTTTTCTTGCTAATTCTTTATTTTCCTCTTAAATTCTCACGATGTTCAACCATGACTTTCAGTATTTCTTTCAACCTCCTCTTTTTCCCTAGAATCTCATAACTGAAGTTCTTCACCTCCTGTCATTTGTTGTTGAAAACTTGGGTCTTTGTTACCCCTCCCCTCCAAAATCCACCTAGGGAGCAAACAGAGTGTGTGGAGAGAGGAGAGAAGAGGAGAGAAGGCCCCAGAGGAGACACCTGCAGGATTTGCAAGACACGTGGGGGCAGAGGGAACTCAAGAAACGCAAGCAAATATCCAGCAAGGGCAAAGTCAGATTTTCAGAGCAGACTGAAGAGAAGCAACAGTCCATGCTTGCAAGCTGGGGGCACTGGAGAATGCAGTGGTTCACTCTCAGGACGGGTGGAGGTCACCTTTTAGCAGAGCACCTGCAGACCAATGATCAAGTGACTAGATACTGGAGATTGCTTTGTCTGCCTCGAATCCCAGCAACAGCCCCAGAAGAAAGGTGTTACTCTTCCATTTTGCAGAACTAAACACTGAGGCTTTCAGAGGTTAGGGAATTACTCACGGGCATTGAGCTAGTAAGCGGTAGAGCCTATTTTCAAAGGAAGATCTGCTGAGCTCTGAATCTATGCTCTTCACTACTTAATTTCTTCTTCATAAACATTCTTAATGACTCAGACAAAGAATGCATCGTTAGATCTCTGGATATTCTTTTTATGCAACAGATCATGACTAGGATAAAACATTTGCACTGGCAACGGCAGGGAAGCAACAGAGATCCTGGAACCCCGGCTGCAGGCCTTCTCACAAATGACCGAGTCTGGCTACTCCTTCTGGGTAAGGCTTTCTTTCACCATTTTGCTTCTAGTTATTTTGTGACCTAAAGTCACATCCCTGCTAATAGCAGAAGGGGCTCTGTAGAGGTCCTGTAGATACTGCAACTATTTAATATTTTCTTGAAGTATGAGTTTGATACAGGCAGTGGGTTAATACAGCAGCCAATCCAGCATTCTGGAAACAGAGCTTCCAACAAGACTCTTCTAGAAACAAAACAAAACAACAAACAAAAACGCACAACCCAAAGCACTACTAAAAATAAATGCGTTGTTTCACGAATGAGGAAGTATCGTAAAAAGAAGTCTGAACTCCTAAGTTTCTGCCTTAAATTGATGAATTCATAAGTCACTTGGGACCCAAATAATTGGATAAACAGTTTAAAAAGATAGTGTCAGATACAAATGAAATAGCTTCTACTTGACATATGTCTGTTTAGAAAACAAATTTCAACATAAAAGATGAGGGCTGAATTCAGATTTGGTAATAACTTTAGAAAATAAATTTCAATATAAAAGATGAGGGCTGAATTCAGATTTGGTAATAACTGCAAATGTTTAGGATACCATGGCAACAGGGAACCATCGGCCACGGCCCTAAACAAGCGGACTACTCAGTCAAGTGTAATTGTAGGCTGCCCTGTCACTTCTCAGGCCTGTACACAGCCCTGTCATATAGGATTCCTCTGGGGAAAACATCCTGAGAATGTGTCATTTAGAATTAACATCAAGGAAGTCAAAGGGCATGAGAATGGACTTTCCAGTCCCTAAAGAATGGTTTTCAGCTGCCCTGTGGAATAACTACTGCTGAGTTCAATGAAGTTCCCAATACAAAAGTTTTAAAACATAGTTTAATGGGGAGTCAGTTTACCAGAGTGAGTGTGGACCAGGTTCTGCTCCTCACCAGCACATCACCACTGGGGGTCCCAACCACAGAATCCCAGTGCTGGGCTAGAAGTGTGTGGGGTCCCTCTGGCTCCAACTTCAAAGTTTCAAGCCTCCCTGTGCGGAGTCTCTGCGTGACCTTTGGGAATCTGTGGAGACAGAGGCACCAGCCACCTTCCATGGAAGTCTTCCTGGGATTCCCATTGAGCTCAAGAGCCCTGGGCCTCCTGTGATGGGATGTGACCTAGAAACCCCCTGAGGGGAGTGGGTCTCTCTCAACTTTCCTCTTCATAGGGCATTAAACGTGGACGGCAAAAACCCTGAGTGGGGTGATTGTGTCTTACAGATATTTACATTCTTGCACCTACACCCAGTGCAGGCTCAATACATGCTTTTTGAATAAATGAATGAGGCCGTAGCACTGTTAGTCCTTGTCTTTTCTGAAATCATCCCGTGTCAATAAAATAGGCACTCAATAAAACTGAGTTAATTTGATCGAGTGTGTGGTATACTTGGCCAAATGCTATTGACTAACTTAGGAAACACTGACATTTTTGAGAAGGGAGCAAAAGTCACATAAGAAGTGGGGTATTTTTTTAAAAAAATTTTAAGCTTTTTTTTTTGCTTTAGAAAGAAAAGCACTCACTTACACAATAAACATGAAAGGCTGCTTAAAGCAAATGTGGCGAATGCAGCTGGAGCTCACCTTACCAAGGACTGGACCAGGCACGGAGGCCCGAACAGCAGCCTGCTTCCGGGGCCAGCTTTCCCTCCTGGAGCTGCAGTTCTGGAGAGCCATGCAGGGAGGTGTTAGTGCTCATGAGAGTGCATGGAGGAGAAGAGCCTACAGCCGATTTGATGTTTGTCATCCTCCCTTGCATGGGGAGTCTGGTGGACCATAGGGAAGACAGAGGGGTCTGAGAAGCACTCCCTGAGTCGGGCCCTCCTGCAGGGAGGTGACGCTGACCACATCGTGCCTGGGATCCCTGGCTGTGAGGGTCATCTTTGCTGCTGCTGATCATTGCTCTGGGATTTCAATTAAATCATGAAGGGTGGATTCTCACACAGGCACACTCTTACAGATATGCACATTCACAGATTAGAGGGAAGGATGATGGTGCTTTTCAGACATGTAATGTCCCCCAAATGATGCACTGCTTTATAGAAAAGGGAAGCGACGTGATCTTTGGTTGGGGCGAGGGCAGGTTTCAATTCCCGCTCTCACGCCACCAGTGCTGCCCCCGCTCATTCATGGGTCAGGCCATGTCTACCATCTATGAGGACACCCCGCGTGAGTTGGGAGAAGTGTCTTGCTTTAATAAACCCAACCAGAGACGTCAGACACAAAGGAAGGAGGGGTCTGAGTGTCAGCTGCTTAAAGAAAGGATGAGGTGGAAAATCTGGTGGCAAGGAGACAGGACAGAGATCACAGGGCCACAGAGGGTGAGGCCAGGCCGCGAGGAGTGGAAACCGGGGAGCTGATGGGTCAGGAGGGGCCCAAGGAGAGACGGCTTCGAAGCAGCTGGCCTGTGGGATTACACGGGGATGTGTCCCCTGGGAGGCAGGGGGAGGTCCCGGAAGCAGTGGAGACCAGACCTTTGAAGTTTGAGCAACACAGTTCATCATGCACAGATTCTGATGTCAGAGTTTTCCCCTCAAGTCGCATTTAAATTCGAGTCTGTGCTGCACACTAGTAAACTGCAATCAATGAACTAATCAAATCCTCATTTATGTGAGGGGTGAAATAATTTTTTTTGCTGACTCATCACAGGGATGCTTTTTTTTTTTTTTTTCCTCCTCTATACCACATTTAAAGTCACAGGCATTGCTCCGTGATGGATAAAAACTGCCTCTCTCATAAACACATTCCTTCCAACAGCATTCATCTTGCTCTGTGGTCTAAAAATGGGGCAGCAGTTTGGAGCACGGCAGCACAGGGCTCATTCTCTTTCTCGTTCAACGAGTAAAAATAAATCTTGAGATCTGGGCAGAGGAGAGGCCACGGTGCCAGACGTCCCAGAAACCTTCCCTTTTCAAGTAGTGTCTGGAGCTCCGAGCCACGCCCACACCTGCTGGCCAAGAGACGTCACCAGCGCGCTCCCAGCGCCTCCCAAGGTGCTGGCAGCTGCCCGGCTGCAGCTGGGGGAAACGCAGCCTGCACTTGCTGGCCGCTTGCCGCCGCCCTGGAGGGAGGTTTGGTGATGAAGCTATTCTTAAGCTTTGCTCTCAGGTTTCCTGTTGCATATAAATGTTACCTTACAGCTCAGGAATGCTGTTCCCACCAAGCTTACATAGGCCCTTGTCCCTCAGCCTTCTGGGCCACTTTTGGCATTTCTGAAGGTGGCACTGTTAAGTCTTCTGAACGCAACCATCATTTAGTCCCTTTTCAGTCATGCAATCCATGGGGAAGCCTTAGAAACAACCCGAGGCACACGCGTTTGAGCCGCAGGTAAGAAGCGCCGGCAGGAGGGAAAATGCACCGACAGCGCAGCTAAAGCGCTGCTCCTTTAACACACACCGAACTGTCCCAAACCCAGGCACAGCCAAGCCAGGGCAGGTCAGGGCTCCGCGGAGGTGGAGGCCGAGGTGGCTCCGTGCGGCGCGGGAGGGGGTCTGGGGAGAGGAAGCCTCAGAATCTCCTTAGCAGAGGAAACCGTGACGCTGCCACTCCCCAGGCTGCCTGCTTGGCCCCATTGCCTGCCTGAGTCTCCGGGCTGAGATGTATTTAGCAAAACCAAACTCCAGATCCCGGAAGCCACCTATTCATAGAAACAAGCGGGGGGCTGCCTCGGGGCTGCAGCCGCCTGCGCTCCTCCCCAGCCCCGGGGCCACCGACTGCAGAGCTGGCCCTTGGGGCCGGTGTGAGCCTGCAGTGGACGGTGGTGAATGCAGCGGACGCTTGGCTTCCCTGGAAGGGCCCTGTCCCGACACGTTTCAGAACCCCTCTGGCCATGGAAACACCCACACGAAAGCGCCCATCTTGCCCGGGCAGCGCAATTCTCTCCTTCGGGATGTGAGATGCCATTCTCAAGGCCTCCAGCGGCTCAGGGGCTGGCCCTCAGCAAGGCTGACCTTCGAGCCTTGGGAGATACTGATTGTGCCAATGCACCGGTATATGTATCAGTCGCTCCATTTAAGTGAGTTTTCTGGATAATGTGTCCTCATTTAGCATCCAGCCGTGGGCCATTTTCAGTAGACCCTTCCAGCAGCCCTTGATGGGGATGGCCAGCAGGGTGGGTGTCGCACGCCCTGTCACGACTCGTAGAAGATCCCACGCTTTGTCTCTGCCCTACGTCACGGTCTTCTAGAGTAAGCATCTCACTTTTCTATCTGTGTACTCCCTACACAGAAGGGGCTGAATTTAAGTTTGTGGGCCAGAGTGGAGAAATAATAACAGTGCTACAATTAATATAACTACATATTAATACATTACATATCAATGTATTATATGCTATATGTATTAATTATACAATTATAACAGCAATAGCACTTCTCCACTACATATGCTGCATTCGTTGACTTAGAGCTCCACATAAAACCTATGAGATGAGCATTTTCATTTCCATTTTTTACAGACAAGGAGGGATCAAAGCCTCTAAGGGATACATCCAAGTCACCTGGCTAGAAATGACGGCTTAGACTGGAGTGGGGTTCGGCCACTCCAGGAGCCATTCTACTTTCCCGGCACCAGGCCTTGCACAAGAAGCACACCCAAGTCTCTCTTCTTACGAAGTGAACCCTGCACTTGTTTTATTCTCTAACTTGAGCATGTGACCGAAACCCCTGGAGGGTTTGTTATACCAAAGATTGCTCGGTGCAATCAGGGAGGCTGAAAGTTACTTAGCGTTTCTCAACATTCCACACACTTTAACCACAGTCTGTCCACAACTGCAACACAGTCTATTCACACACTGTAACCACAGCCCATCCACATGCCGTAACCACAGTCCATCCACACGCCATAACCACGGTCCATCCGCACACCATAACCACGGCCCATCCACACACCGTCACCACGGCCCGTCCACACACCGTCACCACGGCCCGTCCACATACCGTCACCACGGCCCGTCCACACGCTGTCACCACGGTCTGTCCACACACTGTCACCACAGCCCGTCCACACACTGTCACCATGGCCCATCCACACACTGTCACCACAGACTGTTCACACCCTATAACCACGAACTATCAGAATCACTGTGCCTTCCTCAACAGACACAGATCCAGGGTGAGCATTTCCTTCATGGGAACAGCTTCAGATTTCTAAGCCCTTTTACTTCCTATTGTGGTTTTTTGTTCCTTGCTGTCAGTTGTGAATATCACTGTCTCCCTACAATGGTACCCTCATCTCCTCCTTTCTCAGTTCCTTCTAAACCCTAGTTGTGGGGAAACTGGACCAGCGAGCTTGCCTCAGCCTTCCTAAGTGCTGCTACACACCTGCTCTATGCAAGGGAAGGAGCCTCCTCCAGAAGCCTACGGTCCACCGGGGGATGGCGAAGGCTGAGAGCAGCTTTGGGGGCTGCTAAGGACACAGGGCTCGGCTGTGACTAGGCCTGGGAAGGCAGGTATTTGGGAGCAGCGTCTCCCAGAAGGTGATACTGGGTGTGGGCTTCAAGCATGAGCAGGAGACAGTCAGATAGAGAATGAAGACGGCAGCCAGGCACTCCAGATGCCGGAGAACATAGCAAGTCCAGGGAATTAGACGTAATATTAATTGCTGGACGGTGCCCTTGTTAGAGGAGCAGGGGGACTCAAGCCACCACCTCAGAGCAAGGGCTCTCAGGAGTCCACCTGGCCTGTGACCCCCCCCCCCCGCCCCGCGAAGGGTTGAAATTACTGGTTAAGTTCCCTTGGGACAATCATGGAATTGGATACTTATAGAGGGTTTTAGAGTTCACCTTGGACTTTCTCTTGTTTTAATAAGGAGTAAAATTCCCTTAAGTGATTAAGAATAGAGGGAAGCATCAAGATGGTAGCTATTTCTAGAATGCCCTTCCAGGTCTTCTATGTACTTCTCTGTAATTGATTTAAGATTACGACCTAATTTGCATGGTTATAGGGCAATTTTGCTTCTTTATAGATGGCTTTGGTGTTAAATTTTCCTTCTCACACAGAGTGAGCCACCGTATAAACGTACTACCGCTCTTTGATCACATTTACGGTGTGTAGCAGTGAACAAGGTAGGAAGCTTCACCTGTGCATCTGGCAGACGCCACTCACTGCCTGCAGCAGTCCTTCCTCCGCCCTCTGTACCTCACCTGCCAGCGGCTCACCTCCCCGTGGCCTAGTGCAGCGGTGTGAATGTTGCTGCAGTTTGAAAAGGGCTGACACAGCCGGGTGCGGTGGCTTACGTCTATAATCCCAGCACTGTGGAAGGCAGAGGCAGTCAGATGGCCTGAGACCAGGTGTTTGAGACCAGCCTGGCCAACAGGGTGAAACTCGTCTCTACTAAAAATACAATTAGTTGGATGTGGTGGTGTGTGCCTATAATCCCAGCTACTCAGGAGGCTGAGGCACAAGAATCGCTTCAATCTGGGAGGTGGAGGTTGCAGCGAACCGAGATCGTGCCACTGCACTCCAGCCAAGGTGACAGAGTGAGACTCTGTCTCAAAAAAGGGTGGGGGGGGGGGTGCTGAAACAAAGTAACCACTGATTGCATCCTCCTATTAGTGTCTTGGTTTATTACCTGTACATAACCTCCTACAATCTAAAAATCACCCCCCAACAAAATCTATCCTTTACCTGATATAAACCTATGAATGTAACTCTCAAAATCATAATTGCACTGCAGTACAATATTAGCATTTATCAAATAAAAAGACAATTGTTTAATTTCTGAATCCATCAACCCTTAAAGGGTAAAATGTGTAAAAGATTAGCCTGCAAGATTTAGGTCCGATTGTTCTTTCCCTCTCTCTTCCTTTTGTCCTCGTGAGTATTGTAAATGTTATGTATGGCTGATCAAATCAACAAGAAAATAATGAGTGTTCTATTTGTTTTTTCTGGACCCCGTTCTGACAGCATCTTCTGTAGCTCAAAAAGGCCACAGCCTAGCGTGGATACACAGAACACAGCACTATCCCCATAAGTTTGAACAAACATTACAAAAATAAACAAGGGCTACTTTAAAAATGTGCTACCTCAAAAGTGATGCTTACAAGAGCTAGTTGAGTTGACTCTGTCAGAATCTATGGTCGAAATTAGATAAATCATCCGTGAAATTTTGTGTGCATGTTTTATACAATAATATCCACAACTCATAATGAAGTGGCCACTCAAACTCCATTTTGAATACTCTTTCTTAAGGTTAATATAAACAGAAATCTATTACCACTAAACTGAGTACAAATCTTTAAAAAATTATCTGCAGATTATTTTTCTGTTATTCAAAGTGTATATTTTAAACAGGAAAATGTGATGCAACTATCTTTGACCTTATTAAAAAATTGTTTGGGAAACAAATTATTCACTTATTAAAATAGATACTAGAGTTCCTTAAAGTTTGAATACAGCAGTAATTTGTGTTGTTGATTTCTCCTATTCAAATCCCTCTTTCAAAATTGTATCAATTTAAGAAAATGATTTAACATAATTGTTAAAGTGCTATTTAATAGATTCTTCAATTTTATTTACTTTGTATGACATTGTATTTATTTTATATAATTCATTGTAAATAGAAGTTTATGCACAGAGTTACCATAAATACATGCTGTTTTATTTACAAAGTATCTAAGGAAAAAGATGATTCACGGTCGCCACTTTCCAGCACCTGTTTTGATACTTTATTCGTTTACTGCTATGTGATTCATCTATTTCTCTCTGGGGAAGTGGGCGGAAGACGGGTGCACATTGTTCTATGAAAACTTCAAGTCTTGTTTTTTTTCCCCCTAAGTCTTTTAAAATGTGCTGTGGAAAGAATTTATTCTATTTGGCTAATCAACAAGGATGCTATAGCACTATGCAGCTGTTTTTGGGAAAAAAAACCTGTCCTCAAATATGTGTATACCATAATTGGTTTGTTTGAAGACATTTGGAATGGAGAGGTTTAGTAATGAATAGAAGGGTTTGTTTTTTTCTCTATTTATGATTCGGCAAATGAAAATCCTTTTCGAGTAGCTAACCTACTTCTATTTTCTGATCTTAGAAAAGTTGTCCAACAGCAGCACGACACGAATGATGCTGGTTTTATATACATGGAAACCGTGAAAAATTCAGTGATTACAAATACTGCAGTTCTAGTGAAAATCTGTCCCATTGAAATAAGTAATAATCAAGGCATAGCATCAAGCTTCTGAGAAAAAGTAAAACCCCGCAGAAAAAGCGAGAGCATAAAATCTCAGTACGGGTACTTGGGTACTGAGACCTAGGGAGGGGGAGTATCGTTACCACCACCATGTTAGAGTAATGATGATGGTGTGAAGATGATATGTGTGAGATGCTTGGCTGTGCGTTTTACTCCTTTCACTTGTTTCTGAAAGGGAGTAAAAGGGAGTGAGGCAGAATTAATCCCAGACTGGGTCCAGGGTCGACCTTTCTACTAACAGAGGATTCCCAAATGCAAATTCAAGCAGGTTAAGAAGAAGTTGACCTGAGGGTCCTTTTCTGACCTGTCCTTGAGTTCACTGATATCTCGCGTCCAGTTGTGCGAGACAGTCACTAATGGGGTCATGAGGACTCACTTGGCAGGAGGACGCACAGCCTAAGTTGTTATCTGGTGGCCCTTGATGAATAGGTTTAATAATTGTTATTTCCCTGTAGGATTTACAGTATGTCACAATGTTGAAGAATCAATTTATAATGTGTCCTAAATCCCGCGCTTCTGAATGGGGGTCGTGGGGGAGTGCGCCGACTCCAGCACCCCAGCTCCACGGTCTGCGTACCCTCCTGCCACGGCACCTCCAGAGTTGGATTTGGGGGGTGCATGAGGAGGAGGGAGTCTTGCAGCTGCTGCAGCCAAAAGTCTGTGAGCCCCACTGCTGCCCACCACCCCTGGCTCCTCAATTTGAGGTATGGGGCCTGACACATAGTAGGAGCTCAGGTATTTGCTGAATAAATGAAAGAAATGAGCTATAAGATGGAAGGTCACCCCAGGGAATTTTGCAGGGGCTTTCTGAGGGCTAGGCCTTCCATTGGGTGCACCTGCATGTGTAATCTTCTCCTAGCTTAGGGTGCTGAGCACTGCTGTAGCCCAGGGCCCCCCACCTGCAGCACTTTGGATAATCTGCACTAGATAATTCTTCACCACGGGGCTGTCCTGTGCATCACAGGGTGTTCAGCAGTGTCCCTGTGCCCCATAAGATGCCAGGAACACCCTCCTCGCAGTGTGACAACCAAAAATGTCTTCAGATGTTGTCTGATGTCCCTGAGAGGTCACTGCCCCTTTTCAAGAAGCCCTGCCACAGCTACCTAAGACCAGAAGGTACAGTCTCCATTGTGTCTATGGAATTAGGCAGGTGCTGCTGGGTCAGGGCCAGGCATGACAACAAATGGGGCCCGAAGGCCCCCAGCTCCATGGTCTCCCTTTTATGGGAGCCAGACAGTGTGTGAGGTGGGTCCTCATGGGACATGGAGGCTCTGTTTCCTCTGAAGCAGCTTCCATTCATGACTCTGTGCACTGACACCAATATGGAGCTCGCCACCATGATCACACTGTGGAGAAGGAAATAAACCTCGGGACTGAAGTCCTTGTCTAACTAAGGACTGTCTAGGTCAGACTAGGAATATTCTTCCCAGTGGTTCAAAGGGTTTTGCTTCCCAACTATTGTTCAAATGCTGTCTGCAGAGAATGCAGCACTCAGGAAGTGTCCAGTGGAGTGGGTTTTTAATGCTGCTTTTCACACGGATGGCATTTGTTTTAATTATTTCCTTGTAAAAGAAATTTCAGTGATTATTTCTGTTTCTTGGAAACAATTCACTCCATTTAGTGTTTTCTCTTAGCTGTTTAAATCAACCATAAAAAGCCTCCTGATTTAGCTGTAATTCCAGAATCTTTTTCTATCTCGGGGCATCCCCTGAGGCGAGGGACCCGGGGGGAAAGGGCCTCGTTCTGTCGGGTGAGGCTGCGGGTGCGCCTCTGGACCGTGGGGGGCCCCAGTTTCCTCAACCAGGAAAGGAGGTATGCTAGTGTACTAGGTCCTTCCTACATGTAAAATCCTCTGAATTTGTTCCATATCTGTGTGTGTGTGTTTTTTTTTTTTTTGGACAAAACTTCCCCCCTTGTCTACATTTCCTTACATCTGAGTTTTATGTACAAATGATCTGAGCAGTAAATCCCTGATACTTTGGGTTATGCCAGTGAAGAACTTGAATAAAGGGAGAGACAATTAAAGCTGCACGCATCACATTTTAGCAGAAAGCAGAAAACTCTGCTCAAAAAGAACAAAGTCCTAATGAGGCCCGTTGAAATTCTTCAGTTCACTTTACATCTTGACTCGAGACACCTGGGGTATTCCTTTTGCCAAAATTGTGTAAAATGTGACTGTGGTTTTAACACTCTTACAGGCCGTGGGTTATACCTCTGCTGAATTCCCACAAGCCCTGTTTGTTCTTTTTCGGCACAAACCACTCACTTTTCCAAACTGGGTTTTGATTGCTAGTAAGAGAAATATTTTGACAGCATACTTTTTTTTTTTCCAGAAAAGTTCTGCGAAGAAGAAAGTTTTGTTGAAATCTACTTGTGATATGTTCGAATTAGGTCTGAATAAAGCCATTAAGCATTAGGCTGAATTTTATAAAGCATGCATTCAGATGACTTTACCTTCTTTCACATGTTTTCCTATTGTCTCTATTTTTAGTATTATTTCACCAAGGTTAGTTCAACATAATGAATCTCTCCATATTCAAAGCCAAAAAAATGAAGGCGGGGGAGGAGTTTCTGTACAGAGTTGGTCCTTGGGGATTATTTTGAAATGCTTTTCCTGAGTCAAATGATTTTAATGGCATCACAATTCCCACCCTCCTGATTCCCCGTGGAAAGCCCATTAGTTCAGGGGAGCTCAAATCCAAGGGAGTGGGATAGGCACGCCCAGGAGCAGCTGCAGGGATGTGCCGGGTCCTGGGATGGAGATAGATGTGGGGAGGGTTGTGCCCTTGCCCAGGCTGCCTCCAGAGCCAAGAGGTAAACTGGAAGGCCAGGAGAGTGACCAGCCAGAAAACGCAGGCAGGAGTGAGGGCTGGGCTCACCCCAGAGGAAGGACAGCTACCGAAGAGCTGATAATGACAGGCGCAACCAGCGCTGCATCTGGATCAAAGCACTCTGACCCCAAGCAAGGGTGGAGACGGCACCTGTTGCATGCAGGATAGCGACGTCCTAACCAAGAACTGTCTGACGATGCACTCCGGTGACATGAGCAGAATGCCGCAGCTGGCATGGTGGTATAAGCGAGTCTCCCCCACTCCCACCCTAGCTCTCCCAGGTGTGCAAGACACACCCCACCCACATCTCAGCTGGTGGGATAATCAATAACTCAACACAGTCATGTTCAACATAATAGGTAAAATTAAAGCTTTCCTCTTAATAAGATGAACCACACTGGCCATTCTAAAAATCAACGATCACTGAGTGAAGACAGGTCTAATTCCATATTGCAGCAAAGAAGGTCACTTTTAGGATATGTCTTCTAGGCATACAGTGAATTATCTGCTTAATAACCTGGCTTCAGCATGGCAGGAAGGATGCGTCAGGCTCAGGAGAACACCTGAGGCTGCACTTGGCCTCAGCTCTCCAAGGGGGCTTCAGAAAGCTCCTCAGGGGCCCTGAGCTCCAAGTAGGGCCCCTGGGCCAGCAGCTACCATGTCACTGGGGAGCTTAGGGCAACTGCAGAACTTGAGGCCCCCTGGTCCTGCTGAACGAGTATCTGTGCTTTACCAAGGGGCCCACACTTCTTGTGTGCACATGAAAGTGTGAGAGGCACTCCTTCCGGTAGTGAGAGGCACTCCTTCTGGTAGTTTGCAATGTGAAACAAATATGTAATGTAAAAACAGTAATTTTTACACAAAAATGTAAAGTTTCCAAAACTGGCATAAAAATTTGTTAAAACCCTCAAAACTATCAGAAAAATAGTGATGGGGGGGCTAATGATTGTTGAATAATATATCACAATTCATCTACTAAGAATATGAATCAAGGCAGTATGATTAAAATGTAGCTAAGAAGGTCAGTGGCTCATGTGATATCAAGCAGCAACCAGAACAGTCACCGCAATAGAAGGAGGCTCTGATCTTCCGGCACAGATAGTTCTAGACTGTTGCTGTCCCAGCACCAGTGAAGTGGGTGGAGGTAAGAGACTATTTCCTTATTTATACCTTACCTAGTTCTTCTCAATAAGATCATAAGTGGTACGCAAGAGACTGAGGAATGCATCTCGTACTGTCATGAACCAGCAGGAGGCCACTCTCCATCGCAAGCTATCATACCTCCCCAAATATCCCTAAGCTAGTGAATGTCAGATAGTTCTTTCCTTAGCAAAAGTTTTGTCCAGCTGAAATAGACACTGTGATTCTACTAGTGCTTACTCTGCATAATGATGTATAAATTACCCAAATCTGAACAGAGGCTGACAAAGCCTTAATTTTCTCAGGGAATGTCGAGGGCTCTGAAAATGCTTCTGCAGCGGAGAAGAAAAATTAAACGAATAAAAACTTGTACAGATCACTCCTGTATAAAGATGTAGCATAATCATGATGATTTTCTCTGTCAATATATATATATTTTTTGCGATAGATTCTCTCTCTGTCACCAAGGCTGGAGTGCAGTGGCATGATCTCGGCTCACTGCAGCCTCCACCTCCCAGGTTCAAGTGATTCTCCTGCCTTAGCCTCCCAAGTAGCTGGGATTACAGGTGTGTGTCACAACGCTGAGCTAATTTTTGTATTTTTAGTAGAGATGGGGTTTCGCCATGTTGGCTAGGCTGGTCTCGAACTCCTGACCTCAAGTGATCCGCCCACCTTTGTCTCCCAAAGTGCTGGGATTACAGGCATGAGACACTGCTCCCAGCTCTGCCAAAAATTTAAAAAGACCCAAGGTTCAAAATACCTCCTTTATGAGACTTTGTTGGGAGCCTTCCTTGCAGGGATGCTCGCCCACACACCCGACAGCCCCTGCAATGCCCAACTGACTGGCATTTTCCATCACTTTGAGGATGTCTGTTGCGGACATTCCACAGAAAGAGAGAACATGACAGTATCCACCCCTTGTTGAGCCTCTGCACGATGACAGGCACCACGCTGATCTCTCAATAACATCGCCACATTGGAGCTGTTGGGGGTAGTAACTGTGACTCCGTTTTCAGAGGCAGAATTCACTGGCAAAGGGAAACATGGCTCACCCAGGGGCTGGGACAGAGGTGGAAGGGCTGGAATTTGATGCCAAAGTCGAGATGCTTGCCCAGTGAGCCATCCGCACGCTGGAGTGGTGAGAAGTATTGGAGCTCAGAGTCCAGTTGGGCAACAGCTCATCTTACAGTGAGGCATGTCTTCTATGTGCCCTATTTGAGTAGATAAGGACTAAAGTAAAAGGGACCCAGGAAAGAAAGGGCTTAAAACCAGGAATTATAAGAATTACTTTTAGGATTAAACAATCCTCTATGGAGAGTAACTGGCAGAGCTACACAATATCACCCCTTGACCTAGAGGGTAAGAGGTGAACAACTTCCAATGCATCCAGGGTGTTCTTGACTCGGGAATGCTTCTGAAGAGGGGACAACTATCCACTTGATGGAACTACAGAAGGATAATCAGCCTGAGGTTAACAGAGCAGGGGTGGGGCGGTGGGGACAGAGCAGAGAGCAGGAGGAGGGGGGTAACTGGTGGGGGAGGGAGGTAAGGAAAGCATTTACCATATTTGGAGAAGACTTCTGGTTTACAAACAGGAGATTCCCTGGGAGCAAAGAGGAAAGCAAAAAGAGCCAAGTCGATTTGCCAATTCCTGGCACAGAGCTGCTTCCAAAAGAGGAAAGAGTGGATAAATGCAAACAGATGGGGAAAAGGATGGATATTTAATTCACAAAACTGCGGCCTATGCACTTTTGCTGCTTCTCTGGGTGAGCGATTTTGCGTAGGAAAGAAAGAGTTGGTGTGGAAGTTACCAGTTGAGGAAGAAAGAATAATTTTGAACAACCGAATTTCACGTGTGCAACATCATCGGCGGGTTTTAAAAGATGCCCCTTAGGGTAAGTGAAGTGTTGGCTCCAGATGTCAGGTCAGATTTTGGTTCCTCAACTCTCTAATGATGTGATTTTGGGCAGCTCACATCAGTGTTCTTCATTTAATTTCCTCCTCGTAAAAAGGGGGTGGGTCACGGAGCTGTCCTAAGGAGGAAGTGGGAATGGATGCAAAGTGCTCCCACCGCCCCTGGACCACCGTAAGTTGTCAATCAATGTATCATGACAATGCATGGTGACCCAAGGGAACAGTGTTTTCTCCTTTTTCCTCTAATTCATACCAAGTACTAAAATTGGACATGGCACAATTACGATGGACATCAAAAAAACTTGAGTTCAGTTGAAAACTCTCAGGCTGGATAATCTCTGGAGTTACTCCAGGGCGCCAAGTCTCTACTGTGGCTGTGCAAAAACTGACCACAGCTACGCAGGACTGCATTCTACCCTGGAAGAGCCTTAGGATCCAAAAGCCGGTAAAAATAACGCGGATGCTGCACTTTGGCATGTGCCTGATTAACTTACACTTAACAAAGGATAAGGGAAACACAGAGGCGGGAAGGAGCCGATTCCACAGATGCGGGGGGGATGGAGGCGTTCGGATGTCATAGCGTCTCAGGCAAAGCTTGGCGGAGTTAGATACAATTTCAGGGATACCTTGGATTCCAGGTCCTCATACCCTGCGGCTTGGATATTTTTCTGTCATGTGCACAGCCGAACATGGGTGAGCAGTGGCTATACCTGGAGTGCTATACCACTTTATTCAACACAGGAACCACTGCTGAGTGTGACTAAGCCACACGGAAGGACAGCAGAGAGCAGCTTTTTGCCTCAATCCTAAGTGTCACCTAAGCCTAGCAGCTGCTTCAAATTTCTCATTAGCTGATCACATCAGGAGGACTGTGCTATAAGTTGTTCTGATTTTCGCTTTTTAAAGAAAAGTTGTCAAATAATTCACTACCCTCTACCATAGATGCTCTCTGAAGGTAAGATTTAAAGCATTCTTAAAATTGCACTTGCTACTAATGGTCCAATTAAATGTCAACTCTGTGAAGGTAAAGAAGGCTAACATTTATAAAATGCTTTCGCAACACGGTCGGTACTGGCTGGGTGGCAGGTAGAATGGAAATCCTAGAGTTTGGGGTGCTCCATCAGTATGAATATTCTGCAGCCCACATGTGCTATTCAAGTGGAACAGACACCCCAAATGAGTCATAGTGTTGGCAGAAAAAACTTACAACTAATCATTATGCTTCCTTTTAAATTGTGAAAACAGGTAGCAGACATCCCAACTCTGAGAAGTACTACGTATAAAGAAATAAACTGTTTAGCCACTAAACCATATGGCTAGTAAGAAATGGGTCCATAGCCGCACAGTGGCCAGCATGCATCAGAACCCACACCAGCGTCTGGAAATAAAATCACATGAACTAGAACAATGACCTTCCATGACATGCATTGCGTACGTCCCAGACAATGGGAAATTTAGATGCACAAACAGAGGACAAACAATGAAGCCTGCCCAAAGGCACAGGAAACACCTGCCATTTAAAAATGGAACAAGATACTAATGATTATTTCATATGAAGCTTTTAAAATAATATTTGCTTCACTGTAGTGACCACAAAATAAGATTTAAAGCACTGTAAAGAAATCAATGAAATGGTATTCACAGTTTAAACTGGAAATTTTCTGTCTTTTCAGGTTATCTCTCTTGGCAGCAGGAGAAGAGATCTTTACAAACAAGAAAAACGTTTGCCTGCCTTCCAGAAAGAACACACATTAAAAAAGAAAGGCAATAACATACAAAGAGTGAAATGTCTCTAAATCTGAAACAGTAGCATAACACTGTTATTTTTATTAAAAAGTAACCTGAGATAAATTGCAGAGAAGAGAAATTCTACAGGATGACACTTCCCATTTCCACATTCCTGACCTGTCAAAGAGAGACTTAAGAGATTCTGAAATAGCTCACAAATCACATGAAGGAAAAATGGGTCTACTGGCTTGGTATTCAGAGACAGAAACATTATTACTGTTTTAAACAAAAAAGTCTGTGGAAGGGTTTTGGGAAAGTTTTCTCTTTGTGGTTGATTTCACCCCTGCACGATGTCCTCTGCCCCCTCGCTCAAGGGACCCCCTCTGATGGAACGATGGACCCGGTGTGCTGGGCTCTGAAGACCATGGCATGTTGCCAGTGGCTTGTCAAAATACCCAGTTGTTCATGCTTCAGTTATGTTTTAAGTTCCTGCCAACTAGAGTAAGGACAATTGGAAACCCCCTGAGTGGGATGTCGCATTTTTACAGAGAGAGAGAGAGAGGTGAGCGGAATCTCCCAGCTCCTCGGGGTGCAAATGTGGTTCCGGCCTTGCCCACCTACTCCTGCCTCCTTTCCCAACCATGAGCCAACTCTCTGTTCATTTTGGGAGTTCCTGTTGTCTCAAAGCCAACAGCATATAGAGATCAGTGGGAAAGGAACTGGGGGAGACGGAAAGACAGTGAGCTCTGGCACAGCCAACATCAGACCCCAGGCAGAACAGCCTGCGCAGCGCCCAGGTTCCCAGGTTTTCCCATATTGCAGACGTCCCCACGCCCCACCTGCACCATGCTCAGAGAGCAGGGAGTATCCATGCACACAGCAAGCAGAGCTATGTGGAGAGAGCCTGATGCTTTCAAAACCAGCTCTTGTTCAAAACACTTAGGAACATCTGGCACAGGCTTGATATAAAAACATGATAAATTTTAAAAGGCAACAGTGTCTTCTAATAAAGTTGCAGGACATTAAAAAAACACACACTGGGCTTCATTTTAGGTTCTCAGATAAGATTAAGTGCTAAAAATAACTAAAATCCTATATTGAGCACTAGAGGATGAAAAGATTTTCTAGGATAGGATATTGTTATTCCCCTGGAAATACACGCATACAGAAAACATGTACATACTTGATACATGTAAGATGTATTCGATTTCAGAACATAAATGTAAATAGGTCTAGGAAGGCACACATGGGCACACACATACAACACACATGCACACTTGAAGATCCTGAGCTTATTTATTGCATCATATGTATCTTAATTCTAGGAGTTAATCAATAATTATATGGAGTAAGATAATTCTGAGGCTTCTCTTACTATTTCAGCAGCTGCTAGGAAAGGACGCGGGGTGCTGGTGAGGAACCCTTGTCCTCCGTAAATGCCAGTTTCAAAGGGCGCATCTTATTCATCTTTGTGATCAACCGGGATTTCCATTACTCATCTTTCCTTCCAAGATAACTGACATTTTTGAAGGGCACTTTTTTGTTAAATTTTATTTCCTTCTACTAAAAAAGTCTTTTTAATCTTCTGGAATTAAGGAGTTCATTTCCATCCACAAAGTTCTTTTTGTTGACTTCCTCAGTCTCGAGGGTATGCAGATGGCTGCAGAGCTATCCCTTTTCATTCATGCTATCCTCAAAATAAAGTCTCAACAATACTAGTAGGAATTAACACTTAGAATTCCCCTTTTTGGTCAGTAGCCATCTTCATGGACTAGGTCAGTATTAGGTAAGTAAGAGAAAGGGAGAGAAAAAAATCAAGGGCAGAAGAACACCCTCAATTTCCCCTTCTTCACATCAGCAACTTTAGCTGTGCATTTCCACAAAACAGGAATCAAAACAAAATCCTGAATTAAGTTCAAAAATTAAGTGTATAAATGGAAATCCAAGAGTCAAAAAGTAGAAACGAAAAAAGAACACAAAAAACTTGTTGAAAGAAAAAAACTTGTTTTTGTTTTTGGTGGAAATACATTACTAGTGAGCCAATGCCATAATGTGCTTAGTTAAAAGGGGTCACGTGATTTTAGGACAGGGTTTTCGAAGCACAGCTTTCAAATCCAGGAGGAAACCATTTCCCCCTCAGTCCACACTGATCAGGCAGTGGGTAGAAGTAAAGTTGAAATCTTAAGGCCAACACTTAAGAAGGAAAGTGAGGCGTTCAGACGGTGATTAGAATGAGGAGAGGTGCAGGTTTTCCTGTGAAGTCAGGGTATATTGCAGCTATTGATAATTAATACCTTAGTATGGAAAAGATTCAAGCAATCATGTTCTTCCTACGCTGCAATCAATGAACTGAAGAAAGTGGGGTGGGACTGGGGGCTGGTAGGTGGATGATGGGAGAGAAGGCTCATCTGTGCGATGGGGACCTTTGGGGGTGAGGTTGGTTGGAGGGGGAATGCTGGAGTCATTGGATGTATCATTGAGGTATCTGAGTTAGTGCAAATTTGTGAGGTGGGATGGGAAGGGTGGGATTGCTGAAGAGAAGTAGGCACGTGACAAAGCTGAAAGCTTCCTACGCTGCAGTTTTATTAATCATGGCCTATGCCACAGTGTCACCTGTTGAGTGCCACTGATGGCCATTCTGGTTGGAAGAAACACCCGTTCATAGTGTTAAATAATGCTCTCTATTAACGGTGTTAGATTTTAAAGGTCTCACAATGACTGAGGTGCATCAGAAGGTGGGTGCTCCTTATCTGACATGCTTGGGACCAGAAGTGTTTTGGATTTGGGAGTTTTTTGAATTTTGAAATATTTGCATATACTTGCTGGTTGAACAACCCTAAACTGAAAAATCTGAAATCCAAAATGCTCCAAGATGACCTTTGAGCATCATGTCGGTGCTCAAAAGGGTTCTGATTTTGGAGCCCTTCAGATTTTGGAGTTTTGGATTAGGAATGGTCACCCTGAAAGGCCATACTGTAACTCTAGTTGCATTATTTTAGTCTTCTTGGATTTCACATTAAACATCCTAATGTTACTATTTAGTTCAACCCCCTCCCCCCCTTTTTTTTGCCCTTAGTTCATGGGGAATTAGGAAGATAGTTTAAATATAACACATTATGTCACTGATATAACTGTTCTATCATTTGTAAAGGTTGATGACACGTTCTCAGGATGCTTTCTGGCAATACTGGCTTTCTGCAGGGAAACCTCTTCAGCTCAATTCCTACACAATCCTTGAAGACGAGCAGATGAGCATCACTCCCCAGTCATCTCTCCCTTTCACTCTTAAAGTGAAAACAAACTCATGACAAATGCTGGCCAGACAAGCAATCATTTCTAAGAAAGAGGTGAAGCTGATAAGGAAATAGAAACCTCCTCTCTTTCTATTTATTTTCTCTAGAAAGCATGCTTACTTTATGTCTAGTCAACGGCATGTCCGCCATTACTTTTCATTTAGTGAAGCTGTGAAATGAATCTTATTGCTGAAAGTCTGTAGGTAAAACCTTATTTTGAAGAAGAGGAACTTTTTTAGTTCAACTTTTGGGAGTTAGATTATTTTCTTTTGCAACAGCATGTAATGCTTTTAATGACTTGAGGCCTTTGTGAATTTCACTCTGCAAATATATAAACCTACGCCTTTTTGTCTTTCATTAAGTTACCAGTAAAGTCTGTCCAATTTCTTTCCCTGGAGTTCTTGGAACAGAGTGGATATTCATCAGTCTCCATTGTATTCTTCTGTCCTTCCTGCATTTGGGGCTGGGAGAAGACTAGTTCGTGTTCTAGACCAATAATTCTATCATTCTTCGAAGAGAAGTCCAAATATTTGTAAAATTTCAGGTGTTAAATGATGAGGAATTTACCCTGAGGCCTTCGAGTGCAGGAAGCCTGGCTTCCTGTTTCAGAGTTTTGCTTGAATTTTCTGGATTGTTTATTCAATCGTCTCTTTCTTTTACGTTGCAATGGTATGGCAGGTTGGGGCTGTAGGTGTGTAGAGTAAAATGTGCTAAAGATTTATGGCTCTTGGCCTCTATGGCTGGCATATCCCAGCTGCCTGAGGATATAAGATCTGCCACTTCTCTAAGTGGGGTTGAAATGAGTAGCATGCTAAAAGCGACACAAACAAAAGCGAACCACTTCCTCCAGGCTCATAGGATTCTGTTAATTTTGCTCCAAATCAGTGGAGACTCATCAGCCCTCAGAGACCATGGCAATACTCCTTTCATCAAACCTAAGAAAGGCTGGTGTGTTGGCAGATGCTAAGCATAGGTGCAACGCATAAAACTGATTTTGATAGTAAGGTTCTCTTGACCTACAGTTCTCACTTTCTACGACTTTTACAATGCCATCACCACCACCTAAAGTGCATTTTCTTCAAAGTAATTACTACCATGCCGAGCTAAGACATGCCAGAACTTTAATTTTCATTAGAGAGAGATCAACCTCACTATAGAATTCATCCCACTGTCTGTTTCTTTATTAAAAACAGGCTTCAAGAGTGAAGAGCAGTACTGATGCCTCATTAAGACAACAATTTAATAGAAAACACGGATGCTGACTATGTAGCCAAGAACTTGTTAGGCCAAAGATACTATTTACCCACCATTAATTACTTCCATTTTATTTTGTTCTTTTTCTTTATTTCTGGCTCCAAACCTCTAGGAGTTGTTATTCACCCTAATAGTGTTTTAGATTAAAAAACTTTTGTTCCTATGGTGGGGGATTTTTCATGCCCTCCCAGTGGTTTCGCAGGAAACTGCCATCAATCCAGGGCTTGCGTCGGGTTCCTGGGAGGTGCACGGCGGCTTGCATTCTGCTAGAATGTAAACTTCTAAGCTGGACACAGAGAGGAAGGGGACAGGGATATTTTGATCTTGCTCATCAGTGGGGACATATGGCCTTTTGAAGGCAGGCTTTGTGCTTCCCATACGAGTCAGACATCTGACGCCTTGAGTGCCTCAGCTGTCTACACCACAGTGAACTGGCTTGGGTGACATGCCAGCGGGCTCAGGCGAGTCGGCAGCTCAGGGCCTCAGGGTGACCAGCTTCCTAAGGACATTTGGAAACTGCTGTTTCATTTAAAAATACGTTTATTATATGTTTCCGCTAACGCCAATGATGGTAACACACAATGTAAGCGGCATCTTCACCTTTTGAGGACGAGGGACGCGAACTGTGCCCTTCTCATTTAACGATGGACAAAATAAAGCAAAGACAAGGGGATGCTTTTCCTCTTTCCTGGGGTACCCACTGTGTGCAGGCATTTAGGTGGCAAATTCAAAGGCCCCTCAGTGGGGAAAATGTATATACAGTTGCCAGGTTTGATCATTTCTGCTATTTTCCCTGCTCTGGCTATTATTTTACTGTCTCTAGAAGAAAACAACAGTAATTTCAAAACTTTGCAAAACAATCAAGGCGTTTTCTCTTTATTATTGAAGTAGTCTAAGTAGAAGACTACTCACAGGCAGGAACATTTAGACTCTTGTGTAGATCAGCTCTAAAGGACAGCTGAGAAAAATCCACTGGAAGGCTGCCTGGACACTGCTTCTATACAAAGGTACCACAGTTTTAGACATTCTTCCTGCTGCGTAAGGGAAGGCAGAGTCAGAGAAAGCAGTTCTATTCAAAGTAGCTTTTAGAAAGCATCTAGTGTCTGGTAACTACTATGGTCTGGTCTTTTTAGAAATCTGCAATTGTTTACTAAAAATGAATTGGAAGCGAGTAAAACAAAACAATGGTCTTTGAAGATTGGCATTTCTTCTCTAACAGAGAGGGGGAAATGCTTCAATGCTATACTTGTCAAAGCTCTCCAACAGGAGGTCAGAAAAAGAATTTCTAAAATCAGCGTTTTAGTTTGGTTTATAAGAAGAGTGGAACTGTGAATTCCTTTTACTCTAGTTTATCAACAGTTCTTTGGAGTCTGTGTGGGGTTTTCAATGAAGACACGAAATAGCTATTATTATCATGATCCTGGGTCTGAACCGACATAACTTATTTTCCTTGAGGCCGTGAAAGCAGGACATTTTCCCAGAGCTGTCAACTTGAGGCTGGCGTCCAGTTAATAGTTTTGTCACCATTCTTAGTGATGGTGGCCATGCAGCTGCTTGTGTCCCTGAGTTTCTGTCTGCTGGGGCCCCCCGCCCTTCATCCACAGGAAGGCCCTCCTTCCCTGCACTGACCAGCCAGTGGCCTCATGGGTCCTGGTTGTGCTTCTGCAAACACCACACTTTCAACAGCACCGGTGAGTTCCACCCTGTTCTTCAAGAAACATCTGACTAGCCAGGAACCCAGCTATGCTAAAAAAAAAAAAAAAAGGATTGACTTTTCTCTTGACTTTGCTCCCACCTCTTACAGCGCTCTGAAAATTCCTACTGTACGGCCACTTTGTTTGGATGTAAATTCAAGAGGGAACTCATAGATATGTAGTTCTTGCAGAAAGAGAGTGGGCTCCCCTGCCCCCATATGTCTAGGGTAAGAGACAAATTCACTAAAGGTTTATAGTGTTTTAAGGCATTGAAGTCATCACTTTTCATTAGCAATGCCTGGAATCAAGAAAGTATAATTTTTTCATTATGGAGGAATGTGGCATAAATTGCAAAGGTATAGTGTGTGTGTGTGTGTGTGTGTGTGTGTGTGTATGTATGTATGTGTGATTGGATTTGTGTGTTTGTGTGTATGTGTGTGTGCTTGTGTGTTGTGTTTGTATGTGTGTGTGCATGCTTTTGTGTGTGTGTGCTTGTATGGTGTGTGTGTATGTATGTATGTGTGATTGGATTTGTGTGTGTGTGATTGGATTTGTGTGTTTGTGTGTATGTGTGTGTGCTTGTGTGTTTGTATTTGTGTGTGTGCATGCTTGTGTGTGTGTGTGTGCGCTTGTGTGTATGTGAGTATTTGTGTGTGTGTGCAGTGTTGATGAGGAGAGGGAGAAATGGATAAAGTATGAAAACATGTTTAGTTCCTCCTCCGCACTCAGGTACTAAGATATCCATGGTACAATGGTTCATTATTAATCACTGAGAATCCAGAGCCTTACGAGGATGTATTCTCTGCTAACTACAGTATTTGTTAAAATATCTGCTTGATTCACTGTTACCACAAGTACCTGTGTGACATGGGCAATTGCTGCTGAAGTTGATAAATGCTAGGAGACAGTCACTGTGATTAATTTTCATCAATGACTTTCATAATTCCTGTTATATAACGTATTTTGCTGATGGGAAACATCAGAAGCAAGGTACAATTTATCACGTTTCAGATAAAGGAAACGATGCTTGGGAAGGTGACAGAACTCTCTAAAACCTGACTTCTAGTTATCGGAGTCTGTCCATGATGATCTTTGAGTCCATGCAGTGAGGCAGTATTAAAATTCCGTCTTTTTAGGATTTTAATAACATATTTTTCCTTTTGGATGAGCTCCAAACTGGCCCATTTTCTGTCAAATCCTCAATGGTGTTACAATGGTTCTTTTGACATAAAATATTTATCATATGGGGTGGAATGGCGGGTGGAGGAGGGGCCAGAAGTTCGTGACTGCTCCTCTCTTCGTCAGCTGCATAATTAACTCAATTTCTACAACAGTTTATTAAAAGTCCCACTTTAAGAAAATGGTTAAATCTCACTGGAAAGAAAGAAAGAGCTGCATTATGTTCCGAAACTCCGGGCTGGATTTCCAAAGGTCTCCGGTACCGAAGACACTGGACAAGGAGGTTTCAGAATAAAAGGAGGCGGAGGGTCCTGATCAGGGCTCATGCTGGAAAACCTAAGTACACAATTTCCCTATGAGATTGTGGGGCAGGCGGAATGGGAGGTGATGAACCCGATACATTTTCCTCACCGGTGACTGTGCGTTCTGTGCACACACCATTTCCAGTGTGCTGGACTTGGGTCGAGCAAGTTTCAGAAAAGATTTCTTTTTGTAAACATCTAAGCCCAAAAGGTTACCCATCTTCGTCTTACTTTCATGAGGCCCTGACTTTATATCGTATTTTCTTTTCATCTAGGATTTACTATCTAGAATAGTTTTACACATTTACTATGAGTTTCCCATCTTTCCACTCTCCCCAGCTCCTCCCCTCTACCCCTGGCTCCAAACTCACGGGGATTGGATGTTCAGTATGGTAACTGCTAGGCACGTGCAGCTTTTCAATTTCAATTTTAATTAATTAAAAGGGAATAAAATTTAAAATTCAGTTCTTCTGTTCACTAGCCACACCTCAAGTGCTCACATAGCCACTGTGGTTCAATTTCAATTTTAATTAACCAAAAGGAAATAAAATGTAAAATTCAGTTCTCTCCTTCACTAGCCACAGCTCGAGTACCCACATAGCCGCAGCGGACGGCGCAGATAGAGAACACCTTTGAAGGAAAGTCTTTAGAGGAGTTTGGCGCTGGAACGTCAGCTCCTAAAGAAGACTGCTCTGTTTACTTCTGTCTTCCTGGGCCCTGCGCGGGGCCCTACACATGATGGATATACACTGAATATTTGTTGAATGAATATACATACTGTTTTTAAATTTTAGTAGGCAACTATGGCTATGCGTCATCTCCTGCCTGTGTTAGGGGCCCAGCTTCCTGTCTTTCCCCACCCTTTTCTTTGATTACAACTAGATCCCCCACTGAATGGAGCACCAAAGTATGAACCTGGAAACTTTGTCACAAAGGACTCTGTGACCTTGGGTAGGACACATGGCTTCTTTAAAGGAGTCTACTGAGGACATCTCACCTTCTCAAATGCGCCTTCTGGAGCTTTGCACACTCCCCGCCCCGCCCATACCCTTCTCTCTGCACCTCCCCTTCCTTCATGCAATGCCCTTGGCTCTCCAAGAGTCACCCTGGCCCCTCGCAGCCTCTGCTGCTGGAGCATCCTCCCCGGTTCATTGACTCTTTCCTTCTCTTAGACGAGTGCCTCGCATGCAGTAGCTGATAGAAAACACATACGTGAGTGTTGAGGAGTGTAAACTCCATTGCTAAAGAAAGCTAGGGTCTTTCTTAGGAATGAGGACATGAAAGAAAATGCCCCTTCCGAAGCTCAACGCTACGTTGGATCGACAAGTTAGGTGGCCACTGTCCAACCTGCTGCCGTACAGTTTTCCCCCACAGAAAAGAATCACGGGACCCAGTTGCTGGGGCCCCTGTGGTGCTGGATGAGCCAGACCACCTTTGCTCCAAAGCCACACTAAAAATAACTGCATGGTTTTGAAAGTGGGTGAGAGTTATGTGTAGACAGGTCTATAAGAGCCTGGAAGCCAGGTGGTGTTTCTGCTATTTCTGACTAATTCCTTGCCCTTTCTGTGCAGCATGTAAAATACTGGTGATTTCTTCTGTTAAATATGCTGGGCACACATTAAAAATTATCTGCCTGGAAAAACTGCAGCTGGTTTGCAAAGAGGTCTGACACAGCAGCACTGACATTTTTATTCCACACATGCACACCTCAAAGAACTAAGACAGGGGCAGACCTTGGTGGCTCATGCCTGTAATCTCAGCACTTTGGAAGGCCGAGGTGGGTGGATTACCTGGGGTCAGAAGTTCGAGACCAGCTTGGCCAACATGGTGAAACCCTGTCTCGACTAAAAATACAAAAATTAGCTGGGAGTGGTGGCATGTGCCTATAATCCCAGCTACTCCGGAGGCTGAGGCAGGAGAATCGCTTGACCCTGGGAGGTGGAGGTTGCAGTGAGCCGAGATCACACTACTGCACTCCAGCCTGGGGGAAAAAAGAACACCCTAAGAACTAAGCCAGAGGGCTGCATCGATTATGGAAGCCATGGGAGTTGTGGGTGAGTCTTACATGGTCAGCTGAGTGGGTCTCCACAGTACCACAGTGGCTACCTGTTTGCAGGTTCACAGTGAGTCATTTCACAGAGAAGATCAGTTTTATTTTAAAATCCTGGCTATCTACACAGAAGGGTAAGGTTTATGATTGGCAATACACGATAGAAGATACTGTTGGCAAGACCACTGCTCTCCTTAGAGAGATTTTGCCAATGGCTTTGCTTCACAGCTGTGTGGGGCACCCTCTCCTTCCCTTCCCTGAGGCTGGGGGCTCTTCTTTTTCATCTCAAGATGACCCCTCTGAGCTGACAGCAAGAGCCAACGACAAGGAAATTTCCTGCCTTCTCATTACCTGCCTCCATCCCGCTCCGAGCGCTCGTTCCCTCTTCTCTTGGCGGCTTCTTTTGCTCAGTTTCTCTCTGGTTTCTTTTACTTTGATTTATATTGTCGAATTTAAGAAACCTGGTGAGGCTAAGGATTATCTGGCCCAAGTCCAGGGACCCACAGACTGTGAGAAACTCTGAGCTACATGAAGAAGTGCACTCGCTAAACACAACTCGTTGTCCTAGACACTCAGCTTACTTGAGCGAGCTTGTCAACCACAACCTCCCGGAAGTGTAGTCTGCAGGGTCTCAGCGGCAGCCGCCAGGCCACGGGGGGCGCTCTGGGCACTGCTTGGATGCATGCTGAGTGATGCATCTGTTCAGGGGCTGACGATGTGGGTCCCCCGTTTCCCCACTGTCAAGTGGTGGGGCCATTTGACCATCTAATTCCCAACGTGTTGGAGTTATCCCCCAGTCTTCATAGAATACCCAAGTGCCTTTGGACACAGGAGTGCCCTGGGAAGGTTGATGTCATTAAAAAAATTTGAAACAACCTACCTGATCAGAGTTTATAGTCAAAATTCAGATTTTGGGGGAGACAGGAACCTGGCTAAGCTACGGAAATAACAAACTAAAATCGACCTTACTTGGAAAAATCCAAGACTTTCGTAACCTTCTAGGTGAGTTAAGGAGCAAAGCCAAACTGTCTCATTTGTTGACTCTGATGCCTCACATGGCCTTTCTACTGCTTTCTGTACTATTAACCTTTACATTGCATGGTGCTGATAACTCTGGTAGAAACTCTGTAACTGAAACTCACTTTGACGCTTTCCATTCAACTGCCTTCCATCTCTGTGGTATACAAAGAAAGAAAAATGAAAAGAGAATAGAAAGTACAGGTGTGGTGGCTCACACCTGTAATCCCAGGCAGTTTGGGAGGCTGAGGAGGGCGGATTGCCTGAGCTTAGGAGTTCGAGACCAGCCTTGGCAACATGGTAAAATCCCATCTCTACCAAAAAAAATACAAAAGTTAGCTGGGTGTGGTGGTGCATGCCTGTAGTCCCAGCTACTTGGGGGGCTGAGGCAGGAGAACTGCTTGAGCCTGGGAGAGCTGCAGTGAAAGGTGTGAGGGGTGGCAGCCTTGTCTGGTGCGGACGATTGCCTGGTATTCAGTGGAGGGGTGAGTCCGAGAACACGCAGTGTCAATGAATTAGAACTTATAATTTGTGATTATCCCAATACACTTAATAGAGATTATTTGAATACAGACCCTCAAATAACAATAAAGTCCTAAATCATTTGTTAAAGTTATTTTTTAATTTACAAAAACAACTGAAGAGGTGGTTAAAAAGTTAACTAGGGAACCATAACTCTTGCATAACGGAGGACACTTTCTTCTCCATGCTGCCCTATGTTCCTCCCCGTACCCCCGGAGAGCCTCACTCTTCTAGGCTGATGTATGGGAAGAGGAGTGTGGACACAAAAGACGATTATGTTGGAAAAAGAATTTGTCTACACTCCCAGACTTGAGATTAGTTTTGGGCTCTGCCACAATCTGGGTGTGAGATCCGCACAGGCTATTTCCTTCTTGAAGTCAGTGTCCTCTGATGTGAACTACAGGACATCGGCTGGCTCCTGGCTCAGCTCCTCCCAGCTCTGCCCAGGGAGGGGAAGTGGGCTGTGCCCAGCAGCCAGGCCACAGCTCCTGCCAAGCCTCTTCATTCCTCATCTCTGTGGCTTGTGGAATTATCTATAGGACTGGGTGGTTCTGTCTGGGAGAAGCAATTCTCTCCCCCGCTAGGAGAGTCCACCGCTCACTGCCCAAGGATGGAGAACCAAGTTCCACAAATGTGACCCAAAGCTCATTCATTGGTAACATGAGAATCCATTTGGAAATGGAATCCATAGTATGCTTGTGATTTCTGCTTAGTGTCCAAAAGTTATCCAGTGACATACAACTTCCGGTGTTGGCTGTCACCATGGTGACGCACAGATGAACTGGGGTACCATGCCCATATAAGGCTGAGCTCACCAAGTGCAGGGGGCGTGGCGAGTCTGCAGCCAGGCATTTCCAGGGCTGCTGCGGTAGCACCACAGGGAAGAGATGGGAGCTACCCTGGGGAAGCTGTGGGAAAGAACGAACTATGCATACAGCCCTTTCGACAGCAGGCTCTGTCCAACTGCTATTTTTTTTTTTTTTTTTTTAAGACAGAGTTTTGCTCTGTTGCCCAGGCTGGAGTGCAATAGTGTGATCTCAGCTTACCGCAACCTCCACCTCCTGGGTTCAAGTTATTCTCCTGCTTCAGCCTCCTGAGTGGCTGAGATTATAGCATGAGCTACCACGTCTGGCTAATTTTGTATTTTTAGTAGAGACAGGGTTTCTCCATGTTGGCCAGGCTGGTCTTGAACTCCTGGCCTCATCTGCCCGCCTCGGCCTCCCAAAGCGCTGGAATTACAGGCGTGAGCCACCACACCCGGCCATTAGCTGCTATTTTTATGTATTACTTTACTTTAAAAAAATGCTATCAGTCCATAAGTAGGGCAGACAGAGCTCTGCTTCTGTAAGAACACATTGGGGAAAATCTGTTAATTAATAAATAGTTAAGCCACATGCACTGGATCTGTAGTGCTGAAATAGATACTCTATCTTAAAAATACTGTAATGCAATAGATGCAATAGTCCTGAGAGAAATGTCTCCTGTAACACACAGAAGAATATCTCCAGGGATACACCCTGTAGAAAATGGTAAATGGTATCACTGATCTCTTTCTTACCTTTTATCATCAGCCATTTCTATCACCTTATTGGTCAATGTTCAGGGTCTCACCTGAATTGACAGGGCAGCCTTGTGTGCTGATTGTAACACACCCCAGCAGCTGGCTCTGTGTGGTCCCTTGGCAGCGTGGGCCTCGCCCAGGTGAAATGGCAGTGTCAAGCATCATGCAGTACCCACAGGTACAGACACAGCCGGGCTTCAGCCACCTGAGTGCTGCCCACGCACAGTGGATCCCACAGAGCAGGCCCCTGGGTAGGTATCGTTTGCCTCTGCCTTTTGTACAACACTTCAGACAGCTGCCAATCACAGCTTGATTGGATCAGTGTTGATAACCCATCTGAATAACTAGAGGAAAGCCAAGCCCACACGGAGTTTTGGATTACTCATGTTAATGAGATTAACCAGAAGGTGTCGATTTTTCATTTTACTTGGCAAAGTATAGGAACAGACTCAAGGTGTTTCCTTCATTAGGGACCCTGGGAAATAAAAAGGTCTCAATGGCTGTGCTGTGAATTCACTGTCATAGAGTCTTGGGGATCCTCAGAAATCCCTCCTAATAACCTCATTGAAAAGATCTCTGGCATGATGTAACAGTGCACCGCTATGCAGATGCCATTATGTATTGAAATCATCTGAGTTAGCTATGCTTACTGAAGAATAAAATTCTCCCAAAGGCATTATAGAAAATGTCACTATGTTGATTCTGCATTAAATAATCATAGGAAGTGAAAAGGAACAGACCTAGTCACCTCCACTCTGGGTTCTGTTTGTCTGATGACATGCAGAAGAAAGAGAGTCCCTCTAGACAGCAGCTCCACCCCCGCACAGCTAGTCTTGCAGATCTGTATAGACTACTCATTCTACCCATGCCCATATAAGGCTGAGCCAGTCGAGGGCTGGGGAGTGCAGAGTCTGCAGTCAGGCATTTTCATCACCGTGGCAGAAGCATCATTGGGAAAATCTATAGCGTGGGACCCAGGGGAATTTCACGTCTCATGAAATGGCTTCCATAAACTTAAAAATTATTTCGTCTTGTTAAGTGCTGATAAATGATCTTCAACAGCAGTTTCTAAACCACAAAGTCCCCACTGCAGGCAGAGGAATGCTTAACTAAAACAAAAATAGCTGTTTTGAGAATTGCAACTAATGATGAACGCAGCAGGTGGAGAGATGAGAGCTTTGATCAAAGGGGTAGGAAGCCTCCTCAGTTGTGATTTTTTGACAGTGAAATAATGATCAGTCACAGGTCAGAAAATAGGATGATAGCATGTATAAAGAGGTTCCCTATCACTAACTGTCCCCATTTGATTTTGTGGAGGGGACACAGCAGGGGAGGCAGTGGCATTACACCCCAGCCCCAGAGGCCAAGCTCCCGCAGAGGGTTGTTCTTCCTGGCAGGTAGGGCTGGGGAACGGCTACGGTAGACACTGACTTCAGGGTTCAACTTGGGGAAACGCGTTTGGACACCTAAGGCCGGTTATAATTTCTGATTCCAACAACAACAGGGAAAGTGCAGGAAAGAGTTTCCAGTTGCCTTGACAACCTGGCATTTGCCAAACGCGGTGTAGACAGGCACGAATGCTAGGTGTAAGTGTGTGGGTCCTGGGAATGAAGGCAAGGAGCCTGTGTCACCAGACAAAATACTGCTCCCCCACGCCTTCACGCAGGCAATGTGGACTTCAACGTGTACCTATAAATAGTAACTTCTAAATCACGCAATACCAAGACTCAAACATCAGTTTTAAAGGCAACAGAATCAGAGATCAATCACTTTGATTGAACATATTAAATCCAATACCAGGGCAACATTTCAAATTCTACCAGGTGTAATGATGATAACTGAAGGCACCCTTTTTTCCTCTTACTTATCTGTGAGGTGGCCCACATAAAAAACATTCAGGGAATGAGTAACTTTCAAAGTGAGAATTGTTAGCAATGTACAATTGCCAGTGCTCTCTAGTTTGTATACCTATACTGCAGTATGAACGCAACTATGCTTTTCTTTACAGAATATGTTTATGACATTTGTCCTCATGTATAAGTATGACACATCATTGCTTTATATAGGTACATATACGCACATATAAACACACATATGCACTTATAAGGGACAATGAACAAAAGAAAAGATGCTTATCAAAATTAAAATTGCCCTCAATTTTGTAGGAAAGTGGTTTACATCGGCCCAGTTTTGCATTATATTATTGTTTGTTCTAGTGGAAGAGAATACAACCATATTAAATTTCTTAGCCAAGTATGTGATGATTTAATCAGGCAATTTAAGACACTCTCATTTCAAATGGAGGTACAGTCAGGCACCACATCACCACTTTCTGGTCAACAACAGACTGCACTGAAGACAGTGGTCCCCTAGGATAACTGGAGCTGCCCAACGCATGACTCGTGTTCGTGACGGTGCTGGTGTGGACAGACCTGTGTCTCTCTGGTTGCATTAAAGTGTGAACATGTAGCTACATGACACTTGGTGATAAGTGCATCACTTGTTTCTGCATTTACTACCCTCTATGTTTCATTATTATTTTGGAGTGTACTCCCATATATATATACATATATATATATATATATATATATATATATATATATATACACACATATGTTAACTGTAAAATAGCCTCAGGCAGGTGCTTCAGGAGGAATCCGGAAGCAGACCTTGTTCTCAGAGGAGCTAATGGCTCCATATGTTACTGCCCTGAAGACCTTCTGGTGGGACAGGACGTGGAGGTAGGAGACTGTGACACTGACCACCCTGAGCCTGTGCAGGCCAAGGCTCGTGTGTCTGTTTCTTAGTTTTTACCAAAAAAGTTTAAAAAGTAAAAAGAAAAAATTTTAATAGGAAAAAAACATCAAATAAGGACAGAAAAAGAAAATATGTACGGCTGTACATGTGTGTTTTAAGCTAAGTGTTATCACAAAAAGGGTCAAAAAGTTAAAAAGTTCATAAAGTAACAAAGTTATAGTAAATTTAGGTTAATTTATTACTGAAGAAATAAAAATATTCAAAAAATAAGTGTAGGGTGGCCCAAGTTCCAGTGTCTGTGAGGTCTACAGTGGCGCGCACGTGTGTCCCAGGCCTTCACACTCGCGCACTCCTCACTCCCTGACGCGGCCAGAGCCACTTCCGATCCCGCAAGCTCCGTTCGTGGTAAGTGCCCTGCACAGGAATCCTATTTTTAATCTTTTTACTCTACTTTTTCTATGTTTAGATACACAAATACTACCGCAAATACTACTGTGTTACAATTGCCTACATACAGGTTTGTAGCGTAGGAGCGACAGACTCTTAGCACACAGCCCGGGCGGGTAGCAGGCCACACCATCCAGGTTTGTGGGAGTACCCTCTAGTATGCTCACGCAACGACGAAACTGCCCAGCCACACACGTCTCAGAAGGCATCCCCCGTCGTGAAGCGAGGCATGACTGTGTGAGGAAGACAGTATTGTTTATGGCAATGCTGTGACTTACGCGTCCGCCTTTCTCAGGGAAGCACTGGCAGCCCCCCACTGCAATCCCTTCCGCCACACGGCACATCAGACTTCTTCACAGCCTGCAACAATAAAACACAAGGCAAACAAAACGTTACCTAAAACGTTGCCAACTACGATATGTATTAAAATACATCTGTTGACAATCCTTCCAACTCTAGAAACTATTCATTCAAAACATTCAATAAGCCTTTTTCAAAACGGACTTTAATTTTTAGAGCAGTTTTTGGCGCACAGAAAATTGGGTGTAAGGTCCAGAGATTTCTGATCCCCCCCGCCTCTCCCACCCTGAAAGCCCCACCATCGACATCCTGCACCAGGATGTACAGGCTGTGACCAACCTGTAGGCTAGTTACAATCGCCAAGCCTGCACACATCACCGTCGCCAGAGCCCACAGTTGACACCAGGGTTCACCCTTGGTGCCGTATGCCCTCTGGTCAATGAGCCTTTAAAAGGTGCCCACTAAGTGCCTGAGGCCAAGCAAAGCCCTGGGCCTCCAGCCTCAGGAGAACATTCCCAGGATCCGGGATTCCATGTGAAATGAGAGTCTGGAAGGAGCAGGCCTGTGGCACCCGTGAGAAACTCCAGGCATGGGCAACAGCTCTGCCTTCTGCCTGGACATGTGGAGCATGTGCCTGGGGAAAATGCTTGTGGGGAACCCAGAGGGGTGAGCAGGAGTGGGCCACCATGGAGAGGGCAGGAGGAGGCGTTGGCGCAAATGGTGGTTCCCTCATAGGACACCCATTGGGTGATTAAAGGGAGAGCCGGGTGAGGAGGCAGGAGGCACTGGCAGGTGCAGCAGGCCACACCCTCACCTGCACCACTGATATCACTTGTGATTTCAACTGTGGGGCGTCTGCAGAGGAAATCCACTTCCTTTCCCCTTCGCCCTATGAGACACACTTATGCTCAGTAAGGGGGAGGAATGCGGGGGAAGAGGCTTTCCCCAGGAGCTATTCAGGCAAGTGGGTGATGCCATTGAGCATTTCATCAGAGATGGAGACACAACCTGAAGTGAGTCAGTGGGAAACGGAGGGAGTTCCTTGGCCGGACAATCCTGACGGGGCAAAAAGGCGTTTTCTCATCCTTGATCTCAACATTCGGATCAAAGATGGACTTGGACATTGGGCTACTGGACAAGTACTTTAGCTCCTTCTTTCAGATTGTGACAGCATTAAATGTTTTGAGATGATGGCAATCAGAGTGACCCTGTTTTCTCCCCTTTCTGATCAGCCAAGCCTCAGCTCAGGCCTCCTCTCCCCCTGACAGGTAAGCTATACAACCTTCATCCACAGGTGAGCTGGTGCTGCCCTCCCCACTATATAGGTGAGCTATGCAGCCCTCCCCTTCACACAGGTGAGCTAGTGCAGCCCTCCCCTTCACACAGGTGAGCTATACAGCCCTCCCCTTCACACAGGTGAGCTATGCAGCCCTCCCCACACACACAGGTGAGCTATGCAGCCCTCCCCTTCACACAGGTGAGCTATGCAGCCCTCCCTCACACACAGGTGAGCTATGCAGCCCTCCCCTTCACACAGGTGAGCTATGCAGCCCTCCCCTTCACACAGGTGAGCTAATGCAGCCCTCCCCTTCACACAGGTGAGCTAGTGCAGCCCTCCCCCTTCACACAGGTGAGCTAATGCAGCCCTCCCCCTTCACACAGGTGAGCTAGTGCAGCCCTCCCCTTCACACAGGTGAGCTAATGCAGCCCTCCCCCTTCACACAGGTGAGCTAGTGCAGCCCTCCCCCCTCACACAGGTGAGCTAATGCAGCCCTCCCCTTCACACAGGTGAGCTATGCAGCCCTCCCCTTCACACAGGTGAGCTGGTGCAGCCCTCCCCACACAGGTGAGTTGTTGAAGCCCTCCCCCACACAGGTGAGCTAGTGCAGCCCTCCCCACACAGGTGAGCTATGCAGCCCTCCCCCACACAGGTGAGCTATGCAGCCCTCCCCACACACACAGGTGAGCTATGCAGCTCTCCCCCTTCACACAGGTGAGCTAGTGCAGCCCTCCCCTTCACACAGGTGAGCTATGCAGCCCCTCCCCTTCACACAGGTGAGCTAGTGCAGCCCTCCCCTTCACACAGGTGAGCTATGCAGCCCTCCCCACACACACAGGTGAGCTATGCAGCCCTCCCCTTCACACAGGTGAGCTATGCAGCCCTCCCCCTTCACACAGGTGAGCTATGCAGCCCTCCCCACACACACAGGTGAGCTATGCAGCCCTCCCCCTTCACACAGGTGAGCTATGCAGCCCTCTCCTTCACACAGGTGAGCTATGCAGCCCTCCCCTTCACACAGGTGAGCTAGTGCAGCCCTCCCCTTCACACAGGTGAGCTATGCAGCCCTCCCCCACACACACAGGTGAGCTATGCAGCCCTCCCCTTCACACAGGTGAGCTATGCAGCCCTCCCCCTTCACACAGGTGAGCTATGCAGCCCTCCCCCCACACACACAGGTGAGCTATGCAGCCCTCCCCTTCACACAGGTGAGCTATGCAGCCCCTCTCCTTCACACAGGTGAGCTATGCAGCCCCTCCCCTTCACACAGGTGAGCTAGTGCAGCCCTCCCCCTTCACACAGGTGAGCTATGCAGCCCTCCCCTTCACACAGGTGAGCTATGCAGCCCTCCCCTTCACACAGGTGAGCTATGCAGCCCTCCCCTTCACACAGGTGAGCTATGCAGCCCTCTCCTTCACACAGGTGAGCTATGTAGCCCTCCCCCTTCACACAGGTGAGCTAGTGCAGCCCCTCCCCTTCACACAGGTGAGCTATGCAGCCTTCCCACACACACAGGTGAGCTAGTGCAGCCCTCCCCACACACACAGGTGAGCTATGCAGCCCTCCCCCTTCACACAGGTGAGCTATGCAGCCTTCCCACACACACAGGTGAGCTAGTGCAGCCCTCCCCACACAGGTGAGCTAGTGCAGCCCTCCCCACACACACAGGTGAGCTAGTGCAGCCCTCCCCACACAGGTGAGCTAGTGCAGCCCTCCCCTTCACACAGGTGAGCTATGCAGCCCTCCCCCACACACAGGTGAGCTATGCAGCCCTCCCCGTCACACAGGTGAGCTATGCAGCCCCTCCCCTTCACACAGGTAAGCTACTGCAGCCCTCCCCCCCCCACACAGGTGAGCTATGCAGTCCTCCCCCTTCACACAGGTAAGCTACTGCAGCCCTCCCACACACACAGGTGAGCTAGTGCAGCCCTCCCCCTTCACACAGGTGAGCTATGCAGCCCTCCCCACATAGGTGAGCTGGTGCAGCCCTCCCCACACAGGTGAGCTATGCAGCCCCTCCCCCACACAGGTGAGCTATGCAGCCCTCCCCACATAGGTGAGGTGGTGCAGCCCTCCCCCTTCACACAGGTAAGCTAGTGCAGCCCTCCCCCACACAGGTAAGCTAGTGCAGCCCTCCCCTACAGGTGCACAGTGGCTCACAGGTAAATCTTAATCTAGCTTTTCATCCTCTGCCAGCCTGCCTGGAGCCTCTCTATTATCACAGTCACACCTAAGGAACCCTGGACAGGGCTGGAGTCTGGTGTTCCCTGATTCGAACCTTATCATGCAAGGAAACTTACCAGATGACAGAATCCTTTCCAATTTTAAGCAGATTGTGTTTTACCACAGACTTTTCACTCCCTTCTAAGTCTCAAGACTAAACAAGACTATCACTTGGGGGCTCCTCTGTAAGTTTTTGTGATAGTGGGTCTGCTGGAACCTCCCCTGTTCCTGTCACCAGCTGAATGCCCGGGTGGAGGTGCTGGTGGCATGGCCAGGCCCACTCCCCCACTCCCACCCAGCGGGGCCTTCTGGGTAGGCCAGGGCGGACGGGCAGGACACACACGCTTCTAACCCAAAACCTCCTGGCCAGAGTTGGTCCTGGGTCCCAGCAATGACTCCACATTCCTTTCATATGGGTGATAATTTTTTTTCTTTTAGCTAACAGTTCTCTACTAGAGAAGTCTCACGGGAGAGTTTCACATTTTTTGTGTTCTTCCTATAATTCTTTACCTAATTTAGTATCTGATGCATCAGTCACTACTATAAAAACCTCCAAAAAATTGGAAAGTCCCAAACCCTTTAGAGAAAACAATACCTTGAAAGTCTTTTCCATTTCTTTTTGGTTATCTTTTTGTCTTGAGTGAGGTAATGAGGCAGCTGGAGTTTATGGTGTAAAAGTAAACATCTATAAAATCCTCTCATGACCTTAAAATACGATCCTAGGTATTTGCCAATTTTTTTAATGACTTCAATGTTTATCTGCAATGGGGCTCATAAATCCCAAGATTTTAAATATGTGATTTCTAGAAATCCAACTCCACACTAAGCCAGAAAGTTTAGCACCAAAGCCCAAGTCTAGATGGGCTGCTGCATTCAAGCCTTTTACTACATATGAGGGAGGCATGAGGGGGCGCTTGGCAGAAGTCCTCAGTTCACCCAGTAATTCACAGGCCAGTTGTCCGGGAAGGGCAGGCGGGCCTCCCGAGTCTATAGGGTAGAGTGTCAACTCAGACTCTCCATCTGCTGTTTCCCATGCTATTTTTAATTTTGATTTTAAAGCCACTTGCCAAACTCCTATATATAAATCAAGGGATGAAATGATTTTAATGGTTTCAAGTTGATCTAACAGACTCCTTGTTCAGATATTCACTGTATTAAGTTGCAGTGACTTAATCATAACCCACTCAAAACTGAACGATGCTTTCTTGCTTTTGGAACTAGGGCATGTAGGCGAGATACCTCCCACTTGGAACACTCTTCTACACGTGCCGATGGCTCGGGTGCTGCCTCGTGAGGGAAGGAATACCTCACTGAGAGGAGGCCCTGCTCATTCCAAGCCAAGGCAGTTTCCAGCATGGACGTGCTAGCTGTGTGCGCACACACGCACGTGCATGTGTGTATGCGTGTTCCCACTTGACATCTCACCTGTCCTCCAGAGAGACTCTTAGGAATTCCAGCATTTACAAGAGCCCGAAGTACCACACTTTGGAATGTCAGGTCTCCAGGAGGAACAGAAATATTCCTCCTGGAAATATTGACTTGTTAGGGCAGGGTATGTACTCCAGGCAGTCTCTTAAAAACTGAACAAGTCTCTGACCTGAGCCTTGGCATTCTCCTGACAAGATATGGGTCTCTGAAACAGTCTCGAGACACGAGTGCCTTTCTGAGGACCTCAGATGAGGGGTGTGAGGACTGCTAAGCAGGGTCCCTTGTCTGTGGCCCGGCCACTCCCTCCAGCAAAGGCATACTGATCCTGCACCTGCCGTCACCCTGCTCCCAGCCCTCCAGCCCAGCCCTTCATTTCACTGCTTAACGCAACTCAAAGACAAGCCACGATCCTATTCTTGTCAACTCCTTAATAGAAACGAGAAATTTCCTCCCACCCTGCATCCTCCTCAAATCTCTGCTCACCACCTTCACGATGAAACACTGGCCCTGGGCCATATCTGTACTTTCAGTCTCTCCGAGGCCTGCTTTTCCCTATCAGGTCTGGTTTGCCTCAGTGTTCTTTAGGGGATCCTTCATGGGTCTCACCAAGCATTTGACATGCCTTTTTTCACCACAATCACAGGCTCATAAAAGAAATATCCATTTAATCCTCCATTAATTTCTTATTTCAAGTCTGAATTTGCAAGGCAGCAAGTGTGTAGAGCAATCTCAATGCCCAGCTCTCACTGAGGCCCCCGCAGGTGCACCCGGCTGCCAACCTCACTGAAGCTCCCAGGGTCAGGAGGCTCCTGCACCCCCACTCTAGGTGTGGAACGCGCTCCAGGCTCATGGGGCATGTTACAGCCTTTCAACTTGGCTGGCCAAACGCCTGCACTTGTATGGGTATCCTTCACCCCCAACACAGGAAAGGACTCATGGCCCAGTGGGACCAGTTCTACAGAAGGCTTGTGAAAGCTGGTGGAGGCACCCCACCCCCTGGAGAATGCCTGACTCTTACCTGCTCCTATGCACACAGAGCCTCTCCGTCCAGGGAGCTCGGGACCACTGCGGAACCTGAACCGTGTCCTGCACCTTCCTTGAACTGCACCAGTGAGAGGGCAGCCTCACATCCCCCCATTCCAAACTAACAGGACAAGGGGAAAGGGACTGGGTGGTCCTTCATCCACCCTTTCACTTTACAAATTCATTCACTCTTTCATGACACTGTGCTGGGCTCTGGGTACAGAGTAGGGGGCAGATTAGACTCTGTTCCTACCCTGTGGCATGTGACCAAGTAGATAAGAAGGTTAAGTAAGTAAGCAAACAATGAAAACCACATAATTTAAATTCTAGTAAGACCTGTGAAGAAGAGGATGGTTAGAGTGCAAATTAGGAAGAGTGGGTCCGTAAGCGCGGCGTGATCCTGTTAACAGAGAGGACTTGCTGCGCCCAGGCCCGTGCCCCAGGGCTCTGCTATGGCCCACTATTCCTGCCATGCCTACCCTCCAAGGCCAACCTCCCTGCCTGACAGCCTGAGGCTCTCACTGCTAGAAGGCAGAGACAGACCAGCTACCGCTAACCTCCAGGCCTAGGAGGGCATGAGCTTCACGACATCATCATCATCATCAGGGAATCAGGAGCATCTAGCATTGGAGTGACCTGAAGCCCATTCTTCCCGTGACTTTCAGGATGGCCCCACACTGCTGCGCTCCCAGCTTGCAGCTCAGGACTCTATTTAAATCTAGTGCCACTTTTTGGTACCCATAGTTGAACCTCTTTAGTCCCTACTCAGCTGACAGCCAGTTCAGCGGCTTCCCAGGCGCGTGGCCAGGAAACCTCAGACCTAAATTCCAAATCATGGAAGGATTTTGTCGAGGGGGATGAATCATTACTTCCCCTCAGCAAATGAATGAACTTTACTGAGGGCCTGCAGGCAGTCCCCCCTTGCCAACGCTCTCGTCACACACCAACCTGGAGGCCAGAACACACTGGACTCATCTGCTCCCTCAAGAAAGCTTAGGGGAATTAAAGAAGCTGGCAGAGGCGCTGTGGACAAAGGGAAGGGGCTGCTAGTCTAATATTGTAGCTCTTGGCATCGTTAGTGTTGTGAAACCAGTAGAAATAGTTCTGAAAAATAAATGTGAATTATACATTTTAGTAACTAAGAGAGTCCAAAGCAGCTTAAACCTAAGAAGCATGGTGGACTTGAACGTCTCTGAGCTGCAAGGAAGAGATGAGGATGGGTCATTCTTGTAATAGTTCATAGGGACAAAACCCACACTGGCAAGGGAGGAGCAGGGTAGAGAAAGCCACAGGGACAAAGAAGCAGGAGAGAGGCCCGGGTGTGGGTGCTCACACCTGCAATCTCGGCACTTTGGGAGACCAAGGCAGGCAGACTGCTTGAGCTCAGGGGTTCAAGACCTGCCTGGGTAACAAGGTGAATTCCTGTCTGTACCAAAAATAAAAAATAAAATAAAATAAATAAAATAAAATAACAGGGCGTGGTGGTGTACACCTGTGTTCCCAGCTGCTTGGAGGGCTGGGATGGGAAAATGGCTTGAACTTGTGAAGTGGAAGTTGCAGTGAGCTGAGATTATACCACTGCACTCCAGCCTGGGCGACAGAGCAAGACACCATCTCAAAAAAAAAAAAAAAAAAAAGAAAGAAACATGAGAGAGAGCAGGTGGTGAAGAAGACACTGGACAGAGACTTTGAGGAAGATTTACCTGGAAGTTGTACCTCAAATAAAATGGGAGAGAATAAAAGGGAGAGGAATACTGACCAGAGGCAGAGACTCAGACACAAAGTCAAAGAGGTCATGAGTGCTTGTCTGAAGGGCAGCTGCTCTCCCAGCTGGCCCCGCCTTGGCAAGCGTGCCGTGCGGACAGGCCCCATCGGCATCACCCTGGAGCTGGTGAGGAATGCAGGCCCCCCCCCCACCTTCCTTGGAGCAGAATCTGCTTTCCAGCGTGACTTCCAGGTTAGCACACTGAAGTTTGCAAAGCCTTACCTTGTGTGGTTGGACTGGCATTGTGAAAACAGGCTTTGTCTAGAGATAGCGAGAAAGCTGGAAACCACTGAACCATCACCCTGGGCGCTATGGAAGGTAGGATTTGTTACAGGTTCAGCATGTTCCATGACTCAGTGGACCCCCAGCATGTCTGTTCTAGAAAAGTGATGGCCCTTGGACCTCGCTTTGACCTCTGTGACCTGTGCTGCATCTGGGGGAAGCTCTGAGCCCTGAGGACTCAGTGGCTGAGCCTCTAATCCATCAATGTGCTAAAAAAAATTGTAGTTCTCTCTTTCGCGCTCTCTCTCTTTTAATTCAAAGTATCCTTCCAGAACACTTCTTTTCCCTGTTCTGAAACTGGTAGCCAGCATTGCTGTGCCAATTCAAAATTATAGGAATTAGAAATGTTTAGAAGCTAGTTGGGAGCTAGTTCTAGCTAGCAAAGGCATAAGATGTGTTTTCCCGAAGCCTTAGATTACATTCTACTCAACTGGAATGCAACAGATATTTCTTCCAGGTGCAGAATGGGAGTCTTTGAGTGGGGGATTTATTGGTTGACTTCTTATATGGGAATTCTTTTTCTTGGAGTCTTATTTAAATCTTGGCATCATTACATTTAGAAAGATATGAAAATTGGGCTGGGTGTGGTGGCTCACGCCTGTAAGCCTAGCACTTTGGGAGGCATAGGCGTTGGATCACTTGAGGTCAGGAGTTCAAGACCCGCCTGGCCAACATGGCAAATGTCTCTACTAAAAATGCAAAAATTAGCTGGACATGGTGGCTCACACCTGTAATTCCAACTACTCAGGAGGCTGAAACACGAGAATCGCTTCAACCCAGAAAGTGTAGGTTTCAGTGAGACTAGACTGCGCCACTGCACTCCGGCCTGGGTGATGAAATAAGACTGTGTCTCAAAAAAAAAAAAAAAAAAAAAAAAAAGCTATGAAAATCCATCTGTTTGCATGGATAGATTTATCCTAGACATCAAATCACTCTACCGGCACAATCTAGATTCCTTGGTGAGTCTTTTACCTCTAGAAGAATAAAAGTCATGAAACCCTTTAAGGAAAACCAGGTTCTAGTTACTTGGGCCAGGCTCCTGCTGGGATCAAGTGGAGAATTTCTTGCTTGGAGACACTGGCTCTCTGGCTGCCAGCAGAGGTTCTGACTACCAATGGGAGTCAGTGGAGTCGGAGCAAAGATCAAGCTGGCAGCTGCCGGATTAGGAGGACATCCGGTCCCCCCGGTTGCTGCCCTGCCTATTCTGTGAGCGACCCAATGACAGTGAGAAGACAGCATCATGTTGCCTTCACTAGGATCCTGTGCCACCAGGCGGAGGGGAAAGTCCTTTGCCATCTGGGAAAAGGGTGTCCTCCTCGGTAGATGTCTGAGGAATGGCCCTGTCTCAAAACGTGGAGAAAACTGACCCGTGTCACTTATCTCCATGGCAGATTAGGTACTTACATTTAAGGCACTAAAAAATAGGTTTAAATGACAACCTGAATGCCAGAAAATAAAACGCAGGAACGATTTAAACTCTTTAAGACTAGCTATTTCTCTACTACTACTGCAAATCATCCATGTACAGCGGGGGAACAAACCATGGGAAAGGCACCCAGCCCTCTGCAGACGTAAGTATCATTTAAAGTGGGTGCCATGTAGATGAATGAAAAAAACTGCTGGTGATTGTTCTCAACTTGCACATAGAAAATGAGTAGTAACCGAGTTATTGCAAGAACAAAACTCATCTGTCCCAAAACAAAGAATATTTTGTCCTCTACATGTTCCAAGAAACTTCTTGTCCAAGGAAGTCTTTTTAAGCCAATTTACCTCCAGCCAACAAGAGCCATCCTCTGAAGGGAATTTGCAGATATGTGATGATTGGATTGGGCCCAGCATCTAACCCCAATTCCCTCCACAGAGGTACACTGAATAACCCACGCTAAGGGACACACAAGATCAACACTGCCTACTGTTAAAAAGTTATCAGCTTTTAAAAAGTTAAAACGTTATCATTTCAAAGCAAAAAAATCTATACAAGTCTTCATCTTTGTCACCATTCCAGTCAAGCTGGACTTTTAGAATTATTATTTTAATCAAAAAAGAGGCCAAAGAGAAGAAAGCCAACTCAGGAACAAGGTTCCCAGTAAAGTTCTATTAGTTTATCAAAACAGGAAATATAAGCCATTTCCGCACATGCAGCTTTAGAAATTAAGGAAATAATTCCAACATGGTATTAGCAGGGCAAGGTATATGGAAGGGGAAGTGCAGGTCACAGCTGTACCACCCAGAACAAATCCTTCTTCCCCATATGCCGGGCAGGAAAGCCAGCCAATTCAGCTTCCTTTGTTTAACAGTGTTTCAAGGGCATCCTAAATAAATGTGTTCACTCTACAGAATGGTCTTAAAATAGTCACCGGCTAAAGACGGTGAAATGGCTGAAGGACAGGGGTGCTCCCCCATGTACAATAAATAAGTCCCATGGGCTTTTCTGGAGTGCCAGTGACTGAGCTTCCAATCCATCAAAGTGCTAAAAAAAAATTGTAGTTCTTTCACTTTTTTTTTTTTAATTCAAAGTATCCTGCTAGAGCTCTTCTTTTTCCTGTTCTGAAACTGGCAGCCAGCATTGCTGTGCCAATTCAAAACTACAGGAACTATAGGAACTGAAAATGTTTAGGAGTTCCAGCAGCTATGACTGCATGGATGCCTGTCCTCATGGAACTGGGAGACTCAGAGAAGGAAGGCAGAGCTCAGGCTGTGTATTTCGAACAGGAGAACCAGGAAGAAATGGCAGGAGTTCAACAAGAGATGGGCTAGACACTCTTTAGGAAGACAGCCGGCCTTCCTGTCTGGAAGTGTTCCTTCACTGTCTCCTAGGCGAATACCTGAGGAATGAGATCATTCCCCTCCCGGTTCAACACGGCGGCAAGACATAACCAGGAGGCATGACGTTCGGTGCCCTCCCCCTGAGTCATCGGCAACAAGCCACGTGTTTTCATGCCTGCACACCTATGCCTCTTAATGAGCAGTGACCGGCCAACTGGGCCACCTTCCATCTGTCCTCGGGCAGCTCCACGTCTGGGGGTGTTTTCCACACACTGTGTGGTTGGCAGGGCCACCTCTGACAGCCACACTTCAGTGCTGGGGCTTGAGTCCTGACGGGCAGGACTGCCTCCAGAAACAAATCAGGAATGTGACCGCCAGGGCATGCAACGTGTGGTGGGCCAGGGCCAAGGCCAAGGCACATCCCACTGGCATGGGTCATCCTGAGACGTTTAAAGCAGGCTGAACGACAGCAGAGGGGTGGCAGGTGGGGCCCTAGGTGGGGACTGCTGAGAACCTGGGAGGCTGAAAAGCAGGTGTGAGGGCCCAACCTGGAGCATGAATGATGTGGCAAAGGGCAAGACAAGGGGCAGAGTCTGGGCAGAGAAGCGGCCGGTCCTGCGGAGCCGCAGTGTCTGCACAAAGGGAGGATGTGAGGGTTTGGGGATGTAATTAGCCGCCACGAGCCTTCCGAGCCGAAGGGTCACCAATGCCTGGCTCCCCAGCCTGGAGCTCCTGACACGTGAATGAGAGTTGAGGCCCAGCCAATGCAGTCTGAGCCAACGCTTTTTTGGAAATACCTCGTCCCAGGCTAGAGATGATCTCAGAGCGTGGGTGGGCCTGGCCTCAGGTGAGGACAGGTGGGCCATCTGCCGGAGCGAGGAAAGGGGGCTTGGCATTTCCTGACACACAGCCTCTGCCCTGGCCACGTTGTCACAGTTCACACTAAATGCCTTTCTAGAGGCAAAAGGCAGCGCTGAGCTGGGCCTCCTCACCAGCGAGGAAGGCAGGTGTGTACTCAGGCCTGGCAGGCGGAGGCGTGCACCCAGATGTTGGCACTTGGCAATGAACCCCGATGAGCACAGGGGATGAGGTTCCGTCCAGAGCCCGCCCTCCCTGGTCTTTCATGGCCTCCCGTTGGTCTACAGAGAACCCTGGCCTTCACCCAGGAGGACCTGAGCCCTCATTTGTTGGGTGGAGACTCAGGGTGCCTCATCTTGAGTCATCTGGACTAGAAGCCTGGAACCTACACAGCAAACACCCAGCGTGTGAACATGGGCGTGGGGCCATCGTCAGGCAGGCAGGACAGTGGGCAGCACATGTGACAAGCAGCCTTCTTAGTGGGCATACAGCAGGGTGGTGGAGCCACGGAACAGGGCACTGAAAGGCAGGCAATTTCCATGTCGGAGTACCGGAGGGTGTCCCATCGAAGTATGAGTTACCTGCATTTGAAGGTTTCCTTGCCTGTCTTTGAATGTCTTGGCCATTAGAGTTCTGGTGTCCCTGCCTTGTCACTCCGAGTTACTTCCTGAAATCTGTTCCATCACCCGTCATAGCCACTGCCCCTTATATTGTCTATTGCTACCATGGGATCAATGGCTAAGACTGCTGAGATTTTCATTGCAATTTAGATATATTTATGAATTCATGGCTAAACTCTCCTTTGAATAGGGTCTTACTCACTTGATTCCGAAAGTTAATCTTAAATAACCTCCTGCCTGGGATTCCCAAGGCTTTGAGTTACACCTGAAACAACTCCTCAAAAGCCTCAAGTGAGAGAGAGTTCTCTTTCAAGTATTTTGAGGCTGCTCCTTCAGCGCCCCCCCTGCCACCCCCAGGAAAGCTCCTCATTTCCAAAATAGCCTCTCGCTGGCCTTCACTCCTGGCCCCTGGCCCCTAGGTTGTGAGGGTGACAGAGGCAGCCGAGGGTACTGGCTGGGGCTGCCCAGCATCTCAAAGCCCATCTTCTTGATGTCATCACGAAGTGGACACACAGCCAGCACTATCCTGTGAACCAACACGCACCCAGCTACCTTGCAGAAGGTGGTCCCCTGTGCTCAGGTGCCCCCGCACAGGCACGGCTGAGATGGAACAAGATGGGGGCCTGGGTGTTGCTATCTGCATCACGTGACTTCTGTCCCTCACAGCAGCAGGGCGTCTGTCAATGGGCCAACTGCCAGAAACCACCTTCCCTTGCCTCCTCTCCTTCTCTACCCTTAATATAGATTGCCACCTTTCATGTCTTTGTCAATCACTGATGACTGGTGAGGTGAGTACTTAGCTAGGTGGGTGCTTCTGATATTAACCCTTCAGTTGAGAGTCCACATCGGGTTAAGAAGAATGGGTGGGGACAAGAATGGGTGGGAAAGTCAAAGTCAATGTGAGTTTGACTTTCTTCTTCCCGAGGTGAGTGGCTGGTGTGTTTGAGTGGGTCTCAGCTGCACTGATAGGGGAAGGTCAGGGTGTGCTGCCAGCATCTGACGACCTCTGATTTCTCCACCCCAGTGCTTCCCAGGACCAGCCGGCTTCGCTTCTCCCGAGACCCGATGACTGGGGTCCTGCTCCTCTGTATTCACTGTTCCCTCCACTTTCAAAGTCTCTTCTTTTCAACCACAGCCGAATGCTTAATCACATATTTTACACACTGATGGAATGTGAGGATTTTCAATGCATGGAGTGTGAACCCCTCTGGGGTTCCATCCTCCGCAAAGAACTTGCTTTGGTACACACCGTTCCTTCAGCTTGGGATGTCCTCACACCCTCACCTTCCCTCTCAGTGCAGCTGAGACCCACTCAAACACACCAGCCACTCACCTTGGGAAGAAGAAAGTCAAATCACATTGATTCACATCTCCTCCCCACCATTCTTTTTAGGAACAGGATTTCTGCTGTGACACAGCATATGACTGTTTCTGAAAAATTCTCACACTCTGCAAAACCACACACCAAACCAACAAGGTCCATGGGAAAGAGAAAGCTGGGGCAGACCACTCGATACCGATGCAACTTTGTAACTAGGGCCTTAATAAAATTGGTAACAACCCTAATAAAAATAATAGCACAGTTTAATAGCCATGTTAACTTCTCAAATAAAGACATACTGAAGTAAATAAAGCACTTTCTCTTAAAGAAAAGTGACAGCATGGTTTCACAGAAGGGAGTGTAAGGAAGTGCTCAGACTGTTACGTTGCAAAGAGCAAGGACAGGATGACCAAAGACTGGGAAGAACCGTGCAGAAAGCACTTCTAAGCAGAGTGTGTGGCCTCAGTGAGGCAAGAGAGAGAATACCGGGGCCTCGGGGTCTTGTGAAGAGTTCTGTTCCTTGACAGTTTGCTGTGCTCACGTGTATTCATCTACTTACCCTTCAGCTACCCTGTTCCTCAGAGGTGCAAACACCATGCTGGGAAAAACACCATGCATGGACTAACGTGACTTCCATTTCATACTGACATCATTCTCTTCTGTTCCAATTGCCTATCAGCAAGTATGAGTTAGAGGAAATGTGCTATAACAAACAGCCTACTTCAATAGCCTCTCATTTATTACTCACTTAAATGTCGATGTTCTCACCAAATAACTAAGAAGAACATCAGCTGCATGAAAGATGATCTTTCATGAAGGCTATTTGTCATCATGTCATCCTTTTAATAGCCTTAGGGATTTTGTTCAGTCTCCGTGTTCGAACAGCGTTACAAGCAGCTTTTAACGCTTGTTCGAGAGGCCACCGATGTAACCATTGCTAGAAGTGAGTGTTCAGGCTTACAAGTGCACATGCAGTAAAGCGTTTCATATGTTACATTTCAAATAAATGTCCTTACATATTTATGAGCTATGTTTTTTTGTTCTGTTCAGTTAGGGAGAGACAGTCCACAAGACATCATCTAACATAAGCATTACCTCACACATTATCTACACTAAATTTTAATTATTTATACGGCATGCCGGTTCTTGGTATCCTTTGGCAGTGAATGAAAATGTGTATGTTGTTAGTGTTGGCATATAGGTCTGAGGTAAATATTAGCACTGTTTGTAAGAAACAAAGTTGATCCACCTCTTGAAGCTATTTATTCCAGAAAAGTATGTTCAGTTTAAGAGTTCTGTCCAAAACCCGCCCTCTGTGCTAAACTTGGGAGAAAAAAATCTGAAAAGCATGGAATGAAAGAGATCCAGCAATCCTTTTTCAGAATACAATAAGATTTCTGTTCTGGTTGATGAAGACTGGTCTAGGCAAGGAGGTCCCCCGTTTGCTTTGGCACGCAGAGAGCAGCACTGAGCCGCCCGGGCAGGCTCAGCCTCAGGAGCCTTCAGCTTTATCTTTGCAAACTTGACCATCAAAGTCCCAGGGGCTTTGAGGCCACGGGCAACAGCACACCCACACTACAGCCATTTTACCTACTTGCTGGCTTGGCTTCTGGGTTACAATTTCTGAATTTTTGCCCTGCCCTTTCTCCTGGAGGTACGCAGAAAAGTGAATCACACCTGACAGTTTTCAGACGGCGTATACCTATGCCTTACCACCTCAGCAGGGATTGAGGATGCCTTTGCTGTGAACTCACACTCAGTAGTTTTTTATTTGCCTGGAAGAATGTCTGTGCATAAAATCTGCTCTAAGCCATAGCAGATGCCTATTCCTGGGGCCAGCAGAGAAGCACCCATTGCATATGGATGGGTACAGGCAGCACTCTGTTATTTAGGAGTGGATTATCCACCTGGAAATTCCAACAGTGGATTTTTAATCCCACTCCTCTCTGCGCCTCAGCAGGCCATTGGGCTTTTAATTTTTGTGTTAGATGCACTGAGACCACACAGACAGTCACTGCAGTATCAGCCTCCGAAGACTACATGTGGACTAGGTTAGACCAAGTTTTGGATGCTAACCTCTGTTGATGAGGCTTATTTGGAATTAGCATGCACACATTTTTAGGTTTGAGCACTATTTTTAGAGTGTTTGTCCTGACTGTGGAATTTTAGGAGCCAGTTCTGCCCTGCTCTCCTGAGGCAGTACATGAAGACAGTTGATTTTTCTATCCTTTTGATGCTTAATCTGGAGTGTCTGCAAGAAGATGGGTTTTTCCTGGACTCCAGAGTGCCATGACCCTGCCTTGTGCCTTTGCCTCGCCCTAAGCTTCCAGCTGGGTGTGTGGGTCTCCAGTGCTGAGGATTTGGTTTGCTCTGAATGGCATTGTGTTTGGGAGGAACTTGATTTGCTTTGGACAAAGGGTGCCGGGGGCTCCAGGCTGGCGTTTTGGGGAGGTGGTCTTGTGAGGAATGCTCACCCCACATGACCTGCAGGGTCCTCATTTAAAAAATGGGTAGAACCTACTGTTCCTACCTCCCGGGGTTGCTGTTAGAATATAAGGAGATTTTAACCCATGGGAAGAGCTGAGGACAGTGCCCGGCTCCCAGCAGGAAGTACCCAGCATCTGTGGGCCATGTTCTTAATCTGTGTTTTATTATCTTCCCCTAGTGGAGGAAGATGCTGCTGTATCCCCATCTCATGATAAGACCTAGGGAATGGCAGGTGTCAACACTGTCATTGTTCAAGGAGGTTGCTGTGTATGGAGATACTTGCATGTTTTAGGATTCTCTCTCTCTTTTTTTTTTTTTTTGAGATGGAGTCTTGCTCTGTCGCCCAGGTTGGAGTGCAGTGGTGTGGTCTCGGCTCACTGCAACCTCCATCTCCCGGATTCAAGCGATTCTCCTGCCTCAGCCTCCTGAGTAGCTAAGATTACAGGCACATGCCACCACGCCTGGCTAATTTTTTTTTTTGTATTTTTAGTAGAGATAGAGTTTCACCATGTTGGTCAGGCTGGTCTCGAACTCCTGATCATGTGATCCACCTGCCTCAGTCTCCCAAAGTGCTGGGATTACAGGCGTGAGTCACTGTGCCCAGCGTTAGAATTCTCATTCAGTTAGCATGCAGATAATGCTGACCCTATACGGCTTACAGAATTAACCTTACAGAGGTCTTAATTTAATGCTAAGTTCTGTGTACCATTAATTTCTCTGAAGTAAGATTTTGAAAGGAAAAATTTAGTAGGTTAATTCATCTCTACTATGTTGAATTCTTAGCTTTCTTTATTCTCTTTCTTTTTAAAAATTCAGTGAGTAGCTGGCATAGGCACAATTTAAATGGCTCAACTATGCTGAACCTTGTACCCAAGGTCAACCAATAAGCCAGGGTCACTTGGGATCCAGGCCAAGATCCCCATTCTCTGTTTGTCACTATGAGTTTCAGATAAAAATTCATAAGTCCTGTCTAAGCAACAAGGCTTGCAGTCCCCCCTGTGTATCGAAAGTACTCTTATCGTATTACAAACAACGAACATGCTGAGATGATAAACATCCACAAGTGTGGACTTCCTCCCGTATTCTACGTGATGTCATGTGGCCCTGCTTTCGTATCCGCTTTTATTATGCTCCTGTCCTTTCAAAACAGACTCTGTGCCACAGTGCGACAAAAGCCAGGAAACGTCGGCCCTCTGGCAGCGAGACGGAGCTGGAAACGGGGAGCAACCGATAAAGCAGAAACACCTCCAGATGGAGAAGTAAAGAACCAGTCCTGACACAGCAGCTCGGTCTGGCGCCTCGAGAGCCGGTGTCCCCTTATGCACACCTGAAGCTCCTGCTCTGCTCCTCTGAAAGTGGAGTTGTTTTCATCAGTGCAGTGGACACTCCCCATGGAACGTCCTCTAGAAAACACTTCTGAGAGTCTGCTAAGTGCTAAAGATCGAAGAGCCAACAGGCAGGCCCCTTGCCCTTGGGGGAAGACAAGCCGGTGGCAGAAGCCCACAGCCCTGAACAGTAAATCTGTAACAACAGCTCATCAGCCACAGACTACGTAGACTTCGTTCCCCTAACCTGATGCTCGTGAGGGAGTCCCACAGCCACACTTAGCCACGGTTCCACAGGGATGGACGCCCAGCAGCTGGAAGTCCTGGCTATGGGTGGAATCATGGGAGAAAGCAGGGAACACAGCTTTGTGCAGAGCGGTGTGGGTCTGACACTCCACCGGAGAGAAGCCCTCGTCCCGATCACACCACGCGCTTGGACGTGTTTTAAAATGGGGTTCTGATGCGAAGGCAGTGCTTGCCACGGCCCCTCGCAGTGAATGCCGGAAGTGGAGGGCGGGCTTCTTTCCCTTCTCTGTCATGATTCAGTCTCTCCTGTCACCCCCAGCACACCCCTCCCCTGCCCCGGGGAAGCCACTGCCAGGAACCAGCTCCCTGACATACCATAAACAGTCAAACACTGATGACGCTCCCCTCCTGCCAGGTCACTGAAATCTTTTCCCTTAATAGACGATCCTCCTCCTCCTGTTGGTAGCAACCTACAGACACCCAAACACAAGTCAGAAAGGAGCAGAGTCCTCTGAAGTCCCCACAATGGTGGGGCTGAAGACACGCTGAGAGGACCCATGGGTCACACGCACACATGTAGAGCCGGGAGCAAGCGAGAAGCTGGGGTTTGCTCTTGGGCAACTTAACAGCCAAGGACACAGAGGGACCTCGAGACCCTTTTAAAGACTCTCTGTCCCTGTGCAGCTGTTTGTGCCCCGTAATGTCCTCATGAGCTACGGGGCTGCTCTTCTTCTGCAGCAGTCCTGAAGGACTGGACCCTTCTGTCCCTGGGCTAGAAGCACCCTTTGGAGGGGGATGAACATTAAACATTATTTTTTTTACACTTTCTCCCTTCTCAAGTCTTCTCATCCTTTTCCTTTATCCTTTTTATTTCTTTTACGTCTTTAGAATGAAGTCTTTGCAAAGGTGGATTTGCTGTATTTGCAGTCAGCTTAGATGAGGACCGTGGTCGTATCTGAGGCTAAACTGTCCTCTTAGAGGGGGCTGCAGGGGCACCACTGGAAGGAACAGAGGTTCTCAGACTCTGCGAACCAGGGGCCCACTTATTATCCATTCTACTTGTTACCCACCCTCAAGGATTCGAGCCATGCTGACACCATAAACCGCCAGCATGAACCTTCTTCCAATCAGTGTAAATAGTGTTACTGTTCTACACTGGGTTAGTTATGGGATACTCTATGAGTTTATACAGCTTCAATGAGTGCCACTGTTCCGTTTCTGGAATGCTTCTAAAGTGCCATAGACTGCCATTATTTGGATGGTCCAGATTAGCAACTCCTCAGGACCCAGCACCTCTACTTCGCTTCCTTCATTGATTTTTCCTCCCACCAAGTCTACTGAGCATCTATTATGGTCCCAGGTATTGTGCTAAGATTGAGGATACCAGGTTCAAAGATCAGATTTCCAGAACTGGAAAAGATGGGCAAGATGACTAATTCTGGGAGATCCCAGTCTTTTATTAATGAAGACCTACTTTTGACTCTGTTTTTGTCTTTTTTCCCCCCCCTAAATCTGAGGCTTGTAGAGAAAGAGGCTGTGCCGCTGGGAGCTGAGGCTGACATGCACTCTCTCTGGCTGGGTCCTCACAATTGGGTCACAGGCAGTAAACGCGTTTGAGACTGACCAACCAGGCGTCCGGGGTCAGGGACCCCTGTTCCCGTGATATTCCTCCCATGAAAACTGGACGCTACAGAGATTCTAGGTAACTTCCCTAAGATGAAGTCCCAAATATGCAAGCGCCGCTGACCCCCCTCCTCCATCCGGGAATCTCATTGCGGTGCTACTGCGACGACCTGCTGCCCCTCCCACGCCCGCTGTCCATCAGAATTCAGTCCTCTTTTTGCTAAACCATGGTTTTCTGCACAAAAGGTAAAAGAAATCCAACCCTTTGGGCCATTTAAAATCAAGTAACTGAACTTTCTCTGCACTCCATCACACTCTTCATCTCTGAGGTTCATGTCTGTTCTTACAAGATGATAACTTGAAAAAAAATTTCTTAAAGAACTGGCCCCATCATCTCCAGAAAGTATGTTAGGGACCGTCCGTGGAAGGCCTGGGCCTGCAGTACTGAAGGCAGAGGCAGAGCCGCCAGCCACAAGTCCCTGATTACAATCCAACAGTACCACTTTCTTCCTTTTATGGGGCATATGACTCTTCCAAACGTTGTCCTGCAGATACTTAAGAAAACAAAACAAAGCCCCAAACAAAACCTCGAGCTGCTTATTCCACATGCTTGTGACCTCTGGCTTCAGGGCAGCCGCCAGGCGCTCTTGGCTGTGGGAGCGAACCTGGGAGGGCGGGGAAGAGCAGCCAGACATTTTTTCAGCTTGTGTCTTCAGGGGACAGAAACAAGGCATTCTTTCCCGCTGCAGACACAGGCTAGCAGCTCAAGAAAACAATCACTCCTTTTCCCAGCTGCAGAGATGGCTGGATTGCCTTGGCTCCCGTAATCTTCCAGATAAACCATCCCTGGGGTCCCAGGTTAGCTTCCCGGCAGAAGCGCATTGTTTTCAGTGAGTGCTAACTGGGAAGGCCCAGGCCAGCTCCCTCCTGCTCTAGTAGAGTTATCTGGGTTCAGAGGGCTCCCTGGAGCCTCAGTGCTCTTCAGGGGGAGCATTTGACCCCCCACACAACATTTTCTGTGTCTTTTCCCCTAGTTTTAACAGTTGGCCACATGGCTCAGTAACTGTGCGTCTCTCTCTCTCTCTCTCTCTCTCACTGTTTTCATTGCCTTTTTGCGCTTTTTTGCCAGCTCATGGCAGACACTCACCATCAGAGCCTTGCTAGGGTTCTGAGCCCAAGCTCTTCCCAAGCAGTAACTGCTCAGCCTTAACAGAATATTCCTTCCTCTCTTAAATCGACACAAGACTTTTTTTTTCCCCCTAATTATTAGAATCAACTAGTGAAATATTTATAGAATCCAATAAAATGCACATAAAACCGACTCAACAAGGGATCACGGAAAGAGCCAGTTTGAAGATCCCCTTAGGATCCAGTTGAGCCACGCGCAGGCTCCTTAACCCACAAAGCAACAGGAACAGGGACTTCAAGCTTTTGGTATCATGCTGTTTACTTTTGAAGCGTGTTCATTTAGTGGGCTGCACTTAATCTTCACAAGTACCCATGCCCTGTCTATTTTTAACAGTTAAAAAGTGTTTGTTTTTCCCAAAGCCGTCCTGAGAAATGCGTTGGAGACACAGGCACACATAGCAGAACCTGCTGTAGGGACTTCCCTGGGACAGGCAGACTTCAGATTCTAGAGCCTACAGCACCGTGTCGGAGGCTACTTCGGTCAGCAGTGGAGCAGGAACTTCTGGATTGCAAGAGTGTGGTTAAGCGGGGGACATGAGCCTAAGCCTTCAAAAGTCCCCGGATTGACCATGGACCATGCTTTGTGAATTCCAAGGCAACCCTCTCTGACCCCACTACCAGCACATCTGCCCTCTGACGCTGGTCCAATCTCACTTCCACTCCCTATCGGGGCTCCCTGCCCATGCTGCTCTGGCTGGAGCCTGGCAACAGCTTCCAGCCCTGACAGATGCTGCCAGACCACTTCCTGTGCCCATCACTCTGGACTCCACTGTCCATCAGCTGTTGAGCCCTCGCTGGCACTTACTGGTTAGGACAACCCATTTTAAATCTTACGCTTACGATCATAAACAACAGCAGGGTACAGTGTCCTTCACAGGAGCCCAGTGGTTTCCAAACTTGGCGGGTGATCAGCATCTTGCTGGGTGTTTCTGAAACTCCCGGCGCCCATGCCCCATTCCAGAACTTTGGATTCAGAGTGACAGAACTGCATCTGTCACTGCCCTACAGGCTTACGGATCTAATGCAGTGAGCATATATCATACATCCTATGTGTACCAAACAGCATCAGCATCACACACAAACATAGCCTGTTTCCTCATTTCCCCTCATTTATCCTGGGAACACTGAAAAGGGCATTGCTAAACAGTGAGGCACCCAGAGCAGCACCTGGGAACTTCTGATGTAACTTGTATAGGAACTGATGTGCGTGTCCCATGAAGGAACACAGAGGTAACCCAGGCCACCTGGGAATGGATGCTGTGGAGAGAATGCCAGAGAAAGCGGTGACTCTTCCCATGAACTGCTTCAGAGGGAGCAGAGGACGAACTGCCTTTGCTGGAGGTTTCCAAACAGCTTTGCTACTCATCAGCGAAAACTTCAGGAAGAAGGCTCTGGGGCCAAGGCTCTGTGTATAATACGTTCAAACATCTTCAGGAAGGAAGCTCCCAGATGAGCCACTTGCAGATGAGACGCCACCCCCTGAGGTCCATGTCCTGCCTCCTATATTCCTCCAGCAAACCCCTGATACAGATAAAAAGGGACCTCTTTCCCCAGGAAAGGGAACAATGGTATGTTTAACTCTTTTTTCCGCAACATAGTCCTTTACAGATAAAATGAGGCTAGGTCATGGCAGGGATCAGAAAGCAAGCCCAGCCCTGGGCAGCGCGCAGAGCACTCCTCGAATGGCAGCTCTTGTTATCCCACTTCCCAGGCCTCTTCTAAGATGCATTTTGTTTTATAGACCCTATAAAAACCTACTTGTTCAACTTCATTTTGATATTCACTTCCCATTTTTTAAAAATTCATCTATTTTCATGAATAGTACCATTATATTCAACTTTCCGAGTGCAGTGCCATTATGATTCCCTGAGTGTTCATGAAGAATTGGTTATGCTTGAGACAATCAGACATATTATCAAAGACAGCCATCAGAATATTTTCCAGGAAAAGAGGAAATGGTCTACTCTTCATTAATTCCCTACGTTAATGTGCCAGAGCAGAGGAGAAAATAGTTCAAAACAGCTGAGACCAAAAAAGTTAAAAATCAAAAAACTCCAAGAAGATACATAGAGGCAAGCTTTTGTAGTTTTCATTTTCACACGTGTCAGCTCTGGGTGGAAAGGCGGTTGGAAGTGACGCGGTGGCCGTCCACAGGGGACTGGATGAGTCTGCATTCCCAACAGAAGCTCACGAGAGTCTTCTTTTTGCAAAGCACACTGCAGGGGAGCGGACTTCCAGGATCTCGTGGAGACTTTGAACAGCATGTGCCTCAGCTTCCTGTTTCCCACCCCTGCTTCACAAACGTGGCATGAAGATAGTGAAATAGTACATGTGAAGTAGTTTAAATTCCATAGGAGAAAGGCATCTTATAAATTTGAACCCAGAATTTTCTCTTCCTCATTTTGAGAGTAAAACGTCACCACCTTGGAGATGGGTGGCCAAGCCCTGGCATGTGATGGGTCTGGATCAGCCAGTGTGGACACTGGGGACTGGAAATTGAAGCTCTGTCACCACTTTGGGCACCAAAGGAGCTATATTAGTCCATTTTCACAGTGCTGATAAAGACATATGCAAAACTGGGTGATTTATGAAGAAAAAGAGGTTTAATGGACTCACACTTCCATGTGGCTGGGGAGGCCTCACAATCATGGTAGAAGGTGAAAGGCACGTCTTACATGGTGGCAGGCAAGAGAGAACAGGAGCCAAGCGAAAGGGGTTTCCCCTTATAAAACCATCAGATCTCGTGAGACTTACTCCACTACAAGAACAGTATGGGGGGAAACCACCCCCATGAGTCGATTGCCTCCCACTGGGTTCCTCTCAAAACACGTGGGAATTATGGGAGCTACAATTCAAGATGAGATTTGGGTGCGGACACAGCCAAACCACTTCAGTAGCCTCGGCTGAAGTGTTACAAAGAGAATTCAGGGGTCGCCTGTGTTGGAGACATGGTTGCAGGCAATGGGACCCCAGTGGGCTCCTGCTCCAGAGGAGGTCAGTGGACTCCCAGCCACAGGATCAATTAAGAGGACCCATGAAGGCCTGCATCTAAGCATAGAGGGCCAAGGGTAAGCCCAGGGATGAGAAGTGTAACACAGGCTGGGGGCTCAGCCTCTGCAGAGGGCAGATGCCCAGGGATCACGGCAGCAGCTCAGGTGAGGGACAGACAGACAGTCGAGGTCACCTGGAGCTGGGCCCCTGGCTCCTTATCTTCGTCCTCCCTGGACTGAAGACGGGCTGTGTGGATCTGACTGTGCTGAATCAGACTGAGGGGTGAAGCGGCCCTGCTCCAGGCGGAGAACATTCAGCATCTTCCCTGGTCTTTTCTCTTGCACTTCTTTCTGTATAACTCGGTTTATACTTTCTACATAATTTTGGATCTTTACTTTGTCTTAACATGAAGCGTTTCTCCATACTCCTAAATGCTCTGCATAAGAAAAGCATTCTGATATACTGGCTGCATATCATTTGTTCTTGAGAAAGCACTGGAATTTTCTTGACCTGTCCCGCAATATCCCGCATGGAGACTTTTCCAAGTTGCTTAGATTATAAATCCACACGGTAAGAAGCAAATATGTTGAGCTCCTAAACATCTTGAATGAGTGTGCCATGCCCATGACAGGTATGAAGGAAATGGAATGAGCTGCTGCTTGGGAACGGAAGCCGGCTCCCACGTGCGAAACCTGGATTTTAGCAGAAATGAGCCACGGATCTGCTCCCCAGACAGATGGCTACTCTGTGGTCTAATCTAAAGGAAGCCTCTGGGACAGAATCCTTAGGGCTTGTGCAGACACTTCCGACATGCAGATGGCGGCGGGGCTCATAACGGGTTAATGCGGGCCACGTCCGCTGTGCTTGATAAACAAAGGAACAAACAAACAAAGCAGAGCTCCAAAGCTGAGCCAGTCTTGCTGAATCTCTCGGTTAGGAGTCACAGCTCCCAAGAACGCCTTTTTACTGCCCAACCCAAGGGCATACACTACTCAGCCCCAAAGAGAGGCACTGACCGCGCGTCACTTTGCGCATTTTTATCAAACGCCTCTGTGTTCAGGCCGTGTCCAGGCACCCGGGACACAGGTCGCTCCTGTCGTGTGACCCTCACCCTCAAAGCAAGCACGGTCACCACCGTCCAGCCAAGCTCAGCAGGAGCATGGGGCTAGCACCCGAGTTCGGCTGCATGGGCGGTGCCAGCCCCACCATCACCTGACTTTCTAGACTCAGTTTCCTTGTCTGTGAGATGAGGATGACATTAGTTCTTATCTCAGAGGGTTAATGCAAAGGTCACCTGAGGTCATTCGTGTAAAGTGCCTTGCCCAGGACCTAGATTGCAATAAGAACTTATCATACATGGCAAGAACTCTTACTATTTATCATCGTAACTGTACAGCAAAACAGATGGGACAGCCCAAGGCCCGGAATAAAAGAACAGAAACATGGCAAGGAGTTCAGACTTGTGGAGGGGGCAGTCGGGTCGTGACAGGAAAGGTCGTACATGGTTGGGGTGTCGGAGCAGGACACAGCTCGTGGATGGTCCTGTTCCCATCTCAGGTACAGCAGGTGGTAGCCAAGGGACACCTCAATCATAAGCCATCTGAGGGAAGTTACACAATGTTTGGAGAAGAAAAAGTACTACAAGAAATCGCCCCATGAGGAGAATTAGAGAAGGGATGGGTGAGAAGAGACAGCCCCCGAGGTACCAGGACACACCCCCTTGCAGAAAGCAAAGCTGCTTCTCAATGTCACAGCTGGGAGGGCCTGGCTTGGACGAACCAGGTTGGATGTGGGATTGACACAGGGTCCCTGGACAGTAGGGCTACAAGGGGAGTAGAACTCCTAATGTTTTTCAAGAATATGGATGTGGAAGCATCTCAGATGTCATTAATGAAGAGTAAGCAGTGGGTCTTCTCTGATGATGAGAGGTACATCTCCAGGCAGGCAGTGTTCAAAGAGCCACATTTCCAAGTGACAGGGCCAGGGGCCTTCAGGTGGTCACCACACCCCTGGAGGGGGCATAAGTCAAGGTCGGAAAGTGGGGTGGAGCAGCGGTTTTCTTTGACGCTCAGGAATATCTCCTTGGGGACTGACCACGGGCACAGCTGCAGCCCTTCACCCTCCACCCTCTCTAGAAGCAAGCCTGGCTACCTGCAAGGACTTGGTGGGTTGGGTTGCCTCAAGCACCTGCTTCTTGCTGGCTCAGAGATACGACTTACACAGCTACCATGGGAATTTGGGCTTCTAGAAATGTCCCGGTGTGTTCAGGTTATGAAGGACTTTGACGGAGCTCAGCAGTGACCTTCAGCATTGCTCAGAGTAAGTGTGCATGTGAGAATACTGTGGATGCATAAACAGGTGACAAGCCAGTCAGTAAGGAGACCAGGTGCTACTGGAAGGACTCACTGGCCACCTTTCAACATAGAGCTTTTAAGGATGGCAACATATGGCACAAACATAGAAGGGGATTCCTCTATTAAAAGTTAACGTAGTAGAAATCCGGAGGAACCCATATTTCTATGTGTCCAACTTTTCCCTTCTTCTATCTGTGCTTGTCTTTTTAGGAACATCACATACCACCATCAACGTTCAAACTCGGGAGGACAAAATGGGAGAAGAGGGAGAAATTGCAGGAGAAGAAGGTGCTGTGTGTGGGAGCCGCCCCGTCCGTCATGGCCACAGGAGAAGCACGGACTTGTGTTGCTGTCCCTATCACTTCCTCCCTGCTTCACATCCCTCTTGCAGTTGAATCTCTGACCGAAACCTCAATAAAGACAAGGAGGACTTTGAAAACTGTTTCCCATGGCACTTTCCATTCAAAGATGGCCCAGAAAGCTCTTTCGGAGATCCCACGATTTAAAAAGTGAGCTTGGGTTCTGCAAATAGCTTATGTAGGTTCCAATATGCATTTCCAAACCTTTTGGTGAAGTCTACTTAATGTGTACTTTGCTAATAAGCCTTTCTTGATTTAACATTGCTAATCTATTTCTAGACACTGTAATAAGTTAAAAAAAGGAAAAAAGTATAAGGACTAAAAAGATGTAAGAGCATCATTATTTGCAGATCACATGATTTTATATGTAGAAAACACAACAGAATCTATTGCAAAATTTAGAATTAATGAATGAGTTTGGGAAAACACTAACCATAAAATATTGAGAAATTGGATGACAATAAAATGTAGGCATCAGCTTATTGGCCATCATTAAGACAGAAAAGACAAGCCACAGAGAGAAAAAAGGTCTTTGCAACACAAGTAACCAAATGGAGGATAGTATTTAGAATACAAAGCGTTCCCAAATGCGTATGGAGACTGACACCCAACAGAAAAATGGGCACAAGCCTGGAGCTGGCAGATCACAGAGAGAATATCCAAATGGCCAGCTGATCTATACAGAAGTGCTTGACCTCGCTAGGAATCAGAGAAAGGCAAACATTGTGAGAGTAAATACAAGATAGTACATTCCTGTGTTGGCTGTTTTGAGTCGGTGTTTGGGATATTGCCCCCATCTCTCCTACTGCCTTTGGTCTTAGGAACCTGGCTTTGTGGTTGTGAATGATTTGAATCAAAAGCCGCCGGGGTTCTGTGAGCACATCACTCTCCGCACCTCCCACGGGCTGTCGGGCCTGTGAGTGTACCTCCTTCCCCACCTCCTGGCACCGTGGGAGTCAGCAGCCCAGTAACAAGGGTCGGGCGTGAGTGTGTGTGGGCCTAGGCAGCCGCGGCCGACTGCCCCTCCTGGCTGTAGGACTTCATCGCTGTTGAGGTGAACAAGCCGGAAACGTTAGGACTCATCCTGGCTTTCCAACAGCATGGAAATCTGAGATGAGTAAAAGAAAAACTACTGCAGAAAAAATATTACGGAGATTTGGGATAGGTTTTCTATCCATCAAGTAATCTTGTTCTTGCCCCCACTTTTAATGACTCTCAAGTAATTGAACTGTAATATATGGCTTTCACTGTCCTTTGCAATGGCCTGGGACTATCACACGATTTTATTGGCATATTTTAAGACCAGTATAAAATGTTCAAGCTGATTTTTGGAGGATGGTAAGAGCATTGTGATCTTTCTAGAAGAAAATTATACCAGGAAATTTCCTATTTTACTTTTTTTTTTTTTTTAAAGCTGCATGGAAAGATAAAAGTATTACTGACCCTAAGAGAATCTAAACACCCAGGGTTTATTTAAACAGTATTTCATGAGTAGCAATGGCACAGTGAGGTCAGGAAGACGGGAGACACACCATAGAGGAATGTAGGGGGAAGTCTCCCCAGCAGCCTAACAGCCTGATTACCAAACTATTTAGAGAGGAACCACTCAGCCAAAATAGGTCAAAACAGGCAACTCCGCTGGCAGTTACTGCTAGAAAACTCTTCTTAATTGCTGTTTTGGAAACTAATTGCTCTCAGCAAAAAGTATCTAGTAGGAGGTCTTTCATTCAAAGGAGAAGGCCAAGTCAGTCCTGTTGCATGTAGGTGCAGCCTGGGAAGGCACCGCAGGCAGGGGACCACATGGTGCCCCTCGGACCAGAGGAGCGTTTCCAAGAGGAGAGGTGGCCAGACACTGGACACTTGGAAAAACAAAGTGCTGCACTCTGCTTTGAACCATAACAGAGTCCCAGAAATACTGGCCTGAGGAGGTTTTATCCTCTTTCAGAGTTGCTTAGATGAATTGTGAACAGGCAGATGGGGGAGTTTCAATAGACTTCAGGGGATTTGCCCCAATCGGACTGACATTCTGGATGGGAAGAGCTCTGGAGCTGGGACTGTCCCCCCGCCTCCGCCCCACGTCTCCTGGCTTCATTCCGACTCGCCACCCACCTACACAATGAAGCCACCAAGTAAAACATCATGTTACAGCAGTATCTTTCCACACTCGCCCCGAAACCTTACCCCTTCTAATCGCTGACACGTCAGTTGTCTGCTTAGTGACCTTTATAATACCAAAAATTCCTTTATTTAGCTTGCTTGAGATGAAGTCATGCAGCTATAAGAGTGACTTGCAAAACAAAATCAAGTTCCATTCTCAGTTAAAGGGGCCATGGAAAGCCTCAAGTCCTTAATGGTAAAACTCAGTCTCTGTCAACTTTCAGTAGAAAACTGTTACAGCACTTCCCAATTTTCAGAAGAGTAATTTGTATTTAACAAAAAACAAAATACACATAGTGTTCAATTGGGAACTTAAAGACATGTACTTATTGAATCTGTCACACTTGGTTTTGCCCTTTAAACGGACGAAAAGTTGGCTTCATCATACCGTATTTCACTGTGTGTACCAACCGCTCCCTCACCCCCTGGAATGATGCGCTTTGCTGGGTGTGCTGCACCATCACCGGGCGCTTTTCTTCCTCCCGCCAGTGCCACGGTGGTCATAACCTTCCTCTGTCTCTTTCCTGGGGTGGTTGAGAATACCAGATGGATGCATCCACCGAAGTACTTCAAACAGAGCCATGTGGACCTGGAATAATTCGCTTGGGACAAACCCTTTGAGTAGAAGAAAGTCACAGTTCCAACACCAGCTCTTCACAAACCAGAGGCCTCAGGCATGTTATTTATTTCCACTGGCATTTTTCTTTGTCTGCACTTGGTATGACAGCACCTATGCCCTCTATTTCCAAGGATTCTATGCGGATGAAGTGAGATAACACTTAGGAAACTTGTCTTTGACAAGAACAAAGAAACCACAACAAATATAAGACACCCGCCATAAGGGAAGAGGGTGGGAATTTTCTGCGGTATCGAGGGACAACTAGACACCTTCCCCTGCATGGAGGCCCACCTCTGGCTGGCTCCATCTTCCTTCTCCAGCTCCAGAACCACTGCAGCGAGTATGTTTTCTCTTAAAGTGTGGATTCAAGGTGAGTTAGTGGGGCAGTGGGGGGTGGTGGTTGTTCTCAGAGGTATACTGAGAATGTAAGAGTGATTGCAGTGGTGTCTTACATTATTTCAAAATGAGTGTCTCTTTTAAAACATTTGCATTAAAAAAATCTAATACCCCAAATATTGAAGTAACAAGCGACTTGCTTAAAGGTCTAAACGTTTCCATTTATCTACTTTTTCATTTTGTTCAGATTAGCATGTTTTCTATTTCTTTATCTGATTATGGGCTTGAAACACACCGTGCTAAAAAGAAGAATTTATTTTTCGCCAGAATGCAGGACCTCAAAGAAGTGTGAAGCTTGTTCCATAATGTAGTTCTACAAAGCGCAATGGGTTTTGGCCTGGTAGAAGGTTCTGTTCCTCATTTCCAAAACAGGCTTTTAAAAACAGTGAGTCATGTAATTTTCTCAAAAAGTGATCTAATATATAAAGTAATTTAGTTAGTGAATTAGATGACAGCATGAATTTATCACGACTACCATGGAGTAGGGCTCCATGATAGTCTTGGATCTGCCAGGATCTCAGATCCGCTAGGCCCTGCTGCTGGGTGGCGGGCGGGCTCTGTCTGCTCTGGGACCCTGGCTCACCTTCACAGGAGTCTGAGCGAGCTGGTCTAGGACGAGCCCTTCACAGAACAACGTCTGTATCTACCATCCTTAGGACCACACAGCAGCCATTGAGCTAAATTTGTCACTGCCATCGATCTCTTCTGAAAAGCGCAATGTTCTATTTTCATATTTCACAAGGATGAGGCAGAGAAAGACAGGACATGCTCAATGGACACGTATCTCAGCCTGCACCTCACCTGCTTCAGCTAACAGTGAGCTTGCCTGACGGGGTTGTCTATTCCTCCATGCTAAGCTAGAGTGGAAAATATTCCTAATTTTATTTAATGGTGGAAAGATTTAGATTGGACAGAAAAAAATATCTGAATTGGAAAATTTTGAAAACAGAAACAATGTTTAACTGATTTTTTTAAACATTCCAACACCTGAGCAAGGGAAGCATGGTCGTCCGACAGAGCTCTTCAGGACAGATCAAACACATTCGTAACATTTATCAGGAACGTTTGATTTTTGCCCACAAGTAAGTGTTCCAGAAGTTCCTTAAGAAGATTTTTTCGTAAACGGATTATATTCCTGACCAACTTTTCCAGAATATTAATTTAACTGATGGGTCCTTCTTGCCTACAGTTTACTGCAAAGTCAGAATGGTTAGTTTTGATTCATGAGGTTTATGATATATGATTTGGGTTAATAGTTCCGTTCATCACTTCATCACTTAAAAATACTGTTTCATACAAAATTTTAGGAAAATATAAAAACCTACTTAGACTTTACTAAGACTATGAGAAATGAATCATTTTCTGTATGTGACCAAGAAATTGCAAAGCTGTTTATACTCACAACTTGTTTAAGAGTTAACTTTTAAAAGATGATTGAGTAAGTGCTAAAACTTCGCTCAGGACAACTGCCTTAACTAATGATGAAAACAAAATTAGCTGGGGTGTGGGCCACAGCAGGAGAACTATTTCTCTGGAGCTGTTGGGGGAATTTTAACGCTTCACTGACACCCACAGAATGAATTTCTCTCCTAAAACAACACAAGCTGACTACTTCAAGCTGAATTTCTTTGTTTTCCCAACACCCCACCCCCAATCTCTTCACTATAGAAAGACACACACTTAAAAACCATCTGGGACTGTTTAAGAGAATCACGCTAAAGCACATTCAATTGCTTGTCTTTTAATGACAAGAGTCGAATGTAAAATGCAGGGTTATATTTCGGAGACTGACCTGCTGGGAGGGCTGGTTGGGTGGTGGAGGTGATATCACAGAGATAGTGTTTTGGATGGAACCAAATGTGGTCTGTGATGCCAGAAGAAGTTTGTCTGAAATACCCAGAGTGGGCGATTGTGCGTGCTGAGATCTAGGGGGTCAGGGAGGACCCTCGGGAAGGGCTGGAAACAAGCCAGTGGAGGGGTAAACAACCCAACCAGAGTAGCTGGTGAGACTGAAATTCCAGGGGTGGGGGCCCCCTGGGAATCATGAGCCAGGGAGGGAGCAGATGTGAGAGTGTGCGTGCTGGGGACAGGCCAGCCTAGGTCAGCACCTTAGAGCTGGCGCAGTGGTGAGCGTGTGTGCTGGGGACAGGCCAGCCTAGGTCAGCACCTTAGAGCTGGCGCAGGGGTGAGTGTGTGTGCTGGGGACAGGCCAGCCTAGGTCAGCACCTTAGAGCTGGCGCAGGGGTGAGTGTGTGTGCTGGGGACAGGCCAGCCTAGGTCAGCACCTTAGAGCTGGAGCAGGGGTGAGTGTGTGTGCTGGGGACAGGCCGGCCTGGGTTAGCTCCCACAGAGCCGGGGCGGGAGCGGTGTGTACTGGAAACGGGCAGAGGTATCTGGGTTGTGAGTCTAATTGAATATTACTTAAAACTTCTGGAGACAAGAGGAGGGGACACATTAAACAGGCTTATCAGGAAGCCAAGCTAATTGTCTATCCTTGATCAGGACTTTCAGGTCACAAAGTGGTCACGTTCTTGAGCGGGCGGGTGACTGCCATCTGAGACTCTGTGAACTGCTCTGATGTGGGGAAGCCACCCCACACTCAAGGGAAGGCTGTGCTGTCCACAGGCTGACCACCAGGAAACAGATTAGGAATTAGATGGGACGTAGGGGGTTCCACTGGGCACCTCCCCCACCTGACCAGGAGTCACTGATAAGGCAGGGGCAGCAGGAAGGGCCCAGCATGTCCCCTCTATGTGACCTCGTCCTGAAGGCTGTAGGGCCCCAGATGGGCCCCAGTATGCTGGGGTGAGTGACAGCTCAAATGACAGATGTCCTTAAACAGCCTGTTTCCACAATTCCTGGGGCCTGCGATGTGCTGAGGGCAAGAGAGACTGAAGAGCTATCTCTGTCTTGAAACACTCTGGGGAGTCCCTGCCAAGACGCAGTGACTCAGGGGAGCAGAAGGCTGTGAGCTGCCTCTAGGGGAGAGGGACAGAGGCGCTGAGGTTTAGGTGGGTGAGGGGGGAGAGGAGAAAGGGCAGGAATTGGCACCTTTTGGGGGTGTTTATTCTACACCAGACCCTGTGGGTAAGTGCCTTATGTACACTGTGGAATTTAATTCTACCAGCAATTTGCTGAGGGAGGATTATAAATTCATCTCACGGGGGATGCATTTTCTAATAAAAAAATAAAGATCTCCTCCCAGGTTCTGCAGGGACTGATGGAGCCAGACTTGAACTCTGAGGTGGAAGCTCCTCACCCCTTGGCGAGGGCAGGTGCCACCTGAGTTCTAAGCAAATGACTTAAAATGAAATTCGGGGGCTGGGCTTGGTGGCTCATGCCCGTAATCCCAGCACTTTGAGAGGCTGAGGCGGGAGGATCCCTCAAGGTCAGGAGTTCAAGGCCAGCTTGGCCAACATGGTGAAACCCCGTCTGTATTAAAAATCCCCCAAAAATTAACTGGGCGTGGTGGCAGGCACCTCTAGTCCCAGCTACTTGGGAGGCTGAGGCAGGAGAATTGCTTGAACCCAGGAGGTGGAGGTTTCAGTGAGCCGAGATCTCGCCACTGCACTCCAGCCTGGGCGACAGAGTGAGACTCCCTCTCAGAAAAACAAAAGAAATTCGGGAACAGGACACACTCACAACGCAGGGAGTGCCCATTTCTCCTCCTTGACAACGCACAATGCGAAGTACAGCTTCCGTGTCCTGAAGGGAAGGGCAGCACCTACCAGGGTAAGGAATCTGAGAAGACGACAGAAAGGCCAAAGCGACATGGGGGTTAGAAGCCTCCGGGAGGAAGCCTTTGGTGATCAAGTAGCCTTAGAACGTGTTCAGGCCCAGCATCCTCTACCCCGGTCACTGATCTTCTAATACGATTTCCCCGGGAGACACTTCTAGGATATATCTGGGGACTTAACCTTTGCTTTTATCTCTAATATGCGGTTTCTTTCATGAAATTTTCCAAGGACCCCATCTGACAGATGTTTTAACTAGAGTGCATCAGTGCATGGCTGACCATCACCAGGGAGAATCAGGTATCACTCCAGGAGAAACATGGCTGCCTTTAACAACTTAGGAAGGTAACAGGTGCGGGGGAAATGTGCTTTCGACTTCATTCCAAAAAGAAAAAAATCTTTGGTTAAACTCTCCACGAAGCATGAGTCTCACTTTCTGTTTCTGATTATTGGTTCTAAATGCTTATTAAAAATGTGTCAATTTCCCATTATTATGATGTATACATGTAGCTTAAACCTTGTTAAAAGGCTGAGCTAAGATGGTGTGAGGAAGTCCGTTTTGGGGGATGCCTGCGTTTTCATCCAGTCAGTAATGAGGCCCCTCTCCCCAACCTCCTCGTGCCTGCGAAAGGCTGCTTTTGCCATGCTCAGGGTCAAACCTGCTCTTACGCAGGACAGGATCCTGGAAGGCTCAGGCCCACAGGTCAAAGACGGAGAGCTTTGCAAATGAGAAATCCCTTAACGCTTCTAAAGAACCAATAGATGCAAATTATCTTTCCCTGACTCAATTCCTAAACCGTGCATGTATCGGCAGGCAAGTGTAGGGTGGCCTTCACGGCATTTTAAAGATTGGCGGGAGATTCCAGGGGCCAGCAAGCCCCAGCTACACACTTTTCTGATTGCTGGAAAACAAATATTCAAGGGAGAAACAATCCCGAGGCCAGAAGAGCCCTCCAGAGGCTGTCTTCTAGGACCTGCTGGTCACTGTGGCCCCCTGGGCAGCGGCACCACCATCACCTGGTAACATTCGGAATGCAGAGTCCCAGGCGCACCAGACCTGCCTGATCCAAATAGACTGAGTCAAATGTGCATCAGCTGGTGCGGTGCTGCTCAGACCCGTCTCTTCTGACCCCCGGCCAGGACTGGGGCTTCGTGTCCAGTGTGCTTTCTCATGCATTTAGGTGAAGAGACCTCCCTTCCCCTGTGGACTCAGATTCCTCTCCTTGTGGAGGTGCCTTCTCAGTCAAGCTCCTTCCTCCAGTGACCTCAATATCAAGAGCCCAGCAGGACAAAGCTCAAGAAGGAGCGAGTCCAGTTGTCACCCACCAGTGGGTGTTGGTGGACAGCGACCACCACATCCAGGGACTGTGTGGTTTCGGCCACCAGACCACCTTCCACATTCTTACCCTTGAGGTCCGTAAAGCTGAGTTTCTGGGAGTGCAAAGAAGGCCACTGGCCAACCTCTGCCTGCCCTGAAGAAAAGCACAGCTCAGCTCGTAGACTGCTCACTGGCCAAATGTCTGGCTTCCCTTTGGGTTGAAGCTCAAGAAAAAAAAAGCATGCTATTAAATTGAAATAGTTTGGCACTCTGTCTTGCAGTTGAAGCATATTTTGCATTAGTTTGACTTTGCAGATAAGCCAATGTCTGTCTACCCAGTAGTTTTTTAGACAGTAATTCTAATCAAGTGAAACCAATGAGAGAGGAACTTTCAGTTGACCCAAGGTGCACATTTTTGAGGGCCATGCGTTTTGCACTGAGCATAATGATTTGTGCTGTGATTCTGAACAAAAAGTCCCCAAACCACTTAGCTTCGGTCCTGGCCAGGAATCTCGCCTTTCCCTCTCTCTTCCTCCCACCAGCTCTGTCTATTGTGTGGCTGAGACTCTAGCTGCTACAGCAGATGCCCAGCTGGGCACTGGGGGCGTGCCCACGGCTTGGTCCCTATCCTCAGGGAGCCACCTGGGGCCTGTGCTTAGGTGTGGTGGGGAGGAGGAAGCCCCTTTCCTTTGGAATTTTCTTACTTCACCTCTGCCTGCCCTCATTGTATGCAACACTGCGGGCAGCAGGTGGGGGAAAGCTGCTGCTGGGGATCCTGCATGCTCTCTCTGTCTAGGAGAGGTGCCCGTGTGCCGGCCCGCAGCTTCCCAGACACTCATTCTCTTCAGCTCCAGGTTTTACAGCTGCAGAGACATCATATTTAGCATGACTAACTCAAAAAATATAAAGAGCAAACAGCAAGACGGGCATCTGGAATCCACAGGAGGCCCTCATCCCGACGCCTGACGTCATCTCCTGCGAGGGGCTGCCCGAGGATACTCTCCTCCCCCCAGGCATCGGGGCATCACCTGGTGAGAGCTCCCTGACCACACAGGGTGCAACAGAAATTCCAGAGTCATGAGTGGGCCTCTGATGTCCGGTCATAGGAATCTAGGGCAGTGGGGCAGCAACAGACCCTTGAACTCGGGGAAACGTAGCCCCCCACCCCTGCGGTTTGGACTTCCAGTGGACTGACACCACTCCTCAATCAGCCGCAGGTTTTCATAGAATCAGTGGATCCATAGCTTGTCTACTTGGCCCTCCTAGACTGTGCAACAGTGCCCTGGCTGGGTGGTTGTGACAGCTGGTGCTGCGGGTCACGCCAAACCCTTCGAAATGTGAAAATCAGATGGAAACCCGCCCTTCGTTAGCCTGCTCTGGGCATCTGCCCTCCTGCTCCAGCTGGCCTGACTCGGGCGGCCCAGAAGCCTCTGATCATGCCGCTGCCAGCTGCCCTTACAGAGAAACCTTAACTATCTTAGGGTTCCCGCAGAAAAGTTAAGTAACACATTTATTTAATAAAATCCTTCTAGCACCTATGTGAAGGTCCCTGTGCTGTGGGAGGACCTGGGGGATGAATAAGGCAAGGTCCAAGCCCATGGCAGCCTGAAGTCTGGCAGGGAAGAGAAGGGCAGTGACCAGAGGTGGACACTGGCTCCCTGTCTCCACTCTCCTTCTTCTGACCCCGGTGCCACAGGAAGGGGGGCGCTGGTGACTGTCAGTTTGGTGAAGCCATGGGGAAGACCTAGGCCTGCCCCTGATCACAGCCTCCTTTTGGGGCTCACAGCTCCTGCCAGGGTTCCCTATATGTCTTCTTCCCTTGTCTCGAGTGTCCACCCCCTCTCCTCCTCCTGAGGAATCTCATGCACTCTGGGCTTCAGGAACTGCTCTAGCTCTGCTGCCTGCACCTGTATGGGCAACCCAGGCCTCACTCACTGGCTTCCCACCCAGACACCCAGTTCCTTCCTGGACAGCTTCCCATCCCTGTCCCAGAGGAAACCAACTCAGTGCTGGGCCAAGCCAATCTCCCTTGGAAGAGTGGTGAACATTTACCAGAAAGCAAAACAATCATCAAGAGGAGAGGCATAGGCAGGCCACCTCGGAGGGACAGAGAGACAGCCCACCTCGGAGGGACAGAGAGACAGGCCACCTCGGAGGGACAGAGAGGCAGGCCGCCTCGGAGGGACAGAGGCAGGCCACCTCGGAGGGACAGAGAGGCAGGCCCCCTCCGAGAGACAGAGAGGCAGGCCGCCTCGGAGAGACAGAGAGGGAGGCCAGCCTCCGAGAGACAGAGAGGCAGGCCACCTCGGAGGGACAGAGAGGCAGGCCACCTCGGAGGGGACAGAGGCAGGCCACCTTGGAGGGGACAGAGAGGCAGGCCAGTCTCCGAGGGACAGAGAGGCAGGCCAGCCTCTGAGGGACAGAGAGGCAGGCCAGCCCCAGGCTCCCTTCCCCCCTTCCCCTTCATCTGGAGCTGGGCCTTGCAGGCCATTTTCTAAACCTCTTTGATTTGCAATGCCTGACATTAACCAACTGAAACCTGTCAACTAAGAAAACAAAACTGAGTTCAAAAGTAAGAACTTTTAGAAGTATAGCCCTGTTACTGGGGTTTAAAAAGGAAGGAAATTCTGCCCCGTGCTGTAATGTGGATATACCTTCAGGACTGACATGGTGTGGCCCTGTCCCCACCCAAATCTCACCTTGTATTGTAATAATCCCCACATGTCAAAGGCGGAGCCAGCTGGAGATAACTGAATTATGCTGGTGGTTCCCCCCATATTCTTCTTATAATAGTGAGTTCTCATGAGATCTGACGGTTTTCTAAGCATCTGGCACTTCCCCTGCTGGCAGTCTCTCTCTGCCTGCTGCCATCCATGTAAGAGGTGTCTTGCTCCTCCTTGCCTTCTGCCATGATTGTGAGGCTTCCTCAGCCATGTGGAACTGTAAGTCGCTTAAACCTCTTTCTTTTGTAAATTGCCCAGTCTCGGGTATGTCTTTATCAGTAGCATGAACATGGACTCATACAAGCACATTATACTAAATGAAACAAGCTCGTCACAAAAGGACAGACGCTGCGTGATTCCACTTACATGAGGTCCCTAGAGCAGTCACACTCACAGTGACGGAAAGCAGAGTAGATTAACAGAGGGTGGGAGGAGGACGGGATGGAGACTTATTTCATGCACATGGAATTTCTGTTTGGGACGATGAGAAAGTTCAGGAGATGGACAGTGGTGATAGTGGCACAGGAGCATGACATACTTAATGCCACTGAACTGTCACTTAAACATGGATAACGTGGTAAATTTTATGTTATGTATATTTTACCACAATTTACAACAATGAAAAATGTATTAAAAATGGACACAGGTTTGCATTACATATATGCGCTCTCTCTGTGTATACGCACACACATATATACACACACAGACATACACACACACATGCACACTATATAAATACACACATACATGAGACCTGATGTAACATTAATAAGATTATTTTCAGATGGTTGGTTTACAAATACTGTGTTTGTAAGGTAGGTAATATGTTGATAATGTGCCAAGGTTTTATTTTTTATCACAGGAAAGTTACCTAGTTTTTAAACACATGAAGTATTTAGAAAGAATAAAGATCTAAGGTAATTTTTTTAATGTGGAAAGGCTAAGAAAAGCCTATGAAACAGGCCTTTTTTCTATGTTTATTCTTAGAGACTCTAGTTAATTAAACCCAATGAGGAAGAAAAATCAACAGTGGTAGGCTTTTGTTCTCTCTCGCTGATGGGTAGAACTGTTGAAAGAGGGAGACGCTTTTGAAAGGCGCTATAAAATGAGAAAAGGCGGCCTTTAAAATGGATGAACTCTATCTATCTATGAGCTTTCCCATTAAATACATTTATTTTCTTTGAGACACTGCTCTGTTTTTATATAAAAAGAAGCAGATGGCCTCAGAGTTAGACTCTGTTCAGAGGGAACTAAACTTTCCCGTTACTTGAAGTATGTCGGCATCATCCCATTCCTCGTTCTAGAACTTCTAGACAGGATTCAGTACTATTCTTAATTGCGTTTACTTCTTAAGTAAAGAATTCTTGGATTTAAAAAAAAAAAATCAAGCGCCAGCATGACTAATCTGACTTCCTTCCCCCTCCTGAGTGAAATAACTCATTTGTTTCTAGACCATTAAATTCCAATCAGGGTGAGAAGCAGATAACAAACCACTCTTATTGGAGAGCAGAGAAATTGCCCAGAAATCTCAGCACTGGGACCCCAGGGGAGGTGTGAGTGTCACCCACACAGCAGGGGGGTCGCCGCAGGGGGCCAATGACTGGGTCACCCAGTGCCCGGAGGTGACCTGGCAGTGCCACCCGCCAGCCCCACCTTGCCACCTTACGTAACGGGTTAGGACTGCTCCTGGGTTGTGCAGCTGCGCCTGGCCAAAGGAGAGCCCAGGATGCCAGAACCACAACCTTCAGGCAGACAGAGACACATTCACGAAAGCCAAGGCAGACAGCTGAAAACTCACAGTGCCATGCGGCTTAACTAGAAATGCCTTGACTTTTCCAACCTCTGGCACCTTGATGTGGGTAAGCACAAGAAAACCTGATGTCTGCACATACTGGAAGGAGATTGGCATATCACAAAGATACAGAACCTCGATCTACTTGCTGTTAAGATTCCTTGTTTTACAACAGGAAGGAGGAGGCTGGACAAGCATACTTGATGACTAAGATTAAGGAAATCCTGTCTGAGCTAAGACTGTCTTGGGGAAGGGAAGGGAGCGCTGCAATCTGGCGGGGAACGGCTAGGAAAGGAAGGTGGATTTACAGAGGAAAGGAAATCACCTCAGGTCCCTACTTGGTCTTGAATCATAACTTGGATGGATGTTACAATCAGGACAATTACCAAGTAAGGAAGAAAGGGAAGGAGGTGATGTTCTTCCCTGAAATTTCCAGCTGGAATCTTCCCGAGGGAATCCAGGCCTTGGCCTTACTCACCTGGGTGTTGGAGGGCACAGTCTAGTCTGGGAGGCCTTTCCATGCTAATCTGAGAAGCAGCCGCCCTGCTAGGAAATGGTATGGAGGGAAATCTTTCTGTTCTCTTAAGAAGGAAATTCTCTCCTAAGATTCTGTTTTGCATTTTTATATCATGTTGCCAGACCAAAGCCTCTTGAGTTTTCTTGCTTGGCTAAATTATACTTGTGTCTCAGTTATTTGAACAAATTGTTCTTTGTTTATAAGTGTTTCCATTTGTTCTGGAAATAAGTTAGTTACACCTTGACTGAACTTTAATCAATATTAAAATGTTTCCTTTTGCTGACATCTCCCAAACTTATAGAAAATGGAAATAACCGTCTCAAGGCATCAGGAAGGCGCATCTCCACCAGCTCTCCCTCAGCAGCCACCTGCTCAGAGCCACCGAGACACTGCAGGGTCTCAGCACTCGAGGCACCAGAATCGTGAAGACCAGAACCTCCTCCCACGGGCCTCCCCCACCCGCCAGTCCCACTGGTCCACTTCCTCCTATCCTGGGACTATGGTTCCCAACAGTAACTTCTAGTTAACCTGAACTTTATGTGGCTTCAAGTTATTTAGGTATTGAGGATGAAGACCCACATTTATTAAAAAACAACAACCTAAAGCCAGGTAGTCATTAACTAGTATTGATCAAGTGCTACAATGCTAAGATTGCTAAACTCTCTACAGCCAATTTCTTCTTGCTCCTCCCAGCACATGCATAAGGCAAGAACTATTTTAACCCTGTTTAAATGTAACTAAAGTGTAAGTGAAATGTAACTAAAGTGTAAAGAGCTGAGTACCCCCCCCAGCATCACCTGGCCAGGCAGCAGCAAAAGCAGTTTCAAACCCAAGATCCCAGCTGGCCCTATTCCTGTGGGGCCCATGCCTGAGTTGTGACGTTCCCTGTGAGCAGGGTGAGTGGGGGCTCTTACAGGCGCTTGCTGAGAAGCACAGCTGCACATGAAATCAGTTGTGCTGAAAGTTTCATAGGGAACAAACAGATAAACTGGCTCTCAAATAGTGAACGTCTGCAGGTTGCTCTCTTATCACAAATAATCCCAGACGACGTATTTAATTTAAAATTGGGTCAGATGGTTGGACAACCCTGCACCACACAGACATGCACACACGCATGCACTCACACATGCGTGTACACACGTGCACACACACATGCACACACGCACGCGCGCACACACACACACACATACACACATACGTACGCACTGATCAAACTTCACGGTCCTAGCTTGCCCTTGCTCTGACCCAGATGTGAATCCATGGGAGGATGAGTGTTCTAGAACTCCTGAGTGACCATTCTTCCTAGTAGCATCGGACACATTCATTTAATGAATGAATGACACAGAAACGATCCCACTGTGACCCTGGGAAATAGTTTTGAGTATTCCTGTTGACGGACGAAGACAAGCATTCTCAGAAAGGAAGAGTGACTTTCCCAGTCACTGAGCTCAAGCCCACAGGTTCCACCTCTTTTTAACAGACCACACCTTAGCCCATGGGGACTTCCATGAAAACACCAGCACAAATACAGGGTAGTGAGAGCAGACCCAGTGTAAGGAAGCTGGCATTCGTCCAGGGAAAATGGAATCCTGCCGTCACTCTGTAGCGTCCACTGGGTCTCCCATACGGCTAAGAATTTTAGGAAGGTTTCTTTTGCCCCATAGGAGCTCAGTAAAATCTTTCTCTAAATTACAACTAGAACAATTTTACAACAGCCAAACACAAAGCTGTGTTTGCCCCTCCGGTTCCCCTTAGCAGCATCTACCTTAGTGGCCTGGAGTTTCAAGCCGGACTTGGAGAGGGCTGGTTGGGATTGTGTCTGCAGGACTCTTGGTTCTGCAGGTGAAATTGTTCCTTTGCCCATTCTCACATATTTCTTGGTCATCCTTTAAGGACCTCTACTGAGTATAGTCATCTTAGCCTTTATTTTTCAGAGTTCATGAGGCTACTCAGTCTCCCTCGTGCCTCTGTCCAGCCTCTCTGCAAAAGGGACCCTAAAGAAACAGGTCTGTTTCCTGCTCCCCAGAGGCATCCATAGTCTCTTTCTGCCTCAGCTGTCCTCGTGGAGAAAGAAACCAGGAGCATCCTCTGGCTAAGTGTATGTGTGTGTGTGTGTATGTGTGCATGCATGAGCATATGTATGTATGTGTGTGTGTATATGTTTCTATGTGTATGTGTGTGGGGGTGCACATGTGTGTCTCTGTGTATCTATGTGCATGGGTACATCTATGGGCATGTGCATGTATGTCTATGTATATGTTTGTGGAGGGTGCAAGTGTGTGTTCAGGTGTATGGATGTGCATCTATGTATGCATGTGTACACGTATGTATGCACGTGTGTGTGCATCTGTGTGTCTGTAGTGTGTGCGGGGTGCAAGTGTGTGTCTATATATGCATGTGTGCCTATATGCATGTGTGTGCATCTGTGTGTGTGTGTGGGGTACAAGTGTGTGTCTATATGTGTGTGTGCATCTATATGCATGTGTGTGCATCTGTGTGTCTGTGTGTGTGGGGTGCAAGTGAGTGTATATGCGTGTGTCTATGTGCATGTGTGTGTATCTGTGTGTATGGGGTGCAAGTGCGTGCATCTGTGTGTCTGTGTGTGTGTGGTGCAAGTGTGTGTCTATATGTGTGTGTGTGTCTATGTGCATGTGTGTGCATCTGTGTGTCTGTGTGTGGCGGTACAAGTGTGTGTCTATATGCGTGTGTGTGTGTGTGTATGCGTATCTGTGTGTCTGGATGTGTGTGGTCCAAGTGTGTGTCTATACGTGTGTGTGTGTCTATGTGCATGTGTGTGCATCTGTGTGTGTGGTGCAAGTGTGTGTCTATATGTGTGTGTCTATGTGCATGTGTGTGCATCTATGTGTCTGTATGTGTATCTGTGTGTCTGTATCTGTGTGGTGCAAGTGTGTGTCTATATATGTGTGTGTGTCTATGTGCATGTGTGTGCATCTGTTTGTGTGTGGGGTGCAAGTGTGTGTCTATATGTGCATGCATGTGCATCTGTGTGTCTGTATGCATGTGTGGGGTGCAAGTGTGTGTCCATGTGTGCATGTGTGTCTATGGTCATGTGTGTGTCTATGTGCATGCATGTATGTGTGTGCATCTGTGTGTCTGTGTGGGCACAGGGTACATATGTATGTGTGTGATGTGTGTGTTCTCTCTTTATCTCTATCATCTATCTCTGTACATTCCATGTAGATTGATAACATATTTTCTACATATAATATATATATCTGTATTTTACATATACAACATTTGACATATTTCACCTGTGCATATCTGTTTGTGGCTGGGATTTATTCACCTAGCCAGTGGCGAAGAGCAGAGGTTTTAGAATCGGCAAGTCCTAGGTTTCACTCCCCACTTTGTTCCCATTGACCCTACCAGGTGCCTTCCTGCACGTGCCTCAGTTTACCCATCTGTGAACCGTCCATGATTTACAGCAGTTCCCAGCACCAGTGGCTCAGCCAACAGGAGTTGCTGTGTTTCTCCCCCAGGGTGTTTTAGCTGCTCCCAGAGGTTCTAGAATGCTAGGAATGCTCTCTTAGGTTTGGTTCTGGTGATCCAGCAAAGAATCTCCCAGGGGACCCCTTCCTTTCATCCAATCTGGAGACGAATCACAGCTTTTGGTGCAGTCCAGAGCATGCGTGTTTGACCCTGTGCACTAACAGAAGCCTTTCTCGGTTCTCACAGGGTCCCATCACTCCACAGTCAGGGATCCAAAAACACTCAACATGCGGGAAAAATATTGTTACATAATGTTTACCAGGTACCAGATAATCAGTCCATGAAATTCAAAAACACACATTCTTCTCTAATTCTCACATGGGAGATCACTGAACTGGGTAAAAGCAACAAAGCAGGAATTCTATGGGTGGGGTTGAAAACAATCCCTAGGAAAAAATGCAAGTCTTTCCTGGACTGATGCATGCTTCCTTTATCGTCATATACAGCTAGTTTTATCCAGTGGGAGAAAGCAGTTAATTTGGGGGAAGAAAACCCACAGTAAGAATAAATACATTTTTAATCTCATTTTTTATTAATAGTTCCATGACTGTACTCCTCAATCAAAGGATTTGCTTGCATTGCTGCCAACTAACTGCAATCATTTATGTCAGAAGCTCTGTCGAGGGCCCACTGGATTTCAGACCTTCAGCAGATACAGGTACCTGTGAATCATTCCACGAGGGCCGATGCAAGATGCCCTAACTCGGATCGTGGGGAGCAGCACTGTCAGCCATGGAAGACATGCTTCTGGGAGAAAAAGTGGGTGATGGTGGGGCGTGGTGGCCCATGCCTATAATCCCAGCACTTTGGGAGGTTGAAGCAGGTGGGTCACCTGAGGTCAGGAGTTCGAGACCAGTCTGGCCAACATGGTGAAACCCCGTCTCTACTAAAAATACATAAATTAGCTGGGCATGGTGGGTCGTGCCTGTAATCCCAGCTACTTGGGAGGCTAAGGCGGGAGAATTGCTTGAACCCAGGAGGCGGAGGTTGCAGTGAGCCAAGATCACGTCATTGTACTCCAGCCTGGATGATAGAGCAAGACTCCATCCCAAAAACAAAAACAAACAAACAAACCAAAAAGTGGGTGAAGACAAATGTTTCAAGTCTACACGAGTTAGAATGATGACTTATAATCCTTGATCCTAAAGTATTTAAAATCCTATCAGTAGAGAAGACACTTCAGCTAGACTCTTAAATGGGACTCAACTGCAAAGGACAGAGGCTCCAGCCATGTGCAGGTGTGTGACACCTACTGCAGGTCACCTGATAGAAAGGGATAGGCCTTCCTTATCCCCCAGGGACTAAGGCCTGGAGGAACAGACAGGGTGAGCAGAGCAGAACTGGCAGGGGCCAGGCAGAGGCTGCTCTGCTCATGCTTCTCATTTCTGGTTATCAATGGCAGGGTGGTGACAGGCAAACATGCAAGGCAACAGCCACTGGCCACTGACCATCCTCCTTCTGGGTCTCTTTGCTCAGTCCCTAACTAACACAGAAGCTGCGGCCACTGAGAGGCTGTGACTCCAAATCCCACTGCCATGGCCTGTGGCAATGCAGGGAGCATGTGTGCAGGCGGCCCACCTCCTCCACTAGCCTCCAGAGAGCTGAGATATGCTTGTTTTTTCACGAGCAGGGGAGGAATCCCGTGCTTTTCACTTCTTTGCAGCCACCTGACACCTGCCCGTCCCTGTTGCCCACAGGGTTTCCTAGACAAGTGGAAAGGGGCTCCCATTCTGTGCAGCCCCAGGAGGACTGCCTGCTGTGTTCCTAAGGGTAGTGGGTATGGGCAGCACTGGGCTTTTCCCTGGTTATGTTTTGTGTTCTTGCAGCAACACTCTGATACAAGCCTGCCATTCCATCATGGGCAGATTTGATACAAGCCTGCCATTCCATCGTGGGCTCAGGAAACAACGGTGCATCCATTTCCCTCTCCAGCCAAGAAGAGGCGCCATGACAGCTCCACTGGGCCTCCCACGTGATGCTGCAGAAACTCCACAGAGGAAACCTCCCTATCTTCACAAATGACTCCATCCAAGGCCAGGGGACAAAATCCTTTTACTCAGGCTTTGCTCAGGCCTATCTCTGCTGTATTTCCCACTAAGCAGAAGTGACTTCTGTTCACACTTACTCTATTAGAGAAAGGAATGGGAGCAACACATTCCTCTTGCTGGCCACATCTGCTAAGATGAGACTGGCTGTTTTTCAGCTCCGCGTGCACTTGTCTGTCTGACTCATGCACGCCAAATGTGACTGGCTGATGACTTCTGGGAGCAGTTTTAAATTCTGAAGCAATTGAGATTTGCAGAAAAGTTGCAAAGATAGTGCAGAGAGTCCCTGTATACCCTTCACCCAGACATCATGATGCCATATTGACATTTTATAAAACTACAGCACATTTTTGTGAAAACTAAGAAATTAACATTGGTACAGAAATTAACATTAGCACACTGAACTGCAGACTCTCCTAGAATCTCACCAGTTTTTCCACTAGTGTAGTTTTTCTGTCCCAGGACCGGCCCCAGGATACCACACGACACTTAAAGGAGCAGGTTTTACAAAAGAGCTTGTTGCTGCAAAAGGCAGCCTCATCCAAGGCAACAGAAGACTTCGAAGCAGAGCACAGGAGCCAGCCAGGAGCTCAGGAGAGAGGGGACGGGCTGGAACCCAGCACCCAGGAAGGAGCCTACTGGGTGGACAGGGGTTACTTGCACTTCCTTTGAAATTTACTCTCTGACCACGGGAGACACCCATGAAGTCTCCCTAAGATTAGACACCACCTTCTGCTTTCATGGGTAACCAAAATAAAAATTACAGTCCTCCAGAGCCACCAATGAAATCAAGAGCAGTGAGTCACTTAGGCCATCACCTGTCCTGAGAGGGTCTCATTAATTGCAGGGAGTGGCCACCACAGGGAAACAGCAAGAGGGGGACTGTCTAGGAACTCTGCCCTTTCTCTCATCTCAACTGAGAAGTGTCACGTATTTATTGGATTCCTGAAGCTTCTCCACACCGTGAGGACAGAAAGTCCCATGTGGCATATTGATTTCTAAGCAATGTCCTGGTGCAGGCTGGGTAAGTTCTATTCTGGAGCATCACGGCGGAGACCCCAGCTCACACTCACAGGTCTTAGCACAGCTGCAGAGCCTGGCCCTCACTTCTGACTCTCCAGCTAGCTCATGGTGTGTCCATCGCCTGAGAGCTCAATACCACACGACATTCTCATCCCGGCCCCAGAGCCAAAGCATGGGAAGTGACTTGCCCCGAAGCCAGAACCTGGCTAGCAGCAGGCTGGGTCAGAGCTATGGCCTCTCAAGACTGCTGTGTAGTTCCTGGGCCCGATTCACAAGCCGAATCAGCCAAGGCCAGCAGTTGCAGACAGTGACTCCCACCTTCAGCAGTGATCACACAACAGGCGCCAGCAGATACGAAACAAGAGGCCAGTTTCAGAGCCTTCTCCAAAACCCTCTAATCAAAGACAAACACTCTTCTCCAGATAAAAAGAATGAGACATTCCCAGACCACTTGCTAGGTGGTGATCTCTTCATTGTATTATCAGCAGTGTTGAAAAGTTCCATCTCCATGGCACTTAATTTTTCCCTTGCGTTTCTTGATTATTTAAACCACACACCCATTTTCTTTCCCTCTCCCCCGGAAACAAAATTAAACACGGTTCTTTGATTTTATTATTTTAGCAAAATCCTTTTTTCTATTCTAGAACCTTTTCCTTGATCTTCACCTCTCTCTCTGGTTCCAAAACAGAGCCGCCGGGTCGTACTAGACTTGTTTCCCCTTCCTGCGCTTTCTGGCTTCCCCCTCCTACCCACCTCTCGTTCTGGGATGCTGTTGACAAATCTCTGCTATTATTTATCATGGCCGAGTCCTACAAGCCACCCAGGGAGGAAGACTTTACTAGCCTCCAGAGAGCTGAGATATGCTTGTTTTTTCACGAGCAGGGGGAGGAATCCCGTGCTTTCCCTTCTTGGTAGCAAGGGGCCCGTCTTTGAGCAATAGGGCTTAGGCTCCAGGGAATGTAGGAAAGAACTATTTGTCCTGATCCTTACAGAAAGCTCTGGGCTTCAGGCAGCACTGAACACCTCTCCTCCCTGTCCCAAAGCCCTCAGAAAGGACTTGCCACTATGGCTGCTGGCTTGGAGGGCAGGGAAGGTGGTGGCAGCCAATAGGAGGGTCAGGCGAGTTTCCTGGGGCTGGCACCCCAAGGGCGGCCTGGAAACTAAGTGGCAGGCAGGGGCCCCATACTGATACCTATGAGAACTCCCCAGATCCGGGGCAGAGGTCCTCAGGAATATGCCCAAGCTGCTGCATATTTGATCCCTCAAGGCTGCTGCCCACCCTCTGGAGACAAGTGACAATACTCACAGCGGCTGCAGTGAGCGCTTTTCAGCCTCCATGAAGGTTACAACAGGTAGCCGAGGGGACTGTCCCTTAAACAGGCCCAGGGGATACTGCTTGGCACCCAGGCCGTGCCAGAGCCTCCATGGTGCTTCACATGCACCCACACACCTCACAGCCACCCCATCTACGAGGCAGGTGGGAATAGTAACACCTCCCGCTTTGGGGGGAGAGGAGAACTTGGACGCAGAGGCTTGGTGAGTGTGCACTCTAGGCGGCAGCTGCTCAGCTGCCCACCAGCTGAGAACTGTACCCGGCACCTGCCTCGAGTCTGGGATGGGTCCCCTGTGTCACACTGCCTTACACGAAAGCATTCTTGTGCATCTTGCAACTGCGTTCAAACAGGGCACCTTTAGAAAAGGCATCCTGGACAGCAGGGAGTGGGTCCTGAGTGCCCATGCAGAGCCGCTAGCTTCACACCGAGTCCAGAGCACAGGCTGGCTGCCCCGTGGGATTTCGGCTCCCTTTCCTCCCTTTGGGAAGGGTCTTGCTTCTCTCCTTCACTCAGTGCCCCTGATCCTCAGAATGGGAGAAGCAGAGGAGGAAGGAGGGGGAGATCCTCCCTCCTAGGAGTCAGTGCCAGCTCCACTGTTAGTCCAAGGCCAAGCCCAGGCAGAAAGAACCCACACCCCAGGAGACTCAAAGGCTGAAGCTCAGGAGTGCCCTCCTGGCCAACTTTCAGGCCCTGGGAAGCTCAGCGTGGAGGAAGGGGCCTGGGTGCCAATCCGTCTCATTTAGTTACAAAGACAGGAATCTTGGGCAAGGGCTTCAAACCCTTTGTGCCTTTCTCACCTGTAAAACGGGGTAATAATAGTCACGAAGCTCCTAAGCACGTTTTCCTGTGAGGATTACAAGCAGTAGTGCAGACAAATGACACAGAGGAAGTGCTCGATCAGCAATCACCCGGGCTCTGCACTACCCATCCCAGCTGCTTCTGCAACTGAGCTCTTCAACCACCCAGCGGCAGCCCGTTTTCCTAAACTGACCTACCCAGGAAAAAGTCCTTGCCACAATTAAGAAAAATCTTTCGTCAATACAGTTGAAATCAATGCCTTATTTCACAAGGAACAGCATTCAAGCCAGTGGTTACCAAGAAGTTAACGAGTATAACAACGTGCGTCTCTTAACAGCACATACTAGTAGGTCCCTAGTGAAATGATTAAAAATATCAATTTTTATTTGTAGAGTTAGAATTGAAAGCCCAGGGAAATAAAGTGAGTTGGCAGGTAATCTCAACTGCCTCTCAACCCCATACGCCAGCTCAGTGGTTCCCAGATTCTGGTATCATGTGGGAAGCAGAGTCCTGGCCTCCACCCCAGAATGTTTGACCGGAAGGTCTGAGATGGGGACCTAACTTCTTACCAAGCCTTTCCAGGTAAGTTAGGTCTGCGGGTCTGGGGACCTGAACTTTAAGAAGCTCTGCTGGGCAAATCAATGGTCTTGGTCCCATCCAAAGATCAAAGGGTAAAAGAGACTGAGGGTGAGCTTGCAGCATTGAAGAGGTTTTGGGGAAGAGGTGTCTCATCTGCCTTAGGGTATTTGGCCTCTGTAAGAAGCCATACTTCAAAGTATGGAAACCGAGGCTCTGGATTTAAGAGATTAGGGCAGAGCTATGTTTAGTACCTAGGTTTTTTTTTTTTTTTTTTTTTTTTAGACAGTCTTGCTCTGTCGCCCAGGCTGGAGTGCAGTGGTGCAATCTTGGCTCACTGCAACCTCTGCCCAGGTTCAAGCAATTCTTGTGCCTCAGCTACCTGAGTAGCTAGAATTACAGGCACGCACCACCAGGCCTGGCTAATTTTTTGTATTTTAGTAGACACACGATTTTACCGTGTTTCTCCCAGGGTGGTCTCGAACTCCTGAGCTCAGGCAATCAGCAGGCCTCAGCCTCCCAAAGTGCTAGGATTACAGGTATGAGCCGCCCGCCCAGGCTAGTTGGGTCTTTTGAAGACCTAGGTGCCTGGTGGTCTTCCACCAATTTTAGGATAAGTTCAGAAAAGAATTCCCGGGACTCCCACCATCCTTAGGCACGATCAGACAGATACTATAAAAGTGACTCTAGGAACAGAGAGATTCAGGCATCAGTACAACCAAAACACACGCAGCCCGATTTGGTACTTTCTAGGGATGTCTGCCTTTGAGTGCGTGTGCGTGCGCATGCATGCGTCGCTTCTGCTTCATAAATCTGAGCCACGTCTTATATGCATACAGGCCTGTGCATTAGAATTCACAGGGTCACTGGGCTAGTTCAACTATCTAGGTTCTGATCTTAAGTCAGGGCTGGGAGAAGGACGGAGAGACAGGCCTGAACTTGGAGAAAACTTTGGCCTGCAGTGCTCTGGTCAAAGTCTCCGAATCCTTCTTTTACTTTCCAACCTGGGCCTTGAACCGGAGCCAACAGCAGCGGAAAAGCAAAGTTAGCAGCTCTTTCCCAAGTGCGAGTAGCTCCTTGTCACTCACTGCCTTTAAAATCCTGGTTTGTTTTACATTAGGGCAGAACGATGTAAAAACACCAGAATTCAGATGAAATCACGAACACGTTTCCCCTCTGTCCCCGTGTGGTGCTCTGAAACAGTGCGCACTGAGGAGGGAGGGGTCGTTTCCAGGAGGAATCCACCTGGACCCTGGCCGCCACAGTAAGGAGAGGTGGGGCAGCGGGCATCCCCAAAGCTCCCTCTGCTTTCAGCTCCTGTCCAAACATTTGAGTCCTGAGCGGAATACACCCACCAAACCTGTTCATTTTAGCCATGGTTACATAAAGCTCAGTAAAAGTGGCTCCCACTCTTTAAACAAAACGTTTAAAATGTACAAAGCCTCGCAGTGCAGTCGCCAACTGCAGCCACGGTACCGCGGGGCTGTGCATGGCCGGCGTGGAGGGGCAGGCTCCGGCCACAGGGTCCCAGGGGTGGCGCCCGGAGCCGCTCTTCCAGGGCCAGACCAGGACTCCGGAGAAAACGCGGTTTTTCTGCCATTGTTTTATCGCGATGGTTTAGTTCAAACAATACTAAGGTTGTCTTGTAGGCCTCCTCGCCCCGCCCCTTTAACCAGAGCCTCCCATTTAAAAACACAAAAAACCCTCCCCACCAGCTCCCGAGTTCCAGGAAAACTTTTTCTTGCCCTAAGCCTGGCGCCTCACTGCCAGGGACTGACACTCTTCCCTCGCCTCTGTGGCTGCAGCTTTGTTCAAAGCTAGTAAACGGTGCCTTAGGCTACATTTAAAGTTCTGAGCTTTAGGGCCGACGCCTGCAAAGCACAGGATTGACGCTGGGGAACCCCTGGGAAGGAAAGGTGGAACACATCACGGGGGAAGAGCGAGCTTTCTCAGAACCTGGGTGGGCAGGCTGGCGGACACCCCGCGCGCACACACACTCTCGGGAGCGCCCGGACGAGCTGCCTTCTGCGAGGCCACTCAAACGTCCCCACCACTCTCAGGCGCGCAAGTCCAAGCGCTTGGGGCCGAGGCCAGGACTTACCGCCAAGACGCTCCGGGAGAGGAACCCCAGGGTCACGGTCCCCCAGCAGCAGCCACCTGAATGGGAAAGGGAGGAAGAAGGACATGAACGCGCGGGCCCAGCTTGTCAATCCCCAAGTTACACAGAAAGGTCCCCCGCGCCGGACCCACAGTGACCAGGCAGAAAGTCGCTTACAGCGGTAGGGCAGGGCCGGCCGCCGCGCGCTGGTTTCTCCCCATGCTGGCGGTGAGTCCACTCTGGGCCCCGGTCAGTCCCGCTTAGCCTAGAGGCGAGAGACAAAGCGAGGTCAGCGCAGGATGAGGGAGGCAGCCCATCCTCACCGCCGGTCTCGGTCCGCGAGACGCGGGGACAGCGCGGGGCGCCCCCCCGCATGCAGGGGGTGACCGGAGGGCCGTCCCGCCACGACCCGGAAAGGAGAACCTCCCGTTAGGCCCCCGTGTGTGCTGCTTGGCCGAGGAGCTCTGTCCCCGCTCTCCTACCCTCCCCGTTTCCACTCCCAAGCAGGAGCACGCAGCCCCAGACCGCACAGGGCTCTCCAAGCCCGAGCTCTCGGGCCCGGGTCTGGGCGCCGCTCGGGGGTCGTTCTCACCTCGGGCTCGGCTTCAGGGGCTGCGGCCCGCGCGCATTGGCCCTTCCAGAGGCACCCGCCGGCTCACACCGGCAGCGCGGCCGCCCTCACTGGGCTCCCTGGGCGCCGGCTTCGGGGGCTCGGGCGGCCCCTCTGGGTCCTCGGCCTGGATCGGCGAGAGCGCGGGCGAAGGGTGTTGGGACGCGGGAGCCCCTGGGTGCGGAGCGCGGAGACCTGGTGTCCCGGCGCACGGCGGCCACACTCCCTGGCTGCGCGCTCCCGCCGCCTCTTACCCGCGCCGCAGGGTCCTCCCCTTTGAGGCGCCGCCCGCGCAGCGCCAGGGGGAGGGGGCAGCGGCAACAAATTGGGGAGCTCGGCCCGCCGCGCTCAGGTCTCCGCTTGGAGCCGCCGCACCCGGGACGGTGCGCAGCGCTGGAAGCCCGGCCTTCTGAGAGCGAGCTGCCCGCTGCGGCCCCCGCACGCCCGGCCTCCGTCCCCCGCCATCACCCGCCGCCTCGGGCGCGCCACCATGGGGCCCCGGCTCGGCGTCTGGCTGCTGTTGCTGCCCGCCGCCCTTCTGCTCCACGAGGAGCGCAGCCGCGCCGCTGCGAAGGTGAGTCCCCGGCCGGCTCCGCTCCCCCGCGTCTCGCCCTGAGCCCGGGCGCCCCGAGAGGCCCCTTTGTCCGCTCTGGGAGCCGCCCTCCTGCCCCTTAGGGGTCGCGCGTGGCACAGCCAGGTGCATTCTCTGGGCCAGTGCTCGCTGGGGGTCCCTGTGGGCTACGATCGCGCATTGGTGGACCGAGCCTCCTTTGTTATGGTGTGAGTACTGGAGAGTTAGGGAACTCCTCCGGGGAAAGGAGGAGAAACAGCCCGCGCTGTGGCGGAGCGACGGTGCTCGGGAGCCTGCGGGATTTGAACCCGCGTCGCGGGGATGCTCGGCGGCTGGGCGCTTTCACCCGCCCCGGGTGCGCGAGGGAGTTGAGGGTTGGAGGGGCGGGAGCGCGCACTGGGAGCTTCTAGCCCAGAGCGTCTGGGAACAGCTTTGGGCGTATTTCTCCTTGTCTGGAGACCCTGTTGACCGAGGCTGAAAAGCTCTGGGCCCTTTGCCTGGAAACAGCTGTATCTGAGCTTTCCCACGACTGCTGCCTAAGGCGCGCTTCAAGGCAGAAATGGGGCTCTTCTGGACGCCCCGGCTTGAAGAAGCCACCATCCTCAACTCGTTGCCTTCTATTAATATATTTTTCTTAAAAATTACAGCCACATTCATATTTGAGCATGAAACCAAAGTGAAACTCCATGTCATTGTTCCATGTACAAATTGTTTTTCTAGTTTTCATTTCCTCTGGTTATGTGCTTGCCCAGAAAGGATCTGGGAGATCGGTTTGCAGGAGTCGAGGCTTCCAGCCCTGGACAAGCCTGGACTGACTGTTGTTTCCTTTTTTCCTTCCCCTCCAGAGAGTAAAGGCTTCAGCTGTTGCTCAGTGTCACAGCCATGCAGTCCCAAAGGCCGGAAGGTGTGGCTTCTGAACCCTTTTTGCAGTTTTCCCCCTCAAATGCTTAAAGATGATTTTTGCTACTTACCAGATTTTCCACTTATTCTTTTACTGTTTCTTAATGTTCTTTGTTTTCCTCTTAATTATTATTATTTTTTTACTTCTCTCTTGGAAGAATGATAGTCACTAAATCCACTTAACTTTATAGAAATTGTTAACTGTTACATGCCAGAGTAAACTGGTGATATACACACGTCTCCTAATTGAGAGTTTATCTCCCGGGAGGCAGCTTCTCCATTGGGTATGGAAAGGACTAATGATTACATCAGCAATTAACTTCAGATTGCTCCTCCCTGCCCAGTCTCCCCAAACTTCACAGCCTGTTCTTTAAACACTCTTTGGTAGTGATGACAAAATGCTTTCCAAAGAGCAGGCTTGAGAGCACTTGGTCTAGAAATATTGACCAAAAGATTGAACGTTTCCAAGGTGAGATGGTGAAGCCTGATGATGGCAAGGTAAATCGGAGAAAGTTCTTCACTGGGAAATAGGAGCTGTTCGGGTTTTGATTTTCCAGTGGATAATGTTAGCAAAGCAAAGCTAACTGTAAGAGCTGGCTTTCCAAACATCCAGGACTGTAGAAAGAAAGAATCACTCGGTTACGAAAACTCCTGTTCTCACCTGGGAAATCAAATGCATCAATGTTGAGTTGGAGATGATTTTACTTCCCTTTAATCATTTCCTAAAGCTGAGTTACATTCCTGGCCACTGGCTTTGCTATGTCTCTTCAGGTGCCATGGACTGTTTTTAAGAGATGCAGCGTGTGGGCACTTCTGATCTTAGCTGACCTCACAGATATTATTGTTATTCTGTGTTTTCTCTGGCTTAATTAGAGAAAAGTGCTTAATATGCAGATGACATATGGGAATACAAGGAAATCACTTAAAAATTGTATCTGCCTAATTTTAAAATTTGTCTCACTTTTCGTGCCATCAATAATATTTTTACTTACCGCCTTCCAAAATCAGCTGTTAGATATACCAAAATACTGAAATAGCTTCAATATTGACCCAAGCAAAACATAATTTAAAAATACATTTTGAATGATAAGTTGCTGGGGATTTTATCAGATCCCAATTCAGAAGCCAGTGGAAATGGCTGTTGGTTTACCTCTCCTTTGGACTGTGTGATTCAGAAGCCAGTGGAAATGGCTGTTGGTTTACCTCTCCTTTGGACTGTCTGATTCATACTTCACCTGCATTTGTACCTCGAGACATCACCTACTGTGTGCCAGGCATGAATTGCACTTATTTTTTTTTCTACATGAAAGGCTGTTTAATTTTGTATTTACCGTATCTGCTATGGTCATATTATTTATGTACTCATGGGTGGATTTTCTAAACCACTGATTTTATCCCATGCTGAACCTACCACTCTATTCCCCCGCTCCTCCCCTCCTCCACTTTTCTTTAGCAAGAAAGGAGGAATAGCTTGCAGGCTCCAGACAAACACGTGCCAGTGGTGTTCTGATGGCGAGCACCCTCTGCTCTTAGTCATGCAGGTGCACTGGGTGGAGTGAGGGCTTCCTTCAGCAGCCTGCACACCCTCCTCTAGCTGCTTCCATGTCATGCTTCTCAACAAATTATTTCTCAGGATTAGAAATGTGAACTTTCCCCTCAGTGTGGTGATGGTTGTCCAGCAATATTGTCATCTCCTGACCATTAGTCACCACCTCTGGGACTGAATGACCTAGAGTTCAAACTAAGTGAGATTTCATTCCCGTATAAGTGTGGACCATGTTGTACTGGAAACGTGGTTTAGATGAGAAGGCTGATTCTGAATGAGTCCCAAAAGAGCAGCATCACCCAGGATCTCAGGAGTGATATTGGTGAAGCTATTAGTTACATTAGCAAGCTCTTTATAGTAATAGATGGAATTGGACTAGGGTGAAGGGATGCAACTTTGACACCAACCAGAAGACACAGTGTTCATGTACTCTGACTAGATTCACAGAATTATCAATGCTGTACATTATTAATAGTCATGTGTATGCAGAATCAGTGTGCTTTAGGCACCACAGAACCCTACATTTTATGTCTGCTTTTAAGCAGATGATTTGGGGGTGCTCATTGAACTCCATGCCTCAGTTTCCCTGGCAAATCTGCTCCTTCCTCGGATCTGTTCCTGTCTTCCTGTATTCCACATATGCATCTGGAGCATGTCCTTCATGCCATGACCCTGCCAGGTGCTGGCTGTGTGACAGGGGCTCACCCGCATCCTGTGTCCCCGGGAACATCTAGTGAGAAATATTGGAAAAGAAACAGACAAATCCAACTCAGGCTGGTAAATGTCACAATCAAGGGAAATGAAGGGCTATAGGAACACTGAATCCAGCTTTGCAGAGCTCAGAAGAAACTTCTGGAGGCTCTTCCGCCTCTGAAATGTGAGGGAGAAATAGGATCTATACACCAGCTTATCATTTCCATGTGTGCTGTGATGGTGTACTGTACACAGAAGGCATGGCCATTCTGCCTGTCTGCTCTCAAGTCTAAGGATCTTTGCACTGAAAGACGACCTTAAGCTTGCTCCTTTGAGGCACCAAGATGTCATTGTTTCTATGACTAACATTCTTGGTGACTGAACTTGGTCCCCTAAGGGCAGGGCTTAGGGGACCAGTGATAAAAAAGAGCTCCCAGCTGCAATGGAGGCTCCAGCATGTGGTAATGTCCCTTTTCTTGGAGGTGGCAGGTAGACAGGCTGGGGATGTTTGGAAAGTTGCAGCATGGATGACTGCTTCTAGTCAGGAGAGTCTTTAGGAACTGACCCAGAAAACCTACCTTCACGTGGGGCAGGCCATGAGGGAATTCACAAAACCCTACATTATTCATTAACAAGACTGTTGGCAAATTTCTGAGAACTGGCAAGGATGGTCATAATTTCAGTTACTTAGTTAAGAGCTGGTAAAGATTTTGCAGACAAATGGAACCCACCAGTGACGCTCCAAGACAAAGCTTGGTAGACAGTAGAAGAACATCAAGAAGTGAGTAAATGACCACAGTGGTTTTGATGGATACCATGATATTTGTTATAACTGTTCCCCAAATTGAAGAAGGATTAACCTCATTAAAATGTCTTACAAGCAGGTTTGGTATTTTGAGTTCTTGGGCTACAGTCAGCTCAAGCAACAATAGAATGCTTAAAATAATGTTAGGACATTGTTCTTCCTGCTATTATTAAACAACCACGAAAAAATGTCAACTATAGAACAATACAAAAGACATATTCCTAGCATTCTTATGCATACAATGAAAAGGGATATAAACCGAGCATGTTTTAATGGTGAATTTCTTCTGAGGCTTTTGACGCTGTAGGAATGACTTTGGGGTGAAGGCTTTGATAGTCCGGTACACAGTGAGCTGGGTCCAGCCTGCATTTCCCTCCATTGTTCTCCTGGTCCTAACTCTGGGACCCGGGTCTCTCCTGGCCCTCTCTCCGCATCTCTGCTTCTGTCTTCCTCTTCCCACGGCCCTCAGTGTGGGTGAGCCGCAGGGGCAGCTCCATGTGCTTCTCTTTGTTTTTTGCGCTGTCTAACTTCAACCCAGGGTCTGCTCCGTGATGCACCATGACTCCCTGAAGGGGACTCCAGACCTTCCCAAACTCCAGTTCAACGTCTTCACATTCCCATGTGACACCTCCCCTCGGCTGTCTCGCTTTGATCTCAAACTGAGCAAATATGTTCAGAACTGAACTCATCTTTTACCCAGACTGACTGTCTTTCCCAACTCTGCCATTTTGGTCTGGCTGCCCTGTGATGTTTCTGGATACGGAGCCCAGAGACCACGAGGCCTCAGCCTTCCCTCTTCTTTACCCTCGTGTCTGCTCAGTCACAAGTCTCCCACTTTTTCTTTCTGGAATCTTCCCAGAGGCACCCTCAGCTTTCCCTTCCCATGGCTGGGACTCCCTTGCCATGGCTAAGACTCCTTTGCAGCTCTCCTTGCCTTGTGCCAGGATTGGCACTGAACCCTCATGGCTCTGCCCCTCCTCCCAGCTCTCTGGCTCTCCAGCCCATTCCTCAGGCTGTGAGAGGCTAATTGCCTTCAGCTCCCTCAGTTATGGCCATAGACTTGCTGTGCTCAGGATCTGCCGCTGACGACCTACTGTCTTACTGGGGCTCCCCCTCTTTTGGCTTGACTCTGCATACCCTTCGCAGTATGGGTCTGTCAAATGAGACCAAGGGGTGGCCTCATTCCTTGCTGCTCCTCGACATACGGCTTTGGTAACTGTATAAGGAAGGACTAATCTCTGCATTCCACGGAAGCTGTTTCATCTGCTTCTGCCCCCCAGCCTGCAGTCCTCTCGTCTTCCCTCGGCTTGCATTAATTCCACGGAAGCTCCTAAAGCAGTTCTCAGCTCGCCCCTTTGCCATGCAATCCCCTCTCAAGTCAGAGTGGCAATGTAAAATATTGTTGACTCTCTGGATTTTAAAAAAATCCATCCTAAATTGCAATTCTTGCTCTGCCATTTGGTAGCAGTGTAATCTCGTTGAGCTTGGAGTCTCTGATACGTACAGTGAGGATAATCACGGTGTCTAGGGAGAGCAGGTGCACATGACGTGCACTGGAGAAGTACTGGTCCTGGTTGCTGCCACAGGACTTGGAGTTACATTGTCGTTTGTGTCTTGGTTACAATACTCTTGCCAGTTACGAGACACTCGAGGACATATCTTCTTTTTAAAGCACCCCACCATGTCTGGGGAGAGTGCCCAACACAGAGGTGGAAATCGTGAATTAATGACTTGTAATTGGTTCTGATTTTCTGGATGCCATTCTCTTGGGACGCCCTCCTCACCCCTGGGAGTGTCCATGTGGGAGCTGCCTACTGGCTTACACTGCCCACCCCTGGGGAATTATTAGTGAACACAAAGACGAATCCAGCCAAAAGAAGGTGTTTCCCCCTTAATTTGGAATTCGGAGTAGATATTCCACCACAGACTAAACATGACTTGGAAATATATACACTGCAGAACATTTTATGTAAATAGTTTATTCCGTGGTTTAGTAATATTCTCTGCGGAAGCTTTGCTAGATGTGGGTTTTAATCTGCATACTATAAAAACATTTTATTTTATCTGAGTTTTAAAGCTCACTTGATTTTTAAGGTACAAGACAAGTACAGAGTGTCCAAATCAGATACCAAAGCAGTCTTTTCCACGCCGCGTGGGCTTCTGTGTATCTGTTGCTGTGCCTCTTCCCTGATCAAGGAGAGCCTTCAGCCTCCTCATCTTCTGCTGCTCTGGGAATCAGCACATTGTTCAGGTGTAAATTAGCATTGGTTAGAAATGCATAGACGTAGGTATCTTAGTGTACCCTGGCCACTTATTTCAGCAGTGACCACAGCCAGAGATACTGGCCGTGAGCTGGAAGCATCCAGTTTGATGTCAGTTGCTCTATTTTCCTTTCACCAAATACACCAACAATTGGGGAAGCCATTTGTATATTCACTCAGAGAGAGTGCAGCTAAGTTAAATAAACATTGCCCAATTCAGCAGAATATCTGGAGGCACAGTATTCCTGTATTGGAGACAATTAAAATGGTTTAAAGATTTTATTAAGTTTCTGCTTTAGAAAATAAGGATATTCCTTTGTGAAGAGAAAAGCCAGCTGTAATTCAATGTTTTGAAAGCTATGTCCACAAACTTTTCCCAGCAGGCTACACTCATCCCTAGAGGTGATACACATTCAGAGAATGACAGTTAATACCATGTGTCTTCAACGCAGAAAGATAAACCCCACCTAACACTCACATTCAGCACATGGGGCATTTTTGAAGGTACAGGTCAGTATTTGTTTTCTGTTTTGGCGTTTTACAGGTAAACCCAATAATAACCATTTTGGTATTTTCCCTTAATATTTATTAAATAAATAATATTAATATCTAATCTGATTGGTGGAAGATTTGGCTATTACATCGCTAATAATTCTTTATGTTCATATATATGTTATTCTTGTAATATAAAACAATCAAGATTCATTTTAAAATCCACAGTTCTCCTTGTATGCAAGAAATACCTTATTTCTGAGCACAGGAGCATTTATTTTCATATCATCCAAGAACACCAGCTTTGAAATGTCATTTTAAAATATAAGGAACTCTTTTTTATCATTAGCTTTAATTTTTGAGTTACGTTTTAGAATTTTTTTAAGAATGCAATGCCATTTTAATGTTACAGAATTACTACTGTTTGTGACATATTTGCTACCACCTGACTAAGGACCCTAAGATTAGTCTGGCGAAGAAAAGTCTGTTTCTCGAAGAAGCTGGTATTCACGGGTCAGACGTGCACACAACGTTTTGGAAAGGCGATGGCAATGTTTCAGCTACATGTGGAGAGGAGACAGTCCAGGGACGCAGCGGTTGTGCACCAGTCACAGGCCCTGCAGAGAAGCTGTGGGCCCTGGTCTTCCTCATCTGTAGGATGGGGATGAGGGCAGTGCTTTCCTTAGTGCAGACGTGAGGATTAAGTGAGTTAATGTCTGTGAAGCGTTTATACCGAGCTTGCTTTGTGCCAGGCACTACTCTGTTAGTAAAGACAAATTCAGAAGCATAAACAGCAAAGCAATGACATTAAGACCCCCTGGGACTGGAAGGGCCCACACAAGGGTCTCCTCCACTATCCGTTGTCCAACATGAGCTCACATCAACATCTGCTGGGGGGCTCCGGGAAACAGCTCCAGAGCTTCTGTTTCTGGAGGTGTGGGGTGTGCCGAGAATCTGCCTTTCTAGCAGGTGAGGCTGCGGCTGCTGATAGGCCGCGCTGCGCGCACTCGCTTGGAAGCTTGTAACATGGCCCTCCCAGTTCTCTGTCTTTTTTTTTCCTCATTGGATTCTGCTCCTGCCCGCAATCCCGCTTCCAGCTGTGTGGTGCAGTCTGGAAGGTCAGAGGGGCGGGGGAAGAAGGCTCCAGAAACACGCATGTGGTATGTCAGGAAGTGGAGGCTCTTGAGTGAATCTGGAGAGGGCTGGGCTGATGGGAAGTGAGCGCAGCGGTGCCTGGAGCAGAGCCTGCCCTCCCGGGCGTGCGTCCCTCCCAACTGACCTGCTTTCAGTCTGAGTTTTGCCATCCTCGGTGGTCAGCCTGCGAGTGCACACACCTGCGCAGGATGCGCTCAGCGCCCTAGCTCAGAGACCCAGCCAGGGCAGCGCCAGTGGGCGCTGGGACTCGGGAGACCCTGAGCACGGGGACCCACGCCACCCCTCTGCCTTCCTCCCACCTCCCACTCCGTTTCCTGGTGAGGAATTTCTGTTTTATATCTTTTGACCACCAAATCCGGTTCCTGGAGATTAAAGACCATTCAGGGTTGGTGGTTTAAAATAACTCCTAAATTTTGGTCCGGAAATGGCCTATAAAATCAAGATAAACTTGCCAAAGCAGGAAAATGGGTCAGCGATGGGGGGAAACACCATCCACAGGATGGTTAGGTCAGCCTCAGCATCCGATTTATTTTGGGTAAATACACGAACCCGGTCCAGAATCAATAATATTCCCTGGCAAAGGGGATGACACAGTTTTTATTACGTAGGATATGTAGTGGGCTATCTTCTTGATTTATTTCTCATTCATTGCTTATCTTTAGCAAACATGTTTTTCATGTAAACATTACGCTACCGCCAGATGCTTTTTATCAATTGTTAAAGCCTTAAAGCCGGTCTAGTCTGACTAAATAGCCATGGGGCTCCTCCATAATAATTAGATTTTGCTTTCCCAAATACTTGAAAATAATAAGATTGTATTTCTTCTGGAATTCAAGCTTTTAAAACTTTTTTAAAAAATTCTATAATTAATACTTCTTTATTATTTCACGTTGACCATAGATATTTTCTCTTTTTTTATGGAGTTATCATCCGTTAATACATCATGATACATGGATTTTTTTTTCTCTTGACTAGATTATTCATTTAAAACATAAATAACTTTGGGTATTAGGCAAGAAGCCAAATTTGCAACCAAAGGCCCATTTCTTTTTTTTTATGCCAGTGAAAATAAGAGTAAGAATTCACATGAACACAGAGTAGAAGGTAATTGTTTGGTAACTCAGTGTCTTGCTTCTTGCATTTAAAATTTGTTCCATAAATGTGTGTTCAGCACTTACTCTGGATCAGAAACTATGAAGGCGGTTAGAATTGTTCTTATCCTTTCGTTCGGACATAAGTGAGAATAATTTTGGTAATGGTATGATCGATGTTATGTTGAAAACTTAGCGATTGCACTGTTCTCTTTTGGCTCCAAAAGCTTTTCATTTAGATTTCGAGACTCTGCAAAGGGCATCACACAGTTTCAGACTCTGGAGTCAGATGAGAGGGATTTGAATTCTTGATGACTGTTTTAATGATTGGATTTTAATAATAAAATTAATAAAAAATAAATTTATTTGCCCAAACAGCAACTAGCTGTTTGACCTTGGGCAACCTTCTTAACTGCTCTGTGCCTCAGTTTCCCCATCTATCCATGCGGGATAGTTATGTATTCCTTTATTGTGTTGTGAAGGTCGCAAGTGATACTGGTAAATAAGTGACTGCCATATCGTAAGATTTCTTACTGTGAAGTAGATCTTTGGCCTTCCTCTTGCTTCCTGGCATACAACTCCTGAAATCTTGGAATCTCCAAAGTGATAAGTGTCTTTGTATGTTAATGAGTTGACTGGTGGCTGGTCTCTGGGAAAGATCAAGGCAGGCTGGAGGATGGATTCAGCCCACTTTCAACCTCTGGGGGGGGAGGGGGAGGAGTAGGAGGTTGAGTTAATCACCAACAGCCAATAATTTAATCAATCGTGCCCCTGTAAGGAGGTTTCCATGACAGCCCAGGAAGACTGGGGGAGCTTCCGGACGGCTGAAGATGTGGAGCTGTTCCTGGAGGGTGGTGTGCCTTTGCAGGGCTGGAAGCTCTGCCCCTTTCTCCACACCTTGCTCTGTGCCTCTCTTCCTCGGTCTGGCTATTTTTCTGTATCCTTTACAATATAGTAGCCTTTATAATAAATCAGTGAACATCAAGGTTTCCCTGAGTTCTGTGAGCCTTCCTAGCAGGTTAATCAAACTCCAGAAGAATAGGTGAAAATCTGTTCCTGGCAATTGGGTCTGAAGCAGGGCAATCTTGTGAGACTGACCTTCACCTGTGGGAGCTGATGCTCTCTTCAGGTAGATGGAATCAAATTGAGTGGAATTAAAGGAAGCCCAGCTGGTGTCCCCCTAAAGAACTGATTGCTTGCTTGGTATGTGGGGAAACCTCCCACACAGCTGGTGTCAGAAGCTTGTTGTGAGAGCAGAGGAAAAACTGTTGCACTGTCTTCAGTGTGTGTTCAAGAAATGTTAGCTTTCACTGTTGATTTCATGGGTATACTATTGCTATTCATATGTACTTAAAACTGTGAAGACTGAAAAACAGCTTTCTTTTACTACTCCTTTATTTCTTATAATGAGATCAACTTCTTGGATAATTTACAGAATATGGGATTATAATGACATTAAGACAATTAAATACGTCTCGAATGCATAATTTTTGAGGGCACAATTTCATCCCTAACGTATTCCAAGATGGAGCCCTGAGCTTTGAGGCATAACCACTGTGGGACCAACAAAAGCAAATTGCAGCAGGGCAGGTGGCCGTGGTTTCGCATACGTGGTGGCAGTATCTCTGTGGCTCCACTTTCTGTGAGATCCATCAGAGCCCCTCAGCGAGGAGTCTGTCACAGATTTCTTCCTGTGAACAATTTACGTGGGAAGGTCCTAGTTTAATAGGACACAGTGCAAAGTGGGAATCACTTTCGAAAGCTTTCTCCGGCCTCTTAATCAAGTGGGAATGGCGCAGCGCTGAAGTTAGCCAGGGCTGCACGTCTGAGTTTTGGCTTGAGCGCAGTGGAGACGGCTGCCCACACGGCTCACTCACTGCTGGAAAGCTCACCTGCCTCCCCGGAGAGCTGGAGCTGACTTTGGAGGGGCTGCATCTCTGGCTGCCTCAGCCTGACATCTTCCATGGTAGAAAATGTCTCTGAGGCTCCAGAGGTGCGGCTTCCAGCCATGTAAATATTTGCTGCCTAGATCCATTTTAGAATTCAGCATAGGTTGAGGTCAGAAAGCCATATAGGGCGAGGCTGGGTGCGGTGGCTAATGCCTATAATCCCAGCACTTTGGGAGGATGAGGCAGGTGGATCACCTGAGGTCAGGAGTTCGAGACCAACCTGGCCAACATGGTGAAACCCCATCTCTACTAAAAATACAAAAATTAGCTGGGCATGGTGCCAGGTGCCTGTAATCCCAGCTACTAAGGAGGCTGAGGCAGGAGAATCGCTTAAACCCAGGAGGCGGAGGTTGCAGTGAGATGAGATCGCGCCACTGCACTCTAGCCTGGGCAACAAGAGTGACACTTTGTGTCAGAAAAAAAAAAAAAAGGAGTGAACTACAAGAATATTTTGTTGTTGGCTATTCTTTAATGGGACATTCAAGCTTTAATTGAATTCAAAATCAAAAAGGTGTTAAGATTTGGGCTTAAAAATCAGCTCATTTCTTTCTTCTGTCTCTGTACAAACTCTGTCTCAAAAAAAAAAAATTAAGAAAACTATAATATAGTGCAAGAGCCCAAGAGAAGAATCTGAACATGCTGGCAGATTGAGGATGTTTATTCATTAAAGAGTCTAATAATGGGATCTTCACATGCAACTTTATAAAATCTTCAGAGCTCTGTACATGTCCCAGGGAAATGAGTCTGATTTGTACATTTTTACATTGAAATGATTATTTCTAGGACATTATGACTTTTGTAGATTAAGTGTGCTCAATGAACAGAACTGTAATCAAACCTCACAAAATGAGCTTTTAAATACATATAAACATATATACACATATACACTACATGCATGCATTTCCTATATAATGAATGATATTCATTCATTCATGTAAGAAATATTTATTATACACACACTATGTGCCAGGCACTATTCTAGACTTAGAGACAAACAGAAAAGAATTGCTGCCCTCATTATTTATTTATGGGATGAATACAGAGAAGCAAACAATTTCTGCCTTTTATCATGCTGAACTAGAAATTATTTAAAAGGATGTCCCTCTTTGCTATTTTGGGGATGGCTCAGCTTCCGAAATTTAGCTTTGTTAAAATAGTTGTAAATGTAAGGCAGAGACTGGAGTCCTTTATAGGAAATTGTGTCTGCTTTGCGTCTGTAAAGTACATTTGTGAGACTCACAGACATTGAGTTGTTCCAATGTTTGGAAATGTTGAAATATCCCTCAAGTAGTAAATGGGTTTGCAGGGTTCTTCCCTCTTCCCTGGGAATTAAGCAAAGTAGCCATGGGAAATACCACTTGGGTTTAGGGTGGATGAAACCATCAGATGTGGAAATACCAGATGTAGGAAGGGGAGGGAGGCTGTGGACAGCAAATGTGTTTCTCCAGCATGAAGACTTCCTGGCGCTTTGATGAGGATGCTGTGTGTCACAACGGTAATGACGCAAGGACATTGTCCTTTGCCTTAAAATGGTGTTGCTCTTTGGCCATGTCAGCAGGACGCTGTGTGAAGAGGCTGGAGGCAGGCAGAGAGAAGAGATGCTTTTGTAATCATCAGGGGCAACCCTAGCCCTCTAGTTCCACAGGACCCAAGTGGGTGTGCCCTCCTCGCTGTGCAATGGCAACCCTCAGGGACACACTGTCACAATGCATGGCAGCACCAAGAAATCGGGGGCTGGTCTCCTCCAGCTCAGCACTTAACTCAAACCTAGAGGAGTTCTGGTCACAGTGAGCACTTGAGCCCTTTTCTGAGAGTCAAAATTAAGATCTGGTTCCAAGGACCAAGGCTTACCAGGTTTCCTGGGCGAAGGAATCGAATTTGTGAGTTAGGGATAAATAAATCTGAAACGTGAAAACTGCTGCTGTGAGAACACGCGGAGAATTAAACAAGGAAACACAGGTCAAAGTTCTTGGCAAAATATGCTGGCAAATTGTCCTGGACAATTGGCAGTGTGTGTCCCACATTATCCTGCAACAGTGACAAGCTGTTAATAAGGGAAAGGGTATAATGTGAAAAGCTCTGATGAAGTGTGCTAGGTTACTGAGCCTTTTTGGTGGAAAATAATTCTAGCAACGGCCCTTAATTTGATTCCTTAATTGGCAGTTGTCTTCTTCAAGTGTCAGAGTGAGGAAGATCAGCTGGTATTTCCAACATGTTTAAACAGCATGTTCAGAAGTGCAGCCCTGAGTTTGGGTTGCTGTATCTGAGCCTGTCTGCCATCCCCGAGCAGAATCAATTGTCATCTCAAGTGAGATGATTGGCAGTAACTCCTAGAAGATAATGTCGAACCTTTAATACGACTTTTTCTAGTTCTGTGTGGTGTGCACGTGTGCCATTTGAGAAACTGTAGCATTAACTCGAAAGCTGTAGTTGACAAAGCAAAGTAATTAGGCTGTTTCTTATTATCTACAGCCTTCTAGGTAGGTGCAGCAGCCACTACCTCTACAGGATTTTACCAACTCTTCCCTGGGTCAGAGCAATGGCACAGGTGCGAGCCCCAGCTTTGGCAGCCTGTAGATGTCCAGAAACACTTCTCAAGGTGCCACAGTCCTACACGCCTCTGGTCATATTTGGCTAAGCTGTGGGACTTTCCTAATTTGCATGGGAGGGCTAAGCCTCCAGCCCCCCATGGTGGCATTGGGGGAGTGGACTAAGCGTTCCTGCAAGGTGACCTTGAATGGAATCCAACATTTATCACTAGTTGAAGGAGAGTGACTGCACTGTTAGGGGGATGCTCCGGGTAAGTTTTAAAGATGGGAATTGAGATTTTTAAAAATAACATCCTATTTAATTTTCCCACAATTCTAGAATCTACTTACAAATTTGAGGTGTGATATGTTTGGCTGTTAACTGACATAGATTACCTGGCTGTTGCGTTTGCATGCTGGAGAAAACCCTGGACATGTCTTGTTTCTCCTGACCCTTTACACAGAGATAATTGACTTTATGACCCATTGATCCCACCGGCCCACCTGCCAGTCATCATCCTGTGAGCTCCTGTTCCTCCCCCACGTGTTGAGGGAGGAACCTGGTCAGAGGTGACTGGATTATGGAGGCAGTTTCCCCCATGCTGTTCTCATGATACTGAGTGAGTTCTCATGAGATTTGATGGTTTTAAAAGTTGCCTTTCCTCCTTTGCTCTCTCTGTCTCCTGCTACCATGTAAGACATGCCTTGCCTCCCCTTTGCCTTCCACCATGATCCTACATTTCCTGTGGTCTCCCAGCTATGTAGAACAGTGAGTTAAATAAATCTCCTTTCTTTATAAATTACCCAGTCTCAGGCAGTATCTTTATAGCAGTGTGAGAACAGGCTAATAAAAATACCCACCCCCAGATTAGAAATATGTGAAAGATTGAATGTCAAGAAACTATAGTCCAGTCTAGACCACAGCGTGGCCTCTTTCTGGGGGGTCTGTGACCCTTTTGGGATCAAATGGAAATTTTTATGAATCTGTGCACAAGTGCATTTTTAAGAAGACAATGCCTGGAACTTTTAGCACATTCTCAGAAATGTATGCCACAGACTGCTGGTCTAGAGGGACTTGGTAGCAGATTTTTATAGTAAGAACTGTTGAAAAAGATTTCCCAAGGAAGAAGACCCTGAATTTGGCAGTAGATGAGAATAGCTAAGTTTGTCAATGCTTCCAGAGCTTTGGCTCTCGGCGTCAGGCAGGATGCAGGCACTTCTGAGGGTGGTGGTGGGAAAGTCCGTCGGGAAGACAGTTTTGGCGAATGTTAATCTTATTGTTTGTATAAAATGTTTGGCATGAATCTCTCGAAAGGCATGTGTGCAGACCCCATCTTCTCAGCTGCATTTTGGTTTCTTTCTCCATGCCCCTCCAGGCCTAGCGCAGTATCTCAGCGTCTGCTGATTGACTAATTGGTTTCTAAGGTCATGCTAGAAAGTGGAAATTTGAAGGTGAATCTAGATTTGTTCATCTGCGGATGGTGGAACCTGGCGATTGTGATGACTCTAGGAACTCAGCTCAGAGCTCTTGAAGAGGGAGACAAGAAGTAAATAACCCACTAAAGAAGCTGGGTCTGGTCACAAGAGAGGTGTTTCCGTGAACACTTTTATGAAAAGGTGCGATGGACGTGGGGGCAGTCAGGGTTCTGCACACTTAGGGAAGGTCATTGCACTTTCAGCACTTGCTGTGGGGTGGGCAATAAAGAAACCAAGTCTAGTCCCTGCCACGCGATCAGCCTCGCAGGGCCGAGGAGGTGGTGAGAGAGGGCTGACTCGTCTGGTTTGCCCAGGCCAGTGTGGTCCATGCTGTGACCTGGGTGAAATCACTAATGGTGCTCCCGTGTACCTTCCAGCACGTCCTGACATGGATGATGAATTCTGTGGACAGCCAGCTGTGAGGAGATGGCATGGTCAGAGCTCCCTCGCCATTGCCACCTAGTTGTAGAAAAATACAGCAAATTCTTGGGTGCTGAGAATTGCTGAAGAAATGAAAAGGCAAGATCAAGAGTTTGGGCGAATTTAGTGCAAAACGTAAAGATGGTCGAAGAGACAAGTGGGTGGTTAACGTGATGCCAGGCTGTGTGGCATCAGTGCACTTTTTCTAGGCACCAGGTCCTCCACGAACCTTAAGGTCAGGAGGGGAAGCCCCGTTGTTCTTGGACAGGTGAGGTGGGAGCTGGGAGTGTCCTGAGGAGAGGGGCGGGCAGGCCACTCAGGTCTGTGCACGTGCTTCAGGTCAGGACAGCCCCCGCCCGCCCTGGGCCCACCTCTGTGCTGGTCCAAGTACACAGAGACCTTCTGCCACTGGGCTTCTGCCACTGCATGGTGATTCGCCTGCTGAGGTTCACTGGCTACCCTAGGCAAAAAAGACTAGCAGAGTGCCCAGTGTCACCAGCAGGATGGACCCAAAAGTGACACCAACATTTTAAAAAGTGGGCTTGTCTGAGTGCAGTGATATTGACAGCTAATTGATCACAACCAGTTATACATTTCTTTGTTCCTTCTCCAGTCCCCACTCGACTAAAGGGACTCTCGTGCATCCAGCCTTCACTTGCCAAGCTTTAAGATGCAAAACAAAATAAAAGCTAGAGTAAAAGCGGAGAGTGGGTCCGGTGGAACACATTTGAAGTGTGACGGGGATGATGAGCTGGAGGTGACTCTGGAGTGAGTGTCCCGAAGATTTTGGTCACCTGGGGTGGTTGATGAGTAGTTTGGGAGTGAAGCTAGAGTCCAAAGGGAAGGAAGGAGTGGGGAAGCTGGAGGAGCCTGTGGAAGGAATGCTATGGGTTTGTTGCCTTTTAAGGGAAACTTGAGTGTAGTGTAGTGTAAGCATGGTGGTCATTAGATGTACTGATTAAGAGGGTAAATCATAAAAGAAATTATGACTTGGACATAAAATTTAAACAGTGCAAGGACATTTTAATGATAAAACAAATGCTGCACAGATTGTGTTCCCTCTGGGGAGTCTGGAAATCAAAATCCCAGAAGCACTTGTTTGCTTGCAAAGCACTCACGGGTGCCTGTGTAGCTTAGGGTGTTCACACTGGTTGTCTAACCAGGAAAATTAACTTGAAAAGGCTTCAATGAAGAGAAAATGATGGCAAAACGTACACAGCAGCATGTTAAAATTACCGAACATGAACCAGGACTTCTCTGTTTGGAACGACACCAAGTCACCTTTGGAAGGAGCGAGGATGCTGTGCCTCTGGCAGCCAGCCCTTCCCTTGAAGCCCCTTTTCAGAATCAGACCCTGTTTTATTACTTCCCAGGGGCCCTAAAACCCACTTACTTGTCCTCCAGGAGGATTTGGGTGAAGCGCTAACCAACATTCCCTGTTCCTGATCTGTCCACCGGGGGCAGAACACGTTTCTATTGGAAGACGGGGTAAGAGGGGGGTGATCCCTGGGAGCCACTGTTAGGAGCAGCCTGGACTCCGGAGCAGCTTGTGCTCCTTTTCTTCTTGAGTTTTCCACGCAGCAGGAGCCTGAGACATGGGTATTTAGCCCTGAAGGTGGCTGTGGGTATTCTCTCTGCCCAATCTGAAACACAGATAAGCGTAATTTGCAGCATAGCATCTGACATGGTGGAACTCTTTACGTATTGTGTAAAGGATGAACCTGCAAGGCCGCTGACCTGGGGTATCTCATCCGTTGTCTTTGGTGAGGAAACACTAACAACTGACTAAGGAATCGGTGAATCCAGGCCTGCAGAGAGCTTCCTGAGAAGGTGGACAGGAAAAGTAACAGGGTTAGGGGTGTCAGGGTGCGTGGGCAGGGCCCTGTCCACTCATAGGAACTAGTTGATTGTGAGGTGCTGAGGACCTGGAGACGCTGGAGAAGAGGGGGAGCTGTTCTTTTGCCTTGGGAAGAGTCTCCTCTTGGTCGGGGCAGCGGTTATCACCCTGGCCTGGATCGAGTTAGATCTGGAACTTATCACTCCAGCCCTCTGCCTCCAGGCTTAGCTGCGGGCCGTTCAGACCCTGTTCTTTGAGATCAAGATCCATTCTTCCATTCAGGAGAACTTAGGAGTCCAGCTGTCGCCAGAATGAGGAGGTTTGGAATGGAAGCCATTGCTCTCCCCGGGTGCTCCCTGCCCTTAGTCCACTCCATCCTCTCCCCCTCCACTGAAGGGCTAGGCCTGTGGCTCGCATCATTTACAGGTGTCTCCTAAGGCTTGAGGCATTTCGACAACCTGTCCAGGGTCTTACACAAGGACATGGGAGGGATGAGAATGGAAAACCAGTCTCTCAGGCTCAAATTGTCAGAGCTGATCAATGCTCACTATTTCCTTTCAAACGACATACACATTTTTGTGATTTTTGATTTTTGTCTGTGCAACGAAAATACATATACTAAACAATAAAAATGGGTGTAGTGAAGCAGGAACAACTCTGTCAGCTGCTGTGCCCTGTGGTTAGATAATCCTTAAACAGACATTTTGGTTGCAAGAGACAAAATTCTGCTGATCTCCTGAACCGTGGATTTTTCTAGAAGTAGGACTTCTCTTTTCACATTTTCCTATTTCACCAGCAGGATCAAAGCTGAGTTTCAAGGCTCATAGCGGCGACTCAAGGCTGCACCGAGGCTTAATTTTTTTTTTTTTTTTTTTTGAGATGGAGTTTTGCCCCTGTTGCCCAGGCTGGAGTGTAATGGCATGATTTTGGGTCACTGCAACCTCTGCCTCCTGGGTTCAAGTGATTCTCCTGCCTCAGCCTCCCAAGTAGCTTGGATTACAGGTGCCTGCCACCACTCCCGGATAATTTTTTTTTTTTGTAGTTTTAGTAGAGATGGGGTTTTACCATGTTGACTAGGCTGGTCTTGAACTCCTGACCTCAGATGATCCACCCGTCTCAGCTTCCCAAAGTGCTGAGATTACAGGTGTGAGCCACTGTGCCCGCCCACTCAGGCTTCTTGAATTCACCAATTCCTTGGTCTGTTGCCCACGTTTCCTCACCAAAGACAACCGATGAGATACTCCCAATTGGTGGCATTGCCATCACCTGAACAGCTCCTTCTGAGTCTGAAAACAGTTTGCACTTCCTATGCTGCAGGTATTGCAGCTCCTGCATTAGCCCCTGGAAGGAAACATTTCTCTTGGGAACACCAGTTTTGGGCTCTCCATGTGCTTCCTCTTTGTAGGCAGCTCGGTGTGTGTGATTTCCAACTTCATGTCCTTGAGCCCCAGACAGTCTCAGAAGGCCATCCCACTGAACGGCGCTCAAGGACGTGCTGGCTTCTTTCTGGGTATCACAGCAGGGTGAGCATTCTGCTCCAGTGACAGCTCATGATGCCCAGTGCTCTGACCTCAGAGAAGAGTTCATCTGATACAATCAGAACCCCAAATGTAAACTCACTTCATTTCATTCCTTGTTCCAGTGGAAAAACCGAGCCTTGGCTCTTGTGCTGCTTCTTGTTTAGAGAGGAACTGGGAACTTCACAAAGATAAGATATTAATAGGACTGGATCCTTTGTAGGCACAAAGTAGGGGAGTATTTAGATTTGCAGCTGTGTGCAGTCACTTAGACTAGATACCGGTGTGGCTGGCCTTGGGCTTTAGGGTGGGGGCCGCAGGCTGTCTGGCTTGCCCCTGAGATGTCACGGGGCCTAAAGGAATTCTGTTACTATTGTTGAATGGCTGAATAAGAACAGATGAGGGGTGTTCCTTCCCCTCTGACACGTAGTAGGGAAAGTGTGTCTCTGCATGTCCAGTGCCCTGTGGCTTGGCCTTGCAGCCCTCACGTCTACACCCGGGGTGCCCGGTGCCTCTCCTGCCTCTTCCTAGGTGGGTGGCCTCTGTATGAAGAAAGACAAGACAAACAGCACCTCCTGGGGCCTTTCTCCACCCTCAGCCTCAGGTTTTCCGAACACCACTCCTGAATTTTCTGGAGTTTTGTGTCGTTTCCAAACTTGTTTCGAAGAAGAGCTTTGAACTAATGTTGCAGAATGCAAAGTGGAATTCTTCCCAGAAACAAATTATGTTTAACTCTTTGGGTCGAGTGGAAGTGTCAAGTAGCTTGAGACACAGTCGGAAGCACACACTCACTCCTTAGCTTGTGGATGTGGGAAAGAGAGTATTTGGGATATTCTGCTGCCCTTCCCGTGTCCAGGCATCCACGTAATGCAAGCTGCCGCTGCGAGGCCAGCAGGGCCACAGAGCCGGGGCTCGTGGTTCGTTCACCTGTGGGATCTGGGAACAGAGCTTCAGCCAATCTCAGTGCCCCACAGAGTAACCTGCTGCCTCTCTGGCACTCCCGGGTGCCGAGGATTTCTCTGTCCCTATAGGCGGCTCCTCTGTATCCCAGCTGGCAGTCTCACTGCCTCAGCCCTATTTTCCTGGGAACTGTTCCTCCTCTTCCAGGAATCAATTTCTTGGCATGACACTTCTGCCTCTCTCCCACCCACAATCTGAATGCCACACAAGGCTCTGGACCCTCAGGCTCCTCTCTGGGCCTGACCGGACAGCTGGCCCTTCCAGGCATGGTCGTTTCTCCCTTTAGCCTACCCAGCCCTTCTACTCTGCCTGCAGCCACTCCCAGGCTCCTGTGAATCAACCAGATGGTTATCTGCCTGGGCGTGGCTCCAAGACCCCATTTCCCCCTCCAGGGTCAGGTGACTGAGTCCCATTGGCTTCAGCATGCCCTGAATGTGTAGCTGCAGCCTTTGAGACAACGCTGTTCCCTCTCCAAGGCGGTTTCTCCTTAGGGCATTCCCATATCCCGTCCTTTCCCTTCTTCCAGGCCTCTCCACACTCATGGCTCACTCACATCAGGGAGCAGATATTGCCCCTTTGCCTTCTGTGTAAGAATCTGGGGCAAAACTACAGTGGGTCCCATTCACAGAGGGTCTAGCACAAGGCTTCAGACAGGGAACGTGGTCATGGAATGGCAGCTCTGTGAGTCAGGTTTCCCAGAGAAAAGGAACCAACATATCCATAGAGTTTATAGAGATATAAAGATTTATTATAAGGTCTTGACTCACATGTGATCATGGGGGCTGATAAGTCCCACAACATGCTGTTCACAAGCTGTGGAACTGGGAAAGCCATGGTATGGCCTGAAGGCCTGAGATCCAGGAGTGCCAGGGGCAGGAGGTCAATGTGAGGGAGCGCTAATGTAGCCTCCTTCTGCCTTTTGGTTTTGTTCAGGCTCTCAATGGCTTGGGTGAGACGAGCCGACGTTGGGGAGGACAGGTCTGCTTTACCCAGTGCACCAGTTCAAATGTTAACCTCATGCAGAAACACCTCACAGACATACCCAGAAATAACATTTCTCCAGATATCTGGGCATCCCGTGGCCCAGGCAAGGTGACACATAAAACTAACAATCACAGTAGCTTAGCTCAAATGCTGACTCAGTACTAGTATCTCCGCTGCAGAAGACACACACTTACTAAGGGCTACTGTTCCTAATGTGTAAGGTACAAAGGCAGGGCCCAAACTCTGTATTCAGGGGTTCAAGGAGACAGTGGCAGTGAGGGAAGCCCACAGGGTGAGGAAGTAAATATGCGTGGGATCCGCCGCATACATCAGAGCCCATCCTGTTGCTTTCCGTTGTCGACGCTCATGGAATGTGCATTTCTGGTGGAAAATATATACCTCTTGGCTTCACCATTTGAATAAAAATACTTCTGGCTAGTACCCTAATCTTTCATTTTGAAAATAACTCATGTTAGAAAAGTGATCTGCTGGTTACGTTTTAAACATGAAAAGATCCAAACACCACTGGGAACTTCACAAAGATGAGATATTAATAGGACTGGATCCTGTGTAGGCACGAAGTAGGGGAGGATTTAGATTTGCAGCTGTGTGCAGCCACTCAGACTAGATATCTGAGTGGCCGCCTTGGGCTTTAGGGTGGGGACTGCAGGCTGTCTGGCTTGCCCCTGAGATGTCACCGGGCCTAAAGAGCAGATGAGGGTGTTCCTTCCCTCTGACATGTAGTGGGGAAAGTGCATCTCTGCATGTCCAGTGCCCTGTGGCTTGGCTTTGCAGCCCTCACGTCTACACCCGGGGTGCCCGGGACCTCTCCTGCCTCTTCCTAGGTGGGTGGCCTCTGTGCGAAGAAAGACAAGACAAACAGCACCTGGTTAGAAACTGGTGAATCATTGTGATTTGTGACCAAGGGACTATGCTGGGGAGAACCCTCTTAAGTAAGACTAGGTGTTGTTTCGCTGAGAGCCGGAGCCCAGGCTGGCATTCATCCCCCGTGCTGCCGTGGGCACGCGCCGTGCTCCAGAAGGGGCTGTTTCCTTGTAATGGAATTATTCCGACTTAGCCTTTAGACCACACCATCAGCTTTTCCAAAGGCAGGGACGGTGCCATCTCTAGGTTTATCTTCCTGGCCACAGCACATTGTCTGACGCTTGTCACTGTTCAGTTCCCTTGGAGATGAAACAGGCAGACGTATCAGCCACAGTCAAAGGCTGTATCTTCTTTTCAGATGTTCCAGAGGTGGTAACCTCCCTCACCAGGTGCCTTGTTGTTCTGATGAAGCGAACACTCTACCAAGCCCATGTGAGGCTCTCTTTTCATTTCATGAGGATGGAGCTATATTTCTGCTCTTTAAAAAGGCCTTTTATAAAAAGAAGCCAACTATGGGGAATACTTTTTGTTTGCTGTGTCTGTGTTAGGAAGTTAGTATTCGTTAATCATGTGCTACTTTCCCATACGTTTTGCACAAAAAATTGGTGAAAAATAATGGCTTTCAACTTCTACGTTCTTGACACGTGTGCATTAGATTTTTCTATGTCTTAAGGAACTGAAGGCTAATATTAGGATATCATGTTGACTTATCAATATGTTAAAACCAAAAGACCTCTGCAGCTTCCAAATCATGCTTACTGATTTCAGGATTATGCCTCCAGCCCCAAAATCAACACATATAATTTAAAAGCTGTGGGGGGTCACATTAGTCAGATGTTAGAGAGATGCCTGTGGCTTGTGGGTTCCCAGATTCCAGAATTTGGGCTTTCCTCCCAGCTTAGCTCTGCTTGTGATAGATGTTTAAGTCAGAGAGACACTAAGCAAACTTCTAAGAGGAGAGGGGGTGAAATTTAGCAGCCTCTTTTCAGATGAGTCTACCTGGGGGGAGCACATTGTGTCTGGGTGTGCAATCGAGAGCTGTGTGTGTCCACCTCTGCCTCAGCATCCACATGCACTCTCTGTGGCTGTGGTGGCCCTGCTCATAGGTGGCCGTGCCTACCTTATGGACAGAGCCTTTGCTGAGGGCTCCTGGCCCGTGGCCATCTCTGTCAAAGGGCGCTGTTCCTAGGGCTGCAGGAGAGCCTTTGCCACCTCACCCACTTATCCTGTCAACCTGTCACAGCTTTGCCAGCCAGGCCACAGTGACTAAAGCCTTTGGGGTCAGGAAAAATAACCCCACAAATGCCACCCAGTGCTGCCGTCCAAGATCACCCCGCCAGCCTGAGTCCTGGCTTAGTATGGTGGGACCTGGGCCTGGTGAGCCCCAGATGAGCTCACAAATGGCAGGTAGTCTTCGAGGGATACTTTGATGTGCATGTGTGTGCATGTGTGTGTGTGCTGTATGAGTGTGAGAGCATGTGCATGCCTGTGTGCATGTGCCTGAGTGTGCACTGTGTTCATGTGTGTGCCGTATGTGAGGGAGCGTATGCATGTGTCTGCGTATGCAGATGTCTGTATACACGTAGACAGGTGTGTGCAGGTGCATGTGTGTGTGTGTGTGTGTGTGTGTGGAGAGTGCCCATGTGCCTATGGAGTGCCCAGACACCTTGGCCCTTCCCCTTGTATCGTCCTTGCTGTGCTGAGTTCACATCATGGCTCAGCAGTTCACATTCTCATCTCCCTACATTAATGACGTCAACACATTTCACTTTTGGCTAATTAACCATTTCTCTTCAATGTCAAAAAACAAATGTATGACTTAAAAACTAGCTGCTGCCATAACATTTTCTAGTCTACATTATTCTTTATTTTCTTCAGCCTCTCTTTCCTGAAATCTCTGATTTGATGACTCGTCTTTTCTGAGCATATTCTTTGATGACAGAGAGAATCAAGTAATTACTGTTCAGTCTCTGTCTTTCCCATGAAGAACTAAATGTCCTTCAAACTGAGAGCAGTAAATGAAACATGGTAAGGAGAGAAATGAATCACAGGCAAGGCAGAGGGAGAGAAAGGTACCATTTAATTGCTTAAAACTAACTCAAGCCTTCATGCATGGAGGTGAGGCCCCAGGACCTCAGGGGGCACCTGGAAGTGGCTGGAATCACTGGCTCTCACTGGATTTCAAAATGTGAGAGGTGCAGGAAGATTGGAGGGGGCAACGTTCTGACTGCCACGGAAGAACAAAACTGAATTCCAGAAATCACGTATCAGTGAGCTTAGCATGGAGAATTAGATTTCCAAACTGATTTTTTTGACAGAAAGCTTGTGAGTACTTAAATAAAGAGCTCATGGTCTCTGGAAGCCAACACAGGTGACCCAGAACAGGTGGAGAGAATCGGTAGATACAGCAGGGGTGCCATTCAGGGACATCCACGTCAGGGCACAGACCCTGTGCTTGGAGAAGCCGTGGCCCAGGGTAGGACACAGTTATGTGAGAGCATTGCATGTCAGTGACCTTGGCAGGGCCTCAAAATTCTCCCCAATTCAGAGCTCCTGCAGCCATCCTTGACTGGTAGGAATCGACACGTGAGTTGAAACCTGCTTGCTGTTGCTGATCTGAAGGATTTGCACTGGAAGTGAGGACAGGGTGACTTGCATGGATGCAGCCATGCCAGGGAAGCCGCGGTAGGGATGAAGATGGCATTAGGGAGAGACACAATGAACAGCTTAGAATGCCTGGCATGCTACTCATTCTCCACATGCCTACTCAGTGGGAAGGTGATAATACCTAAAAGAGTCACCACCAGCTTCCCAGGATGTGCTGACACTCTACATACGTCCCCCCACAGTCTGAGAAATGACAGAGTGAGATAGGTGGTCTTATTCCCATTATATTGATGAGAAAACAAAAGGTCAAGGACTCTTCTCCACTAGTATTCAAACTCAGGTCTGTCTGACTCCAAGTTTACAATATTGACATTGATATACCTCCTCTCCAGCACGGTAGGGAATTCTGACAAGGGGGAGAAAGGTCACATTGTAAAAGTTTTAGGCACTAGAAACTGGTGAATCACTGTGATTTGTGACCAAGGGACTATGCTGGGGAGAATCCTCTTAAGTAAGGCTAGGTGGATAATGGTAAGCAGGCGCTACAGTGCGGTGAGGGCCCGCAGCCAGGAAAACTGAAGGAGCCGTTGTGATCCAGGCGCAAACTGATGGAGAGCTGAACAGGGGAGGCGGCCAGGGGAGTGGGAAAGAAACTGTAGAATTCAGGGCCTTTTGCAGAAAGCATCCGCAGAACTGAGTGCTGACTCTGTGAAGGGCAGAGAAACAGATAGGCTGAGTAAGTTTACTAAAATGTGAGAGGGGAATTGATGATCCTGACAGACTGGTAAACTGCCATAACACAAGAAGAGCCCCTTACTTTGTAAAAATCCACTGGCTGAGAGTAACTAATTATTCCAAACAGGAGAGGCAAAGTGAGTAGGACTTCGCTCTTTGATTAGGAGCTCTGTGATTTGAGTCTACCCACATCTTGACTAGTCTTAATTACTTAATTTATAGATTTGTAATGAAATTGAGTTTCTGTGTGAACCCCCACAGTGGAAATCTAAGCTTCCAACTTATATATATATATATATATATTTAACTTTTTGTCTCTATGTTGCAGAAGGTAACCAGTTGTTCTTCTCTTTTCCCTTCACTGCAGTTCTGAATGATCTGTTTTTGGTTTGTGGCAAATCTGGGTTCTCCTTTGGTCCTTCTCAAGGGGACAGAGGATTAATTCATGTTCGTAAAGTATTTTGAAATAATGTCAGCAAATGTCCTTCGAGGAGGACAGAGTACTTTTTGGAACATTGAAAAATGCTCAGTATTCCTGCTTCTCACGTTTTGTTTTGGGAACTAAGAATTCTGGTTGTTGGAGATGGTGGGGGTTACTTCCCAGAGTCCTGTCATCACAGAACAATGCTGCTCCTTACAGCTGTTATCCCAAGAGAAGAAAATGGGAGAGAGTGCCGGCCACATTTTGTGGCTCACACAAGCCAGTTGATGGTGTCAAAGATGTTGGGTTCTCTGGCCAAAGGATGTTCTGTTTTCTGAAAAAGTTGAGAGCTGCGGAATTGTTTTTATGCTCGAGTGGCTAAAAAATAGGACACATGGTTGGGGTGGGGAGCAAAGCCATACTGCACTGATCCAAAAGAACTGAATCACTCCTGAGGCAAACGGAGTCTAATACGGCAGTCTCAGCAGATAGTTGCATGTATTGTACACAAACACAGAGCATTAGAGTAGGAAACCTTTAGCCAGATCTTGGATGTATTTCATAACATGTATTCATTAAAAGAAAGAATACAAGAAAGGCTCTAGGTCTTGAAAAAAGAAAATTCTCCTTCACATTTGTATTCATGTATTCCTAGCATAATAACAACTTCTCAGAATAGTACCGAGATGAAAGAGACTTACCAGAATTATTGAAAAGGGGATTTTTCGAGGCCGCTTAGAAAACCAACACACCAAATTTGGTTTTGCAGATGTAGGCGTGGGATTGTTCTCTTGTCTTCAGAGGTGTGATACGTAAAGGCCATGCCACGCAGTCCTGCTAAGCCAAAGCAAAGCATGATTTGTGAGCAAGAACTCGAAGATTCTATATAATTCATTTTTAGAATACTTTCTCTTGCAATACAAGCATAGAATTGTTTTCGTTTTCAATGGCATAATGGTGACTTTGTGATGTATTCATGAGAATTACAAAGTTTGGAATGTGACTTTTATTTTAAGATTTTGAGGGAACTCCTAAAGGCATTTCACTTTTGACCTTTATGTGAAACTTGCGACTGACTGTTGCTGGGTCATAGGCACCAAGTGTGCATTTTGTTGTGTCTGAATATCTGGATGTGCTGTTCGGCACAGATGGAGTAAACACGCAGCAAACAGGACCGTCAGTGGCTTCCCGTGGGCTCATTGAACAAGTCAACACCACTGCAGTATTTCAAAAACTAACTTTAAAGAATCCCAAGCTCTTTATACATGGCAAACTTCATCATTTAGTCATGGATTTAGAAATAAAAGTAAGCTCCAAATTAAAAGAAGATTGCCAATAGAAACAGAAAATATTAATAAGGAAGGTAAGACAGGGAAGGAGTATCAGGAAGGGAGAATCCAAGCGGATTCCGTCATGGCGGACACTGGAGCTCACAGGACTTAAAAAGCAGGTGCAATGTGGCTGCTCTCTGGAGGTGTCTGGTGGACCCAGGAGAAGACAGTGGGCACATCAGGGAGGGCAGCCAGTCCTCTTGATGCCAGCCCGTGGAAGACAGCCCAGCGCTGCAGAACAGACTCCATGAATACTAGTGGCAAGAGAGTCAGTGTTGAGAGTGAAAGAAAATACTGTGAAGTGGGCACTGACTGGTTAGAAAGGTGAACGACAGCAAAGCCTAAAACAGAAGTCTTGGGAGGGGAAAAACTATCTGAAGGAAATCATGTTACACATTTCTGTGTGGCCGGTTTTTGATGCTAGGAAGATTTCCCCTGCAAGAAAAGACATGTATAATAAGAATTTGGTATATTTTGGTTTCCTCTTATAATCTATATGTGTGTGGTCCTCCAACCTCCCAAAAGAATAGATTGAATGTGTCTAGCACAGGTTCAGGATATGGGGAACTGAGTTAAAAAATACTTTGCATGGTTCGCACATTCAATAGGGAACTTACAATCTTCCTGGAAACACAAGTCATTGAAATGATATCACAGTGAAACCAACCTGAGTGTTAGGTACATGAGCTCAGAGAATGAGCCCCTATTGTGGGGAGGGGGGAGTACTGGGAAGCATCGCTGAGAAGGGCGTCAGGTGTGGAAATGGACTGCAGAAAACCTCACCTTCCGTGGGGAGCGGTGATTATTGATATGTATATGTCGTAGAAGCAAAAATAGATCAGATATGCAGGGAGACATAGTTGGGGAAAGGAAAAGGGGCTCCAGTGTATATGAAAAAGATTGGTTAGGTAAATCCCCCAAAAGTGCATGCAAAGCAAAGTAGGTAGAAACTTAAAAAACAGTAGGATATTGAGAGCACCTGTGGCCTGACTCAAAACACTTCACATGGAATAGGAGGAGCGTGGGTAAAGCACTCAGTTGCGTTACGCAGAGAAGCCAACAGTGATGGTGGGCAGATAAGATGAAGCTGGGCCTGAGGGTATCATCATAGTTCTAGATTATGGGAAGATATTTTACAAGACAAAACAATATTTATTGTCTGAAAAAAATAAAAAGAAAATGTGGAATGCCTCCTAGCTGCTGAAACATCTAACGCAGTAAGTATGTGGCCACCATTATTCCCATAGTCTAGGCAGATGGAGAAGGTGATCCTGTCAAGAGGCGTGGCTGGGAGAAGAGTGCCCATAGTTTGCAAGTCCGAAGAATACATAGAAAATAAAGAGGAGGAAATGCCCGAGAAGAAATCAGTTATGAAATTGATCAGGAGCATATTTGTTAAGCATTTACTATGTGTGGAAAATGGGTATCCTTGGGGAGGAAAGCCTTTTTAAAAAGGCTTTGAAGTCAGCACATAGTACTTTGTACTGTGTGATGATTAGAAGAATGAATGAGCATACCCAAAGGAAAAGTCTAGGAAGTGCTTTCATAAACCACTCTGTGAATACATTTGGAAAAAGCTGGGTGGAAAATAGCACTGGAAGGAAGGAGAAGAAAACATAAAACTCCTGTCAGCATAGGCACTGTCTCTTGAAACTTACTTCGCCTTTTATGAGATTATCATTTATACCCATCTACCACAATTGTAAGTCGCTCTGTTGCAACTTACTAAGTTCTTCTGAGTTATTGGGAGAAAATATTTTTCTAAATTCATTAACATATATACTTCTCAGTGAAGGGGGCTGGAAATAAGAAACTAGAGTTCCATTTGGGATCATTTTGAAAGAGGAAAGAGGCTAGGGTCAGTATGAAAGAATTTTTTAAACATTTTCATCAAAGGCAGTAATGCCAGGACGAGTTACTTAATAATTGTAAAAGATGATATGGGAATGAAAGGAAATGAAGCCAAGGGGAGATTGGGGAAATCTGAAGAAAACGAAATTGCTTGTTTGAAGTGAGAGTGACCTTTAGCTTACTCAGCATGCCAGTTGTGGGTCAAGAGATAGAGGGAGGGGGAGGACAAATGTGGCCAAGGGTCAGCTTTGCAAAGGATGGCCGGCCTGAGTCACCAGAGTGAAACTGAAATGCCTGGTTCCAAGAGATTTCCATTTTCTTGATTTTTACGGATTTAGGGGTGACCAGTGTGGTTGTGTTACCTGGACATGTGTAGTGGTGAGGTCTGGATGCTGGGTGCCTGTCACCTCAACAGTGGTTCCGAGAGATTTGAGAGTAGGGCACAGACCCTGGGAAGCTGGACGTGGGTCCCACACACAGCTGAGGAAGGAAACGACCGCCTTGCCAACACCCCGGCTATGAAGTTATCATAGCACCTTGGCAGGAGGGGATTATTATATAAATTAGCTTTAAAACCTTGATAAAAAGATGTTCTGAAAAGGTGAGTCATCCTGTCAGATTTCAGGCAAAGACAACTTGAAAAGACTAAAGACTGACATAGATAGAACATGTTATGCCAGCAACCAGTTTTTAAATGACATGTTTGTCATGTGATATTTCACAGAAATGGCTACACAAAAATGAAATGTGTTAACATTGATGATACAGAAAGAGCCAGTAAAAATAGCTTAGAGAGTGCTTTTATGCCCTGGAATGTAACTTCAGAGGACCGTATTGATAAATTATATGGTAAGATTTATTGGGATACACATTTCAATCATTTAAGCTCAATTAATATAATACAAATTGGTTATCTAAACCAGAGTTCAAAAACACAGATGTCTATTAAGGTCAGGCAGATAGGTAGGAGCATCCAGCTTTGTGAAAAAACACACATCCCAGCAAGAGGAGCCCAGTGCGATCCTGCTTTTAAAGGTCTGGGAAGGCATCAGAAAGCCCAGGGCCTCAATTTTAAAATATTCACTCGGAAAATTCTAGAATACGGTGCAGGCCAAGCAGGGCACATCTGTGGCCTGAATCTGGCCTGTGGGTCACCAGTTTGCAATCTCTGTTTCAAAGTTAAAGCACCAGGTATCTTTATACTGCAGAGTTTTGAACTGTGTTGCATGGATTATGTAGAAGTCATGGGATTAGAACTGGTCACAACGGCAGGAGAGAGGTTCTTCAAGGCCAGCGTTTGTCTGAGTGGTTGGTGTTGAGTAACACACTGAAGGGTAGGGATTTTTGAATGAGCTTCTGCCTACAGTCAGAACATTTACGTACTTAATGGGATGCATTGAAATTGATATTGAGAAATTAATTATTGCCTATAATATTTGGATTTACTTTGTAGTACATATCCTACAAAAAATGGGAAACCTCCCATGCAACCTGTATAAAAACATTCCGGGTGTGGTGGAGCCTCAGCAGAGGAGACGCATTTGGCGGTACAATGAGAATCAGTCTTGAAGGCCAGGACGCCGTCCCCAGGGGTCTAACAGGAGGCCCATCAACATCTGCAGTGATTTATTGAACCAGGGAGCTGGAAGGAAAATGACAAAATATTGGAGTCAACAGTAAAACAATCATGCAGATGTTTTACCAAGATCTGTTTGACTGTTTCACAATTTGGGGTTGTACACATGCAGGTTTTTATTTCTTAATGGACTTGGATTTTAGAGCAGGTTTAGGTTCACAGCAAAATTGAAAAGAAGGTACCGAGAGTTCCCACGCACCTCTCCTCTTGGCACACGCATCACCTTTCCCGTGATCTACATCCACCTCCAGGGTGGGTCATTGGTCACCTCTCCTCTGGCACACGCATCACCTTTCCCGTGACCTACATCCACCTCCAGGGTGGGTCATTGGTCACCTCTCCTCTGGCACACGCATCACCTTTCCCGTGATCTACATCCACACCAGGGTGGGTCATTGGGCACCTCTCCTCTGGCACACGCATCACCTTTCCCGTGACCTACATCCACCTCCAGAGTGGGTCATTGGTCACCTCTCCTCTGGCACACGCATCACCTTTCCCGTGATCTACATCCACCACCAGAGTGGGTCATTGGTCACCTCTCCTCTGGCACACGCATCACCTTTCCTGTGACCTACATCCACACCAGGGTGGGTCATTGGTCACCTCTCCTCTGGCACACGCATCACCTTTCCCGTGATCTACATCCACCTCCAGGGTGGGTCATTGGGCACCTCTCCTCTGGCACACGCATCACCTTTCCCGTGATCTACATCCACACCAGGGTGGGTCATTGGTCACCTCTCCTCTGGCACACGCATCACCTTTCCCGTGATCTACATCCACCTCCAGGGTGGATCATTGGTCACCTCTCCTCTGGCACACGCGTCACCTTTCCTGTGACTCTACATCCACACTCAGGGTGGGTCATTGGTCACCTCTCCTCTGGCACACGCATCACCTTTCCCGTGACCTACATCCACCACCAGGGTGGGTCATTGGTCACCTCTCCTCTGGCACACGCATCACCTTTCCCGTGATCTACATCCACCTCCAGGGTGGGTCATTGGGCACCTCTCCTCTGGCACACGCATCACCTTTCCCGTGACCTACATCCACCTCCAGGGTGGGTCATTGGTCACCTCTCCTCTGGCACACGCATCACCTTTCCCGTGATCTACATCCACCACCAGGGTGGGTCATTGGTCACCTCTCCTCTGGCACACGCATCACCTTTCCCGTGACCTACATCCACCCCAGGGTGGGTCATTGGGCACCTCTCCTCTGGCACACGCATCACCTTTCCCGTGATCTACATCCACCTCCAGGGTGGGTCATTGGTCACCTCTCCTCTGGCACACGCATCACCTTTCCCGTGATCTACATCCACACTAGGGTGGGTCATTGGGCACCTCTCCTCTGGCACACGCATCACCTTTCCCGTGATCTACATCCACCTCCAGGGTGGGTCATTGGTCACCTCTCCTCTGGCACACGCATCACCTTTCCCATGACCTACATCCACCTCCAGGGTGGGTCATTGGTCACCTCTCCTCTGGCACACGCATCACCTTTCCCGTGATCTACATCCACCACCAGGGTGGGTCATTGGTCACCTCTCCTCTGGCACATGCATCACCTTTCCCGTGATCTACATCCACCACCAGGGTGGGTCATTGGTCACCTCTCCTCTGGCACACGCATCACCTTTCCCGTGACCTACATCCACCTCCAGGGTGGGTCATTGGTCACCTCTCCTCTGGCACACGCATCACCTTTCCCGTGATCTACATCCACACCAGGGTGGGTCATTGGTCACCTCTCCTCTGGCACACGCATCACCTTTCCCATGATCTACATCCACACCAGGGTGGGTCATTGGTCACCTCTCCTCTGGCACACACATCACCTTTCCCGTGACCTACATCCACCTCCAGGGTGGGTCATTGGTCACAGTCCGTGAACCTGCGACGACACGTCACTATGCCCCAAGTCCATAGTTTACCTTGAGGTTCACTCAGTGCTGTACTTTCTATGCATTTGGACAAATATATAATAACATCTATCCATCTATGTTATACACATAGAGTTTTTTACTGCCTACAAAATTCCTCTGTCCTCTGCCTATTCATCCCTACTCCCTTACCTCTGACCCCTGGCGAACTACGGATCCTCTTACTGTCTCCATAGTTTTGGGTTTTCCACATTGTCTTATAGTTGGACTCGTACGGTATATAGACTTTTCAGATTGGTTTCATTCCATTAGTAATACGCATTTAAGGTTTCTCCATGTCTTTTCATGGCTTGATAGCTCATTTATTTTTAGTGCGAATATTCCGCTGTCTGGATGTCCCACAGGTTGTTTATTTGTTCAGCTAGCGAAAGACATCTTGGTTGCTCCCAAGAGTTGGCAGTTACGAATAAAGCTGCTATAAACATCCATGTGCAGGTTTCCGTGTGGACACAAGTTTTCAACTCATTTGGGTAAATACCAAGGAGTGTGACTGCTGGATTGTATGGTGTGTTTAGTTTAAACTGCCTTCCAGAGTGGCTGCACCATTTTCTGTCTCCACCACAATTATCGAGAATGTCTGTTGCTCCACATCTTCACCGGCATTTAGTTTTGTCAGTGTTCTGGATTTCGGCCACTTTAATATGTGTGTAGTGGTATCTCATTGATTAAACTTGCATTTTCCCCGTAACGTATGTGGAACGCGTTTTCATATGCTTATTTTCAATCTGTTTGTCTTCTTTAGTGAAGTGTCTGTGAAGGTCTCTGGCCCATTTTTTAATAGGGTTGTTTGTCTTTTTATTGTTGAGTTTAAGACATCTTTGTGTATTTTGGATAAGTTCTCTATCAATCAAATAGATCTTTTTGCAAAAATATTTTCTGTGGCTCGTATTTCCGTTCTCTTGAATGTCTTTCCCAGAGCAGAACATTTTGATGTTAATGAAATCCAGCTTATTAATTCTTTCTTTCACGGATCATGGCTTTGGTATTGTGTTTAAATGTTTGGTCATCTTCCTTGGAGAATGCATGGAAGATGACGGCTGCGAGCAAGGATGTTTGCAACAGGGAGAGTGTGTATTTTTCCCTTGCCTTTGAGGTGCTGGAGACATGCAAGTAGGAAGCTCCTCAGTGCTTCCATCCGTTGCTGTGGCCACAGCTTCCCTCCTAGGTCCTAGTGTTGGCACAGTCAACGGCCCTGGTTTATGGGCGTGATAGGGAGGTTCAATCAGTACATGCCTAAGCTCTTGCTACCTATACAGTGTTATGATCTCATGAGCGGATACTGTGGTTATCAGTGCACAGCCAGACCACCCTTGCTTGCTTTTCCCGACACTCCTCTCATTGCATTTCTGTCTAACGACGGTGATGAGGTTGGAGAGAGCTACAGGGGTGGAGTGTCTGCCACAGCCCTTCACATATATTACGTATCATTTCAGCTCAGCAGGGTGGATAATGCTGTCCCCACCTGACCGGGAGGAACTGAGAGTTGTGGGGGGTTAGTGAGCTGCTCAAAGCTGCACCAAAGGCAAGGAATGAGGCCAGCTCCAGGTTCAGACCAGCCTCCCGAGGGCTGTGTGCCTTGATTTGATCACCTGCTTCTCTCTGAATTACACGTGCATCAGAGCAGAACATCTAATGACACTCATGGGAAAGGGGGCTTCGTAAAGGTGGAATTGCTGCGGGTATCCTAATGCCTGCTTTCCAACCTGCCTTGCATTTTCATTGACTTAAAGTTGAGCTACACACTGTGTATGTATTAGAAAAGAAAACCATAGACTTCTATCCCATTATAATAATTAGCTGATGACATTGTCATTATTCATGACCACTGTTGTCTCCCCATTAGGTATTGTGTTCATTGAGAACAGGGCCTTAGTATTTGCCCTGTTTACCCCTAGTACCTAGCACAACATTTTACCTTTTACAGGCATTTAATACATATTTACCAAAAGTAAGAAAATCCATAATGCAATAGTAACAGTATAGTTTTAAATACAAATCCATTTAGAATTTGGCCAGGCCCCAGATCTTTTTGGTCTGTCTTCTGAAGTCAGGATTTTTGAAACGAACTGAGAAAGGAAGGGACATGGGATCAGTCAGTGCTTTGAACTGCAGTGTAAGCGCTCAGTGTGTCTCGGTGGTAATGCTCTTTTGGCACATGAACGTCTGCAACCCTGAACAAGTTTCAGCCTCGCTTGGCTGATTAGTTGCCCTCATTTAAAGAGGATCCACATCTGTGCAGCACTGGTGGACATTGGGGTCAGTCTGAATGACCCTTCTAACCTCAGAATTAGAGGGTGTGTTTGGTAGACTTTATACCCACTCCCTGGTGCCTGTCCTTTTAAAAGAAGAAAAATTCTAGGTGTTTAGTTCTTTATTACTCAGTTGCCATAGGCTATTTAAACCCGTTTTTCCAACTAGACAGTTAACTGTAGGATCTGAGTTGAAGACACAGACTGTCCCAGGATCTGTGTGTTGAGTAGTCAGCTCTGCTGTCTGAAGACTTCTTCCTTGACTGGGTGAGATATATGGAGAGCACACTGCTGGGTGGGGTTGCCACAAGTGGAATGAGGTGATTTAGGTAAAAAAGCTTCTGCAAAATGCTGTGGATGGTGGTCTAAGATGCACTCAGCCCCTAACAGAGCCTTTTAGACACAGGCGGGTCATTCATTGATTCTCAAGACAAATCCTAATGGACCTTTAGGTCCTTCAAAATATACATTCCGCCTTAGCAGGGACCTTCTCCACTTTTCTCCATTCTGGCACCCACACAGGGACCAACAGTTACAAGGGTTATATAGGCATTGCTGAGTTCATGTAAGTAATTCACCAGGCCCACAATGCCCCAGAGACCCAGTAGGTAGTCAGATCTCAAAGCACCTGCTCTCTGGGACATGATCAGGCAGCCATTTACTGTCTAAAATGCTCTGAAAATTTTAAACATGCTTATTTAAATTTTGCCACCCACCCCCACTTATTCTCCTGGGAGGAAGGAGACATGAAGGAGAATTTTCCCTTTGCTTCAGGGTTCCCTTGTGCATATTTGGCACAGAGGAGCGATGCTTGGGGTCCAGTGTCCCTTGTCAGTTTCCCACGGGCACCCCCTTATTGACGGTGAAAGATGAGGGATCAGAGGTTCTGACATCAGCCATGTCCTACTTCCCTAGTAAAGGTGGCATTCAAATGTGGTTTCCTTTTTACCTGTTCAGGGTGTAGCAAAAAGCCACTTCTGCCTTCCCTCCCCTGTTGACACTTTACCTTACTGTTGGCAAGAAAAGAAGAATTAGGTGAGTAGGAAGTGATTAGTGTTAGGTACTGGCTTTACCAACTTTCTTCTTCTTCTTTTCATTTGTAGCAAAGTGTCACCATTGTTGAACATCCCTGTGTGCAATGCTAGAATCGTTGCTTTTTTTTTAATAGGGGGATGATGATGGAGAATGGAAGAAATGAGAGTTTAGAAAGACAAGCATGGGCCACCTGCCACGCCCACAGCTGATCTGAGCTCCACGCATGTGCTCAGAAGTGTTTAGGGGTTGCTCTGTGGGTTGAGGTGTTTCTTAGAAAGGAGAGTGCAATATGGAGAGTGTGTTTCTTCAATTTTTAGTCCACTATATGTGGTGAGATGGAGGAAAGGCAGAGTCAGCATTTGCCTTCTCCATGTGTTCATCTATCCATGGTCTATGTGAAATTACAGAATTATTACTTTCTCTGTCTATGGAATAATGCGTGTATGTACACTTTATTTTTTCTGAGTTACTGAGAAAGAAAAAAGAGGTCTGACTTTTATTTTAGTTCAAAGCCATTTCTCACCTGTGTGCTATACATTATGGTTCTTAGAGTGAAACTTTAAAGGATTTTTCTGGCAGAGAAACGTTTTTCGTTTTAAAGAGGCTATGACTAGAAGTTTCTGCACTAATTTATGTACTCCACTTTGATATCGACAAATATTACCTAATCTTACCCCTTGAATATGTCAGTTCTTTGAATAGCGCACCTGTAAAATTGGCTTTGAAGACCGCAAATAAGATGAGCTATTTAGGATTCATTTTTCAAGCAGTTAATAAAATTCTTATATTTTGAAATAATTTCAGACTTAGAAAAAAGTTCCAAAGTATTTCCATTTATCTTGTATCCAAATTCCCCAAATGTTAACATCTTACAAAACCACAGAACAATGATCAAAATGAGGAAAATAAAATTAACATAATGCTCTGATTTGCTCTACTGACCTTTTTGGAATTTTGCCCTTTGTCCCTTCGCTGTCTTTCTCTGATCTAGGCTCCAGCCCAGGATTCCATATTGCATTTCGCCATCACGTCGCCCCCGATCGCCTCTAATCTGAACACATCCTCAGTCTTTCTGTGTGTAGGTGGGTTGGGGCGGGTGGAGGCGGGGGTTGACTTTGACGAGTCCTGGCCAGTTATTTTATAGAAAGTCCTTCAACCTGTGTTATCTGATGTTTCATGACTAAATCCTGGTCACGTGTTCTTGACAGAACTAGCACAGAACTACGTCATCTCCCCCCTCGGGAGGCGTGTGACGTCAGTTTCCCCAACGCCTGGTGATGTGACTCTGAGGCTTGGCTCAGGTGGTGCCTACCAGGTCTCTCCGTGAAGTTACTGTTTTTCCTTGGTTCCTAGTGTGTATCCTGTGGAAAGGGCCTTTGATGCAGTACGGGTATCTTGCTTCTCCTCCTGCTTTGCACCTTACTGTGACCATCCCTGAGGATTCTTGCCTGAAACAGCTCTTGCTGCAACGTTCGGTGGCTGGCGCTGCTCTGTCTCCATCCCATCTCATTTGTTAGTTGGAATTCTGCAGAAGGGAAGAGCTTTTCCTTTTCTTCCACTTGCTTATGCAGATTCAGTTATTTACTTAGATCAGAATGGGCTGGAGGACTTTGGTTTTATTCTGTGAATTGTAATTCATTTCCATCATTATTTTGTTTTTTAAACCGTCTCCAATATGTTCTTTGGCAGCTCCTTCCCCGCTGGCTCGTGAGACACGTGCTGTCATTTTATGAGCATGTCCTTGTTTTCCTGGAATCAGAAGTTCCGGGCTCACCTTGTTCTCTCCCTGTCTCATCCCTGAAATCAGCCTTTCTTTTAAGAGTTCTGGACCCTTCCATGGAAAAACATTTAGAAGCTAAGTTAGGAGGGCTAGGCATGCCCATTGCTACTGTGGTTTCTTTGCTTCTAGACTTAGCTATAGGCTGTGTTTCCCGGTAATGCAGTAAATGGTCACTGTTAGAGAAATAGACGTGTCTACAAAGGGCATAGTTTCGGCCAGTGCCCCCTGCTACGGCACGTATGTGGTGATGGTGGAGAGGCTGTGTAGAGTGGTGGAAACCCTGGCCTGGGAAGTCACAGACCCCATTCCCACCCTAAGCCTCAGCACCTTCCATTCAGTGTACAAAGGGGCCTTGAAACGACCCTACAGTTGTTAACCCTACAAGGCTGTTGTAAGAACAACTGAGATAACACGATACAAGCCTAAAACAATAGGAGAAACTAAAAGCTGATAGCTCTTCCTTTTATCTCCTTTTCTTACCCATTTGCATCAGAACCTTGGGTCATTTATGGCAAATTAGTTGTTTCTACCATTGTTCTGATCATTTGAGTAATTCTTCCCTTAATTATTCCTTTTTGCAGGTTCTCCTTCCTTGCAGTCTGATTAGAAAACTTGAAAGTTGCATGGTTATTCACTAGAAACAATGTTTATCTTATCAAGGAAATGGTGACTGTAACCCTGCTGGGTATGGTGGGATGAACACAAGTCAGTTTCAGGTGGATGAACTTTTCTGTCATTTCTCTGAAGAAGAAGGTTCCAGACCTGTGGTGACATCTGGCTGATGCAGACCAACTATTTCAAACCCGAACCAACAAGCAGCCGTTCGTGTTGGAGTGGGTGCGGGGTGAAGGCTGGGGCGTGCGTGGAGAGGAACGCTTTAGTCCGTTTACCAGGTCTGGTTTCATTTTGGCATCTCCCCCAAATCAGGTCACAGCCATTTTGGCGTTTAAGTGTTTCTGGTCTCACAGTGCCAGCCGCCTCTGACATTTCACCCTGTATGTGAGTCTCCGTACTCCTTCACCCAGCTGAAGAAGCTAACACGGAGAGTTTTGGACCTGAAATATGATCTTTATGGTATAATCACTTCAGAATCTCACACAAAGGCCCCTTGAGGTTGGTGGTGTCTGGGGCAGGTGACTGGGAGGTGCTGTGCCCTGCGGTGAGCTGGGGACCACCCTGTGGGCAAGGGGCTGCTGTTTGTGTTGCGTCTTCCGTCAGATGTCACCTGCGCTGGACACCCGCGGGGGACCCAGCCAGCCCCAGAGACCCAGTTCCAGGTGCAGCAACTTTTATATGCTCAGTATATTCCGGGTGCAGCTTAACTTTTATAATTTCTTGTTTGTGACACTGATCATCATAAATACGAGATAAATGTAAAATAACATCGCTATTTTCGTAATTCCCAATGTACTTCATTACTTTGATTCTGTGTTTCTTTCATACGAGCTTGTGAACTACAGGCCCAATCTTGCAGCATAATTCAAAAAGTATTTTTATGACAATTTTCTCCCTATGCCATAGGAAAAATAGGTATGCTTCTGGTTTTATAAAGGTTTTTAGTTGAATTATTCTACATTTTCCAGTATTATTAAATTGAATGAAAAAGTCTTATTTTACTGGCATCAGGGAATTTATTTTTTCTAGATATGAGTTAATTTTCTGAAACTTTCCTTAAAATGCTACAATTATTTTTAAAGAGTTTGCCGTTGATGTCTTTACTGAAATAGGTTATGCACAGACCATTTTAAGCAGAGCACGCTGTCAATACGGCTGGAGCTTTCCCAGTGGCTCCGGGTCGCCCTGGTGAGCCTGGTCAGTTCTCCGCGCTGCAAGAGGTGGGCTGTGGAGCCGTAAGGCGCGTGGGGTGCGTGGAGGTTTGGCTTCCGCATGTTGGACTCCTGCTGGACTCTTGAAGGTGGGGTTCCTGCTCACCCCTGCTTGGGTTCTTTCCCATTTCTCACTGCTTCAGACAAGTCCCCTCCTCCTTGTGTCTCGCCTACCCTCTGCTGGAAGATGGGCAGACGACAGAGTCAGACTTGCTGAGCCTCTCATGTGCCAGGCATGTTCTCCCAGAAGTCAGCTGATTTCCTTGTCCCAGTTGTTTTAAGAGGCAGGTGACATTCCCTCATGGGTTCATGGACAAGGCACCCAGGTTTGGAGAGGAAGAGCCCCTTGGCAAGCCATGCTGCCAATGCCCAGCAGGGCACAGTGGCATGGCCAGTATTGTAACCGAGCCTGTGAAGCTCAAAATCATTTTCTCTGCCACACCACCCGGAAATCATCTGGAAAAGCCAAATGAGCAAGCTTTTCTGGCAGAGTAAAGTTAATATTATCCTAATGTCATTCCTTTACTCAACACATTTGTTAAATGCTCACTTGGCCAGTCGAGGATGGCCGCCTTCTCTCTAAAGAGAGCAGAGAGCTGGTGGTGCCAGCTTCTGCACACTCACCTCCCTCTCCCCTCCCCCTCTCCACCCAAGAAATCCCTGCCATCTTTTGCAGTCGGGTTCAAGGTCCTGAGCCTGGTATGCCAGACATCAGAGTGCTCATCACATGTTGTGCAGAGCCGTTCGTCACCCATCTGCCCTTCCTGGTTTTGGGCTGGCAGTGCTGGTGTGGAGGCAGGATGCAGGGGGGCATTGGCCCTGCTGAACCTGGGCCCTGGTGTTTACATGTCAGGGCTTGACTGAGGCCAGCAACCGTCTTGTATACTGTAGGTCCTTAACAGTAGTCTGTCAAACTTTCCTCCTGGAGTCAAGCTTTGAGCTTTGTGACTGCTGCTTTCCCAAGCATTTCCTTTTTTTTTTTTGCAGCTGTGTTCCAGGTGTTGATGATGTTTGGAGTCTAGCTGGGGAATAACAGGTGTGCAGCTCTGTATAGGATCTTTATGAGGTTTAAAATCCTGACCTAAATATTTTTATGTCTCTGTAAATATACATATAGAAACAAATATACATGTAATAATAATTACATATTGTCCTAAATGTTATACAGGACAATTTTTTTAAATTAAACATCTGTTATGTGTCTTATTTTGAAGCTATTCCAGTGCTATTATTTGGGAACCCTTGAATCTGAAAATCCTGAAATATTGCAAATTTTATCATAGCTATTATCTACTCTATGTTAATTTTCACCTGTTTCCAGCTGTAGATCAGTTTTCTTTATCTAAGTGCTTCTTACACTCGTGTCACTGAAAACCTGAAGATTACAGAGCCTATCCCCTGTTTTGGGTGCTTGGATAAGGGGAACTTACTGGTGGATAAGGGAACTCCAGAGACCGCTCGCTCTCTGGAGCTATCTGGGCATTCCAGCAGAGGGATGCTTTGCAAAGATTCCTCAAGCCCTTCTGCTTGTACAATCACCAGAAGCGCCTCAGAGAAAGGGGGGCACTGAGATGACAGCTGTGCAGCTCAGGATGCACCTAAGAAAGAAAAAACATGTCCATCTTTGCGAGCTTGAGTTGGACATCCTTTCCGCAGTTTTCCCTCTGTCCTTCTTGGAGGTGCTGAAAGTGTGCGTGGCTCCATCTCCCTGCCCTCCCTCTCTCCACTGGGTCATGCAGGGACTCCCTGGACACCAGATAGTGCGAGGTCCTTCCCTCGCCTGTGTGGACGGTGGGGGAGGCTCAGGGCCCACGGGGTGACCGGAAATCCTTTCTCCAGTGGGCTCATTGTGCTATTTGTGCTCTGCTCAGCAGCGGCTGCCCTCGCTGTGGGTTTCCTTTGTGGTTAATCCTTATCTGCTCAAAAAGGCTTGCTTCACATTTGCCCTGGGCTGCCGGGCCCTGGCAGAGTGCAACTCTGCTGCCTTATGCCCTTTTGAAGTTTTTGGATTCCTTTCCAATTTTCTCAAATTTCATTAACCTGATTTAAAAATTTTTTTTGATTAAAAAATTAAATTTCTAGAAAAGTTACAGGAATTATGAAAATAAATGCCTACATGCTTTCCACGTAAGATTCATCAATTGCTCACATTTTGCCACATTTGTGTTTTTGCTGCCTCTCCATATTACTCTTAATTTTTGCTGTGCCCTTTGAGATTAAGTTGTAAAGGTCATCTCTCTTAGCCCCTGAACATGTCAGCATTACACCCAAGGACAAGGATTTTCTTTACCTAAGCATGGTACCTTTTTGAAGTTCAGAATTGTAACGTTGTTGCAATTTTCTATTCTACGTCCAGTGCGTGCTCACTGCGCCCATCCGCCCGGCACTGCCCGGTGTCCCCGAGTCAGCATCTGGTTTGGGTGACCTGCACCGAGGCCCCCGGCCCCCATATTGCCCTGCCTTTCTTGTGGCTGCTGTTCCTTTGCTAGATGAGTTTTGAGTTTTAAGGTTTTCTTACCCATGTCCAGCTCAGTGCCCACATTGCTACTAGCGTGACTCCAGGGCGGGTGGACCAGGGGTTGGCAGCCTTGTCTTGCTTTTCCTGAGCTAGGATTCGTGGCGACAGAGTTGGAACTGCTCCAGGCGGGTTGGGACACGTCCGTCTCCCCCACATGGAGAACGGTGGCTTGCCAGCTCCCCTCGTGTCCCTTGGGCTGGCCCGGAGCTTGGTGCGTGTGGATGCTGCCGTCTGTGAGCCCATTGTGAGACCGCATAGCTGAAACAGCTGAATGGGGGGAATAGCTTTCAGCTCTTTATCTCAGCGGCGATCTTTTGCTGTGTGCAGTTTTCCGGGTGCAGGCCGGGGCATGACTTCATTCTTTAGGTTATGTGGCACCCCCCGCCGGGCTGCTGGCTCAGTCCCCCTGCCTGCTGCATCTGCGTCTGGGGACCGCCACCATGCGCATCTGTCTCCATGCGGTGGCCATCCAGGACTCTCGGTGATGACACCACAGATGGTTGAGCTGGGAGCCCTTGCACACGTCCAGACACCATCCCAGCAGGTGTGCTGGAGTCTGCGGAGGTGCTCAGGAATTCCCGTGGAGTCTTAGAGTCTAGTATTGAGTGAAAATCGGTGCTGGGGGTGAGGAATGGCCCTGGCTGGTGTGGCATTTCGATGGCTGCCACATCATCTTCAGGAGGGCCCTTATACTCGATGGGCAGCTCCCAAACCCAAGACTGCTGGCAGCATGAAGGCCTTCAGGAAGGCACCTAGTGACGTAGATAATAAATCGGTTTTATGTGCCACATTTGCTCAGAGGACGTGCACGGAGGAGGCAGGCTCCTCCTTTCCTGAAAGCTAGGATGGCCTGCAGCTCCCTGGTTTGGGGCTACAGTCCCCTGTGAGGAGTCGGTTGGCCAGGCCGTGTTTCATCAATCAGAATCGGCTCCCCTGACTCTCAGCGTCACACATTTTCTGATCCCAGGCTCATGCGTTGTGAAGCCTAGTGAAAGCACACGTGCCGTTTCTCCTGGGTTCACAGCCAGAGCTGGGGCTATGAACGCGACTGCGCACAGCTGAAGTTTAGGGTGCCTCAGCCCCAAGACTGTGCAGGACTTGTTTTTGACTACTTTAATACTCTTCATTATACAGAATGTACTCCACGCTTTTTCTGGCCTTGTAAGGTACTCAAATTGCCTTTGTGGAATTAGGAAATCTGCATGTGGAAAAGAAACCGAAATCGTATTGCAGTCGATGCTTTCCTCTTCCCTTTTTCTGGGATTCTACCCCCTACCTTTCTTTCTCCTGCCCTTCATCTCGCTGAATGGAAGTGAGGCCACGCTCCACTCATTCCCAGATCACTTAGATTTGCACTTGAATCATCTGGAGCATAAGGGAGAATGGAGAAGGCAACGAGAAGTTCTCTGAGCAGTCAAGGCCGATGTTGGTGGGACCGTGCCCACAGCCCAGCACCTTGCATAGCCAAGGTGGGCCAGCACTTGGCGCTCCAGCAATGAGAAGGAGGCAAGAAAGCCCTGGTAAGAGACAGTGGGAGACAGTGGGAGACAGGGAAAAAGGATGTCCCAGACCTCAGAGCCTAACCCCCTGGGGTGGCGTGGTGCAGGGGCCAGTGGCCCTGTCAGCTCAGTGCTCCAGAGGCCTTCGCTCCCTCCATCAACCGCTGAGTAAGGGGAGAGGAAGGAGAGATGGAAGGAAAGAGGAGAGGGAGAAAGAAAGAGAGGAGGCAGGAGGAGACAGAGAGAGGCAAGGGGGAGGGAGAGAGTGGGGGGAGAGAATATTATTTAATACTTTTGATTCAATGGACCAAAGTAGCATGTCAAAACAGTTTCCTTTTTTAAATGTGAATACCTTTTGGATCTAATTAATGTATGGGACTAGAGCTGGCATTCTTTGGTAGATTCTGAAACACGAGGCCTGAATGTCCATCCATTGAAATACATTATTTTAACTTTTTACTTTTTTCTCCTCCTCGCTTTCTCTCCTCTTCCCTTGTCTTCCTACTACCCTTTCTCTGTCCTTCTTAGGAATTATTGAGAATTTGGGCGCAGGTAGGGGTTGCCAAGTTTTAGTTTTAAGAGGTAACCTGCAGCCGGGTTGGTTTACTCAGCTAACTCCAGAAGACAGAATTTTAATGGTTCTACTGGGAATGGCAAACAGGTCCCTGAGAGCTGAAAATACGCATTTTATGAGGGTTGCAACTCCTTAAAGTCTGTGTCTGTCCCTCCCATGAAGAAGGACTGGAGTCTGTGGTCCTTTGACCCCAGAAATAATTAACCTGGACCCCTCAGAGGTGGGTGTGGAACGCCTCCCTGCTGCTCAGCCTTCATTCCTGGCTGGGAGGGGCTGGGCACGGGGCTGGGGTGTGTGTTGGAAAGCCGTCTCTCACAGCAGGCTGGGAGCACAGCTGCCGCAGCCGCCCTCTCCTGCCAAGCGGTGCTAGGGATGAGATGTCCTGAACTTTTTCTTTTGATACAGTGTTTACAGATGTGTTGGCTTTGAAAAAATGCTGGCCTACTTTTTTTCTTTTTTAAAGAATAGTAAACATTTAGCTGTTTAATTTTGGATTTTCCTTTATTTGTAATGAAGAGTTCATTTTTACTTGGTCCTAATGTCGAGAGCCTAAACTTACATTTCTTTAAAGTTTATTTAAAAGCCCTAATAAGTGTTTTCAAGAAATTATCTGTAGAATAATATTCTATTTAACGATTAAGTTCACATTTTCATTTAATATGTAATTGGCGAACCGTTATTATCCACACAAGAGGCAAAATCTAATTTTTCGTTCATCTAAAAGATAGCACCAATTCCATTTTGATGATAAAAATAGACACTGGAGCTGGGCGTGGTGGTACACACCTGTATTCCCAGCTTCTTTGGAGGCTAGGGCAGGAGGATCACGTGAGTCCAGGGGTGTGAGGTTGCAGTGAGCTATGATTGCCGCACTGTACTCCAGCCTGGGCAACAGAGAGAGATCCGGTCTCCCAAAATAATAAAATAATAATAAGAAGAATGCACAGCTTGCTCATTTAATGCATCTTTCAAAGTGGGTCTGTAAGGGGGTGATGGGGCTCAGTTTATCTTAATAATCTGCTTTGTACCTGATATGGTGAAGCGTTGAGTGGTTCTCCCAATACTTTTCGATTACACGCTGTACTCTGTTTTCTCATCTGAGCCTCCATTCCTGATTTGGAAGTATTTGATGAGGGCTGTGACTTCACTCCTGGAGGCCAAGGCCGTGGTGAACTGACTGCAGACAGTTGTCTTTCCTTGGTCTTGGGTGGTTTGTCTCTGGCTTGGCCTGGAGAGGGTGCACTCTGTATTCTTTGGCCTTGTGTTCCTCGACTGCTTTGTGCTGCGTGGGAGGTTTCCAGGCATGTTTGGAGAGCGGACAGGGTTCAGCCAACTAGACCTACCTGCCTGCTCCGGCGAACTTTGGTTCACTTGATCCAAGCTCAGATTCATAATTTATGGTGTCCAACTCTGGTCCACACTCTCCGAAGCTGACGAGGTCCTTGGGGGTCGGTGCTAGCAGCCCGCCTTTAGGGCACAGGTGTTGGTGGACTCCTTGTGACCGGCCTTTAGGGTACAGGTGTTCGTGGACTCCTTGCGACCTTGAAATGAAATAGTGGTTTGAAAACACAGCCATAAACTGGAAGGTTATCATGAAGGAGACATAGACCAACTGGGGAACACGTCGGAGTGAAGCAGGTCAGGACAGCTGGAAATTCCAGGGAGGGAGGATTAGACAGTGCGGCAGAATCAGGAGACATGGCGTTTCCCCGAAACGTGTATTGTTTCACTTTCCTTCCCATTGTGTGAACTCCGGACCCTGGGGGTTAAGAGCCTGGGCCACACTTCCTCTCCTTGTACAGTAGCAGGAATGTGAGATGAAAAGCACTCTGAGATTGTTGATCTCTGTGTGATTTTTGTCTAAATAAAAAGTAGAATTAAGAGGAGGAGAAGATCAATAGGATTAAAAATCCCATGCTTAAGTCATGCACATCTCAGGAACTTCTGAAGCTGTTGCCTTCTGATTTACTCTAAGTGAGCTTCCCGTTGGATGGTCTCCCACCTCTCTGGGAGGGCAGACGCATTTTTGAGGCAGTAGCTGCATTTTCCGTGTTGTCTACTGGGAAGGCTGATGGTGGAGGGCGAGGGTGCCAGGTCCCACCCTGGGCGGCCTCAGCCCCACCTTGCTGGCAGGCAGGTGTGGGGCAAGCCCTTGGCCTTGTAGACCTCAGGGTCATTGCCTGTGGGACTCAGACAGTGACACCCACCTCTCGCGGTGTGGTGACCTTTAAGGAATAATGTGTTTCTGAAGCTCTGCCGTACACACGGGGTACTAAAAACACTGGTTCTCTTTCATTCCTCCTCCAAGGTGGCGTGGAAGAAACCACACTCCACCCAGTTAAACCCTCAGCTGGAAGCATGGGCCTCCTGCATGCTTTTGAAATCCCTTCAAATAGGACCCAGTGTTTCCCGGCTTCCCGCCTGGTCACAGTTGGAATGCAGGTGCCCACCTGTTCTATGCACCCACCATGCGCTGGCCTCTAAATGAGGCATTCGCTGTCACCTGGGGAGACAGCCCGTGCCCTGGCACGGCTCTGGCCTCGAAGAAGCTCTGAAGGAACACATGACATGCACTGCCCCAGGCCTGGGGGTGACAGAGGAAGCAGAGTATCCTTCTTAGACAATGTCTGGCAGAACCCTGCCCCTGCGCTGCTTCCCGCGCTGTCTCCACATGGGGAGCTCACAGGAAGCGCCCTCAGCTCTCATGCAAATCCCCAGATAGCTTGAGGAATTCCCCTTGGGTGTGGTTCCCTGGGCACAGCAGGATGTGAGTTCTCTCTAGGGGGCATGGAACCTGGGCAGTCCATTGCATCTGTGTCTTCCTTCTTATCTTCAGTAATTTGAATCTTAAATTTTGAGGAACTCGTCTTGATCTGAAAGCCTTGGGCTGCTGAAAAGCCACAGAAGCAGCACTAGGGCTTTTGTTCCCAAAATCTAAGCAGTGGCAGCGTTTCGGGAGAGTGCAGCAGACAACCGGTGAGCCAGCAGGTCCCCAAATCCAGGAGGCGGAAAGGAAGCAACTTCAAACATTGTTTTCAGAGAATCCAAGATTGCCCAAGAGTCAATAGCTTGGCTGTGAAATTGCAGCAGAGGCAGTTCCTTCTTGGTGAAGTTGTGATGGGTGGGGACTTCATGCACCAGGGCGGTGTGTAGGGGCTCTGTTCTCCCTTCCTGGGGTGTCCTCTCCCGTGGTGAGCTCTGCTGTGACCACACTGGGGCTGTAAGGAGAGTTCGTGGAGTTGGTGAACAAATATTTTTCCCATTTTTTAAATTGTAGTAAAATATGCATAACATAACATGTACCACTTTGACCATGGTTAAGTATAGAGTTCACTGGCTGTGAGTTCAGTCATATTGCTGTGTGACTGTTCCCACCATCCACTCCAGAACTCTTTTCCTCTTGCAAATCTGAAACTCTGTACCCATTAAACAGAAAAAAATGTCATACCGTATGTCAGCATGAGAGGCCTGCATTCCATCTTCATCTCTAGAATTCTTGGGCCAGAGATGGTCTTTTGTACCATCCTTGCCGAGGTGATACTTGGTTTTAGCTGGTATGACTGCTAGGGATCTGTGAGTTCAGTAAGTCACAAGCCTGTCCTGTGTGGAGGGGTTACCTGTAATGGTGGTGATATGGTTTGGCTGTGTCCCCACCCATGTCTCACCTTGAATTGTAATAATCCGCACATGTAAGGGCAGAGCCAGGTTGAGATAATTGAATCATGGGCAGTCTCCCCCATACTGTTCTCCTGGTAGTGAATAAGGCTCATGAGATCTGATGGTTTTATAAATGGGAGTTCCCTTGCTCAAGCTCTCTTGCCTGCCGCCATGTAAGATGTGACTTTGCTCTTCCTTTGTCTTCCACCATGACTGTGAGGCCTCCCCAGCCATGTGGAACTGTGAGTTCAGTAAACCTCCCCAGCCATGTGGAACTGTGAGTGCATTAAACCTCTTTCCTTTATAAATTACCCAGTCTTGGGTGTGCCTTTATTAGCAGTGTGAGAACAGACTAATACAGGTGGCACGGAGCAGAGGTGGCATGAAATAGAAGAATAGTTCCTGACCAGAGTGAATGGGAGAGGGGTAAGATTAGGTTGCCTGGTAGCATGGTCCACGTACAGCAGCCTTCAGAGTAATGGGATGGAGCTTTCCATCCATTACATACAGAAGAAAGAGCTGCCTGGGGAGCTGATATTTTGGCTGTGGCCCTACTATGTCGCGTATGCCAGCTGACTGTAGTCTACCTACAGATTGAACTCTTGCACAGAAACAGACTGCAGAGCCGGGAGGAGAAGGTAGCACTTAGCTCTCGCTTCCTTTCTTGGTCTGATTTCTGTGGCCATTAAATTCATATAATTAAATTAGGTTGACTGACTTGATTTGATTTTAAATTGCAATATTTTATCATGTTGCAAACACATTCTTAACAATACACTTTTAGTTTCACTTTTCTTTATGAACCAAAAAGTCCCAAAACTGGCCGGTAAGCTCGGCACAGTGAATTGTTGCAGTAAAGATTCGCTCTAGTTTTTGAAGAGGAAAATTTGTGCTAAGCCAGTTTCCTGTCTAGTCAGCAGAGTACAGCAGACAGGGAAAGATGGACAGCACTGACTCCCTCAACTCCTTAGGCTAAAATAAGATTTCCCATCTTGTGTTCTGCTCCACCTAGATTTTGTAGATACGCTTTTAAAAGGATTTTTTTTTTAAGTAGTATTGTTAATGAAATACTTTCAGTTTGTTTTAGATTTGCACAAAGTTTAGAATAAATATGTCCTGCCTGGAGAGTGAATCATGCAGTTAGTCACTGGACTGAATGACTTAGAACCACCTAATTAGGGTCAATGAGCTAAAAAATAAAAATAAAACAATTAAGGCTAGACGGAAAAGGTGGAAGTGGTGGCTCTTTTAAAGGAAAACAAGGTCTGGGGAGTATTGCCTTAAAAAGGTAAAATGTGCAAATTAACAAGATGGAAAAAACCATTGAGTGTGGTTCTGAAAGCTGAGCAGAGGGCACACGCGTCAGAAATGACCTTGGAAGCCAAGGGCCTCACTCCAGGGACTGCGCGGCCCCGAGTCATCTGAAGTCTTCGCATCCGCAAAGGATCCTGTAGGTTGCTCAGGATCTCTAGTTAATGAGATCCTCAGGTTAAAGAAATATTTTGATTGACAGATGAAGTCTGCATATATCTATCGTACATGTATTTTCCCTTTTAATGCTATGAAATGCAATTAAATACATCTAATACTAAAACTATGCTGAACATAATCTTTATTTTTCGAAGATATTTAATGATTTAAAATGTCCTTAAATATCCTTACATTGTGGGAACTACAGTATATCAGTTTCTTTGCATGGTAAGACTACCAAAAGCTCTAGTTAAGCCAAAATTGAAGTCAAAGCAACAACCAAAAAGTTACTGTTGTTTATTACCTTATTTATTAAATTATCATTTACATCACCTGACAATTCCAGATTGACTATTTTTTATTAAAGAAGAGGCACACAGTTGGTGTAAATAGATGGAAAGACATTTTCAAATTCAAAGTATTTATTACCATTGAAATTTTATTTTCTTGAGTGCTGTCTGGTTCACTTTGGTTTCACATGACTTCTGCTTATTTAAGAGTCACAGTTGTGGTAGCAAAAGGTTTTCTAGAATTTTCCAGATGTTACTACAAGTACTTTGTCATTGGGAAGCATATTTCTGTTTCCACAAGTCTCATAGCCTTGTTATACTGTATGCAGGGAGGCAATGGGAAAATAAGTTTTCAATGAATGTCAATGAGAAAAGAAAGAAATGAGGGCTGCTTGTGTATCACTCGTTCAAACTGAAGGACCAGCGACATAGAATGAGCTGCATTTTCCATACTTTATGTATTTCTTATTTATTTTCATAATAAAGTATGAATGGCTTAAGGCTGCTAAATATTTTTCTTAGGTACCTTTGGAAAAGACAAGGGTTTCTGAAGTTGTAACACATTTCTGTAGCTACCTAGCATTACACTTGCCAATTAGTTAGATCATTTGGTTTCAAGAGGTGCTGGTAAACTCTATTTATGTATTCTCCTTTTTCATGTCTGAGAGTGGGACTCCACTCAGGGATACAGTGGGGCAGTGTGGTTTGGAGAGGGGGCCTCAACATACACTGACCTTGTACGGTTGACCACAGTGTCTCACAGGGTCCTGGAGGGGATAGCTCTTGGCATCCTCTGCCCCTGCACAAATACCAGAGCATGTCATTGAGAAACCATGGCTTTGACCAGGGAAAGTTCAACTTTCCTCTGTGGTGCACCTCATTTTTCCTTCTTAACCACAGATGTGGTACTTGTGTTTATAGGTGGGTCCTTTGGAAGTGGCATTTATGGTTTGCAGAGTGGCACTTTTGGTCTCCCAGCCATTATCCTCCATATTCTTATGGAGGCTTTTAGCTGCTGTTCTGCTCACATTTGCTCACAACCTTGGACAGATGTCACATGGAAGTCTCCCAGCTGGATCTCTGACCATTTGTCAAATGCAGAGAGGGTTTCTTCATGACCTCTCCCACATGTTCGCTATTCCGCAGGGTTTATTACATGCTGTTTCTATTTACATTATGTTTGAGTTTTCAAACCTGGTTTTAAAGATACAAATCAGATAATATTATCCTTAGAGGGTGATGTTTTCAAGAGTGATTTCTGTGGGTCTTGAGAGCTGTGCAGCAGCATTTTAGAATCTATCATTTATAAACAGTATGAATCCTTCCATTTATTTTTGAAAAGTGGCTTTGCAAGTGAGTGCAGTTATGAAAACTGCACTTTAGTTTCATTCTGGCTGGCTGGGATTAGTCTAAACATGAAGATTTTTTAAAGACATGTCTGGTTTCTGACTAAAGAGACGAACAGCTATGATTGCTATCATAAGAGAATATTTAATAGTCCCTCTGTGAAATGGAAGTAATATTAAATTAATCAATAGGACGCACTTGTTTGGTGCCTCGTGCGTGGTTAGATTCTGTCCCACAGGAAAGAGTATCTATTTGCTATCCTTGTTGCTGGAAGTCTCGGGTGGCCTCCCTGGTCCGGGGGCGTGAATGGGGTGTAGCTGGGTTAGAGCGGGTGCAAACCCCTCACTGCATGGCCGACCTCCACGTTTCCAGTTGCACCTGAAAATACTCCTGGGGTCAACCCTCTTTAAACTTCCCAATTCCTCAAACTCCCTGTGCACATTCTCATCTCCATATTTGGTTCCCCTGCTTTCTCCTTCTGGAATTTCCTCTTTTGCCTTCCCCGGGCACTGACATCCTCCCTGTGGTTCTGGGTGCCGAGGTCCAGTCCATCTGCTCCCTTGAGGGTGGTAGTTCACATTGCCTGCCAGTCTGTGACACAGCAGCACCACTCAGGAAGAGGCCACCCTCCTCTGCCTTCTTCACCTCTTCCGCCCGGTGTGTCATCCTAGTCCAAAATCATGTTCCTTCTCCAGCATCTTGTAGCTTTGTCACAATCATCCTGTGGAGTCATTTCATTTTATTGATGTGCTTTTCCCCCTAGACTAGAATATGCCCGAAGGAAGAAGCCACGCCCTGTTCACCCCTGTCGCCCGGGGGCCAGGACAATTCTTGAGCACCATGCAGGTTTATTTAGCTGTCCTGTCTCTAGCTGGGGATTTTTGTGGGGGAGGAGGCTGAAATGTTTGACTGCTGGATCTGTGTTCTTTTTTGCATTAGAATTTTCATTTTTTCCGTAGATGAATGAATATAACCTTAAGTTAGATAAGATTTAATGGATAAGAAGAACATGAGGTATGTAGTTTGATTCATAGAATAAAAATCTTCCCATAAAATTTGCCTAATTGACAATAGAATTGCCAGCCAAGGAAATGAGACCCATTATCTTCTACTGTCATAAGGCCAGTCACAGTCTTTTCTTTCCTTTGCCTCCTTCTCTTCCCTCCCCTCCTTTCCCCCTGCTCCTGGTGGAATCGCCATCCCTGCAGTGGTACTCACTGGGAAACTTCCTCTCTTCCTCCCATGACACTGACCTGCCTCCCTCCCGTGCACGCTTCCTCTCCCACCTTCCCGCTGCTGCCCTGCTCTCGCTCCCAGCCCCAAGGACAAGGACCCCTGCAGGTCTCCTCACTTCTCTTCCCTCCTCATGCTAATCCACTTGACACAAGTCTCACAGATGAATGTCACCAAAGTCCAGAGAATGGAATCAGTCTCCCTCAGCTCTAAACTTTTAGACCCTCCCCAAGTCTGGCTAGAAAACGAGCTGGAAGCCACTTGGCCTTTTGTGGTCACAGGCAGCCACCCCACCAGAGTCCTTGCAGCCCTCTTGCCTTCAGGCAGCCGTGTGCAGGGCTGAAGCCGACACCCGGGCTGTTCTGCCAGCACACAGACCTCTTCCCTGGGAAGTGTGCTCCTGCTGGCTTGTCCAGCCACCTTCTTCATAATGGGCTCAGCCTGGCAGGGGCCACAGCTCCTCTCCTCTTAGCTGGCAAGCTCCTCGAGAACACAGCTCATGTCTAAGTCTTTACCCTCCAGATGGCAAGTACGGTGCCAAGCACATAGTAAGTGCTCATTAAATTGCTACCAAGTGAGTAGGAGTAGCAGGCCTGTTCAGCCACATATTCCCCAGTTCCGCAGAAAAGGAGGGCTTACCTAAGTCTGCTTTTTAGAAGAGGAATTTATCTTTTTAGGATGGGAACACACAGAGAACAAGGGAGGTCATATAACTTGGGTTACATTCCAGACCTCCACTGGAAGAGATTAGTGATGTCACTATTCTGAGGGAGAGGATGAACACAAAATCAGCAATGATTTAAACAATTTAATTGTTTAAGAAGGAAAAGTGGTAATACTGCCACCACTGGTTTTATGAAACTCTGTTTTTGAGTTGCATGTCCGTCATACTTGAAATATTTCACTAGTCACTCAGGCTTTTCATGTTTCCTTTTAAAGTGTGTTACAAACTGTAAGGCTCCTTAAAGGATCGGCTGGTGGAACGCAGTGGGATAAATAGAGCGTGGGCGCTGCTGAGTCTTCCTCAGAGCAAAGCCGCCCTCCCGGCTTCCTGCTGTGTATCACTTCCCAGGAGCAAACGGAGCCTTCAAGATAAGCTTCAAAGAGAGTTTTGTCGATGGGAAGCTATCTGCATAATCCCTCTTGATAGCTGTCCAGTAAACGCATGGATCACGGCATTAAACGAGGCCATTTGTTTGGAATTTCGCGTTTAATGTGACAATATGCAGTGTACTTCCTGGACCACGGAAGGACAGACAGCAGACGCTGTCTGAGTGATCCTTTGGTTTCAAATCTAGACCCTTTAATGCATAAAGGTGTGGGTTGGGGCAGAGGGTGTGGAGTTTTCCACGTGTGGCATCATGTTGGCGCTGAAAAAGTTTTAGATTTTGGAGCATTTTGGGTTTTGGATTTTGGGTTAGCATATTTCTTTTACAAATCTCTCCTCCAATTTCATCGTGATGATGGGTATGAAGACAGCACATTATACTTTATATATATACAGACACATATAATTATATACAGTACATATGATTATGTGTAGAAACATGCTTTTGAATTAAATGTTATTATAAATTTGGAGATTGTAGATGCAATAGATTAATTTATTTGGCCAGGAGCGGTGGCTCACGCCTGTCATCCCAGCACTTTGGGAGGCCAAGGTGAGGGTGGATCACTTGAGGTCAGGAGTTTGAGACCAGCCTGGCCAACACAGCAAAACCCCGTCTCAACTAAAAGTAGAAAAATTAACCAGGCGTGGTGGCAGGCACCTGGAATCCAGCTATTCGAGAGGCTGAGACAGGAGAATCACCTGAATCTGGGAGACAGAGGTTGCAGTGAGCTGAGATGGCGCCACAGCACTCCAGCCCGGGCGACAGAGCGAGATACTGCCTCAGAAAAAAAGAGTAATTTATTTATGATCAGGAATTAATGAAGAAGACACTTATAGCCAGTTGTTGGAATTTCTGCACATCTTCCCGTAAATGTGCTATCACTTTTTAGATAGCAGCTATAGACTCCTTTATTGGAGTCAATGCTATTGGGACTAAGAAGAATTAAGGCAGAGAAGACTGTGCCTCTACTGCAAGTCAGGCATGGGTTAAAGGTCTTCACGCTATCAGGCTGTGCAGCCAAGATCTCCAAAGTTGAATTCCTGTCTGCTTCAGGAATGTGCTGTCTTACTTCTGCACTGGCCAGCACCTGTGCCTGCCTGGCAGCCTGTTCTCACCGTCTCTCCTTCATTCTGGGTTCTTACTAGGTGAACAGCTCTGACTTTTCACAACGTGGCTGAAGTACGCCCTACTGTGGGGGTCCCCGAGTCTCCCTCTGACATGCCTGTGGGTCCTGCTCACCTCCCTTGCAGCCCACGTTGTATTGAAATTTCACCTTTCCTTCTCTGGCTTGCTCACACACTCAGCTCTGTATTCTTAGCCTTGAGGGGTGCCTGGCCCATGCAGGCATGCTGTAGATGGGCAGTAAATCTCACCACCTGTTGAGAAAGTATGACTGGCCACTGCCAGGAGCTGTGAAGGAGCGCCTGGCACAGGCTTGCGGGTGCTGCCCCTGCCCCGCCCGCTCACCCCAGTTGTGGGCATGGGGCCTGGAGGCTGTCTTGCTTGTGCTGGCCTTGGGAGACAGATGTTGAAAGTGAAGGCAGACATCCACGTGGCTGGTGCAGGCCAGGGTGGCACCAGGGTGTGGAAGGAGTAGACCGTGGAAGATGAAAACCAGGAATAGCCAGAAGAACTCCTTGTCCTTCAGCACAACCAGGGAGCTGCACAGGTTCCCAAAGTTGGAAGAAATAGTTCAGCATCTTTTTTTCATGCCTAGCTGGGTAAATTTGCTGTTCTTCAAAGGGTGTCTGTAAAATAGGCATTGGTGGAATGAAGGGGCTAAAGATGAAAGTTACAGAGGAAGGGAGCAGGGCTGGCAAGAAAAGAATCCAGGGGAACTGGGGAGAGTAGCTGAGAGTGACAACTCTGTGGGTGGGAGATTTCTTCTCTGGAATAAAGGAGTTTGAGCTTCATGGAGAGAACGAAGCGTGTCTCAAGTCTACACATTTGCCTGGAGCCGACACTTGGTTTGGGAGGGGCTCCGTGGGTACCGGATGCTGGGGACGCCTGGCCTTGCCCCCTGGGCTAGTGCGTCAGGCCGGTGACTCACAAGCATGGGAAGGCTCGCCCCAGGTCATGCCTCCCGGGGGCGTTTCCACCGCTGGGTCCCAGCGGACACACATGAAGCCCACCAACTCATTTCACACGCAGCTATCCAAGGATCCACTGACCCATGGCAACTCATCATAGTCACATCTGCTTGAGGCTGGACAGAGACCAGTGACCTGGAGGTGAAGTGCTGGCCTACATGGCCATTCCCTTCAGGCTGTCTTATTCCCGGAGCAGGAACATTTAATGTCCACCCCCATTTAGTGGGAGAAAGGGAAGAAGAGAAGTGAAAAATGAGTCAACAAAATTGTATGACGGGGAAAATGAGACCAGAACTGCAGTCACATGTTGATCCTCAGAGAAGCCAAGAAAACACCCTCATTTCCTCAAGGCGTGCTGTTTGTTGGGCGCCCTTTCAGCTCGGCAAACTCAGTCACTAATGAGAAGCATAAGAGAGCATGCGTCTCACACGTACAAATCTTAGTCGTGCTACGGCACAGAGAGAGACATGTTACATACTGCAGATTCACTATTTCTTAAATTTTTTGTGCTTTTTTTTCCCCCAAGAATGTATCAACACTTGTTGTGTTCAAATTAGGGCAGAAATATTGTGTGACTCTAAACAGTAGTAAGGACTGCTCTGTTTCTATGTCTTCCATTATTAAATGGAATAGAAATATTATTTAAATTGTCCTTTTCAGGTGGGTTAATGGTGAAGAGTTATGTTCACATCTTTGGGATCACATCTATCTTACATTAGTCAAAACAAAATGATTATGGTAATAAATGCAGATGAAAGCACACTGATTTTGACTTCTGCGAGAATATATAAGGGAGAAGAGTTAATTTTACCTTTAAATCCACGATACTAAATATGTTGTGGGAAGTTGAAAAATGTGTAAATGTAAGCTTTTAAGAAATCATTATTTGTACTACAACATTTGGCTTATATCTTACTATTTTGTTAGCAATTTTTACATTCTACAGACACTTTTTTGGAGGGCTAACTTCTATTGAAGTCTAGAAACTTACAGAAACATGTCAAACGTGAAGGGCACAGCTCAGTGCGCTTTTCCCGAGGTGAACATACCGGTGGACCCAGACAATGAACCAGAACATCACCAGAAGGCAGGAAGTCCCTGGGGTCCTCTTCTAGTCATTAGCCCCTGAGAGTAACCAGTATCTGACGTCATCTTGCTAGGCTTTGACCTTTACACAGATGGACTCACCCAGTTTGTCCTCTTTTGTACCTGATTCAGCTTGCTCTAGGTGCTGTAGCTGGCCTGCCCCGGTGTGGCCGGGGGACTCCCCTCCATGAATATACACCATTGTTTCTCCGTCCCTAGAACTGTTTCTAGCTGGGGCAATTGTGGATAGTGCTGCTGTGAACATGCTTGAACATGTCCCCTTTTCTCTAATTTTATTGAAATACAACAAAGTGCAAAAATCACAAGTGTGCACCTCGAGGAATTTTTACAGATGTATACACCTGTGTAGTCACTGCCCGGAACAAGCAGACGGTGTCTCCTGCACCCCAGAAACCTCCCTCATCCGTGCCTTTGCCACCCCCCACAGAAGGTCATCACAATTCTGACTTATTTCCCCATAGACAGGTGGCCCTGTTCTTGAACTTAATGTGATGGGATCATACATAGTGTGCTCTCTTTGGAGACGTTTTTTAGGGTACTCCTAGGCCCTGGGGAGTCCAAGAGAGCCATTTCGCAGAACCTTATAGCCACATGGTATACACAAGAATGACGCAAGCAGCACAGGCAAGCAGGACAGAAGCTAGGAAGTCCATCCTCCATATACACTCTGTGAGGTGTCACTATCCTGGTGTGTCTGTTTGGTTATCTTTTATTCACACTAGCATGTTGTGTGTTTGAATGAAGTGGAATTTAAATAATAGAATTGAGTCCGGGCACAGTGGCTCACACTTGTAATCCCAGCACTTTGGGAGGCCGAGGTGGGTAGACACTTGAGGCCAGGAGTTCAAGACCAGCCTGGCCAACATGGCGAAACCTCATCTCTACTAAAAATACAAAAAATTAGCCTGGCATGGTGGCCCGTGCCTGTAATCCCAGCTACTCGGGAGGCTGAGGCAGGAGAATCACTTGAACCCAGGAAGTGGAGATTGCAGTGAGCCGAGATCACGCCACTGCACTCCTGCCTGGGAGACAGAGCAAGACTCTGTTTCAGAATTGAAAAGCTCAAACTCCAGCAGCACTTGATAAGGGTCAGTGTGGTTCTGTCCACGTTGCCTCAGTTGGAGAAATGTGCCAGTGAGTCCCTGCTGTGTGGCCGTGGGGATTATCCCTGGGAGCAGAATTTCAGGGAAGGAGCCAGGGCCAGGGCTCTGCTTCAGCAGAGGCTGCCAAGCAGCTTCCAGAGGGATTGGGAACGTTCCACTCACAATCCCACCGGGAGCGTGTGAGGCCCACGCTTGCTGCTCATGTTTAATTCTGCCCAAGTAGCCCTAAAACACAGTCTCTTGACTCTACCCATGTATTGAGTTGCGTAGGTAATCATTCAGAAGGCTCCCTGCGGAAGTGCTGCAACCAGGAAGAGCCCTGGACGGCAGTATCACCAGGAAAGTATTTTGACATTTTGCACAGCATAGGGAATGCGAGAAAGAATTTGAAAGATAAGCTGTTTAGACTTGGCAGAGCTCCACATGTCCCTATTTGGTGGGATGTGAAACACATAAAAATTGTTAAAGCCGTGATGTGAAAGGTCTATCTTCCATCAAAAGCAGGAAAAAAATCAGAAAATTGAGGACTTCATCCTGTTTAACTAATTCCAAATATGCCTTCATCAGTAGACATGTCCCAGTTAAACTGTATAACACTGCACCCTTCTTCCCTCCCTCCTTCCCTCCCTGTCTCTCTCTCTCTGTCTCTCTGTCTCTCTCTCTCTCTCTCTCTCTCTCTCTCTCACACACACACACGCACACACACACACACGAGTAGCATAGCAGCTGGCGTTCTTTGGTTAAGTTAAAAAGGCATTCATTCTCCAAACAGAATGAGCGAGCTTCCTCTGGAATGGAATTCACTTTAATGTTGAGAAGAGCGCCCCCTTGGTCTGTAGATAGAGAAAAACCAGAAATAGGCTTTATTTCATATTAAAACCATTGACTTCTCTTCCTCCCCTTCTTTCTTTGGCACTTGTACTGTGTATTGTAAAATCTTTGTGTATTTTTAGAACTTAATATACTTGATAACATTAATACTGATGGTGCATTTCTAAGTATTTTCATTGGAGCATGAAAGAAAAGTTTCACAATTTTAATTGTTTTAACATATCCTGAAAAGTTTAAGAGACTTTTAGAGAATATTAAAGATATTTGGTTTGGGGATTACTTTGTAGTAGCTTTTGCATTCCTGTCATATTGTACTTTCTGTTTTCATTTAAAGTTGATCTCTGCTATTGAAGTTATGTGTGCATGTGTGTGTCTGACAGAGTCTACTGGGGACTCTTATTATTCTTTTTTTCTGTTTCAAACACAATTAATTCAGCTCAGCTTCCATTTGAGACAACTTATTATACTCTGTAGACCACATGGCCTACAGGGAAGAGGCTAAAAGGACTTTCAAAACTGACTTGGTTTTCATGAAGTTTGTCTGCTGTTTTAGGAGCATAAATAATAAATTCCTCCCCCAACCTCAAGACTTTTCTAGGGTCCTCTTTTTCTGCATTGATCTGGGGTACCCATGTTGCTGTTGTCCATGTCTGGTCTACTTCTATAAGGGGAGGCTGAGCCCCCCCACTGTTCTTGCCTTTGAGAACTCTCAGCCATATTCCCTGTCCTCCAATTAGAGACTGCCTTCATGACCGACCTTCATCCTCATGACCACTTGGGGTAAGTGTGTGCCTTGCAGGCAGACAAAACAGGCATTGCTCCAGGAACTTGGAACTCATTGACCCTAGAACACCAGTGAGGGGAAAACCAGGAAGAAAGAGAATGAGTACTGCACAGAATGTACCAGTTCTTCCCGTTCTAGATCTGAAACAGATGGAATGGGAGCTCCTGTGTGGGGCCAACATACTCCAGTCATGGGGAGAATGCACAGCCCTCATACAGACCCTCAGATGTGCAGCCAGCAGGAAGCGGGTACAGTCCACCAGCCTGCATTTATCTCTGGATTTTTCTGAGTCCAGATGCAAGATGTGATTCCTCAGGAAATGATGAAATTGTGACATAGCCTTTCACATGTCAGGTCACCAATGAAATTGTGAATCTGGGAAACCTGCATTAATTATGTACACCTTTCAAACATTACTTAAGGCTTTTGTTTTAATTCACTATTTCAAGCTTATACATTACCCCCTGTTGGAAAGGAGGTACTCAGGTCATCATTCATATTTTTTTTTTAGGAGTGAACCCTTGAATTGCAGCTAAAATACCTTCATATACCAGGGTAAAACCTAGCATGAGGCCTTATATAACAGAAATTAGAAAGGACAAGAATAGTGATATTTCAGAACAGATTTCATTTAACAAAGTAAACATACATCTTAGAATATTTGTCTGTCATTCTAAAAGCTAGTTTTTTTTTTTTTTTTTTTTTTAATTTAGCAAAGCCATTTACATAAAATGCTAGGCCACCCAGAATGTGACACAAAAATCATGGTCGTAGACATCTTTTGTTCTGAAAAGCTGACCCTAATTTAGATATTTTCGGAATGATCAGTTTTTTAGAATTGCCTTCTAGGGCCAGAATTGATAATAAAATTCCCTGTATGAATAAAGCCATAAGTGTTTTTGATCTAGGATTTAAAAAACATGCTTGCTTATGAAAAAGCCTAAGCGAGTGGGGAAAGGCTGGGGTGGGGGAAGGCCGGGGTGGGGGCTTAGTCCTTCCTTATCTCCGATTTCCCCAGTGCTCAGGACCTGAAGCGGTCCCCCAGGGTACAACTATCCACTGCCTCTTATCTGCAGTCCCCAGCAATGGAGGCATTCACGGATGGCTTAAGGGCACAGTTCCAGGAAATTCATTTTTATAACCTCCCTCAAATTGCAGAAAGATCAGCTTCTGAGATTTTATCAGCGTTTCAGAAGAGAAAACTCTAGATCACCGCATAGCCATTTTCGGCTTCAGTCCTTTGGATCCCTGCTTAATCTGCTCTTTCCCAGAAAGCAATTGACCCACAAGCCGAAAATCCACACTGCTTCAGGCTGGTGTTGTTTCCGCCAGCTAAGTCTGGGTGACTGGTGGACATTTCCTAAACGGATTCTGCAGATACATGAGACTTAGCCTGGTGGGTTTGCTTTTCGATATCTGCAGGAGGGGGATGAAATACAGCAGAGTTTAAAGAACAGAGATGTATTTCTAAACCTGGCTCAAAAGCAAACAGGTTGTGGGCAGTGGCATAGTCCCAGCAAAGAATCTGCCCCAGAACCCCAGAGGCTTGGAGGTGACCTGGTGATGGAATAGCTGCTCCGGGGGGCTCCAGGAGCCAGTGCACCCCCAAAAGTCCCCAGCTCTTCCCTGGCTACTCTGTGATCTGGTGCAGTGAGGCAATCGTTGCCCAGTTCTGTCTGGAGCTCTGTCCCTCAACGCTGTTGTGCAGGAATGCACTGTGAGTCGAGGTGCGCCGTGCCACTGCATTTCCATCTACAGTTGATATTTAAGGTGGCTTAGGTGGGCAACACCAGTAACAGCACCAAGAACACAACTGTAATGAGTACTGATTTCCTCAGTTCTAAGATATGCATTTATGAATGTTTTAACAACGCTGAAAATGGGATGGATCTAACAATTGATAATGTCATTGTTTCATTAGTACCATTCTTTATTTCTTAGTGTGGGTTTTACAATTGCTGTAGTCCTAGATGAATACAGCTCACCTCAGGCTCACTGCTATGGGAGCCCGGTGTGAGCTGTATGTGGGGCTGGCTGTCGCCAAAGCACTCAGGCTGTACCGGGGAGACACAGAAGTAAGTGAACAAGGAGAAACGTGGTAAGCCTGACAATAGAGGCAGGCAGTCAGCACATCGCAGGAGCCAGGTAGGGAGCAGGTGACCCTCAGCTGGGGATTAGACACGTGGTAGTGCTGGCTGAGTCAGGTACCTCTGGAGAGGTCTCTCAGTACTGGTATTTGTCCATTTTGGATGGACCTCCTGGAGTACAGGTTACAGATTTTGACCTCATCATCTCTTTGGATGCCTCTGTGTGGTCGCCAAAACCCAGATTATGAAGCAAATCTGTGCACATGGATTGATTTAAAATGTTAGGAGGTTATGAGAGTGTAGGCTGAAAATTGCCTAAAATGTGAGTCAGAGAAAAACACAGACCCATCATTTCTAGAGTTTGCTTGGACTGTTGTCAGCTGTCCCCATTTCCAAAATATAAAATTGAGAACAGCTTACTGTCTTGGAGGCACTTGTTCAGATTTAGCTTTACAGAATAAATGTCTCCAGATGTTTTATTCAGAAGTCTCAGTGGCGATGTAGCTGAGGCTTGACTATACTATATTGTTAAAAATATACATTTTGCATGATCACAATATATTCGTGGCATGATTTTATTTTCAGGAAACGGTAATCACCTGAAGTAGAATAGGAGCAAACATTTCGTATCAGACTTAAAGCAGAGCCTCTAATAAAGCTTGTTAACCAAATCATTCACATCATACCTCTTTACATTCTGTCCGCAATACCTGTGTCTGTCATGGCTAAAACTGGGATTCTTCTAAGGAAATTGCAAATGTGTGTATGGACCGTCACGTCTTCTGTCTTTTCATGTGATGGCAGTTTACATAGCGGAAGTCAGAGTTGGTTTCTAATTTCCACTTTGTCCTAGCATGTTATACTAAACCTTCTAATTCAGTTTCTACACCTGTAAATGAGGATGGCACTACCTATCTTGAAATGACTGATAACGATAAATAAGATGATAGCTGACTGTGTGTGGCACCTGGTAGGCATCCGAACGCATGGTAGTTTGCTGCCTCTCCAGCTTTTATCACATCCTTGGACTTATTTCCTCGCATTTTAACATTAATTTTTATGAACTACAGCCCGGCTGCGGTGGCTCACTCCAGTAGTCCTAGCATTTTGAGAGGCCGAAGTGGGTGGATCACCTGAGGTCAGGAGTTCGAGACCAGCCTGGTCAGCATGATGAAACCCTATCTCTACTAAAAATACATGAAATTAGCCAGGTGTGGTGGCAGATGCCTGTAATCCCAGCTCCTTGGGATGCTGGGGCAGGAGAATCACTTGAATCTGGGAGGTGGACGTTGCAGTGAGCTGACGTCATGCTGTGACACTCCAGCCTGGGCAACAAGAGTGACACTTTGTCTTAAAGAAAAAAAAAAAAAAGGAAGTGACCTACAAGAATATTTTGTTGTTGGCTATTCTTTAATGGGACAGTCAAGCTTTAATTGAATTCAAAAAGGAATTCTTTAAGATTTGGACTTAAAAGGCAGCTCATTCCTTTATCCTGTGTCTGTACAAACTTCCTTTGCATGGCTGTGTGTCCCTGGGACTGCGTCCTCGGGAGCTGTCAGCCTCCTGGTGGTCTTATGCCTGACACCTCTGAATAAGAAGCACAGCATTTTGGTAGGTTTGCACATGTGGGTGGTGCCCTGCCAGAACCATCCCCGAGGGAGTCAACTTCAAATAGAGAAATTCACAAAGGACAAAAAATATAGGTGACATTGTTCACTTTTTGGACGAAGCAGCACTTTGATTTGTTCTACTCAAGGATCTTTGTTTTGTCTATTTGGGCAAGGGATCTGCATGCTAAGTGGAAGTATATGACAGTCCCGTGGAAATCAGTGCCGATAAGATTGTGTCCCAAGGACGGGGCAGGCTTCTCTCATAAACAGGTCAGCCTGCCAGAATCATCTCCATTCACAGATCCACCTCGCTTTGAAAGTGTTCTTCTATTTAAAGATGTTTTCTCTTCCTTCCAGGGTGGCTGTTTTGGCTCTGGCTGTGGTAAATGTGACTGCCATGGAGTGAAGGGACAGAAGGTGAGTAGCCGAAATTTAAATCACAACATTGCCTTTTGAATTGGAGGGTACTACACTGACATTAACTGAATAATCAGCAATTCAGGTGAAGCCTTATTCCTGTTTTGGTCATTATTTCCCCAGAGCAATACAAATGAAGCAAAACCAGGCTTGACATTAATTCTAGTAGTAATATGATTATAATAGCTATTCTACAAAGACTGTAATAGTACATGGCAATTAATGGAGAAAAAGAGATTTGGTTTATTTTCCTTTTTGACTCTAAGAGGAACAAGTGTAGTGGCAGAACTCTGTTGAATTGATCGTACTTTTTGGAATTGAGGTATAAGGACTCATTTTAGCATTTTTCTGGAAAAAGAAACTAGTTCCTATTCTACTTGAGGGCCTTCTGTTCAAATTAGTATTTTTAAACCACTTTTTAATCCATCACACGCTTGTCTATATTTATTTATAAAAATATTGTTTGGAAAACGTAGTGTTTCCCACATGTAAAATTAAAATATATTTCTTTCTAAGCAAGCTCTCTCCCTTTGTCTCATTTAAGAACAAGGGATCCAGATAAAGGTGACTTTCTCTGGAAGGCAAGTTGAATCTGTGCATTTCAGTTGGCTGGAAAGAGGGCGCCTGTTTTTTTATCTAGGGAGCAGTGTCCTGGTACTGTCTGTGGGTCACCATGGAAGCCAGGTGTGGCCGCGAGGAAACGCCACCACCTTAAGCTCTCGGCCTCTGGCGCAGGTGCACACAGCAGCTTGGGACCCTGCAGAATGGAGCATGCTCTGTAGGACACTGTTTCCAGAAAGCTGAAGGTGTCACTCCGGCCAGCGTGTGAATTCTTACCTGCTGCCCTGGCGTGCCAGAGGTTTTTTGAGCCACACTCTCATGGTTTTGAAATTCAGAAGATTCTACTTTACAGAAAATTCTGTGGTTTCTTTTTGGCTGTTTCCTGAAATGCCAACATTATTATTTTTAAAAATATGCCTGATAGTTGGTGGCACTAGTGTCACCTGGATAGTTTTTGAATGAGTGGCGTGTGTAAGACAGTTTCACATCTTTCCTTATCAACTTAATTCATCTTCATGCTCTGTTTGTTCTGTTACTTTGGAATTTTTTCTAGCGATTTCCAGTGTGTATGTTCAAGCGTTAGTTTAAAGTAGAGGCAGTGTTTCTCATGCCACAGACATTTTGTTGAAAAACTAACTGAAATATACACGAGTTTGTCAAACTCATAAAAAAGCCCTTAAAATTATAAAATAGAGAACTTTGGGGTACCTACTGAGAGGAAGTGAAGGCCTGCACATGATGACTCCGTTTTCCACATGGCTTTGAAAGCATCAAGCCTGGAGCCAAGTCGGCTTTGCTCGCTCTGAGGGGCAGCAGGGTTGATGTCTCCCTCCATTCCCACCTGCGTCTGTCCAGCGGGCAGGCCTTGCCGGGGGCCTTGCTTGGCTCTGCAGCATTACAAACTTCCTTATTCTGTCCACACCTATAAACTTTTACATATATATATGTTTTAGGCCGGGCATGGTGCTCACGCCTATAATCCTAGCAGTTTGGGAGGCTGAGGCAAGCGGATCACTTGATGTCAGGAGTTCGAGACCACCCTGGCCGACATGGCGAAACAGTCTCTACTAAAAGGACAAAAATCAGCCCGGTGCGGTGGCATGTAGCTTTAGTCCCAGCTACTCGGGAGGCTCAGACAGGAGAATCACTTGAACCCAGGAGGCGGAGGTCGCAGCGAGCCGTGATCGCGCCATTGCACTCTAGCCTGGGTGACAGAGTGAGGCTCTAACTCAAAAACAGAACCCCAGAACCAAAAAACTTTGATTTTTTTTTAGCCTAATTTATCTCAGTTTTTTCCAAAAATCCCCTCATCAAAATATGACAAGGAAGAATGATCGGGTGTAGCCTTCCGACCTGTCAGCTGACGTCCTGAACCAGGTGACACCCCTCAGAGCCAAAGCCGCTCCCACTCCGAGTGGACCACACGAGTGGACTACAGATGTGTGGAGCGGGTGCTCCAGGACCTGGCCTGAGGGGAAAGGGGCCTCCACCAGTTTGTGTCAGCATTGTTTGAAGAGGAGCCCTGGGGCGGCCCCCTCCTCCAGCGAGGTCTGTGCCTGTTGAGGCTCGGAGCCTGCATGGGGCCTGCGCCCCTGCTTAGGACAGGAAGGCGGAGAAGTGTGGGGCCAACGGAAGTTGTGTCCAGAGGGCGGTTTCATGCCAGCTTCCTACAGGGGCCAGCTTCAGCCTTGACACTGGGAGTCAGCAGAGCCCGCCTGGGACTGGGATGAAGGGCAGGATCCTGTTCTCCTCCTGGTGCCGCCTCAGCCAGGTTTCCCACCAGGGGACCCAGGCCGGGGAGCCCAGCACCTCCAGGACTTTTTTCGGCCTGAGCTTTTCCTGTATGCTCCCACCTCTCCATTGCCAACTTCGGGGTTTTTTAAATTCCATAATTTTGTTTTTTTAATTCCATAAAGAACATTTAAAATAAAATGCTAGCAAGCTCTACCTCAGACCATTCTGAATTTGTGACTTAAAGGGCGATGATGGAATGGATTGAGAAGGCCTGTTGTGACCTTGGCCTAGGACAATAGCTAATGGTTTAGTATTCTGTCATTTTAACAAAAATAGACAAGCTCTACTTTCTTCTCATCTTGAGCGTAAACATTTCAGGTCCTATGGTTCACACAACATTGAGAAGGGGGAAAGAGCCCTTCCTGCCACTGACAAGGAAATCTTAAACTTCCCCTTATTGTCTTGGAAGTCCTGTTAAAATAATCAATTTCACGATGTGAAATGCTTCAAGCTTCACTGAGCTAAGGTTTCAGATCTGGTTCCCCTTCTGTCATCCCAAGGTTAGCTAAGAAAGAAATGTGCTCTAGGCTGGTAGGTCAGGAGGAGAAATGGACCCACCCCAGTGGCCGCCACCGTCTAGCCGCTTTCAGAGCGTCCCAGCTCTAGAAACGCCAACCAGTGTAACAACAAAATTACTGGAATCATGGAATAGGAACGTGCTGGAGACACACTGGTTTACTTAGGAACACAGGTTATTTTGATATTCTCAAATGTCTACACATTAAATTGATTTTACTTTGTTGTTCTTAAAAACAGAACAGTAGTAGGCCCAGCTCAGAGGCAGTGAAAGCTACCTGGCTGGGTCAGAACATCACAGCCTTGGAAATTTGGAAATCATTCTTCCCACGTCTCTTTGAGGACCACTTTGATGCTATTATTTGCAAACCACCGATATCCTCAACAGAAACTGGAATATCTCCAGTACAAATCTCTTTTGACTAAGAGTTCTGCTTTCTACAGAGCTATGACAGAATGGGCAGGATGTCTTATATTCTGTAGATGCCATAAATACATTTTAGTGGAAATCATTGCTGGTTTTATAATCTCATAGTTTTCAAGTATCAATAAATACGAGGTAGTTTGATCTGAGTTCATCAGTTCAGTTCAGCAGGCTTCTACTGGATTTCACAGAATCTTTGCTGAGTTGTTTACTTTCCCCTCTGGCCTGGAAGGCCACTCCTATCTTCAGATGTTTTCTGTTAGGTGGTTAATTTGGACTTGCACAGTGGCTCTGTGCTGCTCCGGAGACAGGCAGTGTGGGAATGCTATCTCCTTACACTGATTAGAATTTTGAATGCTTGCCTTCACAGAAATAGCCAAAAGTTAAGCTCTTCTTTTGCTTGATAATCTGATTTCCTCAACTATTTAAGATAGTAGGAAAGGCAGCACATTACCAGAAGTTCCTGCTTTATGCTAAGGAAATTAACCGTTTATGTTTTGCTAAAACAGAGTTTTCACAAGATGTCTTTCAAATAATCTAACCTGGGAGCCCACATTTCCATAACACTATCACCAAAATCTGTGTCCCTACAGTGTCCAAAAAAGGGAATTTAAAGTTAAACTAGAGAGGGAAGACTGATTTACATAAGTAAATAACAAGGTGAGAGTAAATTATCAGATTCCAGGAGAATCAGTTGAGAAAACAGATACTACAGTTTTTCTGAGAAGGAAGTGATCCCTGGGACCTGGAGCATAAAATCAAGTGACAGCTTCTCAGATGCAGTGGGACCCCAGCCTCTCACATCTTCGCTAATTCACCAGACTCGCTTGGATACAGACTAGGTTCATGTGTCACACATATGTGTGAAGACGCATGTTAATTGAACTGCATTCTTCAGAGACAACAGCTCTTGGGACCAGTTGATGAATGCTGTCCTGGCAAACACTTGATGGTTTCTATTATAGTGACTCTTGAAAGGGACATCCCAAGCCAGTCTTGTGAGCACAGTCTTAAACAGATTTGTAGCCTTGCTAATGAATAGTGACAACTGTGTGGCTGTCTCATATCTTCTTGTAATACTTTAACCCTGCTGATGCCCAGATCCTTGGCAGAGATGTAGAGAAGCCGCACATTATCCTGTTATTACTAATTAGACTGTCTGTAAATCACAGCTCTGGTCCACATTGGCTCTGCACTGCAACAGTGTTATCAGATAGGACAAGCAAAGATTGCTTTCCAGGCAGAGAACTTTGAAAATGGTATTGCTGTCTGTTTGTCTAAAATGTGTACCTTATCTGATTTGAAAGGGCTGGAGAAGTCTGTGGCCAATCTGGAAGTGATTTCATTTCTGGCCCGGGAAATCTGGGAAGAATTTAATGTTGTGTATGGCTGAGTTTCTACAGGATGCCCTTTTCCTTGCTATGGCGAATAGCTTGTAGCTTTACCAGCCATTTAGTGCCTAGATATTTGACACGATCGGTCCATATCTACGTCACAGCTTTGTATAAACCTGTCTCTGCATCTCAACATTTGGCTATAGCTGCTGCTTTTACACAACAGATCTAGGCCAGGATAGGAAAATCCTGGCTTGGGAATGTCAGAGCAAGAAAGAGAAAGAGGCTGTACCTTGGGCCAGGCGTGGGGCTGAGTGTGTTTTATGCCCTAACCCTAACCCTTTGCATGTTATTACAGTATCTATCGTACAGTGGAAGAAACCAGCCAGCCCAGGCTTTTCGCGCTTGGTGGTATTGACAGCTGAGTGGGATAATTTTTGGTGTGGGTCTGTCCTGTCCATTGTAGGGCACTGAGCAGCATCCCAGCCTCTATATATCAGATGCCGTAAATGTATCTCCAGGTGATGCTAAGTGTCTCCTGGCGGGGGGAAGGGAGGTGCAGACTCACCCTGGATTGAGAACTGTTAGCCTAACCCCATCTTTTATAGCTAATAAAAGACAAATAACAGGATTCAGACACTAACCAGAGCACGACTCAGTTTCCTTCAGATAAGCAGACCCTAATCTGAGGGAGTCGGGCCAGTTGAACACACAGCTCAGAATATCCCGACGTCTTGAGCAAGTTCCTTTTCTCTATCTGACTTGGTGGTGGATACCCCCGCTGCCCTGGCCACGTGCCAAGGACGGCAAGCCTTCCGAAGCCTTTCTCTAATGGTCAGGGATGGGGAGGATTGCTGGAGGACTGCAAAGAAATGAACCTGTTCCTCTGGGGCCATGGGCAGGCCTCCAGTTCCTGTTCCAAAGGAGTTGGCGTGGGCCTCTAGGCTGGCAGGTCAGGAGGAGTGGGTTATTTGTTGAACCAGATGACTGGAGGCTTCTCTAAAGGAGTCAACGTGGGCCTCCAGTCTGGCTCAACAAATAACTCACAGCAAGCCCCTCGTGTGTGACAGGGGGCAGGTCAGACAGTCGGCAGCCATGTCTGCCCCACTCTCCCCTCCTGAGACGGATTAAGGGTGCCCAGCCCAGCAAAACGCGCATCCCACCCCATTCAAGGGTGCTTTTCCCAGTGCATTAGGAGTAAAACCCTCTCTAAGGGGAGGGCATTTTGAAGTAAGCCTTTTCAGGCCTGTGAGAGGGCTGCAGAAACACCCCCAGAGTGAGCACTGGGTCACCCCATGGCCCCTGCCTTTGGGAAATCCCGGTGTAGACTCTGCTCTGCAGGAAGCTCCTTGCTCTGCTTGGAGGCCGGTGACCTTCACTGCTTCTCTGCAGTTCCCCAGGATGCGGGCCTGGCCATGCATCCTGTCAGGGCCTGGCCTCTGACTCACCATCATCCACGTGTGCCTCCACCTCCTCCGCACCTAGAAGAGGTGTCTTTTCTGTCTTCACAGGCTGCTTAGAGCTGGAGAGGGATTGCCTCTGTCGGTCCTTAGATACATGATTAATTAATCAACGTGTGTTTTTCAGTTGTTACTTTGCTGGGCACTTTGAGAGATGCCAAACAAGTGTTCTTAGTATATCTCTCTCAAGGACATACAAATAAGAAGAAAAATATTACCTGTAAGGAATGCCGTCAATCTAATACCGGAATACAGGAAGAGAAGAGGCTAGATTGTCCAGTCTGTTGAATTAGGTGTGCCATTTTACACTGATTATTTTTTATTGGCTTCCACTACCAGAGACACTGAAGCGTCTCTGTGATGAGGAGTGTAGGCCTGAGCTTGCATTCTGTCTTTTAACACCTCAGCCACAGCATTCTAGCCGCTTTCGTGCTGTATTGTAACAGTTGTCAAAGTGCCTCAGAATCTAACATTGCCTTTAAGGTAAGGGACTCACTTTCTTTTAAGATCATAAATTTAGGTTATTTTCTTAGTTGCAATTAAATCTTTGATGAAATTCCTTTTTGAGACCGGGCCTGTACTTTATTTGTATTTTTGTAGAATTCAATCATCTTCAATTTAGAAATATATTGATTTCCATGATCTTTCCTCTAATTTACACATGGGTACCAATAGTCACACTTGTAGCCATGCTTTCATTATGAAATTAAAACATACAAGAGCAGAGTGCTTTAGATCTTCCACTTTATACGTGGACTGGCTCTTCTCTCATTCCTTGTTATTCCTAGTATCTGTGTAGAATAGATTTGGATTTTCAGTAATTATTAAAGAACAATAATTATCTTCTTGTATGGTTATCTTTCTTGCATGTCTTCTTTTTTGTATGCATTGTTTTTAACAGAATATTTAAAATATTTTCCTGTAAATTACATTAACCATTGTTTTAAATGTTAAAGGTGTTATGCTTCTTCTTAGATGCTAAATTCTTTACTCAAGCACATGAAAGCAAATATTTTTGTGTAGACTCTTTGAAACTTTGGATAAGTTAATTCACTTGAACTAGTAACAGTGAATTATTAATAATAACAGTGATTGATTTATTAAGTACTTGATATGTGAGAGGCATAGTGCCAGATTTGAATTAATGAGAATTTCAAATCTAGACTGTTTAAAAAAAAAGAAATTCCATTTTCTCACTGACAAGGTGTGAAATATATACTATAAAATCAAAATGCACAAAAAGTGCTCCTTAGTATACAATACTAAGGGGCTTTAAAAAATAAATGTGAGATTTGTTTAGGTAGCGCATTAAGCATATTTGAAATTACTTCTAATATTTTTGAGACTAATCGAATGTCTTTGTTTATAAATGTTTTGAATATTCCTGAGAGACAATAGTGTCTAGTTTAGCCTTTCCCGAAATATGACCATCAGACTATCTTTAGGATTCAACAGATGTTTCCTCTGGGATGAAAACGGGAAGAGATTCCAAGGACATGGTGTTTGGGGAAACTGAGTTCAGGTTAAATGGACATTTATTTTTTTGGCCTGGGATGTCTCAGAACCTTAATAAGATAGTGTATCATCTGGACCTTCCGTGGGTGCTACGTCTTGTACACTTCCTCACACTTACTGGACTTCTCTCCTTTTTTTTTTTTTTTTTGAGACGGAGTCTCACTTTGTCACTCAGGCTGGAGTGCAGGGGCGTGATCTTGGCTCACTCCATCTCCTGGTTCAAGCGATTCTCCTGCCTCAGCCTCCCAAGTAGCTGGGATTATAGATGTGCACCATCACACCTGGCTACTTTTTGTATTTTTAGTAGAGACAGGGTTAGTCACTGTGTTGGCCAAGCTGGTCTCGAACCCCTGGCCTCAAGAGATCTACCACCTCAACCTCCCAAAGTGCTGGGATTACAGGCATGAGCCACTGTGCCTGGCCTGACTGTTTCAATTTCTCAAGCCAGGAACGGCCTTTGTGAAAGAGTGGATTGGTGGGTAAAACCCTGATTCTAGTGTGAGTTCCCCCATCTACCCACTGTATTTCACCAAGTTGTTTTGACCAAGTTATGCTCTGACCTAGAAATTCCCCATAGTTGCTAAAAGAACTGAATGAAGGATGCTAGGCATAAAAACACTTAAGAAATTTAAAACGTCATATGCAGGGACTTGTGTGGGTCACGTGAGTAGCAGTTGCATGTTGAAGTTGTGATAAATGTGAGGAAAATGTGCTTGTTGGTTCAGTTCTAGACAGATCCATGGACAGAAAGGCGTAGACATGGGTCCCTGTCCTGCTAAGTATGTGCAATCCACAGATGGAGGCCGGAAAACCAGAGAAATGGACCTGTTCCACCCACGACAGAGCGCTCCCAGGGCCCAAATTAAAGGGACATTAGAATGTTCTGAGGATCTTGGCAGGACCATCAGGTGGTGTTGTAGCTTTTGGATGCTTTTGATGGATGGGAAAAGGAAATGGGCTCACTTGGGAGGTCTGCCTGCAGTTTTCATCCAAATGTCTAATCAACGTTGTGGTTTTATCATCCATTTCCGGAATCATTGTCCTTTAAAATGTGAAGAAAATGACTCTCCTTTTCTTCAGTTCCCCACCTTCTCCTAATACTGCTGTGAGCTTTAGCTGCCAGCGGCTTTTCCCACTGTCGTGTACTCACAGACGCCCGAACTCCTCCCTCCCCTGGGCCAACCTTGCTTGGTCTAGCTGTTATTGAGAGGGGGAACATGCTTGAGATGTCACTTTGTTTTTGCCATCTAGTGGATTCCAACCCCATGAAGTATCTGACTTTGACACTCAGGCTCATCTTCGGGGTCTGAGAGTGTCTTCCCTCCCCTCCCGTTAGCTGGTTAAATGGTTTAATGTAATAAATTCTTCTTCTTTTCCGTGTTTTGTCTGGCGTTTGCAATGCCAAGACTTTTCCAGATGTCCCCTATTTCCTATTTCCACATACTACACATGAATCATCATCTGGCAGAGGAATCGTGAGAACCCGTGTGATCAGCGTGGGTTCCCACATTCACCTACTTTTGTCTTCTTTGATAGTCCTTTGAAAACAACGAATTTTAAAAAAATACACTCGAATCCAAGGGTAAAATCAACAATGTACCCCAGAAAAGCCACTGGAAGCAGATCCATGCCGAACGGTTTATCTTATTCTGTACATGAGGCCCACCCGTCGCTGGCTCCCCCCGTACCTTGGATGTCACTGACACGCACGCGTCCCATTCCCATTTCCAGCTCCGCTTCCTAGGTCTGCCCATTGTAAAATCTGCCCCTTATGCGCTGTGGGATGGACCTGTTAGACTCAGGAGAGACCATCACACAAATTGACGGCTCTTGATTTGCAGCTGTATTTGGAGCTCACTGCATCTAGTGCAGCTTTGAAAATAGGGAGCTGATTCTGTTTCCATGTTCAGAAGCAGCAGCACAAAACCAAGCATCTTGAATGGAAGATCACGTGCCGTGCTGTGAAAGCGCAGAGCACTCTCCGGGAGTACAGGCTGTCTTTGGTGTGGCCCAGCACTGGCAGCCTCTGTCCTGACTATTTATGGGAAAAATGATTTTTTGTAAATATAATCTTGACAAAGCATTGGCTGGCAGGAAGGCAGCTTTCTTTTCAGAGGAGCAAAATGAGAGTGTATATTTTAATTCAAGATCAAAGACTTAACATAAAAGAAACCCAGACAAATGAAAACCGGGCAATTGGATTTTCCTCCTGTTTGCTGGTAGAATATTTTGAGCATTCAAATATGTTTCTAGACAGCAAGTTATGAGGCTAGATAATTATGTAGTGTGGGTGTGGAGAACTGCACGCTCAAGAATGGTATTCCCAGAGCCCCCATCCTTGTGAAGTGGTTTAGCACAATGTGCAATTAAACAAAGGAAGAATTAGTCAGAGTTAATGAGAAAACCAGATGACTCTGGGGACGTGGTTCCCCTTTGTCATATTTTTCTCCCTTTGGCAAATCCATTAAACATGGTAAAAGTATACTTGAGATAACTTAGCCTTGGTTAATCACATCGTTCTATGAGTTTAATGCTAACTGGCCCCAAATTCAATGATTCTGGATGTCTCCACATGAGAATCTGACACAAGAAACTAACAGTGATTCCTGGCTCAGTTCTAAAAAACTGTAATGAAATCATTCTTGGGTTAAAGACCCTTGGTAGGGTTTTTCCTTTATTAGCTATTTCTACAGATAGATGAAGGTAATGAATGATAGATGTGAATTTCTTCCACACATCCTGTTAAGAGCTCGAGGACTTCACCAGAGAGTTTTCTGTGGGCATCCCAGTTGGCACGTTAGGGCCTTGGGTTAGTTTGCCCTCCTAGGTGAGAAACCCACTACCCTAAGACTTCAGTTCCCAGGTCTGTGGCATGTGGCGACATGCTTGATTTTGAAGTGGTTTTCCCTAGAAGATTGGTAAAGGAATGACCTCTGTCCATAGCCGATCCAGTAGGTTCCTTGAGCTGGAGAGCCAGTGTCCAGTGGCCCATCCCAGTGGCCCCTTGTCCTGTGAGCTGGGGTGGGCTCCTCCTGTGCTAGTGGGCCTGGGTCGTGGCCAGTGGCAGCCCTGCAGGTTCATGATGGAAGATGAGTTATGCCTCAAACTCCCTTTCCCTGTTTCTCATCGGGTTTTTCCTGATTTGGAAATGTTGGTGCTTTGAGAAACGTCCATGGACAACTGTGCCTCCTTACCTCCCCCCTTCTCACTTCCACGCACAAGAGTCCAGAACATCCAAACATTCCACATTTCTGTGAGTGTGAAACTGTTTGTCACTGTTTGTCTCTCTGTGGCCCCATGTGGGCTCCCTGATCTCATCCATATGTCCGGGGCAAGGGCGAGAGGCACCTGGTGGGTCTTGTTCCTAGACTGGCTGTCTCCTCGCCATGCGGGCTGGAGATGCCGTGTGTGCTTCTGAGTCAGGGTTTTGGGCTGCAGCACTCTGTCTCCACGTTCTTGGAGTTTTATCGACGCAACGTCATAAATCATCCTGACGGGGCTGATGAGGGTGAAAGGTGTTAGATTCTGCCTACTGATTGGGAGGAGAGGCTGGCTGCCCTGCCCTGAATCTGAATGTAGAGGCCCTGGGTGAAGTGATGCCCCCTGTCCCGCCTGGACCACGTACCGGGAGCCCTGGGAGCAGAGGTCCTGGGTGGCTGGAGGCGTCTTCACTTCGCCTCTGCACGTGGAACCTGCATTTCTTTGCAGGAGACTGTGGCTCCACAGATGTCCTGCCTGCCGGGGCCGAGGAGCATACCACAGGGGGACTTCCAGCAAACACGAGAACAGCACGCCGGTGTGACTGGGGCAGAAAGCAGAGCAGTGTTTTCTCTATTGTGGACCTTTGACAGGGACCTGGGCAGGGTGTGGCGGGGACTGGAAGGGCAGTGGCTTCTGCAGGAGGCTGGGGGAGGCGCCCGTGCTCTTGGAGGAGCTGGACCACCCTGCACCACCTCACTCGCCCCCTTTCCCCTTCTTTCCTTTTAAAATTTCTGCCCTCTCTGTTCCTCCCACCACAAGTTCCCAATCTTTTCCCATCTGCTTTCCTTTCTCTCTGTTCAGGGCTCATGTACACCTGTGTGATTTTCCAGGGTATTCCCACGCATGCCACCTGTGGGCTTTGTCCTCTCTACTTCACATGTGTGCATGCACACACCACACACACATGCACACACCACACACATGCACACACCCACACACATGCACATACCACACATATGCACACACATGCACACACCGCATACATGGACACACCACACGCACATGCACACACCACACACATGCACACACACACACACACGTGCACACACCACACACACGTGCACCAGCCACACACGTGCACATACCACACACGTGCACATCACACATGCACACACCACATAATGCACACACCACACATGCACACACCACACACACATGCACACACCACACATGCACACACCACACGCACATGCACACATCACATACATGCACACACGCACACACCACACAATACATATACACCTACCACACACATATACATGCCACACACACCATACACATATGCATAGAACACACACACACATACACATGCTGCACACACACACCACACACACCACACATACATACCCCCCCACACATACCACATATACCACACACATATGCACACCACACACACATACATACTACGCACACCATACACATGTACATACCCCCTGCACACACACACACACCTTCTTCAGGAATCCCCCCAGGCCTCCACCACGTGGCCTGAATGGCGCCCTCCTGTCCACCTGCTTCGGGCGTGGCTCTGCTCCTTTTTCCTGGGTGGGGGTTTTGGTGGGCGCTGCTCTTGGGCACTCAGGGTGGACTGGATGCTGTGGATGCTTATTTGCTATCCCGAAATTCTGGGTCTAACCCACGGCAGGATATTTATGTGGAATATCAAATCGCTGTTAAGAAGATGACTGCTTTCCCTGTGTTTCTTCACAAAACATGCTGACTCTCCCTGTGGAGAACCAAGGGTGGGTGCCCGTAGGTTTAGAATTCCCATAAGAGCTCAGAGTTTCCACCAAATTGGCAATTGTGTATCTGGGAGTGAAGGAATGGCTGTTTCAGGATGCTTGGCTGGACGGCTGTCTCTTGCCAAAGAGGAATTGTCTCAGTGATGTGTCTGAGACCTCAGACCCTGGGAGTGGGGGGTCCGGGGTGTGGGAAGCAGGTGTCCCCGACTTGCTCTTAGTGCAGCTTCTCTCTCTCTGTGTCTGTTTCTTCATCTCTCCCTCTCTCTCTGATGCTATGTGTGTGTCTACCATACGCACACTTGGTCATCCTCCAACCGATATAACTTTAAAAGAATCCCCCACATACACGGGGAAATGTCACGTTTACATACTCTACCATCTACTTTTATTAGAAAGTTAATACCTCATAATTTACAAACTGTAACCCAATTGTTCTGTTTCCACATCTTAGTTCCTAGCCAAAGATCTCAATATTTTAGTCAGTTGACATTAAGTAGTTAAGAAAAAAAGGCAGGAAATGGTACTGTGAGTTTAATCTTTAAAACATCTACAAACAAGGCATAGTGAAAATGGCATTAAATAAGACTTTACTGATAGAAATTTTTAAATAATTGGGCCACACCTTGGATTAAAATGTATCTCCACATTATCTTTTGAAAACAGTCTTGCCAATTTGATAAACAGCGTTGAGGTGAAGAGAGATGACCAGCTCTGGGAAGACCATTTTTAAGTATTTATGAAGTAGCTATTTATTATCTTAATTATGCACCAATATTTGGTATTGAGCTTGCAATTATATGCTTTTCTTATCTATCCAGTTTTAAAATCAAGATTGTAAGCAAAACACAAAAGAAAATAAAACTTCAAGATGTTGGCTTAATTTCTTTCTTCGAGTGACTGTGTATGTTTTAAAGGAATTAAGTGTTTACTTAAAAGAGATTAACATTCAGTTACTTATTAATTTAGATCAATCTCACTACTGCTTTTTCAAATTAATGAGTTAGGTTGATAGCGCATTTTGTAAAACCTCCAGCTCTGCTGAGATTACATTGTATTCTATGGGCAAAGTTGGTTTGTTAAGTTTTAACCGCCCTAGAACTGCTCTTATCTCTGAGATTCCGAGTATGATTAATGGAGTATTGAAATTACTGCAGCATCCTGGGGTGAAATGTTATCAGTGATAAGATACAGACAAGTAACTTGCTTGGGAGTAAGGAAGTGATCTGAGGATTTTGGACCTATGTATGTCATTAGCTATTTACAGGCTATCTGTGGAGGATTGTGGTGGGTTTCCTAAGACCCAGGCTGACCTGACAGAATCAATAGAATGTTCTAGGCTTGAACAGCATGAATTCCAGAAGTATTTATTAAGGAAGAAACACAAAACCTTGAGTTTAAGATAAAGGGGGGAGTTTCTTAAAACTGTCATCTTTCTAAAATACTCAAGAAATTCCAATTTTCTTATGTCTGTCTTAGCCACAAAAACAGGAATGAGATACTTCCTGGGTCATGACTGCTGGGAACACCAGCAGTGTGACCTTTTTGTTCTCTTTTAAAGCATTCCGTGGCTTCAGGGGAAATGCAGCTGGCTCGTTGGACATAGAAATCGTGAGAATAAACACAAAATATATATGTGTTTAGATAACAGTAAAGTAGGACCATTTCTTTCAGAACCATTTGCGTAGCATTTAACTGAATACCTGAGCACATTTGATTTTTCAAGTAATGCTGCCAGGTGAGCCATGCAGCTGGAGTCATCCCTGACTCACAGATGATGGTGAAACTGATTTTCAGAGCGTCCCAGGGGTTGGCGGTTGGCGCTGGAGCCAGCACCAGAATCTTCCAGCTCCAGGCTAGGTTCTTTTCCCATCCCTGCAGAAGAGAGCGCGTGGAGAGCAAGGCGCCCAGAGCTCCATGTGCTCCCCCGCAGTGCAGGTGCTTGTTTTTGCAGTCGTTTGAAAATAGGGTTCCTAAATCTGCGCCCTCCTGTAGATTTATATCATTTCCTTGGGATCTTTTCCGATGCACTCATGAAAATATTTTATTTTTATTTATTTATGTATTTATTTGAGACAGAGTCTCTCTCTGTCGCCCAGGCTAGAGTGCAGTGGCATGATATCGGCTCACTGCAACCTCTGCCTCCTGGGTTCAGCAATTCTCAGCCTCCTGAGTAGCTGAGATTATAGGTGTGTGCCACCATGCCTGGGTTATTTTTGTATTTTTAGTAGAGACAAGGTTTCATCATCTTGGCCAGGCTAGTCTTGAACTTCTGATCTCAGGTGATCCACCTGCCTCAGTCTCCCAAAGTGCTGGGATTACCGGCGTGAGACACTGCGCCCGGCCCACTCATGGAAACATTAATTGAGTAGGTACTCACACCTACCCTGTGCCATCTGTTTGAGGTGCTAGGGAAGGGAACTGGAGGGAATGGCAGTCACTGCCTGCTGGGTTTCAGCCTCTCCTGGTAGGGGACCACTCAGAGGATGGGGACCCAGGATGTCCCCTGGCAGGGAACCTGTAAAACCCAATTTTGATAAATAATTATATCTAACACATTTTTAAGAAAAAAATAAAGTTTTTTCTTAATTGCCAATGAACAATTCTCTCAAGGTTTAAACCTAAAGACTATCTTGCATGCTTTTGTGTTATCAACTATGATTCTTACCTTCAGAGGGTATCATCTTCATTTTTCAAGTTTACTGTTATCACGGACCAAAAGAAAAAAAATCCGTCACCTACCTTGTGGCATTTCCGGACTTTTCTGTGTCCTGGTTTTGTTCCATGACGCTGCCCCACACCCACAGACATTATCTAGGAGGCACTAATTGGCGTTTCTCAACATTTCTGCTAATGGAGAACACATCTTTCGAACCCTCAGGGTCCTTGCTTTGGAGCTAATGAAAATAAAGCAAAGTGTCTTTATAAGAAAAAAAAATTAGGCCAGGCCCAGTGGCTTACACCTGTAATCCCAACACTTTGGGAGGCCAAGGCTGGCGGATCACCTGGGGTCAAGAGTTTGAGACCAGCCTGGCCAAGATGGTGAAACCCCGTCTCTACTAAAAATGCAAAATTTAGCCAGGCGTGGTGGTGCATGTCTGTAATCCCAGCTACTTGGGAGGCTGAAGCACAAGAATCACTTGAACCTGGAGGCGGAGGTTACAGTGAGCCAAGATCGCGTCACTGCACTCCAGCCTGGGTGACAGAGCAAGACTCCATCTCTCTCTCTCTCTATTTATACAAACTCAGAAGAGAGCTAACTTCTTGTGGATATTTTGTTATCAATTATTTATGTTCCCGCAATCTCTCTTCTTCTCCCAAATCTTTAACTAAGTCATGACCTAGAATTGTGATAAATTTCATGGAACTTCATAAAATGACAGTTGTGCTGGTGAGCAGAGGTGTGATTTCATGTGCAGACTCTCAACAACTCCTAAGTGTGATCATTCCTGCAGTGACCGGAGCTCAGGTTGGAAGCATTCATTTATGCCGTGTCCATTTCTAGCTCTTTGAAGATAGTATTCTATATGCATATTTTAATGGAATAAGTAAAAACCAAAACCGAAAGTCAACCAAAGTGTTGGCAGCAGTGACTGGGCAGCTCAGCCCCTGCCCTGGATTACGGCTCTTTTGAGGGGACTTCCTCAGTTGGCAGGTCAGTACCAAGCCTCTAAAGTCCACACAGAGGCTGCCTCTTGGGGTGTAGCTGTGTGTCCTGACATCCTTGGGGTGTCACCCAGGCAGGAACCCTCAGAGAGCTGTGTGCAACTTATTTGAAGGGTGGTTTTGCTACCACTGGGCTGTTTTCAGCTCTGTGCGTATTAGATAAAGGTCCCCTGCTGTGCCAACACCTAGCTTCAGTGGCTGGATTTGGCCCCTGATTGCTGCAGTGTGCAACATGTACAGCCGTCCAGAGCTGCAGAAAGTGAGGTTTGAAGCCTGCAGCAAAACACTTGTTGTCGGTACTGTTTTTCTCATTTTAAAGAGATTTTTTTAAAATCTCTATTTGAGAAAAAGAATGTTAGGCAATAGGTTTAGGCAGAGGCATCTGTGATTTTGATTTTAATGAGTGTCCATGTTGATAGGTTAAGCAAAGGAGAGAATGTTATCATCTTTTTTGGAAGCCTAAAAACTGGATAGATTTTTTTTTCTTTTAGAATTGGCAAAACTCAGGAGAATGGGCTAAAGTCCCTTAATGCATAAGTTTTCTATAAACTTGTAGTGGAAGAGGACAGAGGAGAACCTTTATAAACCATTATAAAATGAATGCGAAAGCACTATCCGGAAAATATCCATCATTCTCATTATTTATAGGGTGACTGCATTTACCTGTAATGCAGTAGTCTCAATATTTAGATTACTAGTTTTATATTAAATTTTAATTAAATTTTGAATCCTAATTAAAAATATTTAACATAGAGTTCTTTTAGGCCATATCAAAGGGATTTCTCTCAACTCTGCCCACAGAATGTATTCAATGGCACTGAATATTTAATTTTTTAATAGTAATAGATTACTATAATGAATATTTAGGAAAAGGCTTACTACTGTAAGGTCCACCGGGAGTTTTAATTAATTTGGAGGAAAATGTGTAGTCCCACAGCTCCCTCTAGTGGTGAGCAGCCACAGCCCACGGAGGCTCCTCTCCCAAGTCTTTATTCTGGACCACTGGCTCCTCTGCCGGGTGGTGTCCCAGGCTCCACTGTGTGCCAGAGTTTGGGTTTTCTCCAGATCCTTCTGTGTCTGAGTACTTCTCCAACAAGGGGGGTGCTTGGCTGAGATCCCGTGGGTGTGCCTGAGGTGCCAGGGCCCGCCAAGGAGGGTGTGAATGTGCCTGTTTCAGATGTAGGCAGCGCCCTTGAATGTGCTGAGGGGGTGCCAGGGCCCTGGGGTGCTGCTGTGTGGATTGCAGGTGCTTGGAGATGAAGGGTGAGCGTCTATGGATGCCCCGGCCAGGAGCTCGGTGCTTCACATGGGCATTTGCATGTGTTGTTAATGGAGGCAGAGCCAGGAAAATACCAGTGTTTGCAGAGAATGGACTGCATGCTGGTGTGGTGTGATGGGAAAACGGAATTCAGCTATTGATGAAGAGACGTGCTGCCTGAGCACAGGAACACTTGGGATCTGACCGAGCAACTTCAGGAGTCTTTGGAAGAAGATCATCATATTTTCTTCCTTTTCAACGTGGAAATCTGACTGCTTTAAGGGACTGACTTAAAATGGTTCTGTTGAACAATATTTGAAACAGAGTACTGCTCTGGAGTAATAATTAATGAGAGCATTTTGGACTGTTTTTTTGAAAGAAGATAAGAAACAAACTGTTGAAGATAATAGCTGCCTCTGGAGACCTTGGCTCACAGTTTTACTCTGCGCTCCTGTGGGTGAGTCTTGACTTTCATCAGGGACAAATGTCTGGAACTTTGATAAGATCTAAGGACCTTTGGAAATTTTTAAGATTTTTTTCTTTTTTTAGCTGCCAGTAATTTATCAGCACTCAGTTTTCATAGAACGTTTTTACTGGATGGAGGATGTCAGATGGTTTGTTTGCTTTTGGATGGCTTTCAGGGAAGTCTTAAATGGTTTATAATAAGACCACACTGAGGGCTCCTTGAGTTACTCTTGCATTGAATGATGGTTCTTTAGAAAGTATTTTGTGAAGGACTCTTTTTAATTCATTTTTTTCTTACAAGCGGATGTGCAAAGTGGATTTTCATGGATCAGAAAATATCGATGGTTTTACTTCTCTGTAAATGTGGATCTATGAGAAATAGTCGCAGTGCCATCTCCTCTGTCACCGTCACCTTCTAGCTGTGGACTATGTATGGCTTGAGTGTTAAGTCAGCTTCATCGTGAGCGTTAAAGTTCATGTGAGAATACTTGAGCCTAGAATTGTGCCAGAATTCGTCGTGGGCTTGGATAATGTTTCAGCGTCAGGGTTTGTCCAACAGAAATCTATCTTTGAACACGGACACCCAGAGACAATTCTGTGTCAAATGCTGTAACTGAGGCAGGCTCTCGCTGAGCACAGGACGGACCATCTCTATCACATGGACGTTGTCGCCAGGGCTTGGGATTTTCCACTCAAGAATCCTAGGACCAGAAGTCCAGTATAAAAGTTACGGTCCAGGCTTGCCAACAGAGAAAGGCATTTTCACGTCTAGTTTATCCAGCCCAGCTCCCACCCCCTCAGACCCCAGTGCTATTCTTCGGCCAGGAGACTCCAGCACTGAGGTCTCTCTCATGCTTCACGCAAACCTGATCATCTCCACCATCGGCAGCTTTGGAGAAGTCAGAACAAGGCTGGTGACAGTCAGAAGGAGGACAGTGAGGGTCCAGGAAATGAGGAACTTGCCCACACAACCCCACGTGCTTTAGAAGAGCCAGGACGAGTCCAGAAGTCTCCTAGAACTAGAACAGCTCTCATGATACCTGAAGGTCATGGATTTTGAAAGATCAAAATTCAAAATTCCTGGGCTGGTGTTGTGTGATAGGCGACTCTCACAATGCCAGTCAGGGGCCGCGAGCTGTTCTGTTTTTCTCTTTTGATATGGAATTTAATAAATTACACCAGCTATTAAACACTTTATTATAAAACAGGCCTTGTGTTAGACAATTTTGCCCAGTGTAGGCCACTGTAAGTTTTCTGAGCACATTTAAGGATGGCTAGGCTAAGCTATGATGTTGGGTAGGTTAGGTGTATTAAATATGTTTTTGACTTAGAAATATTTTCAACCGGTCTGGGCGCCGTAACTCACGCCTGTTATTCCAGCACTTTAGGAGGACGAGGCGGGCAGATCACATGAGGTCAGGAGTTCGAGACCAACCTGGCCAACATGGCGAAACCCTGTCTCTACTAAAAATACAAAAAAATTATTGGGGCGTGGTGGCGGGCACCCATAATCCCAGCTAGTAGGGAGGCTGAGGTTGCAGTGAGCCAGGATCACACCACCACACTCCAGCCTCAGTGACAGAGCAAGACCCTGTCTCAAAATATATATATAAAATTATTTTTTTTTTCAACTGACAGTGGGCTTGTTGGGACATACCCATCATAAGCTGAGGTGCTCTGCGTGTGCTGCTCAAGCCCTTCCGTCTACCCACATAGTCCATGGAGGGCCATTGCACGCGTTTCCTGATATTCACCATCTCCAGCTAGATGTCTGGGCTTCAGGGAGAAACGGAGAGTTTCGGGAAGAAGACACAGATTTGCAGCCATGCTTTTTGTGCGTGTAATCTTTCCTGCTCTAATGTTAAATATTTAAATTCAAGAAATAATAGTAGTGATAAATGTAGCTGCTGAGTGCCATGCACACTATTAAATTTTTTCCTATACTTCTAATGAACACATACACATCCTCTTCAGAGTTCAGTTGTAAGTCTCATAGAACAAAGGCGAATGAGCACTCATGACTTCCTCTTAGGAAAAGCAGACCCTCTAGGGGATCTCCCTGCACCCTGTCCCCTCTCACACCGCCGTGGCCGTATGTCTGCCCTAATGTCAAGCCTCCTGGCATGGTGGGAGCTCCCGGCAGGGCCTCGCCACAGAGTTTTCCATGACCCTGCGGCACGGCCTGCAGCCTTCCCACCCCTTTCCCAGCGACTGCGGCACTCAGGAAATGGTCCTGCTGATGTCTGATGGTGGTTGGGCTCAAGGAGTTGACCTTGTGGAATTTCGGGCAGAGTTCCGCAGTCACCCACCGACTGTGAGCCATCCTCGACGTCATTTCCCCTTCACTGGTTGCTTGGTGAGCGCTGGCTTCAAGTGTGAGGGCTTTCGTTCCTGGAATGGTTTGCAGTCTTGCTCGTAAATGGAAATCTCAAGACGCCAGATGACAGAAAGCAGCAGCAGCGCCAGTGTGGCGCAGGGTCCGGAGCGCGAGCTTTCCCTGCGCCTGTCAGCCACTGCTGTGGACTCCGGCCAGTCTGTACTGGTGCCCAGAACTCTTAGACTGCAAAGGTGTCAGGGGTCCTGTCCTGCCCAGTAACCTTTTACTACCTTTTCAAGTTTTTAGGATTCACATGTGGAATCCTACCTCATGCTGAGCTTCATGTTACATGGTTGGCTAGTTCAGCATCCCATGACTTTCATTGAGTTCAAACACTGTGAATGAATGAAACAATGGCATTGCCTGTGAAGAAGTTACAGGGTCGAGGTGGAGAAGGAATTGCAGTCTCCCTGATGAGCACTGCTTGTTTCCCGTGAATGCACCCAGCACGTGGAGGCTGCCATACCCAGTACACTCCATGCTCAGTACCCAGACCTGGTACTCGTACTCAGTCTGTGTGCAGAGGAAGCCCAGAGCGCTGGCCGCATTTGTGTGTGTGCTTCAGTCCGTGGCGAAGTTCTGTGATTCCGATAGTTCAGATTGCAAAAATCCGTTCAGATTTTGATTTAAAGAAACGGATTCCATGTTGGCTGTTGAAACAGGCGTTACAGGGTCTTTGACCGTAGGAATTTTGATGACTGCTTATTCTAGGTACATTTTGTGTTGACATCAGTTTTTGTTGTTGGTAATTATATTTTCCCCTCAACATTTAGAAGCTTCATGCTATTTCAACTTCATCTGTCCTGGGTGCTTGATTTGTATTTGTATTTCTGACTTATCTGTGATGGAAGCTTATTTGAGCATTTGGTGTCCTGAATCATGAACTTGTTTCTACAAATATTGGAAGAGGAAGAGAAAGAATTGGGTATTATAAAATGACTTTTTCTCCATGCATTTTAAGGATTTTTTTAAAAAGTAGATGCTTGCTTTAGATAATACATTAAGCAAGAATGTTAAGTTGCTCCATGCATGAAACCCTATTTCATGCCTAACTTAGAATGGCTAATTTTGGTGCCAAGATCATTCTCCATGTTGCATTCCTTCATGTGTATAGACAGTGGCACTTCGTTCTTCCTCCACACATTCTGAGCTTCGTCATTTGAGGACACAGCAGTAATCGTCTCCATTTTTGGCACAGAAATTCCCTGTTTTGACTAGTGCCCTGCGTTGCACTGATGTTCAGAAATGAGACTACAAGGTGCAGTTGCATGAAAACTTTCTATGTAATATTTTTCCTTTCTCATTTCTCTCTTCCATTTGAAGTAGTCATTGCTGTGACAGACGATGGTTGTGGGTTTCATTTTTGCCTGACATGAAGTCTGTGGCCGCCATGGATTTTTGGACCTTGCCTTGAGCACACCATGGGAAATGGATGATCGAGGGGCCTGTTCTCTGCCTCCTAACTGTGCACATTCTGCCTTCAGCTCCAGTGGAATGGGGGTCATGGGGGTCACAGTTGTAGCATTGCCAGTAGCAGCTGCAAAGTCTGGCTTGGACACTGCTGGCTCCAGTACCTTTGTACAACTTGTCCAGCTCTTTGCTGTTCTTACAATCCCGGTGGAAATGTGCTAAAAGCTTAGAGGAATGATCTGGCCCCATGCAGCATGCTAGTCGCCAGCTAACTGTATAGCTGTTTAAGTGCTTATCCTGTCTGTTCGCGCTGCCCTGGTTCCCATAATAACCTTGGACAGAGTGCAGAGTATTAGATTATTCGTGTGCACTTTTATCTGGACAAAAGATTAAGAACGTTAAAAAAGAATGTGGGGAATGGCAAGAAACATGTGCATGGAGGAGTCACTTCCTTCTTAGCTCCTTCATTTCAAAGCTCTGGGGAGACATAGATTGCTTAAGCGTTCTGGTGACACTGGGAAAGAATGTGTTCTTGCGGTAAAAGCAAGGTCTGGGAATTCAGATTTCTGTGTTCTGTTCCCAGCAGCATGAGGGGGTCACCCAGTGACATGTGACAAGTCAGTTAAGCATCGGAATCTTCCCCCTATCTGTGAAATGGACATAAAAGGGTCGGTACCTTGGGCTAACATGAAGTTGGTGAATTGTTGAATATTCTGCTGGGAACCGGCTTGCTCTAGTGACCCAGAAAAAACAGGGGACTGTAGTGAAGGCTGACCTCATTTCTATTTCTGGCTGTAGTGCTGACTCAGTGAGAAACTAGAAATCAGTGAATCTGGCTCCGGTCCTCTGTGCATTCCATGGTTAAATCGAGAATTATAAAATCTTATCGTTGTGTTTCATGGCGATACTGCCAATGTTAATCAAGTACTAAAAATACTCCACCAAATGTATTAGAAAGCTTCTACATGGACATGCCTTTCTCATTTCCGTCCTATCTGATGTTGAGTTATCTGGGGCTACAAAGTCCATATTTATTTATTTATTTTAGCCAGCTGTTTGGAGTTCAGTTGTATTCCGATGTGAGGAGGCTTTTCCTACATCCGAAAGTCGGGTGGCCCAGCAGGATTTTCTGCCTTTGTGTCCTCGGGCCATCACCGCAGGCGAAGGATGGGTGTGTTTAAGGAGCTCTTCATTTGAACAAGTCTTGGTCTGGAAATGTTTCTCTTTCCTCGCTGGCACAGGCCTCAGGGAGAAGGAGCCAGCCTTCCCTGTTAAACCTTGGGCTCAGAGCCTTGTGGGTTCACGTCTGCTCCTCTGGCCAATTCCCTGGATGCTGCTGGCCTGAAGGGGCAGTGCCACACTGTGGGGCTTGAGGTTCTTTCATCCACTGACTGTTTTATTCAGTTTTCTAGCGTTTGAAAGATCTCTCCCAAATTAACCACATACTGTGTCTAGACTCCTGACATATACTTTGAATGAAACACAGAGCTCTACAGAGGCCTGGTGGTTCGTACACTTAGAATGAAACACACAGCTCTAGGGAGGCCTGGTGGTTCGTATACTTTGAATGAACACACAGCTCTACGGAGGCCTGGTGGTTCGTACACTTAAATAAACACGCAGCTCTAGGGAGGCCTGGTGGTTCGTATACTTTGAATAAACACACAGCTCTAGGGAGGCCTGGGGTTCGTATACTTTAGACCGGGGGGGGGGGCGAGGTGAAACACACAGCTCTAGGGAGGCCTGGTGGTTCGTATACTTAGAATGAAACACACAGCTCTAGGGAGGCCTGGTGGTTCGTATACTTTGAATGAAACACACAGCTCTAGGGAGGCCTGGTGGTTCGTATACTTTGAATGAAACACACAGCTCTAGGGAGGCCTGGTGGTTCGTATACTTTGAATGAAACACACAGCTCTAGGGAGGCCTGGTGGTTCGTATACTTTGAATGAAACACACAGCTCTACGGAGGCATGGCGGTTCCTATACTTAGAATGAAACACACAGCTCTACAGAAGCCTGGTGGTTGAATTCCAGGATTGTAACCTCCTTTCTGCATTTGTAAAAACGCACAGGCAGTTAATTCACCAGTAAGTGCCAGGGCTGGCTGAGTGGCTTGGAAAGAAGGACGACTTTGGATGTTTATGTTATGTAATGTATAGCTGGTCAGTTTATTCTTACTTTCAACTAAGGCAACTTTGAGAAAGGCACTGAACACTAAGTAATCCTACCAGTAACCTCCAAAGTGCCTGTCTCCTGTTTTTCAATCAGCTAATAATGGCTACTTAATCTACCCAATTCCTATGGTAAGACTGCATTAAAGTCCACATGCTGTAAAGCAAATAGATCTTGATTTCTTATCATAGTTATGGTTTTTGTTTGTTTGTTTTTTGAGATGGATTCTCACTCTGTTGCCCAGTCTTGAGTGCAGGGGCACGATCTCGGCTCACTGCCACCTCTGCCTCCCAGGTTCAAGTGATTCTCCAGCCTCAGCCCCCTGAGTAGCTGGGATTACAGGCACGTGCCACCACACCTGGCTAATTTTTGCATTTTTTAGTAGAGACAGGGTTTCGCCATGTTGGCCAGGCTGGTCTCGAACTCCTGACCTCAGGTGATTCACCTGCCTCGACCTCCCAAAGTGCTGGGATTACAGGCGTGGGCCACCGTGCCCAGCCCAAAACACACTCTTGAAAGACATTTCTCGTGAAAGCCCACCATCACCCCGTGATGGTTCAGGGGAGGCTCAGCATCTTGCGTGAGGTCCACACTGTGGACTCTGCCTGCCCATACCTCCTAACGGTCCCCGAAGAGGAAGATGTCTTGGAAGTTCCATCACAAAATCTCAGCGCTGAGACTGTTGGTAACAAGAGAGGTCCACTGATAGTGTGAAATTATAACCAGTTCAGTGAAAAATCCCTCACTATTTATTATTTTATTTACTCAAGAAATTACTTGGCATTTAGCATATCTAAAGCATTGTGCCAGGAATGAGGTATGACTGTTTCCTGCCCTCGAGAGTTTAAAGCACAGTGGAGCAAAGCTGCCTGAAGTCGTTGCCGTCTGTTTCCATACACTCACTGCGGACTTGTGCAAGGCTGGATGATAGATTGATGATGGGAATTGGCTCATAGGATCATGGAGGCTGAGGAGTTCTGTGATCTCCCACCTGCAAACTCGGGGTGCCTGAAGTGTAACTCAGGCCAAGGCCAGCAGCTAGAGAGCCCACGGGGCTGCTGGTGCAAGTCCCTGAATCCAAAGGCTGGAGAACCCGGCGTTCTCATGTCCAAAGGCAGGAGAAGATGGGTGTCCCAGTTCCAGAAGAGAGAGAGTTGGCCTCTGTTCTGCCTTTTTGTTCTATCCAGGCCTCAGCTAACAATGGCACCTAGTCACGTTGGGTGAGGAAAGGTCTTCCTTACTGTCCACGTATTCGCATGCCAATCTCTCAGAAACACACCAGAAATCATGCTTTACCAGCTATCTGGGTATCCTGTGATCCAGTCAACTTGACACCTAAAATTAGCCATTGCAGGCCAGGCGTGGTAGCTTACGCCTGTAATCCCAGCACTTGTGGAGGCCGAGGAGGGTGGATCACCTGAGGTCAGAAGTTCGAGACCAGCCTGGCCAACATGGTGAAACCCCGTCTCTACTAAAAACACAAAATTAGCCAGCGTGGTGGTGGGTGCCTGTAGTCCCAGCTACTCGGTAGGCTGAGGCAGGAGAATCGCTTGAACCTGGGAGGCAGACATTGCAGTGAGCCAAGATCACGCCACTGCACTCCAGCCTGGGCAAGAGAGTGAGACTCCATCTCAACAACAACAAACAAAATTAGCCATCACAGTTGGTCACCAATTCCTTCCTCTGTTTCTTTCCTGCTGCCTTTTGCCTGACTTGTGTTCCTCTTCTGTAGGGTGAAAGAGGCCTCCCAGGGTTACAAGGTGTCATTGGCTTTCCTGGAATGCAAGGACCCGAGGGGCCACAGGGACCACCAGGACAAAAGGTAAGCACGGCGGTGGGGATGGGGGGTGGGGCGGTTGTGGGATGGGGGGTGGGGTGGATGAGCGAGGCTGTGAAATGGGTGGTGGGGTGGATGTGGGATGGGGGTGGGGTGGATGAGCGCGGCTGTGAAATGGGTGGTGGGGTGGATGTGGGATGGGGGTTGGGTGGATGAGCGCGGCTGTGAAATGGGGTTGGGGTGGTTGTGGGATGGGGTTGGGTGGATGAGCGCGGCTGTGAAATGGGGGGTGGGGTGGATGTAAGATTGCCTGCGTTTCTGAGATAACAGTGATCAATGACAACAGCGTTTCTGTTCTGTTCCAGGGTGATACTGGAGAACCAGGACTACCTGGAACAAAAGGAACAAGAGTGAGTAGGGTTGCCGCTCACAATCGATGATTCCCTGCGTGCGACGGGGCCCGCTTCCAGGCTTCCAGAGTCGCACCTTTCCCCTCCTTTCTCCGAGTCCTCATCCTTGGTCTCTTCTCCCAGCTGACACCGCAGGGGCCGGCGGGCTCGGGGCGGGCAGCGAGGAGCAGCCCGTGACTCCCTGAGCCCCAGTCCTTCCCACGGGGCCAGTGTACAGGCTGAGCTCCTTAGTCCTGGGTTCTGCAGACTTGCTTTCGCCTGTTTGTTCTTCTTCAGGAATCTCTTCTGGGCATTTTTTAATTTTGGGGAAGGGGCAATTGATGCTGCATCTATAGTCATTAGACAGAGGTGACTTCATTTAATGGAGAAGTCGTGGTATTTTCAGAGCCAGGCTTGCTTTTCCTCCTCTCCACCTCTTATTAAAGATGAAATGGGCAGAGTTTTGTGCTTGGACAGCCTTATGTTTGAAGGGATCAGCAGTTAGGTTTTAAAAAATTCATCTTTTAATTTTTTTTATTTCAATAGTTTTTGTGGTCCAGGTGGTTTTTGGTTACGTGGATAAGTTCTTCAGTGGTGACTTCTGAGATTTTAGTTCACTGTACCCACTATGTAGCTTTTTGTCCCTCACCCCCTCCCAGCCTTCCCTCCACCCAAGTCCCGAAAATCCACTGTATCACTCAAGCCTCTGCATCCTCATAGAGAGCTGCCACTTATAAGTGAGAACATGCGGTATTTGGTTTCCCATTCCTGGGTTACTTCCCTTAGAATAATGGCCTCTAGCTCCATCCAGTTTCCTGCAAAAGATATCATTTTGTTCCTTTTTATAGCTGAGTAGTATTCCATGGGGCGTGTATTCCACATTTTCTTTATCCACTCCTTGGTTGATAGGTAGACTGGTTCCATATCTATGCAGTTGTGAATGGCAGTAGTGTGCTTGTGGTGTAGAATTGCTCCAGTAAGCCTGGGTGGTCTGCCCTGGGCTGTGCCCTCTGCTGCCTCTTGTGCAGAGTGCACTGTCTGCTTTGTGTATGTGTGTTCTTGACACCAAAAATGAGGGCAGGACTCCGTTAACCAGGCAGATGTGTAGGAGGAAGTGAGGTTTCCCAGCTCTTCACTGACATGCTTTACTTCCATCCTCACAGGGGCCCCCGGGAGCGTCTGGCTACCCTGGAAACCCAGGACTTCCCGTATGTATAGAAAATGCACTCTACTTGTTTCATGGAATATTTTTCCATCAAGTGATTTTCTATTTGGGTTACATTTTCACTTCCTTAATTGCAGGGTATTCCTGGCCAAGACGGCCCGCCAGGCCCCCCAGGTATTCCAGGATGCAACGGCACAAAGGTAAATCCAGAACTGAGACCCTCCTTTTCGAGCGTGTTTATATAATTTTGCATACTAAGGAGTAGGGATGTGATTCTGTTAACAGAGTTTTATTTGCCACAGTTGGACAGTTACTTCTCCTAAAGTTTGCTTTATTTAGTAAGGAAATACAGTTTTCCCATGTTTAGTGTACCAGAAAGATATAATTCTTCCTTTCTTTTTTTTGTAGACTTTATCCTAAAATTACTTTTAAGCGTGAAATTTGTTACCTTTAATCAATTACTACATGAAGTAGGAAAATGCCATTATGAGCCTTTGCCCCTATTAATGCTACTATCAAGTATATTTCTTCTTTCACAAAGTGGAACACAGTTGCGTAGCTTGTGACAAACTGTTTTTAGGAAGTGACTAACCAACAGATGAAAGGTAGGGCCGAGCAGCTCATGCAGTGTCAGGGATGGCGTGTGTGCCCCGCACAGTGCGCATGAGTGACGCTCTGCTGTCTCCCCAGGGCGAGAGAGGGCCACTCGGGCCCCCCGGCTTGCCTGGCTTCACTGGAAATCCCGTGAGTAGAGGGTTATTTAGGGCAGAACGTCTTTCTTTTTATAATTTCTTTCTTCTCATTCTGTTTCCATTTCTTTCTTTGCTTATGTTTTAATAACATATTTTATGTATAATATTGTATAATATTTTTAATGCTAATGATATTTTGAGAAAAACAAAACTAACACCAAAACTTTCCTTTTTAGGGACCACCAGGGTTACCAGGAATGAAGGTACGTTTTATTTTATTTTATGTTGCTTTATTGGATTCCTGACAGGGAATCTGTTTAAAACAAGTGACATAAAAACACATTTTCTTTGAACCGCTTTGGCCGATCGATTGCTACTGAAAATGTTTCCCTAAACTCTGTTACATTAAAAGACTGTGTAAGCAACATGCAAACTCATATCTTTGACTCTAACGTTCAGACACCTGGCATGGTTTCTTAATGGGGAATAAGCAGCGGATGAGGCCTGGTGTGGTGGCGAAGGCTCATTTCACCCGAATCAGGGGAGGGCAGACAGGAAAACGGGGCTCCCTAGGAGGGGAACCTGGACAGCTTTTCCCAGGCGGGGTGTTTCTGTCCTGGGGCTTGGTTGCTGGCATCAGCCCGACCTCAGACTGTGCACTCCTATTATATGTGCATTGTGCTTAGACGCAGGCCGGTGACCTCGGGCATCTGGGTGTTGGGAGCTTCCCTGTCAAAGGGAGGCTTACAGGTCTCAGCAGCCGCAGTAGAGATAACTGCTTACCTGAATGAGGCCGAGAGTCCCCGTGCTCCTGTGATTCAGAACACATAGGAAATTAATCCCCATTGTAGCCCTGTGTGTTAGAGTGCTCCAGAGACACAGAACCAGTAGTGTGTGTGTGTGTGTGTGTGTGTGTGTGTGTGTGTGTGTGTAGCCAGAGAGGAGAAACTGCTTCTAAAGCGTTGGTTCTCATGCTTGTGGGGCCAGCAAGCTCAAAACCTGTGGGGTGAGTGGGCAGGCTGGACACCAGGGAAGGGTGGAGTTGCAGTCTTGGGTCAAAGGCCGTGTGTGTGCCTCTTCCTCCAGGGAGGTCAATCTTTTATCCTCTAAGGCCTTCAGCTGATTGGATGCGGCCCACCAGCGTCATGGAAGGTCATCTGCTTTATTCAGAGTGTACTGATTTAGGTGTTAATCTCATTTAAAAAATGCCATCACAGCAACATCTGGACTGGTGTTTAACCCAATAATGTGGCGTAGCCAATTTGAGAGATATAATTTACCATCACATCCTACTTTTATAAAAATACTCATCCCGAGCCTTTTCTCAAAAGAGAATTCTTATTTCGTGAGAAGATCCTGTGGTCACGCAGTAGTCTTTCAACCAGAGACAGGGGCGCTTGTCCAGATGAGGGGACAGTGCAGGTGCACAGTGTTCGGCCCCTTTGTTTGGCTGTCTCCGCATGCAGTCCTGGCTGCGGCTGAGCTGACCGTGGTCGGGAAGATGCGGCCATGACGGAGACACGGCCAGGCTGTCGGTTTCCAGTTTACACAGGGTCTAAATCCCAGACGCAGGCTAGTCCTGTAACAGTAACATGTGCCAACTGCTCACTGAGTTTTAAGTTTCTTCACATGAATGTCAGTGTTTGCAACTGTCTTTTTTCTTTTCCATCCTCTAGGGTGATCCAGGAGAGATACTTGGCCATGTGCCCGGGATGCTGTTGAAAGGTGAACGAGGATTTCCCGGATCCCCCAGGGCTGACAGTAAGCATTTGCTGGATATTTATGAACATGCACCAAGTTACTCCCCAAGGTTTGCATTTTAACTCATTTCTTTCTCAATGCATTCTAGGGCCCACCAGGACTGCCGGGGCTTCCAGGCCCTATTGGGCCTCCAGGATTTACCGGACCACCGGTAAGCTTTGGGGCTGTCTCTCCAAGGCAGTCATTTAAAGAACAACCATATTGAGGTGTGAACATGAATAATAATTTAATAAAAACTTTACACGGTCATGGTCACTCTTAATTTGGACATGGCGGAATCAGCTTCCCTCTTAATAAACATCTGGCTGGCAACCTGGTTTTCATATACTCAGAGCTGTGGGACAGGGATGATGATAGCATCATAAACCGATATCCTGAAACAGATAATGCAGTCATGACTGTAGGGGCTGGCTGGGTACCGCTGATAGCCACAGTCTGTGGGGAGTGAGTTCAAAGATGGACAGGCATGCTCTGCCCTGGATGGCTTCACCGCAGAGCAGGGGGAGAAGGATTGGTAGTGATATGGTCACACCTGAGGGTCCTGTACCTGCTAGGAGCGGGGAGCGAGGGGAAGCCCAGGAAAAATATTTAACAAATAAATGATCATGTTCACTGGAGAATCTTAAGATAATATTAGCCTAAAGAAGGACTTAAAGCTCCCTAGAGTTGTGAATCCTATTTAATTAAAATGCTATCTCTCCCAGGGTCCCCCAGGCCCTCCCGGCCCTCCAGGTGAAAAGGTAAAGGTTTTTTTTTTTTTTTTTTTCATTTTTTGCCCTTTGGTATTAGCATAAGGTTATCATGAAATTGCTATGGCTCATTCTTCTCCTTCTTTCAGTCTGTAAAAAAGTTGGCAAATTAACACTATCTTTATCTAAATATACTTTTAAGTATCTATCATCCATCATTTATTATCTGTTAATCGTCTATCAATATATCGATCTTTTCTTTCATTCATCCCTTAGTCAATACTTTGGAATCACTGATACTTCCTTTAGTTTTCTAATGCAAGAGTTTAAAAACTATAAATTTAAAACAAGATCTTAGAATCTTTGATCAGTAATACTTTAAAAACTTTTTTCATAGCCATTGAATACGGCATGGTCATTACTTTCCAGAAAATTTTATGATGGTTATGGGACAAAGCTATTGCCTGAAATCTACCGTCTTACTGCATTTTGTGTGAGGTTTGTAGAATGACTTTGAGCAAAGTAGACAAGTCGAATAATGAAAGCGTAATTTTTAATCCACAGGGGCAAATGGGCTTAAGCTTTCAAGGACCGAAAGGTGACAAGGTGAGTGCGCATTGCTCTGGAGTGCTTTCATATTGAAAATCACAGTCCTCAGCTGGCAGTTCCCACCTCCAGGTCAACACGTAGACTCTTATAGGTGTAGCTACTCTTCTCTGCATGTTCTTGCATTAGGTAGTGTTTTCCTTAAAATGCGAGCATTACTGAATTTATTCTAGCTTATTCAATACACTGAATTTATGAGAGTGCTCTGTGATCTGACAGGCAGAGAACAACGAGGCGAACTCCAATGGTCTGCACAGAGAGTTCAATCAAACTCTTCTTCATCAGCGATGAGGTCAGGCCTAGGATTTATGAGCGTCAAATTTAGGACTTGACCATTAGGAAATTTAGGACTTGACCCTGTAAGCCCTGCAGTGCTGAAGTCCATCCCCCAGGAGGATTCGGACTAGCTCCGTTGGCAGTGGCCTCCTCACCACCAGCCTCTCTTCTCGGAGGCGGGAGGTCCAGGGCCGTCACCAGGAGCATTGGGACTAGCTCAGTTGGCAGTGGCCTCCTCACCACCAGCCTCTCTTCTCGGAGGCGGGAGGTCCAGGGCCGTCACCAGGAGCATTGGGACTAGCTCGGTTGGCAGTGGCTTCCTCACCACCAGCCTCTCTTCTCGGAGGCGGGGAGGTCCAGGGCCGTCACCAGGAGCATTGGGACTAGCTCGGTTGGCAGTGGCCTCCTCACCACCAGCCTCTCTTCTCGGAGGCGGGAAGGTCCAGGGCCGTCACCAGGAGCATTGGGACTAGCACAGTTGGCGGTGGGCCCCTCACCGTCGGCCTCTCTTCTCAGAGGCGGGAGGTCCAGGGCCAGGTGGGTGTGGGAGGAGATGCATTGTGGAGCCAGGAGGGCACAGACCACAGCAGCCGACTTCATCCTATGGAGAGGAGGCAAGTGGTGGGCCCCTGATCCTCTCCAGGAGTTTCCCTGGATCAGACCAATGAAGCAGGCGCTGGCTAAGACGGGCTGCCTGCCATTGCTGCAGCCAGCCTGTGAAAGGGCCAGACTCTCCTCTGACGTCCAAGCTGGTGGAGGCAGTTGCAACCAGGGCACCCACTGTAGTGGGGCCTGGATGGATCTGGACGCGCAGGTGGCCTCTGATTGCCACCCCAGATTTTTGGCCCATTCTTTTCATAAACTCTGCCGTATGATGACTCTGAAATGTATGCCCTTATAATGCTGAGGTGTAGCCAGCAGTTAGGATGCCTGAGGAAGGAGACTCCTGATGGTTGTCTTATTTTGGGGTTGCCTAAAACGCCTTCTTTTTCTCAAACTCTGTTAGGCAGTTTGTATTCCTTTCCTCCAAAGCCAATATACACTACACAGGCGTACGCACGTCCAGAGGTGTCTTGCAGGTGTCCGTATTCCACAGTTATTCCCGAGCTAGTGGCTGCCCAACCTTCTGTGGACCCTGGGAAGTGAAGTTCTCCTGCTTTAGATACTTATTGTACCATCTTCCTAGTGAAATTTGATTTTCTGCAGAGGCAAGGATGATTAGAATAAACTAGAGTGTAATTACATTTTAAAGAAAGGTGTTTTATTTTAGGCTTTTACCTCTCTCTGCATTTTTTCATCTTTGCATAATTGTTTCTACGCCTAATTAATTTCACATTTTTATGTCGACAGGGTGATCAGGGGGTCAGTGGGCCTCCGGGAGTACCAGGACAAGCTCAAGTTCAAGAAAAAGGAGACTACGCCACCAAGGGGGAAAAGGTACGAATGGGCTTCATCCAGTGAATACTGATTTTCTAATTTTGGACAAATTCCAAGGGACAAAGAGAAACTGGGTCGAACTCAGTTTTTCCAGCTACATTCAATCCTGACCTGGAAAACAGATTTCTAGATTGTTCGTTCCATAAAATAGGAGCACCTTTGAGAGCAGAGGCAGCTGGAACCGGGGTGGTCTAAGCCTCATGTGAGGCTCACCCCCTGGATCAGGGCTTCTTAAATGTGCCCCAAGTTCTGTATGGCTTGGTCACTAGGAGGGAGCTGGGCTGGGGGCAGGTGGAGGGCAGAGCCGTCATCACGGGTCGAGCATGACGAACCCTGCCCTGCCTCCATTTGTACTATCAATGCTAAGTGAGTGCTGGAGATTAACGTGAATTTATTTGTTAATGTAACGAAAAAAGAGTCCTTTCTTCCCTGCTATTTGTTTAATGTAGCATACAGCAATTGATATAGCTGTTTGATAGTGCTTATCTGTCTCTCTAATTCTTTCAGGGCCAAAAAGGTGAACCTGGATTTCAGGTAAGTACTCAATTTCTGCCTATTATTTTTAGGTCAGAGACCATAAAGTACAGATTTAAGTTACAAGCTTATTTCACCTCAAGTTTAATATTTATCTAATTTAACATTTTGCTTAAATAGACGAATGAATCTCTGTCTTTTTGTTCGTTTAAGGGAATGCCAGGGGTCGGAGAGAAAGGTGAACCCGGAAAACCAGGACCCAGAGTAAGTGCTTTCTAAAGCCCTTTTATTATAAAACAGTTCTTTCGTGCCAGAAGTCGCAGATTCACAGAAACATGAGAATGGAAAAAGCTCGCAGGGACTTCTAGTTTATCTCTCGTGCCCTGAAGTGCTTTTCCGAGACTCTCCTGTATCATTTGCAAGGCCCTCCAGGAAGGCAAGGTCCTTCCCTGTTTAAGGATCAGCCGCCAGCTGTGGAAAGGCTTCCGAAGAGCCCTGGGCCATCCCTGAAACCTTCGGTCCTGCTCTACCCAAGAGCGGGTTGGTTGGACTTTGCCACTTAGAACACCAGACTGTGTTTGCACAGCCACAAGCCTGAGCAGCTGAGATGCTTCTCACTTTGGGGATGGTGGTGATGTGAGACCTACCCCCGCTGCCAGTCGGCTGGGATGGTTCTAATTTCTACCTGGAAGTAACATGCAGAAACCTGTGTGAAATGAAGCGTTTGCATAAGCTTGCAAATACTCAGCTGCCAATAGGCAAACTTCTCTGACGTGAGCTTTGCTACCAAGATACAATCATATTTGAGAAGGCCTGTAGCTCATCGGACTCCGTTCTTTAAAGACGAGTTCTCTTCTGTTGCACCTTGTTCATAGTTCTTCATCATATACTGTATTACTTATTGTTGTGCTGTTGCCAGCTGACATGGAGCCCTCCTTTACCTTGCTTGTGATTTCATAAAAGAGACAACCTATTAAGCTATCTGAATCAGAGCTTTGGTGTTATATCCTAGGTACTATTATTATTTATTAGAACTAACATTTGCATCTTTACTCTACAGGGAAAACCCGGAAAAGATGGTGACAAAGGGGAGAAAGGGAGTCCCGTAAGTGTTTCTCTGCAGTTTTTACAAGCAGGCCCACTGTTCCTGTCACTGGCCTCTGACGATTGCTGCTTCTCTCTGGTTTCAGGGTTTTCCTGGCGATCCCGGGTACCCAGGACTCGTAGGCCGCCAGGGCCCACAGGTAAACACTGGCATTATTGTGAGACTTTATCTTCACTTTCCAATTCAACCCAGAAGTCTGCTTATTCTTTCCTAGAATAAAGGACCCTGTACTCAAGGGAAAAAAATTGTTTACGCTTCTTATGGTAGAAACACAATTTAGTGGTTTCCTTTGTGTTCAGGATTTAAAAAAAAAATAAAAATACATGAAATGTGCCACTCATTTAAGTTTTTATGTCTGTTTTTGTTTTTTTTTTTTCCTGATCATAAAACAATAGGAAATACAGAAAGATATCAAGAAGAAGAGAAAGCTTGCCTAATTTTTTCTGTTACCTGCTCAGAAATGTCCAGAGTTCGCATTGTCCCTATGTGCATACCCAAGCAGGCAGTTTGTAAAGGTGACAGTGAACAATATAACTTACTTTTTCACGTAATCATATAAGGAGGATCTATTTCAGTGTTCATCAATATAATTATAATATGAACATCCATGCCTTTTGTTGCCGGGTATTTGGGCCGTTTCCAAATGTGTATGCTTACAAGTATTTTTGCTCACTTGGCTGGTTGTTTCTCTGTCAAATTCCTAAAAGTGTAATAGTGGAGTCCACATTGGGACACTTGTTTTGAAATTTTTGCCACATGCAACCAAATTGCCCCAGAAAGTCCTTCTGCCAAGCCAGGGCCCTTTTAGTTGGGGAATTAACAAACAAAAAAAACTCTAAAAAATATTTGTCATTCTTACAGGCAGAAAAAAATCTCATTATTGCTTTAGTTTTCTCTCTTAATATGAGACTAGGTAATGTAAATCTTTACTAATATAAGAGATAATTTTGGAATATTCATCACCAATGGTAAGTGGAAAGCTGGGGGAGAGGGCCTCCATAGCCTACAGGTAATTTATTAAAGCCGGGGACAAAAGGGAGAACTCCTTGGCCATAATTTTTTGAGGAAGTAAAATCCTGTAAATTTTAAATGGTAGGTATATTTAGAACATAGTGGCTGAGATATTTATGTCCTCTAGATATTTCTAAAATCTCTTCTTGTACTCATATAAGAAAATTCAAAACATTCCATTCCTGTTTACTGCTTTAATTTAAAAGGAAAAAATATACATTCATGTCATAATGTACATATTTTTGGGCTGTTTAAATCATTATGATTATGTTTATATAAAAATATTTGATATGAAGGATTAATTTCTTTGGGTTTTTCATCTACCATGGATGAGATTAAAACTTAAAGTGATCAGAATTTATCCACCAATGTTTTTAGTTAATATTAGATTTTATATTATGAACTCTAATGCAAATTTGAGAAAATCTTCACCTAAAAACCTCATGTAAAATGATTTCTTTAAGAAAATATATTTGGAAATCATGCTTTTATATTATTTTATTTCATTTCTCTTTTTAAAATGGAAAAACCTTGGTTACCAATTCCACTCATCAATGGTTCTGTTTTCCGCCGAAGTGTGTAAGCGGCAGGACAAATATCTGGGCTCTTTTGTTAAAAGAATAATCAGCCCCCAACCGACATTTTACAGAAATCCTTATTTTCACGTGTCACGTGTATGCAAAAAAAAGTGAAGTCTATTCATTTTTGTTGTAATAGTCACGGAATGAGAGATACTAAAGAGAGAAAAATAGTTTTAATGTACCCCAGGCACTCTATTTTACCAGAAGAAATGTTTAACCTGCTTTCTGCAAGATGATCTTTATAGTAAGAATATGCAAGGACAGTTTTCTTTTCTTTCGTAGGGAGATAAAGGTGAAGCAGGTCCTCCCGGCCCACCTGGAATTGTGAGTAGGAGTGCTGTCCCTGGGTCTGCAAGAGTGCTGGGGGAAGGAAGGAGAGGGGACACAGGGCACACACCCACAGCTGTCTCTGGAATTGCATTTTTTATGTACAGTGGTTCATGCTACTTGAAATGATTTTCTAATTTGTATTGTATGGCATTTAGTATTTACTATTTTTATTATATTTTGACAATTCCTGCACATCTTTAAACCACTGAAAATGAAAAGGTTTGCACACGGATGAGAATATTAGTAACATATTTGACTCCTTTTTTTTTTTTTGAGATGGAGTGTTGCTCTATTGCCCAGGCTGGAGTGCAGCTGTGCGATCTTGGCTCACTGCAACCTCTGCCTCTCGAATTCAAGGAGTAGCTGGGAATACAGGCACCTGCCACCGTGTCCAGCTAATTTTTGTATTTTTAGTAGAGACAGGGTCTGACTATGTTGACCAGGCTGGTCTCGAACTCCTGACCTTAGGTGATCCACGTACCTCGGCTTCCCTGAGTTCTGGGATTTCAGGCGTGAGCCACTGTGCCCGGGCTTGACACCTTTAAAAAAAAAAACATGGTCCATTGAGGAAAATTTTTGTAAGAAAAACAGGTCATCTACAATTTAACTATCCTGGCAAAACAATTTTTATTTTTGCAAATAACACTTTACTACTGGTCAACATACATACTTTGCATAGCTGTCAGTGATGTGTGTGACATTTAAAAATGGGCGTTATCACATTTGCAAGTATCTTCACGGTGATCATTTTCAGTCCTGTCAGAGAGTTGTGCAGTCACTGCTTTAGCCATTTTGCCCCCTGGTTTTTTTGAACTAATGAAAGTGTTGCCGTTCTCTCCTTCGCTGCCTTCCTTGCAGTGCCACAGGTAATTCGTTCACACAGCCCATTTTATTTATAGATTTACATCGAAGGTTGTACTTTATTGATTTTTTAACTGGCAAATAAAACTTGTATATACTTATGATATACATCATGATGTTTTATGTATATAACTTGTGGAATGACTAAATCAAGCTATTTTACATTGACATGTTTTAATAATAGCTATTAATTAAATTAATACACAGGAATTATATTTCAAAGGTAGTATGCAAAAGTTGACTTTGCCACTTGTCTTGAATTTTATTAATTTAGAATCAGGCTCAGTGAATTTTCTCCTTTTTAATGAGCCAAAAGTGTCTCTTATTGTCTTGTGACCTTAAGGAAATGCCTACTTTTGGTCATCAGAAAAAAAAAAAAAGCCAAAGACTCTTCCAATAAGAAAATTTGCATGTTCCTATTACATATAGCCTAAGGAAATTTAGGAGTGTTCCTCTAATACTACCCTGTAATGTAAAACGTTTAATTTATGGCTTGTATGTACAATTAGAAATTATAAACCTAAGCCTCAAATTGATGTTAGTCCAACTTTACCTCACTGGAATGTTACAAAAGCTGCTGCCAGGCAAACGATTAGGAGAGGAAGCAGGACCGCCTGCCTGGCAGAGTCCTCTGCAGGGTCAGCTAAGTCCGTTACTCCATACGTTTCTGAGGACGATCCCCTTCCTCCCTGTCCACTGCCATTGCTGCTACTTCACTTCCGTGTTTCTTGAAATAATAATGACATGTCCATTTCTTCACTCATACTGCTTTACTATACAGGACTAGCCACCCACGCCACGGGATCATCACCTTTTCTTTCTTCATTCAGGTTATAGGCACAGGACCTTTGGGAGAAAAAGGAGAGCGGGGCTACCCTGGAACTCCAGGGCCAAGAGGAGAGCCAGGCCCGAAAGGTAGCTTTCTTGACTTTTTCTCTCCCTCCTCCTACCCCTACTCCTCCTTCTCCTCCTCTTCCTCCTCCTCCTCCTCCTCCTCTTCCCTCTCCCCCTCCTCCTCTCCTCCTCTTCCTCCTCCTCCTCCTCCTTCTCCTCCTTCTCTCTCTACCCGCCACCCGGCTTTCTATTTCTTCCTCTCTTGTTTTCTAGTTTTGACCTGTGTCCATCCATATTTTGAAAGCATCTGCAGGCCTCGCAGGACTGTCTGTGACCAGGTCTCCTCCAAGTTCCTATTTCACTGCCACAGTGGGGTTCAGGAGCCCTTCGCTGTAGCTTCGAGAGCAATGCATTTCCAGAGTGGGGGCTCGGGTGGTCTCCAGCCCTGTTTTCCACATTCCCCTTGGGCATGGACACTTAATGCACCAAGCAAGGCTTTCAGCAGAGAAATAAAAAATGTATACAAACAGGTGAACTGTTCTGTTTGCTCCAACTCTCTCTTTCTCTTTTAAGGTTTCCCGGGAATACAAGGCCAACCCGGACCTCCAGGTGAGACTCCTTAACCGATTTTTTTATAGCTTACTTGCACACCTTCTGTGCTGTTTATATTCTGAATATGTAATTTATCATGAATGTTAGATATCTGCACACAATTAGTAGCAATCTCACCCCATCTTTTCTAGTTATGGAAGCTCGTAGATAACTATCTTGTCTTTGTAAGTGACAGCTTGGCGTGTTAATGAACATGTACACCCTTATGTCTCTCGAGATCTGTTCTGCTCAGCTCTGATCTAACCCCACCAGAGCCAGCCTGCCCCTCTCTTTCCCACGGCTCCCACTGAGCAGGTCCTGCCTTTCCACAGAGCCCCGATTCTAGCACAATCAGACGCCTTCCTCCTCAGCGTTCTCACCACTTTCCCCTCCCTCTGGGATGTTCCCCAGCTGGAGATCAGACTCCAGGACCAACTCCCTTCTAGCTGCTGTACCCAGTCCCAGCCTGCCCTCCCCCTGGACCCCGGGGCTCCTCAGGGTGAAGTTATTCTGCCGTAACTCCAGACAAGCCAACCTGCGTGTCCTAGCAGGCTGTGCATTGCAGAGGCTCACTGTTGTCCCTGTACATGTGTGCAGGTGCATGTGTGTACGTGTTGTCCCCGTACATGTGTGCAGGTGCATGTGTGTGCGTGTTGTCCCCGTACATGTGTGCGCGTGTTGTCCCCGTACATGTGTGCAGATGCATGTGTGTGTGTTGTCCCTGTACATGTGTGCAGATGCATGTGTGTGTGTTGTCCCCGTACATGTGTGCAGATGCATGTGTGTGTGTTGTCCCTGTACATGTGTGCAGATGCATGTGTGTGTGTTGTCCCCGTACATGTGTGCAGATGCATGTGTGTGCGTGTTGTCCCCGTACATGTGTGCAGGTGCATGTGTGTGCGTGTTGTCCCCATACATATGTGCAGGTGCATGTGTGTGTGTGTTGTCCCCGTACATGTGTGCAGATGCATGTGTGTACACGTGTGTGCGTGCACATCTGTGGTATTCTCCCAGGTCCCAGAGCTGATAAAATAAGTGTCAGGTAGAAATGCTCCCATGCCCTGTCATTGGTACACGACTCAGTGCTTGCAGCCTTTAAGCTTTTTCCTTTGTTTTCGATTTTTCATTGATTTTTTTATCCCCTTGTTTATTATTTTATATTTTTTCCTTCCCAGCTGGTCTAAGTTCTTGCAGAGCTCCCCTTTTGTTTTTTTTTTGGAACAGACAACACCCCACACAGCCCACACCTGGCTCAGGGCACGGCCTTCGTCCCACTCCCACTTTCTCTCTTTTCTGTAAAAACTATGAATCTACCCTTAAGCAATCCTTTTGTCTCCTTAACTCTTGGACTCTCTGGAATGACATCATGTCTCCTCAGCAGGAGCCTTGCTTACTGTCAACAACCTTTTATCTACTGCTTAGTGGCCTCTTAACCCAGACGCTTGATAGAAAGCCACTGGAGTTGCTCTGGCTGGAGGAGTTACCATGACCTCTCCCAAAACCGCTGTGTTCCTCTCCGTCCAGCCCCGCCCTGGGCTTTCCTGTGGCCCTGACCGTGGCCACTGCCTGCCCATGCTCCCCGACTGTTCTCCCCCACTCTGAGGGTGTGGGTTGGCTTCATGCCAGGGAGTTCCTTCCATTTCCTCTCCTTGAGAGGTGCAGCCTCCTCCTTCGCCACTCAGGAAGGGCGCACAGTGTTTGATGGAAGCCCACAGGGGCCGCCCCCTTGGGGCCCTTGGCTGTCTTGGAGCAGGTTGTGCTTGTGGCTTTTCTCCAGTGACAGGCTGGATGTCGCAGGCTCAGTGTCCTCCTCCCTCTCCTCTCCATGCTGTTCTTCATTCATGCCAGCTCTTTCCACGTCCTGTGTCCCTCAACTGTCCTTTTTCTCACACTCTCCTCTTCACAGCCCGATGCTGGGAGCAGAGGCTGGCGCGTCCCTCCAGGGAGCAGCAGCGCCTCCTCCGGGGGAGCCCCCCTCATCCCACTCTCTCAGGTGGTGCATCCAGGCCTCTCCCCAGCCCACGTGGTCTTTCCCTCAGGGAGTTACAGTGGCCAAAGCTGACCTGACATGTTCACACCTAACTGCTACTTTGACTTCACGCCCTTTCACAGAACGTTCTTCTGTGTCCTTAGTCTGCTCTCCTGCTCTTGCCTCTAGATTGCCAGCCCAGTGACCATCCCTTTGCTTCAGGTCCACTTTCGCTTTGTTGAATGACGTTTCTGTGCCCTCATACTCCAAGTGGAAATGCGGTGCGCCCTCTAAAGCCTGTTTTTTATATGTTGCGAATGCTATTTGCACTAAGAGAAATTCACAGATTTTAATGTCTACATCATGAGTCCCTGTTCCTGGGAGTTAATGTGTAGGAAACGTTTGACTGTCAGCATGAAATGGCAAAACGTCTGCCAGCTTAATTTGGTTTTACTTGTCTAAAGCAGTTCCCCTGGCAGCGAGGGTCTGGCTGCCATTTTACCTTGAACAGAGTTAGGAATGAGTTTGTGCTGCAGACGCTAAGTGGCCTTGAGGTTACTGATGTGAGCTTCCGTCTGGTTGCAGGCCTCCCTACACCTGGGCTCATTGGTGCCCCTGGCTTCCCTGGTGAAAGAGGAGAAAAAGGTGACCGAGGATTTCCAGGCGTATCTCTGCCAGGACCAAGTGGAAGAGACGGACTCCCGGGTTCTCCTGGCCTCCCCCGGGCCTCCTGGGCAGCCTGGCTACACAAGTGAGTTCCATCAGGGATGGTTTAATGTGGTGTCCAAGCAGATGCCAGGGTGCCTGGCAGAGCCAGGCTGAGGGCTGTGACAGCTCTCACACCGAGAGCGTAATAGAAAGGCGTGGATTCTTCTAAGCATTCATATTCCTCTAAGGGAATCTTCACAGAATTAACCGTGCTACAAAAAGCAATAGTTTAAATAAGAAGTAAAGTTGGTTTAAAGGAATCAATAACATGTAAACCAGCTCTGAGACCCTAAAATTAAAAAGCATCTGAAGTTTCCCCAAGTCACATATGATCTGCTCTTTCTCCTACCCAAATTCATAGAGATCACATTCCCAGTGTTAAAACACAAACCTGGCATCTAAAGTTAAAAAGCAAGTCTGTTAAATTATGTAGTTTTTATTGAAAACAGAATGCATTATTCTTCATACAAATGAATGCTAGGACACACACACACACACACACACACACACACACACACACACACTAAAAACAAGGAAGACAGGATTACATGGGTAAAGATTACATTAGCAAAATCCAGAAAAGCCAGATTTTACTCCAGAAAAGCTGAACATGTAACATGGAACTCTTGATTCATTTAAGATGGCCCTGGGGTCCCAATACAATATCAACGCAAATTCTAAGAAAATCTCCAAGAATTTAAGCCAACCTTTCCAATGGGAGTGTGTTCATATACCCAGAGCCAGCCTTTGGAACCTGCTGGATCAAAACCAACGTGTGCTCTGTGGGGCCCCTGAAACACAAGTCCTCTGTCGGGTTGAGTAAGAAAGGGTTTCCAGGCTTCCAGTCCCAGCAAGACTTATTTGCTAGAATTCAAGCACATCTTTCTGGAAGGGAGTTCTCATGGATGAGGCCACTGTAGAGGCTGGGCCAGGGCTAGACGGAGCCGTGGATTCCAGCCTGGCAGCTTCACTGGGAGTGTGATCTGCATGAATTTGAGTAGGAGAAAGAACTGATCATATGTGACTTTGGGAAGCTTTTCTCCTCTTCTCTTGTGATTTTGTGAAACATGGGAAATGAAGATGAAATATTGCAGTCCGGAGATACTCAATCCAGAGTCTCCTTTTCTCTGTGTGTCTGAGAAAGGGTCGTGAGCCTGTCCAAGGGGACTTTGGGCTCTAGATTCATACAGCAGGGAAGGGAGTGCCTGGGAGGCAGCAGGCAGGGATCTAACAGTGGTGTTAAGACTCAACAGATCCTGCCGTCCTGGAGCAAGCATTCCACAGGGCAGACGGGGGTAATCCAAGACAAGGGAATTCTCTGGAATGCAGGAGATGATAAGAAGTCCAGGGATAAGCATTAGCAGGAGGATCAACAGGCAATTCTGGGGTGGGGTGGGCTGGGGCAGGAGATTGTGGTTTTAAGCAGAGTCGTTTACAAGGACAGGAAGTGGGTGAGGGAGCCAGTAGTGGGGAAATCTAGAAAAAGGACTTTCTTTTGGATATTTGTAATTTTGCAATGCCAAAATATAAACACATGTCCTATAAAAATAAGAACTTTACAGTCTTGTTCATTGAATGGGATGTGTTAGCCAAATACATTGTAATATTTACTATTCCAAATTTTCTAGGTGGCCTTTTTAGTCCATGTAAATTAAGTAATTTCCAATCACAGAGTATTAAGTCATAATTTAGAAATGAGATTTTTATTAAGATTTATAATGTATGTTAAGGAGGCTACATCTTAAAGCCATTGCTACTGTGGGACTTATCAATAGAGAGTTAACCGTGCACTGCTGCGATTTCAGCGTCTAAGTTCCGCTCCGCGTTCTTGTCTCACGTGGGCACAGCCAGCTCTGACCCGTCTGTGGCTGAAGGCACCCTCAATGGGAAGCTGTTGTAAAATGTGAACTCTAGACTTGCATTTTAGAACTCCTCAGAAATAATCACCACATAAAATGATTTTAAATGGACTTCGGTGAGGATATACCACTTTTTTGTTTTTATTTATTTTTCTTTTTTTATGTTTTTATTTTTAATTTTGCCAGGGATGTGAAGGGATTCTGGTTGAGCTGAAGCAGGCAGGAGTTACGTTCTGAAGGAGTATAATCGTTGCATGTCTCTCAATATTCATGAGCATACATTTCCAGAGGCAGGGAATTAATATACCCTAGGCTCACAGGGCTGAGAGACATGGGTTCTTTCAGTAATTTAGGGGCTGCTTTTGAAGCATGAACGTAGAGTCCACTTTGTCTAAGACAGGTGGTGTTCAGTTGCACCAAGGTCAAAGGGTTGACGAGGAGCCAGGCAGGACCAGAGACACTAGGAGCAGGTCCCTAGCAGTGGCCGTAGGGGACCAATGGTGACCCCACTCAGGCTTTCTCACCTCTTGTGCTTCCTGGGGAGAAACTCAGGGAAAGACACATAAGCACATAAGCAAGAAGCAAAGCAAGAGCGCTTCCCCTCAGTTCCTACAGGGCGGGAGCTAACTCGGTCTGCTGAGCTCTAAACCAAGTCATCAGACAAGGTTGGGGCCCTTCTTAGGCGTTCTGGTTCTAGCTGGCTTGGGCAAGCTGGAAAGTTGACCTTGGTTAATGCATCCAAGCCTGAGGGCCCCACACCCCTATTCCACACCCTGGGCCCCTTCTATAGTTGGGGACTCGGGGTGTCCAGGTGACAGCTGGACAGAGACTGCCCATGACCCTGTCATTAGGAGAAGACCCTGTAAAGGGGAGGGGAGGGCCTTCAGCACTGGTGCCTGAATGTTAGGATTAGGTCTGGGCAGAGATGCTAAATGGCAAGTTCTTCAGTGTGTCTTGTTCTTCAGAGATCTTGGGAAAGGAAATATAAACATCATCTCAATGTGTATCCAAATCATAAAACAATACTCATTTTTTTATTTTTTCCTAGAACCTAGGACAGATGGTGTGTGCATTGCTGCAGTTTATTTTTATGTCTCTTTACATAAATGATGCTCAGAATTGAATGTGAACAGTTCGAGGCATTTCCTCGTGGGCAGTCTGCAGTTCTAAAATGATGATTAGTTTTGTTGTAGATTGGGTTAGAGGGAGGAAAAAAGGAATAAAATTGTTCTAGTCTCAGCTTTGACTTAACAGATGCGTGACCCTGGGCAGATCACTTAACTCTCTTAAGCCTCCCTTTCTTCATCTGTGAAATAAGGGTGATGGTGGACACTCTGCAAGATGAAATGAGGTAGCATGCGGGACAGTGGTAATGCGCCCACACATGCTTGAGAATCTGTGAAGTAGAAATGTTAGCAGGGATTGCTTGAGATGGTGAGTGGATGATGTCGTGGTGTGTGCGGATTATGTTTTGCAAGTGGCTGATATCCTAAGATTATTTCGAAACAAGCTAAAGCTGAATTTTTAACACCTATCAAATAGCCTAAAGTATTTTGGTTTTAGAATAGAGGTTGCACTAGGAGAGGGTAAAAACATGTCACTATGATACTATAACTCTGGAAACTCAATTTCAGATGGAATTGTGGAATGTCAGCCTGGACCTCCAGGTGACCAGGGTCCTCCTGGAATTCCAGGGCAGCCAGGATTGACAGGTGAAATTGGAGAGAAAGGTAAGAGATTTTGATTTTTTTAAAAAATGGTGGTTGTGTCTGTGCATAGGACTTTTTCCCACATACTTGCTGGCTTTGGAGTCAGGTGAGGGTGGGCGTAGGTGTATTCTTCTTTTATTTGGAACCCCCCTTCAAAATCCTTTTCCTAGAATAAGCATCTTCCTGGAACTGAGTTAACAATCTGGGAGGGAAAGGTGGAGACAGCCCTGAAGGTCTGAGTTTTACGCTGTCTCCTTTCCAAGGACCATGAAGTCAGTCTTGCTGTGGTGGGCGTGATCAGCAGATAAAATTCAGACTGCTTTGTTACCACTATCTTTCCATCGATGTTTGAGAAGAGAGTTATGTTATCAAAGAATGCAGGTCCCTCCTTCAAGCCAAGTCGCAACTCTCCACATGGAATGCTCACCAATTCTTCCAGTGGCGTTCGCATGTCAGTGCGAGCAAATGTGCCGTGGAGGCATTAACGAGCTTCACTCTGGGCTCTCAGTTCCGTCTGTAATCCTTCCAAGCATTTGCCTTACCACCCGCACAGGACACATATTTATCTCTTCAGCCATCCTGGACACAGAGGTGGATTATCATGGCATCGACAGTCCTGTCTTAGAGGCGAATAAGCAGTGGATATTCTGATATCTATATACCTGTTAGTAACCTGAGAATAGGACAAATAGGAGGCAGTCCCGCAAAGCAACCCCTCTGTGTTTCATTTCTGCCTGTGGATTGTAAACACGCTTTAGTCTTCAAATGTGTGAAACAGAAATGATGCATGGAAATGTTTCAGCCAGCATCTCAGAATTCTGACAGCCACATACACGGCAGGACCTGAAATGGAAGCGATCTTGGCTGTCATCACAGGGTGCCACCGATCAGAGTCAGTGTGCACTTTGGGTTTTAATGAGTCTCTCCACTCTAGTTGCCAGGCGCTCAGTACTTTGTGAGATGGACTGTTCCATTTTAAGACAGATCCAACGTCCAGAGGTTCTTCACACTGCCATCTTAGCTATCCATCCCCCAGATCCCAGGAGAAGCACCTTTCTTCTTGAGTCTTCCCTTTCCTCTTTCGGCTCCATCATCTGCTGGGAACGCACCTCGTCCCCCACCCTCCTGGAGCTGTGTGGACAGAGACACCCACGAGTGCCCGGGGCTCAGAACCTAGCTGGTTTCTCAGCTGTGTTGCATCCTGCCCCTTCTGCGGATGGGCCCCTGTCCTGCCTCCTAAAAGAGCCCACAACAAAACTGTGCACCTGCTCCCACACTTCAGGGCCTGGCCCACCTGCGCTGGCCCTGTCTTTCTTCTGCCTGTGGGGTGTCCTGGGGCGGAGTGGGCAATAGCAGTGCCCACTGGGGGCTGCCCGCCAGGGTGGGGATGGAAAGGAACATGGCCACGCCACCTCGAGGTCCCTGGCATAGCTTCTCTATGAGCACTTTTTGCTCTATATTATACCTGATTTGTGCCTAGAAACCAGACATGTTAATATTTAAGATACAGCAGTAGCTAAGACACTGTAAGGTCTTTGAGCTTGGTTTGAAAGTCAAGACTTGAGATGTTAGAATTTCCGAAGACGAGCAGCTCCTCCCCTTTTCCAGGGCCGCAGTCTCTCTCCTCTGCTGTCCTGGGTGTCAGGTCACACACGTGTTCTTGCTTATGTGACTTCTTCTTCCCAAGCCTGCCAACCAGGGAAGTCCGTGAACTGGACAAAGGACTCAACCAAAGAGAAAGGGGATGGGAAGTTTTAAAATTAGAGACAAAATTACAAACGTCAAGTCTTTTCAGGCTGATAGGCACCATTGAATTTCTGGACCACTTTTTAGTGAGGCAGCCCCTGTCCTTTCACTGGGAGAAAAACTGGGATCATTAAACAGTACATCTGTGGTCACACGTGACATGTGCTGGGGACAGCGGGCCCGTTCCTTGATGCAGAGAGGGACACACATCTGACTGCAGTTTCCACCCGTTAGCTGAGAGCCTGGGGGAGCCATTCAGTCACCGAGCAAACCTAAGTTTGAATGTAATATGTTAGTGACAGCCTTGACTTTTCTGTTCTCTCAGTGCACTCCAGAGACTTCTGGTCACATGTTACATGTAAGAACCTTTGTATTTTCTAGGTCAAAAAGGAGAGAGTTGCCTCATCTGTGATACAACAGGTTATCGGGGGCCTCCCGGGCCACAGGGACCCCCAGGAGAAATAGGTAAGACCCAAACGTGAAAAGGACCAGCTCAGAATTTGCTTTTCTGTTGGCACCTTTGCTGTGAAACTGATTTTACTCTATGAAAGGCCCGGTTTTCTGCAGCCAATCCTAGAGCATAATAAGCGTGCTGAGCCCCATTTCCAGGACTTGTCCACATTGTTGGGAATGATCAAGATAGCCTACATGTTTGGCATGTAAAGATTTCCTCATAAAAGACAGCAGCATAACAGCTCCCTGCATGCCACAGATTCTGTTATCTCACAAGCAGTTAACGGAATTTATGTTTTTCCTTTAAGTGGTCCCTGGGAATGTGGGCAGGAGGCGGGGGTGGGTGCTGGAAGCGTTCCTGCTTCCGGGTGTACGTGTGCGTTGGGTCACATTTTCCCTTTCTCAGTCCATCTTGGGCATTTTAGTTATTACTGTCTTGGGATTGTCCAAGCAAGCATCCACTTCCTATACAGATGTTCATGCTTTTGAGTCTTAAGAAAAGGTTTTTATTATTATTATACTTTAAGTTCTGGGGTACATGTGCAGATCGTGCAGGATTGTTACATAGGTATGCACATGCCCTGGTGCTTCAGAAAGGTTTTGACAAGTGTCTCATGAATGCTGTGTTGCTGTCTTTTCCCCGTCTCTGATGAAAGGTTTCCCAGGACAGCCAGGGGCCAAGGGCGACAGAGGTTTGCCTGGCAGAGATGGTCTTGCGGGAGTGCCTGTAAGTAAACCCGTCTGAGTTCACACACGTATCAGAAGTTGCCACCAAGCACATCCATAGAGTTGTGTAGTTTTGTGTTTACAAGCGTGGCCTCTGGTAAGTGTCTCTGTGCCGAGCCCTCTGGAGTGACTCCACCTGCCCCTTGTCTCAGGAGAATGAGTAAGACTGTTACCTGCAGAGCCCAAATCACAACCGCCTTTCTTCTCACCTGGTCAGAACATCTTTGGCTGCTGCCTACCTGTGTTCAGGTGTGGCTGAATGGGGCTGTGTCCTTCCCGCAGCGTCTCTGGCATTTCCTGAAACAAATGATCCCACGGAGCCACTCCTAAGCGGCTCAGTGCAGAGCTGAAGTGCTTTCTGTGTTACTGTTGCTGGTAACATCACATCAGATCATCTAAAAGCTTGTTAGGAGGTTCAGCGTCAATAGTTTCTATGGAAAGATCAAGGAAAGCAGATCCATTCCCTCTGAGGATTTGAAATATGTTTCTATGTTTTCATTCTTCTTCTTTCAGTTGAAAATTGCTGTTACAACATCTATTGTGTGGTTGCTTTTTCAAATCCATAAATGAAATATCCGGATCACATCAACATGAGACCTTTCACTTGAACAAAATACCAGCGTCTTAGCTTTTCTAGTTTGTTTTAAAAGAATCCATTAAATAGAAGAGCATATTAATCATCTTGAATATTGAAGGACATTATTTTCCTGCATATAATCAGTTCCATTTCTGAAGCTTTTAAATCTCAAGGCATTGTTCCTCTTGTATTTTCTTTGTTCTTCTGAGCTCTGCAAGCATGGACTAGTTTCTACAATTCCTTTCATTTCTTTTTTTCTTTTGTAAGAAATTGAAAGTCAGATTTCGGAATTATTCATTTCTGATGTAGCTCTTCAGATTTTTTTAATTTTTAAAGATATTGCTGGAAGCTTCTATAAAAGAAAACCAGGGCAAAAGTGAGTTGAAATAGGAATGACCCAGCTGGAATTCAGCGATCGTTTTCTGCTTTTGAAGTTAGATCCTGGGCTTCTGCTCTCCAGAACTTCCCTGGTGCCTGGGGAGCTGAGTTAGAAGTTGCAATTGTTTCAGATATTTCTAAATAAATTAGAAGTTCAAATAACTGGGTAGCCCTGACTGTAGTGGGGATCAAAGACAGAAGAACTTTGAAGGAAGCAGAAAAGGATGTTTTTAACCTCTGTCCACCGCTTCATCTCCTGGGCTTTCCTGGTGGACTTCCTGCCTCAGTTCTGGCTGAAACACAGTCCAGACAAATCTAATAAAGATGGAAAAAGAGGAAGGAGGTGAGAAAATAGGAATATTGAGGAGAGATCATAATAAAGAAGAAAATAAAGAAAACGTACAACCCCAATTCTACTCCCCATGCCTTCGTCAGGACCTCCTTTCTTTCTGTAGATGGAAAAAGCCTCTAAAAATAGATTTACGGGTAAATAGCTCAATTGAGAAGTGAGTAATTTTCATTTTATTGGAAGCTATATTTGAAGCTCCGTGATTTGACTGGCTGAGAAATGTGGTTCTCTTATTTTGAATTTGGCTAGAGGCTAAAATAGATATCCACAAACCAGCACCCAGGAGAGTAAATTAAAATTTAAAAGCAGCAAAATGCTCTGATTTTTCATTTGACTTAGATAGCATTTCTGCGACACTTCCTTTTGAAAGCCAAGTGTTTGATTTTTGGGAAAGAATAATGGATCACAAAAGGCTGACTCCCCAAGCGGGTTGATGAAGCCCAAGTTGGTCTGAGCAGGTTTCATGGTTCCTGGTCGCTGGGAGGATTAATTGAAACTAACACTCTCCGACTTTTCCCTCAGTGGCACCGCTTTTTAGAGGCAGACAGTGTAGGTGTCAGATTTTCTCCAATTAATGCAACCAATGCTAAATTTTCCAGGCAGTATTTGGTTCCTCAGCATTTATTTTCAGGGAGATGGATCAAAAGACCTTTGAATCACTTAGAATCAAGAAGTGCTGTGGCAAAGAAGCCACGGGAGATATCCTAAGGTCACCAATGTCACTGTCTTAAAAACCCAGATTTCTCTCATAAATAGAATGACGGCAGGCAAGGTAATCACTGTTAAAATAAAACATTGTGTTTTCTCACCCTAAGATCATAGTATTGGAGAGCTTTATATTTTTAGGCTGTGAATAATTACCATAAAATAATGTAATGATATTTTCAGGTTGAGAAAAATATACATTGGTTATAATTTCTGGCACTCGTATTTTTTAATTGATGAATATTGCCAGTTCCATGTGTACTTCCTCCAGTATCTCTTTTGTTCTGGATGCCAAGGATACAGAGTTAGGAAGCCTTGGTCCTACCCTCAAAGCCCTCAAATACCAGTGGAGAGACAGCTCTGCAAATAGATTGTCCTAATGAAACAAAGTGACTTACAGAATGAGGTCCATACGATAAAGCAGAAGGCAGCCCGTGCCCATAGGAAAGGCTTCATAGAGGAGGCTAATTTTAGCTGGGATTGAAGGATGCACAGGAGCTAATATTAACTAAAGAGACACACTTTAAAAATCCCACAGCACCTTTCAAGTAAATAACAAATTTTCCATGACCCTCTGCTACAATTTCTGGCAGGTGGCTCATAGAAATAATTTATTGCCTTTCCTGGGACCCAGAGCAAATAGACTGGTTGTCTTCCACCTTTCCTGAGTAGATCCAAGTGAAGTGTTCCAGGTCATGAGGGGGCATTACAGCATGGGGCCAGCTCAGACTACCAGTAGCCATCCATGAGAAGCTTCTGCCATGACAGGACCATTCTGTGTCACTGCCATCCGATCTGGCAGTTGCTGGCCAGTGGTGGCTGTTGAGCCTTTGAAATGCAGTCCCTGTGATGAGGGAACTGCATTTTTTTGTGTTATTTAATTTAACTTTCCAAGTCACGTTGAATAGTGCAGAGTTGCTGCTGACTCTCTCTTTACTTCTGGAAGCCTGCTGGACAGCACTGGGCCAGGCATCAGTGCCTCATGGTTGGCATGGAGGATGGAATGGGTGGAAGAGCAGCTCCTCCCGTTCCTTGGCCTGCAATGTTTTAGCTCTTAGGAAGCAATTCAGGCAGAAAAATGAGTCAGCCCTATTGAGGTTCGTCCCATATTTGCTGTTTGTTTGACTTTGAGCAGGACACAGAAGTCCTTCAAGGCCTACCTCTCCTGCTGTGTAATGGGCAGATTTTACTAGCTCGTACCTAACTCTCCTTAGCACTCCAGGGGCATAGGCATCAGGTACAAGCTTTGCAGCTGCAAATGCATAAATGCGGATCCCAGCTCCAGCACGTTCTGGCTGCGTAGTCTTGGATTTATCACTTAACTTCGGATATCAGCTTCTTCCTCTGCTGAGTCCTGGTTTTCATATTTTCCTTGCAGAGCTGCATTAAGGGTCAGAGATGCTGTAGAAGGGGCCATAACACCTTGCAGGCTGGCAACCAGTGCTAGCCATATTTTCAGTCTAAAGATTGGGCAAATGTTGGTCTGTCTTTGGTCCGCCAGCTCCTTCCTTTGATAAGTACATGTCGTACGCACACACAGAAGCATGTGCGTGTGAGTAATTCATATATATCTAAGGACCTTTTGAAAGGAAGTTTATGAAAAAGAATTCACATTAAGTGAATTGTGCCAGAGTTAAAATTCTACCAAATCAACAGGGAGTCTGCAGATGCCTTTCTCAAGCCTCAGTGAACAAGTAATTGGGACACTTATTGGAAGCCTTTTCTGTTTTTCTTGCGACACCCGAGTCTCAGGATGCTGGAGGAGACACCACTGGTGGGTGTGGGTGGTGTTCTTTGCAGATTTAACTTTCCAGGAACTGAGCAATGTTCTAGTGTGAGTCTCTTGGGGAAGTCAATTGGACTGCTGACTCGACATGACTCATGGCAGAGCTGGCCCAGTGCCCACTCCCAGAGTTTCCTCTCTCACTGAGGCCCTGGAAGTCCTTATCTCTTCTGGAATTCTGGGCGCGACCATAAAGGGAAACCCGTTCAATATTCACAGGAGTATTCAGCATGGCCAGAAGGTGCTGATAGGTGCCTTGCTGGGCCGAAGCTGGAGAAACGGCTTCTGCATGCCGTTGGGGCTGAGGCAGCAGGCAAAGCTGGGGATAGCGACTGTCCATTACTGAAGCCGCGCAGCCCACCACACGTCAGTCAGCACCTCCTGACAGGTGCCGCATGTTCCTGCGAGCCTTGAGCAGCTGTTAGGGAAAGAAAGCTACCTAAGGAGAGCTGGATGCCCAAAGCCACACTATAACTCACTCTGCCCCAGCCAGGTCTCTGCTTGCAATGCCTAATTAAGATAAGTGTTTTAAGAAAAACACAGGAAGTGCAGCAGACCAGGGCTTTGTCACAGAGCTACTGGCTTGCACCTAGGAAATGAAAGATGAGGCCTGAATGCATGGCCATTTTCAAGAAGGCAGTTTCTTGATTCTGTGGGTGCCTGTGTTAATCACACTGGTGTGCTTCACGGATGGGTTCTTCAGTGGATCACAAAGCTTGTTCTTACAGGGACCTCAAGGTATACCAGGGCTGATCGGCCAGCCAGGAGCCAAGGGGGAGCCTGGCGAGATTTATTTCGACCTGCGGCTCAAAGGTGACAAAGGAGACCCAGGCTTTCCAGGACAGCCTGGCGTTCCAGGGAGAGCAGGTACTCCAGGAAGAGATGGCCATCCAGGTCTTCCTGGCCCCAAGGGCTCGCCGGTATGTTTATCTCCAGACTTCGAATGTGCATTTTATAAACGGGGTCTGCAAAGAATAGAGAAATGAGTAATTTAAATCATATCTATATATTTCCATCTCCTTGATGATGGAATAAATGAACTCGTTTCATGGTTCATGGAACAAGTTAAGTTTGTAAACTCAGGCATTGCCAGTGTTGTCAGATAATTAGATGATAACAGATCAGTGTCCTCTGATGCATCTGGGGGAACTGAACAGGTATGTTTGTATATCTTTTTGCTTTGGATGGGAGGTGAAATCTAAAGTTAATAGTTTTCATGTCATTGTTTAAAAAATTCAAGTATCAACATCTCATTCTCTAAAGTATCTCCCTAAGTAGATGAGGGAGGGAGAATGCTCAGCTTAGCTTAGGGAGAAGAATGCTGGTTTCACTTACTAACTATGAGGTAGCCCTCCTGGGAGGGTAGATGAAGTAAATAAATAGTGTGGGCCAGTTAACTCTAGTACTCATTGACCACAGATGACAGAAGAATGTGATAAGGACAGGTGTGGGTTTGTCTCTGATAACGGTGTGGTTTTCTTCTTCTCACATTAGGGTTCCATAGGTTTGAAAGGAGAGCGTGGCCCCCCTGGAGGAGTTGGATTCCCAGGCAGTCGTGGTGACACTGGCCCCCCTGGACCCCCAGGATATGGTCCTGCTGGTCCCATTGGGGACAAAGGAGAAGCAGGCTTTCCTGGAGGTCCTGGGTCCCCCGGCCTGCCAGGTGAGGCCTGAGAAACTCGGTGCAGCATGCAGTTGTAAACAGAGGCTGGGGCAGGCGCCTTGGGTGCACACACAGGCCGGGGTCCAGACAGGCCAGGGCACACACTTGACTTCCATTCTTCCAGGAAGTGGGGCAGGACCTGGGCAAGCCTTCAGCCTTTTTGTGCCTCCGTTTCCTCATGTGTGTGATGGGCCAGGGAACATGCAGGTTCTCCCTAAAAAGAACCTGAGTCTACATTCCTCATAAGTGAGTATACAGCACGCACCAGCTACAGTCAGCCTTTACATGGTAGGCACACCAAGGTCAAGTCATCTTCCTCTTCTTACCCATTTGGCTTTCTCTGATGAGCGGCCCGTTTTGGCTTCTGTGTGTCCCGAGTGGTGTGATCTCCGCCTCTTCACAGTCGGCAGACGCCTGTGAACTGATGTATAGAGGTCCCACAGTGGTGGCGATTTCATTCCACGGTGGTTTTAGTTGTCTGCTGTTTTTTGAATGAATCACGCACCAAGCTCTATGCTGAGCATTGACAAGACGTGGTAAAAATGGCAGACTCGGTCCCTTTCCTCCTGCACAGCCTGTCCAGAGGTTTTTCAGAGAACCCGTAGCTGGGATGAGTGTGGGCTGCCTCGTCATGCTCCTCTCCCGTGACTTGCTTATTTTTAGGGCCAGCGGGAGAGGGGTGTGGTGTTGGGCCTTGCGCAGGGCAGATGCTAATAGTTTATCATCTGACTGCGATTCCCAGTAGACATGGAGCACTCCTGTTGTTCCCTAGAAAATCCTGGAATGAGAAGAGGAGAGGCCAGGGATGCCTTGTGTGTAGATGAGGGAAGTAAATCTGTGTTGCTAGGAAGCATTCAGAAAGTTGTAAAACTGAGTAAAAGGACTTAAGGTGATTAAAAATATGTAACTAGTAAGCTTTAATAAACACAGTTATTAATAAAGTAGCCGGATGTTTGCAGTGTCCAAAAAGAACCATGTTGGAGCAATTACAACATGCTGTTCTCACTCACAAGTTTGCTGATTATGTCGATAACCCTATCTAGCCTGTTTATCAAATCCTGTTCCCTTTAGGGACTAATTTTTCCTTATTAATACACAGTGTACAGGCTGGGTACTGTGGCTCATGCCTGTAATCCCAGCAGTTTGAGAGGCTGAGGTGCGCAGATCACCTGAGGTTAGGAGTTCGAGACCAACCTGGCCAGCATGGTGAAACCCCAATGCCTATAATCCCAGCTGCGTGGGAGGCTGAGGCAGGAGAATTTCTTGAATCCAGGAAGTGGAGATAGCAGAGTGAGATCGCGCCATTGCACTGCAGCCTGGATGACAGCGAATTTCTGTCTCACACACACACACACACACACACACACACACACACACACACACACCGTCCCATTCCTAGGCATCTAAGCATTCCAGCATGGGAAATGTCAGCCAGTGTTTCAGGGAAGCCCAGGTGTAGTGTGCTAACGTAACTGTTACTCTTACCCTTCCCCCTGTTTCTATAATCAGTGGGTACTTAGCATCAAGTTCTGACTCTGTTGACCGTTGTTCTTTGGTTAGAAGGGTCCTAGAAATGTCTCTGTTATGACTCCATTAGAGGTAGGGTGATACCGGGTTAATGGAGGAGGACCCTGGTGAACCAGGCACAGGGACTCCCGATCACTTTCCCGTGCGGCTCTTGATTCCACAATCAACAAATCAAGTGCTGTCTTTGTGCTTGTGACATCTGCAGTCTTTCAGAGCTGTCAGAGGGAATCAGCCTTCCTTTTGGCGAGAAACTACCATCAGAGGAACCAACTAGAGTACTCACAAATGTACCCTAGCGGATGGGGGAAGAAGGCTTCTGGGGAATGGGGCGGGGCTGTTGATCCTCCGTCCACAGCTGCAGGGCTCCTCGACCATCCAGACCCAATCAGCTTTGAGATTAGAAGAAAGACTGTCTCTGATTTGCCAGAGCTCTGTTTAACTGTGGTGATCATAAAACCCTGGCGCCCAGGGGTGTGCGTCACCAACAGCAGATATTTCCTAGGGTTAGTCAGCTGGTGTTTTCCATAGTCTAGCTAAAGAATGTGCTGGCTGTTCTCGGGAGGCTCCATGTAGCTTGGATTCTTACAAGGTATATGAAGATTCGATGTGTGCATTCTTGGAGGGGAACCGTTGGGTCCTTTCTTAACAGTGCAATCCTGACACTGCAGTGGCTCTCCTAGGCCTGAGTGCTCAGGTGGCTGGGGCTGTGCCTCCTGGCTTGGGGAGGAAGGATGGGTTTTCCCGTGCTGCTCAAGTGACCGCAGAGCTCCCCGCTGCACCATTACGGATAATGGATCGTCCATAATCACCTGCGGATCATGTTGTTTGGACAATTTACCACCAAATGAACGTAATTTAGGTCGGCCTCAGAGCAACTTAGACTTTGGTAAATTGAGAGACAACAGCAAAAGTACTTTGACTTTTTGGGACAGGCTCACTAAGAAGTCACCCAGAGCCATCTCATAGTAGTTGTAGAGGTTGCAGCTTTTCGTGAGTCTTAATTGTGGACTCTTAAGGAATTCTAGTGTCCAACAAACATCTTGGTCATTTTGGACACGCGTTTTGGGGGAGAAGCGTAGCTATCTGTGAAGGATCTAGAATCGCCGAGGGAAGAGGTGGAGAGCTCAGACAGGCTCTGCTCTCTGCCATGCGTGGGTGTGGCAGCCCACCCACTGCGTGTCCTGACTCTGCTCCATGTGGTCCTCATTCCTTCATCTTTTCTCTTTACTCTTTTTTTTTTCTAGGTCCAAAGGGTGAAGCAGGAAAGTTGTTCCTTTACCAGGCCCCCCTGGAGCAGAAGGACTGCCGGGGTCCCCAGGATTCCCAGGTCCCCAAGGTACGGTTGGAATTCCAGTTCAGCAGGATACCATGAGAGAGCGTCCTCACGTTTTTCTCAAGCTGACCATTGGTCTTTCTCACCACAGGAGATAGAGGCTTTCCTGGAACCCCAGGAAGGCCAGGCCTGCCAGGAGAGAAAGGCGCCGTGGGCCAGCCAGGGATTGGATTTCCAGGGCCCCCGGCCCCAAAGGTAACCCTGCCAGACAAGCCTGAGCCTTTGGTCCGCCTGTGACTTCTGTGAGAAAGAGGAGGCAGTAGACATAAAAACGCCACACAAGTTGGTGCCTGCTGTTCAGGAGGCTTTCAGAAGCGCCCAGGCAGGGCTGAGGACAGTGACTTCAGTGGCTTCTGTGCCACGGCTGCCTTGCCATGTAGGGTTTGCTTGGGAAGATAGGACGTGAAGGCTGGGTAAGCTTCGTGGGCATTGCCGCCGTGGCGCTCTTGGAAACCCAGGCTCCAGGTGTTTGTTTTTATCCGTGAGGAGGACTTGTAGTCCGCCTGAACACGGCCAGGGTGGGTTGCGAGTTGGGGGAGCGCCCAGTGGCAGGTGCAGGGAGTCGCGGGGAGGGGGCTTTGCTCTGGAGGGAGGCGTCCACAGGTGTTACAGCCATCACTTCCTGCTGGAAACTATAAGGAGATAAGGAGGGAAATTTCTTTTCACCCCTTTTTCACATTTCTGGAGTCTACTTGTCCTTCGGGTAGACTCTGATTAACAGACTTGTCATCAGGGCCCTTCTGTTGAGTACTGAGGAGAAGGTGCTGTGAGAACAAAAGGGGCATGTCATATGAGCAAGTTTGTCTTCGTGTGACATGCCATGCGGCCAGACTTAGGTTAATGTCCTCCAGTCTCCCAGGCTCCCTACCCAGAGGCTTCAGGCCCCATCCCCCCTCACTGCTGTAGGCTTCTAGCGTGAAGAACAGGGACGACAGCCCCTGTCCTCCGATAGCCACGCTATGCCACGCCATGCCCACCCACCCACGTGGCTACTTCCCTCAGGCTTGGAGGGCAGCAGAGCGTCCCTGTTCACGAGGGACAGGAGCTGAGGCCTGGCCACGTTCACGACTGCTTCATATTCCATCATTGCCTCATGCAAGGTCTCCTTCACTAGTGGCTGTGGCCCATGTGGCATGGAGTTGCTTGGCTTTGTGGCAGTGAGGAGGGTGGTGAGGGTCACTTGCCGTCACACCCTGTCTGTGCAGAGCCCCACGGGGGGTGTGATTCGGACCTGTGCCACTGCAAACTTACAAATTACTGGACATTGGAGACCCCGGCGTTGCATACACAGGGTCTGAACTAGTGCTGGCCAGCTTCACTGCCGCTCGGAGCCTCCAGGGTGGGGCCCAGACAGTGGCTGGGGAGTCCTTCAGTGACAGATCCTGTGCCATCTTGAAAAGTGGGCCTGCCTGATAGACCCCCGGGATCTGTATTTCTAATGAGGTGATGGTGGTGCCCCTGCCCCAGCCACATCTTGAGTAGATGAGTAAAAGTGCCCTTCTCATCTAAGGGATATATTTGTTTTGTTTGGGGAGAGTAGGGTGGGAGGGAAAAGTTTGAAGAGAGTAGGAGAAAGGAAAGGAGAGAGAAAGAGATAGGAGGGTGCAGGTGCTGGAAGAGGTGGTTATGCACCTGACCCCCTCTGCTGGGCAGTCTCTCCTGGCCTCTTCCAGCCACCTCCAAAGGCCTCCATGAGTGACCGTCTCAGATCAGGTTGGTGCATTTGGGCAAGACTAGAAGTGAAGAAAGTGGGTACGGGAATTGTAATTGGAATGATTTTCTTTTTACTCTTCAAAACAGGTGTTGACGGCTTACCTGGAGACCTGGGGCCTCCGGGGACTCCAGGTCGCCCAGGATTTAATGGCTTACCTGGGAACCCAGGTGTGCAGGGCCAGAAGGTAGGTGCCAGGCGTTCCCTCGATGACCTTTCTCCGCCATCCTTGTTATTAACTGGACACAAAAAAATGCAGGTTATGAACCTCCCAGGACACGTTGGGCCAGCAGGTTTTGGTTTTTGATGAAATAGCAGAGAATAGGAAGTATCAGAGTACATAGCACATGGAAGTAAGTATTTTGAGGGGGAAACCTTTGTTTCGATTTTATGAAATTGTACGACAGACGTTTTCTTGCCTGTGTGTAAGCCGGAACTCGGGGTAAAATACGTTTCTTACTGTAAGAAGCAGCTGAAAGCTGTTTGAAAGCCACTGTCCTAAAAGAAAGCATAGTCAGCCAGGACGGTTTCTCAGCCTCAGTACCACTGGCATTCTGGGTTCAATAATTTTCTTCTGCAGGGCTACCCTGTGCCTTTGTAGGTCTTTTGGCAGGAGCAGCCCTGGCCTCCACCCATGAGTGACCAAAAGGGCACCCTTTCCACTCAGACACAACTGAAAGTATCTCCAGACATCAGCAGATGGCACTAGGGGGGCAACATTGCCCCTGCTTGAGAACCATTGGACCAGGGTAAAGTCAGGATCCTCCTTGCCCTCGAATATTCTGCTACCAACTTGCCTATACTTGAAATTCTACTCAGCAAATGTGAGGGCCTCCTGATTACATCCTTTCCTGTTCTGATTGGAAGGAATGGATGTGAAATTGCTGGAAGGCATTGGTACCAAATGGGAGAAAGGGCCAACAGCCATGGATAAACGTTGCCAGTGATGGACCCAGGTGGGGCCTGCTCCCTGCCCATCAGGAAAGGGCAGGTGGGCACCACAGTGGCCGCACCTCTGTGATCCCAGGGGGGCTTCTTCCCGAGAAATACCGAAACACCTGACAGCAGGGTGCCCTCATCTGCTGGCTGAGACTAAGAGAAGCCTTTGGGCCTTTGTCTTTATACAACCCACCACCAGCCTCCCCTGATGACCTACGTTGCATTTGAACGTTTAGCCAACCACAGCAGCATGCGGATCATCTTAAACCTGCAAGACTCGGGAGTTAGTAAATGCCTAATGGAATGCGAATGAAAGATTTAATTCATGATTTAAAATTCCGTGCCTTTTCAAGAATCCCCTTGATAGAGTTCCTTCCATGTTGAAAATTTCCTCCTGGGATGTATAGAGAAGTTTCCACTGATGTCCAGATACTCCCTCTCTGGAAACGTCATTTGCAGACAGGGGACACCGGTGGAGTGCTGTGATTTCATGGCCACCTGCTTGCTTCAGAGCCTTACATCTGTGCCTAAATCCAGGCTGTTTCCAAGGCGCTCTCACCCTTTATTTTAATCACCTGCATCTGTCAAAGCCCAGTGACTCATGCCATAGATTTAAATGTTTAATTTACTGTGAAACCTTCATTTATCCAAAAAAACGAAATAACTGGTGTCCATGCTAGCCCTGGAGCCTTGCCATCTCTTAGGAAGCACTCCATTCACTACTCACAACTCATATTTTGCCTTTTATCAGTTACTTAGGGTCAACACTTTGTCACAGGCACCAGGCTGCAGAATTGAGGGGACATGCTCAGGTCAGAAGAGTTGAGAAGACTGTTGTTTATTGGTGGGGAGCCTCACTTTTCCTTCTTTGTAAAATGAAAACAATGAAAGTTACCCACAAGCCTGAAAACATGTGATAGGTATGAGGAAGCTTTGCAAAGGCTTGAAAAGGGCTGAGCAGATAATATTCTTACCGAATGCACTGGCACTATCTGTTAAGTCTTCACTTATGCTATTGGTTTGATAAAAATATTGACTTTGCAAATCAATTTGCTTCTCTGTGCTTTGGGGATTTTCAGGGAGAGCCTGGAGTTGGTCTACCGGGACTCAAAGGTTTGCCAGGTATTCCCGGCATTCCTGGCACACCCGGGGAGAAGGGGAGCGTTGGAGTACCAGGTGTTCCTGGAGAACATGGAGCAATCGGCCCCCCCTGGGCTTCAGGGGATCAGAGGTAACTTTTTGCAGATCAGGACAGTTTCAAGGACAGGCTGTGCTTATTTTTGCATTCCCAGAGCCCCTGCCGAGTATGCTTGAGACGTATTTGTTGAATGAATGATGCAAATCCTAGAGGGTTAGAGGTCGTGGCTTTCTGTTGCTGGGACCATTCATGTGCGTGGGTCTCCTATGCCGGGAAACACGCCACTGCTCCTACACAGCTTATTCTCAATTTTTCTTCTCCAGGTGACCCAGGACCTCCTGGATTGCCAGGCCCCGTGGGGTCTCCAGGAGTTCCAGGAATAGGCCCCCCTGGAGCTAGGGGCCCCCCTGGCGGACAGGGACCACCAGGGTTGGCAGGTGAGTGACATTCTTCTAGAATTACCTCTTCTTAAAAGCCTGCTTTTAAGAAGCATGGGGAGATGAGGCTAGGGTCCCCATGAAGGGAAGCTTAGCACAATGTGTGAGAAAGAGAAAAAGTAAAACTTGAGTTTGTGAAAATAGGTTTGATTGTTTGCTGAAATTAGTCCTAGGTTTTTTTCCCACCCACTGAGATTATGTACCAAACAAAGAGACCGTTCCTTTACTGTGTACTCAATCACGTTGTACATTTTATTCTAACCCAAGTCTCTATATCATCTTTCCATAGGAGGGATAATGAGTTGTGGATAATTTACACTAATTGAGTCCGTCTAGAACCTAGCTTTGCCTTTGGCAGTAATAATCATAGAGTGAAGGTGGTGCATGGAGATTAGAGTAAAACAATCAGTGAATGGGGTTCAGGAAACACTAGTCCTAGTCCTGAATGCTGAGGAGAGGCAGTGGTGGTGCCTAGGGTGGCATTGCTGACTATCAGTGACAGGAAGGAGGGCCTTTCTTTAGAACAATAGCTGTCTGATTATCCTGATGACCCAAACACCAACACTTAGTAGATGATCCATTCGCGTCCGCAGTGTGGGCGTGTTCACGTGCTTCCTGCAGGTAGTCATAGTTAAACGGACACTGTGCATTGTAGATCATTCTGTACATTCTGCTGAAAGTTATTTGCATTTCACCCAACTGCAGGCCCTCCTGGAATAAAAGGCGAGAAGGGTTTCCCCGGCTTCCCTGGACTGGACATGCCTGGCCCTAAAGGAGATAAAGGGGCTCAAGGACTTCCCGGCGTAACAGGGCAGTCAGGGCTCCCTGGCCTTCCTGGACAGCAGGGGACTCCGGGGCTTCCTGGGTTTCCAGGTAACTTCTGTCTGGATCCATGATGAGGACACAGGCCTCACCTTATTCTTTTTATGACTCTTAGATTTACTGTCAGCGTTCCGAGCGAGGAAATGTTCACAGTCCTTTCCTTTGGCCACAGGTTCCAAGGGGAGAAATGGGCGTCATGGGGACCCCTGGGCAGCCGGGCTCACCAGGACCAGTGGGCACTCCGGGATTACCGGGTGAAAAAGGTAGGAGAGCTGATAACCCCAGAACCTCTCATCTTGTGTCTATATCTCGATACCTCTTGGGAAATTCCCAAGTTCTCATAGATCGTATTTCACTTTAAGAGGTTCACACAAGAAACTCAAGCACAGGGAGACCCCCCTTCTTCCAGTAGGATTCCTGATGCGCAGTGCACGTAGGTTGAAAACTCCTCAGCCAAGTAAATCAGAAAGAACTTGGGCTTTCCTTCTTGGCGCAGATGAGATTCTTCTTGTGAGAAATGGTGGAATTTTCAGCTATGCCAAAGACACAGGGACTGAGTCTTTAGACTTGAATTAGCAACCTGCACAAGTTTACAGGTCTTCATCTTGATTTCTTATCTTGTTATTTGAAATTGGTCCAAAATAATGTCTTTTAAAAAGAAATACTGCAAATATTACCTGTGAAAAATGTCATTTGCTTAGCAGAACGATAAAATTCCTATTCTATTATTTTGTATAGAACTGGGGGGCACTATGAATAAGAGTGACACAGATGTGTAGGAAGGAGAGAAAACGTACGTTATCTAAAGCTGAAAGCCAAGTCACATGTATTAGAGTTATTAGCGAATAACGAATTGCAGAAAATGGCCTTCCTCCCCATTTACCTGGGGTCAGGTTCTTCTGTGTCTCAGACACTGGCCATTAATGCCATTGTGGACAAGTTGTTCATTCTTTGTGGCCTCTTTGTCAGCTGCCCTCCCAGTCAACAAGAATGTGAGCCTTCGGACCACCTCTGCAACACTGGCCCAGGCTCACCGGTGCCTTCTCTTTCCTCTGCAGGGGACCATGGCTTTCCAGGCTCCTCAGGACCCAGGGGAGACCCTGGCTTGAAAGGCGATAAGGGTGATGTTGGTCTCCCCCGGCAAGCCTGGCTCCATGGATAAAGTGGACATGGACAACATGAAGGGCGAGAAGGGAGACCAAGGAGACAAAGGCAAGTCTAGGAAGGCTTCTCGCGGCCCAGCTTGGAACCACATGTGCCTTTCCTGGGTTATTGGATCCTCCATAAATAATACCAACCAGCCTGCGTTTCTGCAGCAACTTGCTTGCAAGCAAATGTGGGTCATTGCTATTTTCTTCGCTGATGTGTAGGACAAATTGGACCAATTGGTGAGAAGGGATCCCGAGGAGACCCTGGGAGCCCAGGAGTGCCTGGAAAGGACGGGCAGGCGGGACAGCCTGGGCAGCCAGGTATGGCGTGGAACTCCGTTCCCCAGCGTGGCAAGGGCTCGGGATGAGGCGTGTGTTCTCCAGCGCTTTCTGCAGATGTCAGCCTCTCAGATTGCTTTCTTTACTGTTCTAGGACCTAAAGGTGATCCAGGCATAAGTGGAATCCCAGGTTCTCCAGGACTTCCAGGACCAAAAGGATCTGTTGGTGGAATGGGCTTGCCAGGTAAACCGGATTTAGAAGAGGGTGCTCTAGCATGTGTGCCTGTGGCACTGGTAGGGCATGTCTGCAGAACGAGATTCTCTTCAGCTGAGAAGACAGAATCCAGGCAGTTGTGTCTTTCACACAAATTTACATCCTCAGCTCTGAATGGGCTCTTGCTCAGGAAGGGTGGCATTTGGCTGACAGTGTGTGCTCAGGAAGGGTGGCATTTGGCTGACAGTGTGTGCTCAGGAAGGGTGGCATTTGGCTGACAGTGTGGCCATCACGAAGAAAACTCAGCATCTAATGGAACAAAGCATGGGCCGTATACAGTCGACTTTTGGTGATCTCTACGTGACCGTCCCCTTAGCTAGGAGCTCCCTAGGAGATGTCGGCTTCTCTTCCAGGCTTGTCAGCCTGAGTAGCTCATGGCTCCAGAGCCCTTTGTGCTAGTTCAGAAGAATTCTCTGGACTCCTCTGCCCCAATCCTGGACTGGCCTTCATGCTTTGCCATCAGTGTCTACTGCAGTGAGAGCAGTCGGGAAGAGGAGAGTGAGGGAAGGGCTGGGTGGTGATGGTCCTCAGAACTCACTCAGAAAGGGGAAGAGTTCAGATGGGAAGTGCATCTTTCCAACTCCTCCTAAGTCTTTAGCAGGTGCTGTTATCACTTTAATTGAAGTATAAGCATCCAGGCTGGTGATCATGCCTATGTGTGAGGAAGCCTGGTTACCAACACACATCACAGAACCGAGTGTGCACGGACTCTGGCCCGCCACATGGTCCCTGTGATGTCTGGCTAATGAGAGCTGGCTGTGTAATAAAGAATATAAGATCTGTTTTTATAGTGTTGAGAAAGTAAATATTCTAGGCAGTTAATGTATTTCTTCCCTGTCTTAATAACATGATGGTCTTCAAGGACGGGGAGAGACATTTCCTAGCATGGCTCTGATGTGATCTGGCTGGCTGACCTGGGTGATCAGTCATGAGCCGATTGATACATAAGGGATTTGCGTTCTTGTATCTCATTCTTGGCTGGTTGTGGAGGCACTTTTTCGTTTGTAATACTAGCACTAGCTAAGCCCAAATCAAGCTTCAATTGTTTGTGTTTATAGGAACACCTGGAGAGAAAGGCGTGCCTGGCATCCCTGGCCCACAAGGTGTCCCTGGCTTACCTGGAGAAAAAGGCGCAAAAGGAGAGAAAGGGCTGGCAGGCCCACCTGGCATAGGCATCCCCCGGGCTGCCTGGTGACAAGGTAACTGGCACTCGGCATGGAAAGGTCCCCCTCCTCCCAGCTCCATGGAGAGGCTGTCTGAGAAATGCTCAGTAAATACTTTAGCATCGCAGCATACTCAGTGAACCATATAAGCCACCTCTCCTCCCCTTTGTATTTACTACCTCGCCCCCAAGGAAGAATCTAGAAACTGGTGAGAGGCTAGGGTGGGAGACAGCTGTCACTGGGATAAAACAGAGAGGATGAAGGGGGAAGAGGGACGGTAAGTGGAAACCAGGTGGTTGGCTCCGCTGTGCTTCAGTTTTTCTTCTCTTTCAGAAGAGGACTTTGATTCTTTGGTGAGAAATCTGGAAATGGAGTTTGGCAATGCAATAGTCATTGCACCAAAATGTATACAATTATCTAGAACATGCCTACAGATGCACGCGCATGGACAAACGTAAAGTTAATATGCCTGACTTGTATCTGCAGGGGAGATCAAGGGATAGTGGGTTTCCCAGGAAGCCCTGGAGAGAAGGGAGAAAGGGAAGCATTGGGATCCCAGGAATGCCAGGGTCCCCAGGCCTTAAAGGATCTCCTGGAAGTGCTGGCTATCCAGGTAGGTGAGGAGGTCTTCTCTTGGACTTGGGGATCTAGGAAGTCAAAGAAAAGCCCAAATTTATGGATGTTCTGGTGTTTTGTGTTTTTCTTTAGGAAGCCCTGGGCTGCCTGGAGAAAAAGGTGACAAAGGTCTTCCAGGATTGGATGGCATCCCTGGTGTCAAAGGAGAAGCAGGTAGAGGCTCCTCTTTGGGACACAGCCCAGGCACATAGAGAAGAGGGGTCAGGGGATGGGAGGCCCCAAGGAGTTCCCATCACAGATCGGGAACAGGGAGGCCAGCTGTCCTGCCACCCATTTTCAGCTGGGCAAACTGAGTCTAGTGCAGGTTATGGGATCATTCTGAGGTCTTGCCACTAGCAGGATCTAGGACCCACATCCCCAAACCATTTTTATAGCTAACATGGAGTTTCAGGGACCTCCTCTTCGTTGTCTCCAGCTTTTGAGGGTCAGGGTTTGATGGTGTTGCTGAAAGTACGCAGGGTCCTTTCTGAAGGGAAGTCAGAACTGACCTCAGCAAAGCCAGGTGTGCTTGGGAGGGAATGGCTCTCTTAAAGGATGTCAGCAAGGAACCATTTTGTATGGCATCTAGGCTACTATGAGAGGTTATACGGGTGTCTGATGTTGTGACTTTTCTCTTTAAGGTCTTCCTGGGATGCCTGGCACCACAGGCCCAGCTGGCCAGAAAGGGGAACCAGGCAGTGACGGAATCCCAGGGTCAGCAGGAGAGAAGGGTGAACCAGGTATGGCCCAGAGCCACATTCCCTATCAGAATCAGCAGTGTCCACTCCCAGAGACCTGCAGACTGCCTGTGTTCAGTGAACAGAGCCGGGCACAGAGTAGTCCCTGGACTATACATCCTTGCAGCTACTTAAACACTGATGTGGACATGTGGAGCAGGATGGGTTGAGAGGAGAAGAAGGGAAGGGGGATTTATTATCCCGTAAATACTTAGGGTGTCTTCCCGTGAAATAATCTGAGCTCTCAGTGGTGAGTCAGAGACACGTAAAATACCTGCTGTTAGACACTTTCCACTTTCCTTGTGGTTGCTATGACAAAGCAAAGCATAGCAAAACAACACTCTTTTCTCTGCCCAGCATTTCCCCATTTGAGGAACTGTCCTGGGAATACTGGTTGGCCCCTGAGTCTGCTCCTATCTCTGATGGGCCACAACTTGGCCATAACTTGGGCAAAAGTGCAAGCTGTGATGATGACAATCGCATACACAGTAATATTCGTATTTAATACAAGAGAGAAATAAACACACCATTTGAAGCAGGTTATCCCTGAGCTAGGGGGACACTGGGAGGACCACCAAGAGCTTCCACTGCTACTGGTGCTGGCTTCTTTCTTAAGTGCATTTTTTTCATTCTATAACTTTATATGTTATACATTCATATTTCTTCAATACAAACAATTCATCAAAATGCCCCTGCACTCCTTTTCCCCCATTTGAATCTTCCCTCAAGCCCTTTGCTGACAGTTGTCATCTCCCGAGCATCTGCTGCTCAAAATCTCTGGCTCTCCCCACCGTCCTGAGAAGAGCAGTTAGCTGGACGGTTGTCTGAGAAGCCCATTTGCTCGTCTCCAGAGGGCAGCAGGAAACTCAAATGCTCATTTGCACAGATCGTTTCTGCTAAACGCCGTGATGGTTCTGGGTGGAAAGGTACTTAGGGAAAAGTACTAAATTAGGAACATCCAGTCAAGGGTAACTTACAATCAAATGTCATTTTATTACAAGGGTACAATGAACTAATATCCACGTACTCTACAAATATACATAGTGTTAGTGCAGAGTTGATAGTGCTCTGTGTTGTACCTGCAGATGGATTGTTTAAGTAAAGAGAAACATTGTGTTTTACCCTCATCTTATAGGTCTACCAGGAAGAGGATTCCCAGGCTTTCCAGGGGCCAAAGGAGACAAAGGTAATCTTTGCTCACTATGCTCTTCCTTTTCAACTAACCGCTGCTGCCTGATGTAGCAGAACAGGGGGCAGTGTCTTCAGGATGAAGCCCCATCCCTGTTGGCCAGGCAGCAACTGGATGGAGGGGTGCTGGGCCCAGGGGGGCAGTGCCTGCAAGACACGTGTGGTTCCCCTCTCATTAATGGATCAAAATGGCATGCAGTACACTCATGGTCAGAGTTATCTTTTACTTGAACTAATTTTATAAAAATCCAGCAGAGTTGGAAAATCCTTGTCATTTTTGTGCCTAGAAGATCATCAGAATATTGAAATTCTGACTTTCTAGAACTGGTTATACTTACATGAAGGCAGGCCAGGCCATAACACATACCAAGAGACTAAAACATACCCTGGGCAGCCATGATTTGCTCAGTACCAAGTACAGCTGAGAGGTGGCCAGGAGCTTGGCAAGGCAGTCTCTTCTATCAGAGAGCTGAGCATTTCGTGGGAAAGCAAGGTGGACACAGAAAATACAAGGCACGTGAGCCACACGACACTGAAGAGAAGCCACGGGTGGCTGCAGCTAGGAGTTCACACACAGCATCCGTGGACATGCTTATGGCAGGTGGCTGGGCTGGCTGAGTGATTCCACTCAGTGGGAGGAATCTGAAAGCCTTGGAAGGCCTGGGACTTCAGCTGAGAAGGAGCAGGGGCACAGAGGTGCTACTTCCCCAGCCCCTGGTTCTCCCTGACACCTGCTCACAATGTTTCCTAGGTGGACGTGTGGTCTGGCACTGGGAACCCCTGGGTTGAGATGGATGGCCTGGTGCTGGGTGGGCTGCCTTGGGAATGGGCATTTCCCTATCTCTTAACTCACAGACTCCCTCAAACGCAGAGCCCCTTGCAAATGCACCTGCTCAAGGGGTCGCTGTGCGGTAGGCCACGGTCGGTTTCTAGTGTGTTAGTAAAGAGAAGGAGGGGTCGGAGAGCTTGCTGCCGTTTCCCCTGGTGGCCCTCGAAGCTCCCTCTGAGGGTCGCCTGCAGGATGAGGCACGCCTCACCCAGCCCTGCCGCCCATGCTTGGAGATTACTGCTCTGCTGCTGCATTTCCCATTACCTGAAACTGTTTTTCTTGTTTAGGTTCAAAGGGTGAGGTGGGTTTCCCAGGATTAGCTGGGAGCCCAGGAATTCCTGGAGCCAAAGGAGAGCAAGGATTCTTGGGTCCTCCGGGGCCCCAGGGACAGCCAGGGTTACCAGGATCCCCAGGCCATGCCATAGAGGGGCCCAAAGGAGACCGTGGACCTCAGGGCCAGCCTGGCCTGCCAGGTAAGGGCATCTCACCAGGAGCCAGGGCTGGGGACTGGGACAGAATTCACAAAAGGAAATAGTGTAGAAGAAACAGTTAAATTCTCAATTGAGCTTTTTTATTTAGAAGTCTGCAGCGTTTATTAAAGCTTAAAATTGTGTTTGGCCTCCATTGAGTCAAAGCTTTTCTTGTATCCTTTCTGTCAAGGAATTTAAGTAATTAGCAAGATGCAAGAAAGGAAATGATTGGACAAGCCTGAACGCATGTCCCATCAGTGGCATTTGACTTAAACCAGCACAGCTCTTGGATACACTTTTGGGTTCTGAACAAGACCCCTATAGGGGTAGCACAGACGCCCAGGCCCCACTAGACCACTGGCCATTTTGAACACAGAGACAGCAGCGTTTCTGTTTCCTTCCTTCCTTCTTTCCTTCCTTCCTTCCTTCCTCCCTCCCTCCCTTCCTCCCTCCCTCCCTCCCTCCTTCCCTTCATCCCTCCCTCCCTGCCTCCCTCTCTTCTTCCCTCCCTCCCACCCTTCCTTCCTCTGTCCGTCCCTCCCTCCCTCCCTTCCTTCCTTCTGTCCTTCCTTCCTTCCTGGACCTGCCTCAATTTCTGTCTCAGGGGTTCACACTGTTGGTCCAGTGTTGTATCAGCGAGGGGCTGTGGGTGGCAGTATTGAGAGCATCACAGCCCAGGGACACTTGTGCATATCTAACCCTGAATGTGTGGCTTTCTTCTCTTCCATTAGGACTTCCGGGACCCATGGGGCCTCCAGGGCTTCCTGGGATTGATGGAATAAAAGGTGACAAAGGACAACCAGGCTGGCCAGGAGCACCTGGTGTCCCAGGGCCCAAGGGAGACCCTGGATTCCAGGGCATGCCTGTGAGTTACTGATTTGTAGAGTACTTTTTAAAGGAGACTTTTCTGACCACAAGTATTCATATGTGTCTATGCGTGTGCGTAGTGTGTGTATGTGTATATATTGTGTGTGTGTTACACTCCCACGTCCCCTCTAAATCAGTTCTTTCTTTCTTGCCAGTAACCCACATTTTTATTGGCATCAGAGTAGGAAACTATTGTAACATTTTTTACAATCCAATTTTCCAAGAACCATTAAAAGGAAAATGTTATACTGCTGGAAATGATGGCTCAATGCCTACATTTAATACCTATTTACAAACTCAACGTAAAAGCAAGCCAGTGTTGTTTTGCAAAGAACAATTATGTAAAACGAGCCCAGCCGTCTCTTAGGATTGGCAGAAGGACTGGGAATTGCAGTTGAACAGTTCAAGTCTTGAAAGATGATAACCAGCAATAGCCAGCGACATCCCAGCTCTGTTTACTGACCTCATCCAGACACAGAGTCTAAGCGGTGACTTAGACAAGCCCTCAGAGGAGCACATCTCAGGGTGCAGTAAGTGACCAGCAGCCGCGTGTGTGTGCGTGCATGTGCGCATGTGTGTGCGCGCATGTGTGTGTGTGATTTAACTTTGGTCCTTTGCTGTACTTGAATATATAGCCCTTCTTAGTGGCGGTCATAGATCTTTGGCTGGATTTTCAGCTTAAGCACATCCATGGCTAAAGGACTGTGTTTACGCGGCTTGCTGATTCAGATAGCTGGATTAGCAGAGCTTTATTCCCTGTGTCTGTCTCTCGGTCTCCGTCTGTCTGTCTGCCTCTCTCTCTCTAACATACATTAGGAGAAAGAGAGTGCATCAGGGGAGATTGGGAGCAGGAGGGATTTGAGACAGACTTCTGCTGTGATTTGGAGCCAGCGGATTCTTCTGTAAGTCACCACGTGTTCTCCCTTAGTGGGAGAATGATGGACTGCTCCTCAGCAGTAGAGACTTGGCTTGGAGTCATCAGACTACCTTTCCAAGGATGATACAGAATAACTAAGCTTGCTAGGTGCAGAACAATTACGTGTGCTGATTTACTTCGGAATCAGGAAGTTATGAAATGCTTGTGAATAATGACATAGAACTGGCTATAAGGAGTTGCAATAGTCATGTTTACCCACTCCCTGTCCTCAAAGCTGTGTGTGTATTTCCACAGTATAGTGAATGTGTATGCGAATGTATTTTGGGGTTTCTATTGCTATATTGCAGTTTTCCAGTAATGGAAGTGTAGATAATTTGTCAAGTATTCATGTATTCCCATTTTCATTCCTCAGTAACAGAAATATACCCGATTCCCAGCCAGGCATGGTGGCTCATGCTTGTAATCCTAGCACTTCGGGAGGCCATAGTGGGAGGATCACCTGAGGTTAGGAGTTTGAGACCAGCCTGGCCAACATGGCAAAATTCCATCTCTACTAAAAATACAAAAATTAGCATGGTGTTGCATACCTGTAATCCCAGCCCCTTGGAAGGCTGAGGCAGGAGAATAACTTGAGGCAGGAGAATAGCAGTGAGCTGAGATGGTACCACTGCATGCCAGCCTGGGTGATGGAGTGAGACTCTGTCTCAAAAAAAAAAAAAGGGGGGGGGGGAAGAAAAGAGATAGACCCCATTCCTGGTGCCAACCAGTGTTTCCCTGCCTGTCTCTTTATACATACATGTGTATAAATGTGTCTTTGTATATGTGTTTATATGCATATATATTTGTTCATGTTATTTTGGTTCGACACTTTTGAAATAAGGCTAAGAAACAAATGTACATAAGAAATAAGATAGCTTGTTACGTGTGCTGCCCACCGCTAGAGGAAGGAGCACCTGCATTGACCTGGAAAGAAAATGAGCCCGTGTTTTAAAATACACGAATATTGCCACATTATAAAGGAAAATACTCCTTCTTTAGCATTTTTAAATTCTTTCCATATTTAAAATCAGTTTTCAGATAAGGCATGAAGCTAATTCTAAAGAAAAATGACTGTGCTTGTTGGTTCGGGGGAAAGTTTTCAAAACAGATGGCTGGGTGGTGCTGTATGCCTGTGTTGCTGTCACGGGTGTTGAGGGCATCCTGACTGTGTCCATGGCATCGTGCTGTGGGCTAGAGGTGGCCAGGGCCAGACGTTCGCCTGCTCCTCAGGAACGCCCCCTGTGATGGACAAGCAGAGGGGACACGTGGGAGGGACGCAAAATGCTTCTGCTTTGCAGCTTCCTGGTGGAGGCATGCAGAGGTTTTGTTATTGTATCATGTAAGAAACCACAAGGCACCATTTGTTCACAAACCTGCTTTGCAAAACATTGAGGGCTGTTTCAGTTTTCCAACCAGCAGGTTACGAGACTTAACCTACATGTCCTGAGCAAGTCCCAACCTCTTCTTTGTATGTCTAGGGTATTGGTGGCTCTCCAGGAATCACAGGTTCTAAGGGTGATATGGGACCTCCAGGAGTTGAAGGATTTCAAGGTAAGACAGTACAGGCCTTGCTGCACCACCCTGGCAGCAGCAGATGCTGTGCGAGGAGCTTCCCAGTCTCAGGCACTTTAACGCTGATGGCACCGGGGCCCTTGCGGCACCGAGATACTGTTCTCTTCAAATTAAAAACGGCGTTTCTGTGTGGCAGCCCAATTTGTATGATCTTACGGATGCCTGCATAAAGACATTCCGATTTTCTGACTATGAATCAGTGGATCATTAACATCTCAATAAGAAGTCATGGATTTGGGCTATTCATTAATTCATTCATATATTAAACATTTTCGGGGTGCTTACCAGCTCCCAGGCACTGCAGTTTTTACTGCTGAGTCAGATACACATGAAAGACGAATAAAACAGGCCTCAGCCTCAGGGTGTCTTGTGGTCCAATTGGGGACATGTGTCAATCAGATTGTGACCAAAACAGTGTCCGCTGCCTCTCTGCTAGTTAGATTATTTTACAGTGTGTTGCGTGCTTATAAAAATGGAGCTTCTTGTTTCTAGAAAAAGAGTTTCATCAAAAGTTTTACTCAAGTGACCAGAAAGAATGCTGTTTTCTTTCTTGAGGACAAATTGGAAATTTGTTCACTGTCTGTGTATGTGTATGTATACATGTGTATGTATGTGTATATATACGTACTCTGCTTATACGTATGCCTGCATAAACAGGTGTGTGAATGTCTATATATGGGTATGCATATGAGTATATGTGTGTGTATATGCATTTATCTATGCATTTGTGTACGTGTATGTATGTGCACTAGAGAGAGATGTATACACACACACATATTTGTGTATCATTGGGAATTCTGTGCAAAGATGATGTTTTTCCTCTGCTTAGGTGCAAAAGGGCTTCCTGGCCTCCAGGGAATTAAAGGTGATCAAGGAGATCAAGGTGTCCCAGGAGCTAAAGGTAGGAGAGTTTGTTAATCTGTGGGTACCTTACTGGTGCTTTGTGAAAATGTAAAAGCCGTGAATGAACAGAACTGGGGTGTTTGGTTTTTCATGTGTAAAATGACTTGAAAATCATTAGAAAACAGTTGATTGAGAATTCTTTGCAGCAAGTTGACATTTTAACATCCACTTATCTGGAAGTAGAATCTGATAAATCCAGGACTGAGGGGGACTCCAGGGGGAAGAGTGTCTGAGGTTCTCGCTGACAAGCTCAGAATTCAAAAACTCCCCAAAGGCTCTCAAGTTAGCCTGAAATCAACCACTGAAAGTTATAATAGGAAAGAAAATCAGTCTTGCACTTAGAGACGGAGTGTATTCCTGCTGCACAGTAAAAGATTCTTCTGGGAATGGTGCTGCTCGCTCCTCCACCAGTGGGAGCCCACAGCATGAAGGGCTCGGAAAACCATGACATCATCTCACAAGGGAACGGTTTAAGCACAGTATTCATCCTGTTTCCTCTCTGTAGAGCAGACCATATTTCTAGGACATCGTTTAATTTTCAAAACCATGTTTTGGGAGAGAGAATGAGAAGCCACATGCCCTGAGAAGTGGAGTGCAAGGAAGGAGAGGAGAGGAGGGTGTGTGGAAGGGGAGGGAAAGTTGAGGGTAGTGGGCTGAAGACAGGGAGGCCGAGGGGGCCTCGCACTTTGTGTGGTTCTCACCACATGCCAAGACCTGTCATGCAGAAGGATTAAGTTCATTCATCACTCAAACATCAGGACCGGTGTGATCCTCTGCAGTAGGGCAGGTCAGATGAGGGTGGGGCAAGCATCCTAATCGCAGAGCGGCACTCTCCACATCAGAAGCGGGGACGCCTGGGAAGAACAAGCTTCTCTCCCCACCGGGAGGGCTGGCACGAGGCTGCGGGGGTGGTTGTCAGGGGTCCGAGAGCCCAGAACACAGTGGGAAGTTACACTGATGCCCCAATGCTTTTGCCAGTCCTGAGAGTTCAGGATTTCAGGTTAAGTAATAAAGATGTTCAGATTGGACATGTTTTGTGAAGACCTGATTCCTTGGGTTTTGAGAATGGTTTTACCTTTGGGAGTATGTTCCGTTTGGGTAGCTTCATCTGGGACTCTCCTTGTGAAGTTGTTTCCGCCCTGGGTAAGTGGACAGTGAAACTGATCAATGGCTTCCCTATTTCCACAGGTCTCCCGGGTCCTCCTGGCCCCCCCAGGTCCTTATGACATTATCAAAGGGGAGCCCCGGGCTCCCTGGTCCGGAGGGCCCCCCAGGGCTGAAAGGGCTTCAGGGACCTCCAGGCCCGAAAGGCCAGCAAGGTGAGAAGGCTTGGCTTCTGCAAGGTGGTATGGGGAACCCAGAGGGGCGATGGGCAGAGTTCCTCCTCACCCACGTGTCTAAGACAAGTTTCTGGGTAATGATTAGACACACATATAAATATGACTTTCTTACCTCCCTTCAATGCATATCAAAACCCATGACATTTTTAAAGGGACCTAAAATAATCCAGAAGAAAATTCAGGAAAAGCTAGAGGAACATATAACAACACATCTATGTTCAGTTAGAAAAACATGGGCTCAAAGAACCAAACCAGATCATTGTCTCTCCCCGCCCCACTCCTGCTCCAGAGGGGGGTGACGGGTACAAATCTGGAATGGTAAAAATCAGTGCTCTCCATCCATGCCCTCAGGAGCTCTGCCCGATTGGCACCGTCTGTACTATTCTCTGTTGTTTCCCCGAAACCCTGACCTAGTCTTTCTGCTTATTTGAACTAAACATCTCCTGTTTCAAGAGCTACTGATAAGGAGTGGGTGGGAAGTAAAGGAGAATGAAAACATTTAAAGTTGAAAAGTAGCATCGGTGAAAATTTAAAGATACTTAAGCGTAAGCTGGCCAGGCTCAGTGGTTCACACCTGTGTAATGGCAGCATTTTGGGAGGCTGAGATGTAGGATCGCTTGAGCCCAGGAGTTCAAGACCAGCCTGGGCAACATAGGGAGAGTCTGTCTCTACAAAATAATAATTAAAAAAAACATTAGCCAGGTGTGGTGATGTATGCCTGTGGTCCCAGCTACTTGGGAGGCTGAGGTGGGAGGATTGCTTGAGCCTGGGAGGTCGAGCCTGCAGTGAGCTGTGGTCACAGTAGTGCACTCCAGCCTGGGTGACAGAGTGAGATCCTGGAAAGAAAAAAAGAGAGAGAGAGAAAAGAAAGAAAAAGAAAGAGAAAAAGGAAAGAAAGAATAAGTTATGTACATGAAAACAAAAAACTATCCATGTCAGTATATCTGTTGCCTAAAAATTGAGACCCCGGAATATGGCTGAGAAGGAAAGGCTTATCCAGGCTCTCATTCCCTCCACCTTGCCTGCCTTTTCCAAACCAATCTGCCAAAGAGTGAGCAATCAGGGAGAACTCAGAACGAGATACCCAAACACACCCCATATGAATATCCAGCTGCTTCTGCAAAGTCTGTACTCAACTTTGTGGGAAGCAACTCCTGGCTGTCCAAGAAAATGTTCTCACCTGCACTGAGACTTCATGTTTGCCTCCTGGAACACTGAAAGTGACATTTAAGAAGGGAAGGAAGAGATACAGCTTTCTGCCGTACAGGATCATGAATTCTTTTTCCTCTACCTCAGGTGTAACAGGACTGGTGGGTATACCTGGACCTCCAGGTATTCCTGGGTTTGACGGTGCCCCTGGCCAGAAAGGAGAGACGGGACCTGCCGGGCCTACTGGTAGGTTGCCAGACTTCCAGCCTAATTACCCTCTACCGAGATCTGGGATAGAAGCAGCAGACCCAGGCATGGGGAGAGCGGCCAAATGAAGTCGCAAGAGTTCCTTGACAGATTTCCGAAGGGGTCTGTTTCTTAGAAGAAATAGGCTCAAATAGAAGAGCTGAAGGAGTGTCTTTTTCTGTGTAGAGACAGATACTGATCAAAGTGTACATTTCCCAGATGTTGTTGAAAGGCAGCCAATAGTGGTGACCCATGTGGTTTCTTAAGGGGGATGTGAGCTGCAGCTATGAAAATTCTATTTCGGCAAAGGACAAGGGAAAATAGAAATGAAAATGTGAAAATAATGCCAGCATTGGCCCAAAGACATGGGATAAACTTGATTTGCTTCCTTAGGAGAAGGGACACTTGAGTGTCCCATGAGGCCAAAAGGCTGAGGCCACTGACTTACTGAACAAAGAGCTCAGCCCAGTAGACCTGGGCTGAGTTTTGCACGTGGCACAGTTAGATAGGGGACAGAAGCAGTCCTTGCCTGCGAGGTCCCTTACTGCTCCATTTCCATACTTAGGCTTTGGGCTGCTATGGAAGAGAAACCGCCCTAAGATGAGGTTGTTTAATTCTTCCATAATAATCCTCCCCGAGAGGAGCCCCACAATTCCGTGTGAATGACATGCACAGAGTCACGTCATTCATTTATTTTCATTTATTCATATATCCATTTTCATATATGTCATATATTCATTGAACTCAATTGTTCAAGCATCTGCTCTGCACCAACACTGTGCTTATAAAAATATCTTGAGGTGCTATATAAGAAGAAAAACTTAGGACACCATGAAGGAGACAGGCGGTTGTATTTAGTTAACCATGCATTTATTTTTGTTTTAGACTTTTTGGTAACATGAATTGGTAGGATACTTTGTGGAAATATAACATATTAAAAACTCTTTAGAGAAAATGATTTTGAAAGCTTTCAGGGGAACGTGTTTGCAATTAGAGAAACTAATCTGTCTTCTATCTTCCAGGTCCAAGAGGATTTCCAGGTCCACCAGGCCCCGATGGGTTGCCAGGATCCATGGGGCCCCCAGGCACCCCATCTGTTGATCACGGCTTCCTTGTGACCAGACACAGTCAAACAATAGATGACCCACAGTGTCCTTCTGGGACCAAAATTCTTTACCATGGGTACTCTCTGCTCTACGTGCAAGGCAATGAACGAGCCCACGGCCAGGACTTGGGTAAGACATCTGCAGGTCCATGCGTTCATTCAGTGTAGGTGTGTTGAGTGCCGTCGTGCTCAGGGCTGGACTCACCTCTGCTGCTGCAGTGAGGCAGCCGTGAGTGAAGAAGCAGCCCGGCCCCATTTCCCTCCATTGATTACAAATACCGATTCAACAGCTGCTGTGTTACTAATGGCAAGCCAAGAAATGTAAAGGCTGAACGTTCGAAAATCTTTAATAAAACTTTAGATCTCATCTTCAGATTATCAAGTAGAATCGGGATCCCTGGAGCGCACTGAGCAGTTTGCGTTGATGCCGCTTAACAATTGCCCTTTGTAAAAAAATGTCTACGTTATTCTGTCTGAAATTCTCTACAGCTGCTGAGCTCCACACCTCTCGCTTAGATCATCAGAAAGCTACAGATCTGTCCTCATTATCTTGGTCTGCCCCAGATATCCTCCACCAAACTGTTTTAATTTTCTGTACCGTTAACTTTTATCAAGGTTAGAATCAACAAGCTGCTATAGAAAGAGCATCTCTGCATTTTCTGCAAGACTCTTGTTAAAGACATCGCCCAGTTTGTTACTGTCCATTGCATAGTTAGGTTCCTTCTAAAATTCAATTTTAGGAAAAGGTTTCTTTGTGCTGGTTAACTGGTTTTGCTTCCTTTTTGTCAAAAATGTCCTGGATAATTCTTTATGCATTTCCATTTCAGTGATCATGTTGATGATACGTTTTTGCTTGTTGTCCAGCTGAAATCCACTTTACGCAGAGATAGATTGTGAATTACAAAGAAGACACCTGACCTGGTCTTCTCCCTTGTCTAGGCACGGCCGGCAGCTGCCTGCGCAAGTTCAGCACAATGCCCTTCCTGTTCTGCAATATCAACAACGTGTGCAACTTTGCGTCACGGAATGACTACTCGTACTGGCTGTCCACGCCTGAGCCCATGCCCATGTCAATGGCACCCATCACGGGGGACAACATAAGACCGTTTATTAGTAGGTGAGTCAAGCATGTATAGGGACAGATGCATAATTGAAGAAGAAAAGTCTCTGGTCTGGGCAAGCGTATTTTTTCCATTTTTCTCCAAAACATTCAATCCATTTCCATTTAGTTTATTATTTGTGATATCCAAGTTTTGTAATAGAAGTCAGCCATAAAAATTATTTGACATAAAAGTCAGTTGGCTGGGCACAGTGGTTCACGTCTGTAATCCCAGCACTTTGGGAGGCTGAGGCGGGAGGATTGCTTGAGCCCCAGAGTTCAAGATCAGCCTAGGCAACATGACGAGACTTCACCTCTACAAAAAATACAAAAATTAGCTGGATGTGGTGATGCGAGCTTGTAGTCCCAGCTACAAGGGAGGCTGAGGCGGGAGGATCACTTAAGCTTGGGATGTTGAGGCTGAAGTCAGCCAAGATCATGCCACTGCACTCCAGCCTGAGCAACAGAGTGAGACCCTGTCTCAAAAAGAAAGAAAAAAGTCAGTTATCTTCTTTTAAAATTACAGTGCAAAACCATGGTGAGATAATGCCGAGCTTGCAGAGAGAATTTAAATTTTACTTGACTCACTGTGGTGGTTACCTTTCTTCCTATGAGCAAAGTGATGTCACTTGATTCTTCAGCAAGTGTTAGAACAGTGTTTCTCAATCTTCCTTTTTAAAAAATAATAACTTCCCCCAAGGAACCTTTTAAGACAATGTTTTTGGAATCATCCCTGCCCCTATGAATTTTTAAAAAATTATTTTTAATTTTGGTAAAATACACATAACACAAAATTTACCGTCGTAACCATTTTAAAGTGTACAGTTCAGTGGTGTTAAGTACATTCCCGTCATTGTTTAACCATCACGAGCATCCGTCTCCAAAACCGTTGCACTCCAGCCTGGGCGACAAGAACGAAACTCCGTCTCAAAGGAAAAAAAAGTTTATTGCTTAGAAATACTCAAAATAATAGTAAAGGGGCCAGTGCACAAATTCATTTGACTAAGAAGCTATTCTGTAATTTTACTTTTTACATATTAAGATAATAAATGATAAAAAAAACGATAAAAAGGTTTTTATATTCCCTTAAAGAAACCAGCAGTCTTTGAATATGAAGAAAGATGGAGCAGTTTCAGCTAGAAGTGCCCTAGCTGAGTGCTTTTCAAGAGAAAAGGGAAAAGGGAAGCGAATGCTTGGAGCGACTCTGGAAACACTCCTGCCCGGCTGCCGTGGGCTGTGCCTCTCGTCCAACTCCTATCACTAGATGAACATGCCCTGTTTGGAGGACGACCAGGGTTGTGTGCCAGGCAGGTCCTGGCAGATCACAATTTAGTGAAAGAGCGGTGCCATGTGGGACCGTGGATCAGAAGGGCTGGAAGGCACCTCCTATGTAGGAAAATCTTAGCTCTTTGATCCCCTTACGTGAAAATCTCTACCGACAATTTTCTTTGATTTTTTTTGAGCTATAAGAAAGCTTATTTTATAGGTCTTAAAATGGAGAATATCATTCATTACACCTCCAGAATGACGCTTTCCAGAGCGAAGGCAATACTTCATCTGTGCGAGTGGCTGCCAAGTAGTGACTGTTTTGAGACTTTTCTTGCTTGGAACGCTGCCTGATAACTAGAAGGAAAAGTGACAACTTTTGTGGGTTTCTTTTTAAGCTTCCGTTACACAACAGGTAGAAAATGACCATTCATTTATATGCCTCCTATTTACCTTCTTGACATTGTTGACATTTGACCTTGATTCAGTCGAAGACACAGGAGCTCTGGCAGGCGTTGGTGGTATTCCAGAAACAGGTCTCAGTGAAGCTGTGTGTCTGAGACCAGCATTTCTCTGTGATGCGTTCTCCATGATGCATTCTCCGTGATGTGTTCTCCGTGATGCATTCTCCGTGATTGCTTTCAGTAACATACCCCTGGTCTGTGGGCACCAACAAGAGTCTAAGATTTCTGAATGTTTTCATCCTGAGACAGGCTTATAAAACCACTGGAGATGCGCTACACCTAGAGTCTAAGCAATGGGCACATTTTCCACTTAATATGTAATTGGACTAGAAAGTCCCAAAATGTCCCAGAAGTTTACATTTCCAGATTTTTAAATCTTTGTTAGTTGACACACAGAAGCTCAGCTAGAGAGACCTTCCCAGGCGCATCCTTGAGGCCGCTGCCCCTGCATCAGCTCTGCCTCTGCCTCCCTCTTGTAGAGCTGCTGCCCCTTTCTCTCTGTGTCTGAGCCGGCAGGTCTCCATGGTTACTTAACTTAGTGGTTTCCCACTTCTCAGAACTTACAGGTTCCTTCTCAGGACTTCGCTTTTGGGAGGTCCTAAAGCTTAATTTTAGAAATAGCAAATGACATAAAATCCTTCATTTCGAGCAGAAAAGGTGGCGATTTTACTGCTTTCATCCTGATAGTAGGACACTATATTCTAAGTACTTTCTCGCTTTCTGCAGACAAGACTCACGAGGTAACAACTGATTGCTAATTGCTCTGACGAAAAGACGCTGGATTGAGAGCAAGGAGAGCCGTGTTTTAGTTCTATCTTGGACACAGCTAACCCTGGCCTTGGTTTCTTCATATGCAATATGGAGAGTTTGGCCATGTGAATTTTCAGGAACCATACAGCTCTTTAAGCCTGCAGTGGGGCAGGACCACCCTCTCTATAGCCCCTTGAAGCCATCAGCCCAGAGACAGTCTGAAAAAGACAAAGCCCTTCCCCTCCAGGCTGTATTTCTAGGTCTCCTGTCTAGCAAACAGATGGTGGCAGATGTATAAGACCAATTTCAGTCACTGTTGTTTAACTGAACCTTTTAATTCGTCTGCATTTGGGTGAATAAAATAGAAAATTGCACACACCACACACACACACACACACACACACACACACACAAGTCCATGGGAAATCAAATGACTCATTCAGTCCTACTCCCCCTTCTGATCCACTTGCATGCAAATGTCCCAGTATAACTAGGTGTAATTATTAACACCATTTATAGTCATTTGTCAGCATTGTTAACACTCTGTTCATTTTGTGACTCGAATGTAATTATTCACTGTTGGTGTTTAATTATTTTTTAAACAAAGCATTACCCCACCATCAAGGGTTCCCATCTGAGAGGGTCTTAGTCAGAACACTGTGCTGTTTTAATTTATTTCTGGTGCAGTCCCAAGGCTGAGCTGAGCCAGCCTGGCTTGGGGAGGCATCCTGTCCTTGGGTGGGTCCTCTGGGGGTCGCTTCAGCTGCAGTGGATGCTGACAGCCTCGGACCTTGAACCCCTGAGCCAAGGGGGCAGACCAGAAAACAAGTTTCCCCGCAAGAGGCCCATGTGGATATTCAGCCTCAAGTTCATTACAGCATGGATTATTTGTCTTACTCAACTCACTAAGTACATTTCTTATACTAAAGATTATTCATGGCTTCAAAGAAACTGTTGCATTCCAGAAGGAGTAGCTCTTGGATTTCACCAGCTTTTTTCTGAAGCATTCACTGTGCTTGTGGAAATACATACTCATTGTCGAAAGATTGGAAAAGACTCAAATGCACAAAGAAGAAAGTCGCCTGTAACCCCAGCCCCTCTAGGAGAGCCACTGTTAGAGCTTGGCCTTCTTATTTTTCCCTTCTATAAGACAGATGGTTAAATAACACATGTTGGATCTGTTTTTTAAACGATTTTTTAGAAGCAGGTCTCGCTATATTGCCCAGACTGGAGAGCAGTGTCACACAGACAGGCTGAGCATAGCTCCCTGCAGCCACGAACTCCTGGCCTCAGGCAGTCCTCCTGCCTCAGCCTCCCGAGTAGCCGAGACTGCAGTCCTGAGTCCTGCCCTATTTTTGAATTGAATGTTTTAATCCTGAGGCAGGCTTATAAAACCAACGGGGAGGTGCTAAACCCAGTCTAAGCAATGGGCACAACGTTTTCCACTTCATGTGTGATTGGACCAGGAAGACCGAGTCAGGACATTGAGTGTAGGTAACAACTGTCGTACGTGGAGGGCAGCCTCTGCCCTGTGCCCCAGCTGTGCTGAGTGTCTCTGCTCCACTTCCAGGTGTGCTGTGTGTGAGGCGCCTGCCATGGTGATGGCCGTGCACAGTCAGACCATTCAGATCCCTCCGTGCCCCAGTGGGTGGTCCTCGCTGTGGATCGGCTACTCTTTTGTGATGGTAAGTGTCTGGGGGAGATGCCGTATTTCTCCAGAAGAGCTCCACTCACGCCCCACAGTTGCCTCTGTCTGGTGCCTCCACACCTTGGAGTTCTCTGCATCTCACTGCTGAAGCCCCTCCTTCCTCCTCTGACCGTTCCCTTCCAAAGCATGTTCAGAAGCCTGGCCTGCTCTGCCTGGTGACAGTAGGGGTCTCCGGCACCAGCCAGAACCCTCCTCTGCTCAGAGCCAAGGTAGCTGGGATGAACATCTTCCTGGACATGCAGACCTGGGCCTCTGCTTCCCTGTGGTTGCTCCACTCAGGTGCTCTGCAGCTTTGTTCCAGCTCCGGCAATATAAACAGCTTCTCTATGCAACCAGCTTCTCCATACGACCAGCTTCTCTATGTCAGCAGCTTCTCCATTTGAGCAGCTTCTCTATGTGACCAGCTTCTCCATATGACCAACTTCTCTATATGTCCATCTTCTGCATATGACCAGTTTCTCTATATGAGCAGCTTCTCTATGTGAGCAGCTTCTCCATATGAACAGCTTCTCTATGCAACCAGCCTCTCCATGCAACTAGCGTATGCGACCATATGACCAGCTTCTCTATATCAGCAGCTTCTCCATTTGAGCAGCTTCTCCATATGACCAACTTCTCTATATGTCCATCTTCTGAATATGACCTGTTTCTCTATATGACCAGCCTCTGCATATTATCAGCCTTCTCCATAAGACTAGTTTCTCTATATGACCAGCTTCTGTATATGTTTCTCTACCTGACCAGCTTCTCTCTATGAGCAGCTTCTCTATATGACCAGCTTCCGCATATGACCAGTTTCTCTATTGACCAGCTTCTCTCTATGAGCAGCTTCTCTATATGACCAGCTTCCACATATGACCAGTTTCTCTATATGACCAGCTTCTTATGAGCAGCTTCCCTATATGAGCAGCTTCACTACATGGAGTGGAGGCCTCTTTATAGAAAGGAGGAGAGAGAGCCTGCATGTGGGGAGTACACGTTCTACTACAACATACACGAGCTTGAAAGGCAGAAAGCTTGAGTTAGAGGGAGAACACCCAAGGACTGGCTGTGGCCCTCTTGGGCTGGTGCCGCCTGAGACCCTTCCCACGGGGCAAGGACTGCTCTCCTATCCCCAGGGCTTCCCTTCCCCACAAAAGCCAACTGAAACAGAAAACAAGGCCCTCATCTGATATGCTCATTGTAGCTTATTTTATTCTGTCACCTCAGTTGACAGTATTGATTAAATATATACAAGTCCCGAGCTTGTAAGATCAGGGTCATCCTGGAATTTACCAGTTCCCAGTAAACACCCTACACACACACCTGCATTCTCATTGGAAGTCCTAGTCCCATCTTTACACCGTCAGGCATGGGTAAGTTGTACATTTGACCCACAGATGAATGTCATTTATTATATGATTGACAGGGAACAGGGCTTCATAGCTATTCTGTAAATTACTCCAATTGTAGAAAAAATTGGCAGGAAAACCATTTTTTAAATGTTTGAGTGAGGACACTGAGTGCAGATAGCAGGGTCGCCCACGGATGGTGCAGAGCCTGCCCTGTGGCCCAGGCATGTGGAGGGTCTCTGCTGTGTGCGAGGCGCCCACCATCGCAATGGGGCATCATGGCGATTTCCCTTCTACTGGACTTTTCTTCTGCTTTTCTACACATTTTTTCCAAGTGTAGAAAAAGTTGGCAGGAAAGCAATTTTTAAAATGTTTGTGCATGGATGCAGGTTTGATTGTGTGATCTGCGGGGCTGATGGTACTGCAGCCAGACTCTTCATGTCGCAACACCAGCACCAGACTCACAGGCTTTCCAGTAATTCCGAGTGCTGCCTTGTGACCGCTTTATCGAGAGAGCCAAAAAGCTTGAAAATGCGGTATAGAGAAATCAGGACACTCACAATGATATAAGCATGCCATTTTCATTAAAAGGTAGATTGGATTTGTCACTCTATAATCATGAGAAATACTGAGTGGAATCTCTGTATGTCAGAGGAAGCCCACAGTTGCACTGAGGAGCCACAGGAAAGCCGTTGTTACCACCAACCCTTGTCCAGGTGCCACACAGACCTGAAACAGTGATTGCCCATAATTTCTCTAAATCAGGAGCAAACAACAAATGAGCTTCTAGAGAACAGTGTCTTCCAGCACCTCCTCTGAGTTCTCAGGACGGTGGCTCTGGTCCGGAGGTCTGAAGACCCCTGTCCTTGCCTCTGCTCCACCTTGAAGCTGTATGATCCTGGTCAGATCCCAGAATGTCCTCATCTGGGAATCACTGGACTTAGCCTTATCCTCAAAGATCCCTTGTGTCTCCATAATTCTTGGGTTCCCATTTCTCATATCTGAAATAACAGTCAGGGGATCCATTGTAATGTCAGTCAAGGTTGTATGTCATTCAGTTTAAGGTCTCGGTTTCTGAGTCCAGGTAGGTCCTACTTAAACCTGCTAGACCAAAATGCAATTTGATAAAGTTACAATAGTAGCTGTTTTTTTCTTTCTCTTGTTTTTCTCTTTTTAAAGAAAACATATTGATGATTATTCTTTACCTTATTATAAGATAAACCGCATCTAACACACCAAATACAGGAATGCGTTTGTGAAGTCTGATTCCGCATCAGTTGGTTACAGCATTATTTGCACATTTTGGCTATTGCCTCATGCTCCACGTTAGAATGGGTTGGAGTGTTTCAAAACTAATACACAGCGAGCACATTTAAACTCTAATAAAGCTGGGCTGGTCGCCTATTTGGGGAGCAGCTGTTGGACGATCCCTGGTGCCATGTTGAGCACTACGGGGCCCCAGCCATACAGGGACAGACTCGTGGCCAGCGCGAGCATTTGGGCACAGTGTGTCCTGTGGTGATCACACGAGGCTGCGGTGTGTGGCTTTCCGGAGGGGGAACACCCTGGCACCTTCCCAGGAAGGATCGATCTCTCTCTGGGTGTTTGGGGAGGGAACCTCTGACTCATGGCTTGCATCTGTTCTGCAGCACACCAGCGCTGGTGCAGAAGGCTCTGGCCAAGCCCTGGCATCCCCCGGCTCCTGTTGGAGGAGTTTAGAAGTGCGCCATTCATCGAGTGTCACGGCCGTGGGACCTGTAATTACTATGCAAATGCTTACAGCTTTTGGCTCGCCACCATAGAGAGAAGCGAGATGTTCAAGTAAGTGGGAGCGCTTTTGCAGGGTGCTGGCCCCTTTGTGGCTTTATTTTTTAATCATCTGTGATCAATAACAGCTTCCAATGCAAAGTCTCATAGGTGGTTAGTAATGAATATTTGATGCTGCTCGACATGGGCAGATGACCAGGACAATTTTCAAAGGCAGACCCTGGGTCATAGGTTTAATTTTTTCTTTTACTGAAGAACCATGAAAGACAAAGGTCGTTTTCCATTTTTTTCTAGGTGAATGTACTAAAATGTAATTAAAGCATCTGAAATCTCCAAACAGAGCATGTTTAAAATACAGTGTATTGAATAATCCTGTATATTCAATAGGGAAGGAGTGAGCAGCCCTCATTTTCTTCCCATTTATAACCCTGAATGTAATGTGCACTTTGTGTAAGTTCTGAGTGACTTCACAAGATGTTTTTTTAGACCTGTGCAAATAAAAATTAATTTCAGCACAAATTCAGCTGAAATGGAAAGGGAAGACCCTTCCTTTCTTTTCCATTACCAAAATCTCACCTTTAAAAAGACTGTCCCAAGCGGCTGCTAACCTTGCTGGAGTTGAGTGGGAGCCGGGCTGGCCCCTGAAGGCCAGGAGCACATAATGAACCCTCTATCCCGAGCACCAGCTGCAGCTGCCCCCAGAGCCAACGCGGGAGGCTGACGGAGCTGGCACAGTCGCTTACTGTTCCTTTCCAAAACAAGTGCTTCTCACCCCCTGGAGATAAGCCTTTCTGTCTTCACCTTTTTGGAGAGAATTATATGGAACTCTGCTATGATCCTGTCTCGTTCCAGCTTAGATCATAAGAGGCAGAATAACATGCTCGCTCCTCTTGTTACTCATCCAGAAAGTGCCATGTGCCTAACTGGTGGCTCATTAGAGGCTTTCAGGGAGCTGGAAACTTGACATCAATGCTGCAGATAGAGCTTAGCCATTCTCTACGAAAATGAGCACACTTTGTTCACGTCCCAGCCCCTGGCACGTCCTCTTCTAGGGTTGATAGGTAATGATGGGATTTTTTTTTGTTTGTTTGAACCAGCAGCCTGATACAATAAACTAAAATGTTTTCTCAAAGAAAATTAGGTAAGATCCCATTAATTTAAATAATAAATTTGAGGGCAATTTACACCAAAAGTTGCTGAAATAAGTAGCCTCAGTCTTAGGACAAGGCACTCTCATGAATGACTATTTTAATTTTAACAGAATTTTCTCAGTACCCATTTTGGTTCAGATTCTACCTTTTCAATAATCAAAATAATGTAGAGTGTCTAAGCTTGAGAAACATCTGGGACATTAAATGTCTTTACCTCTTTTTGGCCTCAAAGCAGACCATCTGCATAGAAATCCTTCAAAAGTTATAAAAGTATTTTGAGGTCTAGGGAATTACCCCAGATTTATTACTCATCACATCATTCCACAAATATTTAATGAACACTTACTATGTGTGCAGAGTGTTGCAGAGAGAATAATATCTTCTTCTTACCCTGGAGATGTGGATGATCTAGTGGAGGAGAAAGACAAAAAGTGAGATTGTGGTAGGAGGAGGCAGGGAGGCACAGAGGGGAATGCCCAAGGCTTCGGAGTCAGACGGATGTGGGGGGTACTTCAGCTGTACCCTGCGGGGCTGAAGTGTGCACTGGGCAGGTGTCAGGGCCTGGGTGTGCAGATGGTAACACGCAGTGTTCTGTGTGCGTGAGACCACATCTGCACTGCGCCCAGCACATCTCTGCAGACGGTAAGGTGGACAGCAGTCACTGGGCGGTACCAGGTTGGGGCCTGATGCCAGGGGCTGGGCCGATCCCTTTGAGATTTCTGAGCAGGGCAAGCATGCCATGTTTCTGATGCGCTGTGAGCTGATGGCCAGTGCTCTGCTCTTTGTTCTATTTTAGGAAGCCTACGCCGTCCACCTTGAAGGCAGGGGAGCTGCGCACGCACGTCAGCCGCTGCCAAGTCTGTATGAGAAGAACATAATGAAGCCTGACTCAGCTAATGTCACAACATGGTGCTACTTCTTCTTCTTTTTGTTAACAGCAACAAATCCTAGAAATATATCCTGTGTACCTCACTGTCCCATATGAAAACCGTAAAGTGCCTTATAGGAATTTGCATAACTAACACACTCTGCTTCATTGACCTCTACTTGCTGAAGGAGAAAAAGACAGCGATAAGCTTTCAATAGTGGCATACCAAATGGCACTTTTGATGAAATAAAATATCAATCTGTTCTGCAATCCAATGCACTGATGTGTGAAGTGAGAACTCCATCAGAAAACCAAAGGGTGCTAGGAGGTGTGGGTGCCTTCCATAATGTTTGCCCATCTTCATTCTTGTATTATAATTAATTTTCTATCCCCAGAGATAAATGTTTGTTTATATCACTGTCTAGCTGTTTCAAAATTGAGGTCCCTTAGTCTGTACAAATAATAGCAATGTAAAAATGGTTTTTTTGAATCTCCAGATGGAATTACAGACTCAGTAACCATGTTTTCCAACCCCCAAATATAAATTTCTGTCTTTCTGCTATGTGTGGTACTATGCAGCTGCTTTTGCAGAAATCACAACTTTCCTGTGGAATAAAGATGGTCCAAAAATAGTCGAAAATTAAATATATATATATTAGTAATTTATATAGATGTCAGCAATTAGACAGATCCAGGTTTAGTTTAACTTCCACTGTTAAAATACAGCTTACGTAGTTTTCTTCCTTTGAAAGACTGTGCTGTCCTTTCACATAGTTTTTAAAGACTAGGATATTGAATGTGAAACATCCGTTTCCATTGTTCACTTCTAAACCAAAAATGATGTATTGCCAAAACCAAACCCAGGTTCAGGAATACGGTGTCTATGATAGTGAAACATGTACTTTGATCTTATTGTTTTTATTCTGTATTAAATATTTTCAGGGTTTTAAACACTAATCACAAACTGAATGACTTGACTTCAAAAGCAACAACCTTAAAGGCCGTCATTTCATTGGTATTCCTCCTTCTGCATCCTGGCTTGAAAACCAGCTCTGTTGAATCACAGTATCAGTATTTTTACACGTAGCATATTCAGGCCATTTCCGTGGTTTCTCATGAGCTGTGTTCACAGACCTCAGCAGGGCATCGGACGGACTGCAGGAGGGCAAATTCGGACCACTAGGCCTGAAATGACATTTCACTAAAAGTCTCCAGCAACATTTTTAAGACTACTAAGGCCTTTTATGTAATTTCTTTAAATGTGTATTTCTTAAGAATTCAAATTTGTAATAAAACTATTTGTTTAAAAATTAAGCTTTTATTAATTTGTTGCTAGTATTGCCACAGAAGCATTAAAGAAACTTACTGCACAAGCTGCTAATAAATGTGTAAGCTTTGCATACTTTAGATCAGTTTTATTTTGCACTTCTTCCAAATGAGAGTCACAGACTGGGGGTGATTTATAGTGATTACAACAAGGAAAAAAAATATTGGTGTTCTCTATCTCTTCCTCTTTCGCCACCTCCTCATTCCCTCCCTTGCATTCTTCCATCTGTCCCCCAGACAGCTGCCATCCATCTCTCCATCCATCCATTCATTCACTCTACAAATGCCGCTTCCCAGGCATGGGTTAAATGCAAGATAAGCAGAGATGTATAGCACACATACATAGCCATTAAGGGTGAATCCACTGGGGGGCTTGGAACTGAGATTTTAGTTATACAGCAGATAGGAGTGGAGCAGAGGGTGGATTGCAAGTATTACTTGATGTAGAAAAAAAAATAGATGGCAGGTTTCTTTTCCCTAATGACTTAAGCTTCAGTTTGAACTGGATCAGAATACGGTCCCTGGAGAATCAGTGTTACTGAGTACTCAGGGAAAAGCTCTCAATATGGTGGTATTCCTCGGTTAAGTCACCCACCAGAGCTGTCGTGAAGACAAAGGACCGCAGATGAACACACAGCACGGTGCTCCAGGCAGCCCATTCGGCAGGGACTCAGTTCGTCACCTTTTCCCCACCTTTGACAAAACCAATGAAAAGAGTTCTTTTACTCTCCTTAATATATAGAACAGTAGAGAAGAAAATTAAAATCATTAGGCTTAGTTTCTACTGAAGTTAGAGGTATTAAGAGCCACTTTAGAGCATTTTGTATATGTATATATATTTTTGTATACAACATTTATATATATTTATATATATGTATATATATAGTATATAACATTGTATACAAAACAAAATTTTATATACAAAATATGTATACGTACATAAATTTATATCAAGTTCATTTATCATGTTTATTATATAAAATTCAGTATCCCTAGGAAAGTACAAAGAAGATTACATGACACGGTGGATCCCAACATTCAAATCCCATTAATCTTATACCTGCTATTCTGAAAGCAGCTTTTATGTTTTTAAATTAACTTACAGTAAAACTGACTTATTTTGATGTACAGTTCTATGAATGTTGAACATATAAATAGGTTCATGTAGCCACAACCAAATCAGCATACAGAACGGTTTCATCACCTAAATCCTCCTTCAAACCCCTAGTATGTATAACACTCTCATGCACCCTAACCTGGCCATCATCCATGGAAGTCTCCTGCATCATAGATTGTCTATTCAAGAATGGAATAATAGACTTTTGAAACTGTCTTCTTTCACTCAGCATGATGTATCTGACATTCCTCCAAGTCATTATATGTATCAATAATTTATTCCTTTTTATTGCTGAGTCAGATGGCATTTTGTAGACATACCACACTTCACTTCTCTGTTCACCTGTTGAAGGATATTTGGGTTGTTTCTGGGTTTTGGTGTTCATAAATAGAAATAAACATTCACATACAGGTTTGCATGTGAATGTAAGTCTTCATTACTTTCGGGTAAATGCGGAGTACTATGAAGACAGCTACGTCGTAGGGGAGGGTGTGTTGAACGTTCTAGGGAGCTTCCAAACCATCTTCCAGCATGGCTGCACCGTGCTGCCTTTCCGACAGCAACCAGCGCGGGCTCCAGTGGCTTCACATCCCCCTCCAGCAGTTGGCATCGCCAGCTTTGCTTTTCTTTTCTTTTTTTTTTTTTTTTGTAGTCTCCTCACAAGTATATAGTGGCATTAACTGTGATTCATTTGCATTTCTCTAATGGTTAAAGATGTTGAACATTTTTTTGCCTGTCTGTGTATCCTTTTTATTTTGAAATATCTATTAAGCCTTTGCTCAATCCTCAGTTTTTGTTTTTGTTTTTGTTTTTTTGATGGGGTTTTACTCTGTTGCCCAGGCTGTAGTGCAGTGGCACAACCTCGGCTCACTGTAACCTCCAACTCCTGGGCTCAGGTGATCCTCCCACCTCAGCCTCCCGAGTAGCTGGGACTACAGGTGTGTGCCAATGCTCACAGCTAACTTTTTTGTATTTTTTAGAGACTGGGTTTCGCCATGCTGTCTAGGCTGGCCTCAAACTTCTAGACTCAAGTGATCTGCCCAACTCGGCCTCCCAAAGTGCTGGGATTATAGGTGTGAGCCACCACACCTGGCTCCTTTGCTCAGTTTTTAATTGGACTGCTCGTTTTGATACTGTTGCATTCTGAAACTTATTTGCACATTCTGGTTACAAGTCCTTGCCCACACTTATGATTTTCCAATTTTTGATCATAACCATCTTAGCGAGTAAAGGGGTCATGGTTTTGATTTGCATTTTCCTAATTTTTCACGGTGTTGCACATCTTTTTAATGTGCTTCTTGGCTATTTATATATTGGGCAGACATTTGAAAGGTCTACTCCACCTCTTTTCCATTTTAAATTAGGTTGTTTGTCTTTTTGTTATTTATTTTATTTTTGAGACAGGGTCTCACTCTTTCACCCAGGCTGGAGTCCAGTGGCACAATCATGGCTCACTGCAGCCTCAACCTCCCAGGTTCAGGTGATCCTCCCACCTCAACCTCCTGAGTAGCTAGGACTACAGGCATACGCCCCCAAACTCAGCTAATTTCTCTAATTTTCTTTTTTTTTTTTTTGTAAAGATGGGGTCTCACTATGTCGCCAGGGGTGGTCTCAAACTCTTGCCCTCAAGTGACCCTCCTGCTTGGGCCTCCCAAAGTACTGGGATTACAGTCGTGTGCCACCATGCCTGACCCGTCTTTTTGTCGTTTAGTTGTAAGCATTCTTCATATATTCTGCATAATAGTCCCTTATCAGATATATAATTTGCAAATGTATTTTCCTATTATGAAGATTGTCTTTTTACTTTCTTAATAATGTACTTTAGTGCACAAAAACTTTAATTTTGTTGAAGTGCAACTTATCTATTTTCCTCTATTGCTCATGCCTTTAGTGTTATATCTAAGAATCCATTGCCAGATCCAAGGTCATGGATATTTACTCCTATGTTTTCCTCTATTTCTTCCTTTTCTTATTTCCACACACACACACACACAATTTTTCTTTTTCTTGCCTTTTGTACTTTCCAGAATTTTTACTACAATGTCAGGAGCGGTAAATATCGGCATTCTTCCCTTGTTCTTGATCTTAAGAAAAAAACATTTAGTGTTTCATCATTAAATATGAGGTTAACTATAGGGCTAAAAAAACAACAACATATGCTTTAATTCCTGTAAGTATCATGAGTGGATATCACATGTTGTCAAATGCCTTTTCTGCATCAACTGATATGATTATATGGGCTTTCTTCTTCAGTTTGTTAATACAGTGGATGAAAGTGATTGATAATCAAAGATCAGACCAGCTTTATATTTCTGGGATAAAGCCCACTTAGTCATGGTATATTATTCTTTTTATATATTGAGCATTTGATTTGCTAGTACTTTACTGGGGTTTCTTGTGTCTGTGTCAGTGAAGAAAATTGCTTTTGACTTTATTTTCTTATATTATCCTTGGCTTTTCTATCAAATAATGCCATTTGCAAAAAAAAAAAAAAAAAAATGAGCTGGGAAATGTTCCCATCTGTTCTGTTTTCTGAAAGACATTATGTAGAATTGTTATTATTATCATTTTTTAGATGTTTAATGGAATATGTCAATAAAACCATTTGGGCCTGCAAATTTCCTTTCTTGGTAGGTGGTCGTTTTCAACTATAAATTTAATTTACAAATAGTTATAGGACTATTTAGGATATTTTTTTCATCTTGGATGAGTTTGATAACTTTTTCTTTCAAGGATTAGTTCATACGAAGTTGTCAAATTTGTGTGTATAGAGTTATTCCTGCTATTCCCTTACCTCTATGTCTGTGAAGCCTGTAGCGGCATTCATTTTTTCTTTTCCAATATTGAACATTTTCATCCTCCAGCTTTTCCTGTGTCCAATTCATTAGAAGTTTGTCAGTATTATTGATCTTTTCGAAGAAACAGCTTTTGGATTTACTGATTTTTTTCTATTGTTTTTCTGCTTTCAATTTCATCAATTGTTTTTCTTATCTTTATTATTTCCTTTCATGTTCTTATTTTGTGTTTCTTTTGCTCTTCTTTTCTAGTTCCTTAAGGCATAAGCTTACATGATTGATTTGAGACTTTTTTTCTTTTTAAATGTAAGCATTTGATGCTATATATTTCCCTCTAGGCACTGATTTACCTGCATCCTATGAATTTCATGTTGTATCTTCATTTACATTCAATTCAAAGTAAGTTTTAACTTCCTTGATACTTCCTGTGATCCACGGTTTATTTGGAAGTATGTTGCTTAGTTTCCAAATGTTTGTAGAGTTTCTGTTATATTTCTGTTTTCAATATCTGGTTTAATTTCATTATGATCACAGTACATACTACATATGCTTTCAGTAATTGTGCATTCGTTAAGGTTTCCTTTATTCTTTCTTGGTGAATGTTCTATGTACAATTGAAAAGAATATGTGGTCTATTAGTGATTGATAGGTTGTTCTATAAATGTAGTTTATGATCCACTTGGTTGATGGTATTGTTCAGTTCTTTTATATCCCTGTAATTTTCTGTTTATAGTTCTGTCATTTACTGAGAGATGAATGTTGAGGTTTTCAATGTTTGTTATAGATTTTTAAATTTCTTCTTTCAGTTGAAACAGTTTGCTTTTTCTATTTTTAAGTTCCATTGTTGGGTGTGCACACAGTATTGTTCTGTCTTCCTGACGAGTCAACTATTTTATCATTATACTATCTGCCTTTTTATATTTGAGAATTACTTTTTGCTCCAAAATCTACTTTGTCTAATATTAATATAGTCACTCCATCTTTCTTTTGATTGCTATTTGCTTGATAAGTCTTCTCTATATTTTTATTTGTACCCTATCCATATTATTATATTTGAAGTGAGGTTCTTGCTGACAGCATATAGTTGGGTCATATTTTTCAAATCTATTCTGCAATCTTTGCCTTTCAATTAGTATGTTAAGACTGGGCTTCTGTTTAAAGTGATTGGATTTAAGTCTAGCTTTTTATTATTGGTTTTCTATATCTACTGCTGATTTTCCCTTTTCCTGCCTTGTTTTGCCATTTACATATTTTCCAGTTTGCTATTTTAGCTTACTTGTGTTGTTTCCTACATTGGTATATTTTTAAAGCTCAAGAGAAGAAAAGTCTTTCATATTTACTTAGCTATTTCCCAATTATATTTTACTTCTTTTATTGATATTTCAAAGTGTCTTTTTATATCATTTTTCTTATGTCCAAAAAACTTCCCTTAACAATTCTTTTAGAGCAATATGTATTCTTTCAGTTTTTCTTCAACTGAAAAAATGTCTTTATGTCACCTGTACCGGGAATTTTTTTCACTGGACACAGAATTCTAGTAGTTCTTCTCCTTCAACAATTTAAATCTGTTGTTTACTTTCTTTCCTTCTGGCCTCTATTTAGTTTCTGATAAGAAACCCCGAGTCATTCAAATCACTGTTGCCCTCTAAGTCATAGGCTGTCTCTGGCTACTTTTAGGATTCCTCATTCTGTTTTAATTTTCAGACATTTAATTATGACATGTCTGTGTGTGGATTGGATTCTTGGGCTTTGTGAGTCTGTACATGTATGCCTTTCTCCTATGGAAGATGTTGGTGTTTGGGGGTTTTTGAAGGCCAGTGACTGGGTCAGGTTCCAGGCTGCAAGTTCTAATTCACCTTCTGTAGGTTGTTTTTGTGGTACTATTCAGATCTGTCCTGCATGGGTGCCCCCCCAGTGGACTGCCTGGGTGTGGGCAGTGTGGGTGGTTTTCAGTTTAGTAGCTGTTTAGAGTCCGTTCTATGCATGCACAGATCAAAGATGAGTCCAGGAGCTCATAAACAATTGTATGGGGTCTCTGTCCCTCATACCATTCTCCTCCTGATCTCCCCCAGTACTTTCCAGTTCCTGATACTCCTCTTGTTGATCCCTTGTTTCTAAAATCGGGTCTTTATTTACTATGCACATAATTTCCGTGGCTGCAGCCATATCTGGGCTAAACGGCAGGAGAACTGGAGAAAAAAAATATGGTAAAATTCCCCTGCTTTCATGGTACATTTAAATCTGGTTTTCTTCCCCAGTATGTCTGCTACTGTTCACTCACAGAGTCCTCTAATGGCTGCTCCATGCACTCAGCAGGAGGGACAGGCTGGAGTGGGCTGCTCAACTTTATCTGGGACTGGCACCAGCCACCATGGCAACTTAGAAGCACACAGAATACTTGTTTTGATGGTTTTAAGGATGATGGTGATAAACGGAAGAGAATTAAACTGTTCTACTTTGGTCATTTAAAAAATCTTTCACTCTCTTTTCTAAAGCTTTAACACGCCCAAATCTATCTACAAACTGTCATTCATGGGCTTTTCTATTTTAATAACCGGATGCTGACTCTCTCCATGCACCTTTTCATTCTAGCTAACTGGACTTTAAATCACACACATTGGGTTGTACTCATTTTGGGCACCATCACTTTCACACCAGAATTCTTAAACCCTAAGGTTCGGTGCACCCGTCCTGTATCTGAACCCAAGTCATTCTGTTGTCCTCATCAAACTAGACAAATCTGAGTTCAGATTCTGACCCTGCCACTTACAAACTTGTGACCTTGGGTAAGGTATAAAACCTCTCAGAGATCTGCACAAGTTAGGTTATTTTTACTTGTAATTATTCCAAATCAGAATCATAGACTGAGAAGGATTTACAGAAAAGAGAAAACCTGTTCGGCTGTATCACTCATCCATCCTTTCACTCATTCTCTGCTTCCTTCCAACTGTTCCTTCCATCCACTCATGCATCCATCCATCCATCCATCCATCCATCCATCCATCCATCTATCCATCTATCCATCTATTTATCCATCTGCTTATTTATCCATCCACCCACCCACCCACCCATCCATCTCTTCATCATTCATATTCTGCATGCTTATTATTTCCCAAGTACTGGGTTAGGTACAGGATAAATGGAAATCAATAATGTTTGGCCTTTAAGAAGTGTTTTGCAAATAAACACAAAATATTGTGGAAGAAACCTGTGATTTGTCAGGTTAAGGAACTAAAAAAGTAGTTATTCAATAGATAGGGAGGGGTTGAGGGTTGGATTACAAATGAAATAATGGTTGGGCACTTCAGAGCGTTGCCTTCAAGATTAAATGAGAAATATGCCAAAGTGCACGTGGTGGCTCCGCCTTCATCCAGGCGCCGAGTGAGGCCCAGGGATGTGATGTCACAGCACAGCTCTGCCTCGGGAGACCATGCCAGTGTGGATTGCTTTCCTCTCTCTTTCTGCATTTTCTTTTACACGTTTCTCTAAATCATTCTGGGGATGATTTTGTGGTCAACTTCATTTCTAACTGAATGAGAAATTCCCTGTATTTAAATCCCATGAGGCAAAAATAGCATTTAATTTTATTGGACCTAAGATGATCTCTCTGCAATATTAAAAGGTGTCCCCTAGAATAATGTTTAAGCATCTGAGGTTTTGTTAAGATCATTCTTTTCATAATTCTTATCTTCTTCAACCTTTGTTATTCCAGATTTAAGAGATGTTTTCAAGCCGTGTTCTAAGAAGCATCTTATCCTTATCCTCCTGATCATTTGAGTTACGTCTGACTCGACTGTGTCTCCCTGTTGGTTTGATAAAAGACATTTTCACACACTGTAGAGGTCATCAGTCATCTAATGTTTATTAATCATCCCCTCATTTCACATGGTCTTCTCCGACCCCCTGGGAGGAGATAAGGTAATGAAACCTATCCTCCTCCCTCCCAGGTTCATGATCATTTGGATAGACAAGGTATACAGAGAGAAAATAGTTAATAATTAGGGTCCTGAAGGGTGGACTTTGCAGTGAACTTCAACATCTCAAGCCCCCCTTATTCTCCCACTTCCAAACCACACCTGAATCACCTGGGAGAAGTGGAAATATCTTTTAAAGACATCAAGAGAAAAACATTTCAGAAGCCTGTTCCATAACTTTCTGAAAACAGCCATTGTCCAGGGTGCTGCTTAAATGACCCTTCTGCATCTGCCATGGCAACGCCCCTCCAGCTCTGAAAGGATGTGGAACGGCAACCCACTGTTCCCCGAAAGCCCCAGCATCAATCGCCTGGTCACCCAGCACAGCCAGCTTCGCACAGAATGTTTCGAAATGATTTTTACTGCAAGACTTTTCGCCAGTGGGTTCACGTGGGAACCTCTCGCTCTGGCTGTCCTTACACCTCCACATGGGTGGACACATGGCCCCGGCCTCCGGAGGGATGGAGAGGGAGGGGCTTCTGGAGAGAGGAGATCTGGTGAGGCTGGGGTCTCTCCAGCTGCGCACGTGGCACCCTGTGAACTCACAGGCGGTCATATCAGCTCATTCCCTGGTCCTCAGCCCTTTTCTCCGTGCAGTTCAGGGCAATGGTCACCTGGACATTTGTGTTGCCAGTCACAGATTCCCAGAAACAGGGAAACGGAACTCGCTAGCGACGTTGCGTGGATGAGTTTGCTTTAGGCTGGGACAAGCCTTGTCTTTGCGTAACGGGCTTCTGGGTGCGCCCTGGCCGGCTGCGTTCGCGCGGGAGTTGGTCACATGGGCCACCCGGGCCCCCTGAGCGCACGCGCTGCCCGCCGGCCTGCCCCGCGCACCTGCAGGAGGCCCCGGTGCGCTCGGTCCCTCCCTCCCTCCCTCGCTGCGCTGCGAAGGGCGCGGGAGAGGAGGATTCTAGCAGCTCTGAATCACTTTCCCACAGCCTCTGCGTGGGGGAGCGCTTCCTCTGATGCACGCCCTATTTGTACTTCCTGAGTGCGCGTGCACTGCGGGCCCTGCTCGCCGCAGACTCGCCCGAAATAGCAGCGCGCGGGCCCGGCCCCCCGCGCCGCCCGCAGCATCTGCCTCCCCCTCCCGCCTCGTGGGCAACTGGGCGCGGCTGAGTCACGGTGACACTGAGTCACTCGCCAGCGTCAGGAAATGCCTTTTTTAGACTTCCAGTTTGAAATGGAGCAGCAGATGACTTCTTAAATTCGGTTTTATGTTTTATCTCCAGTTTCCCTGGGGGGCAGTTCCTGCTTGTTTCACGTTTCCCCACAGACTTGCTGCTTGGGGCAAGTGTCGCCCCACCTGTACCTAGGCGTTCTGCCTTAAGGGATATTCATTTATCCGACGCAAATGAGAACATTCTGCAGACTGGTTTTGAAGCAGGCTTCGCTAGACACGCCCATGCAACAGCGTGTATTTGCACGTGGGTGGACGGCTTGTGATCTGTGACGCGTTCCCAGGACAGACTGCAGGTGGCACCCCGGGGCCCCGATTGTGAAGTTCCACCGTTGCAGAATGGCTTAGGTGCAATTTCCAGCGGCATTGTCCTTTTTAATTCAGTGTTGACCAAGACTACCCTGAAGCAGGTTACTAGGTGCTAATTAGGGTCTATGGCCAGGTCCATGCATTTTTTTTTTTTTAACGGAAAAACTGTGTTGGAAACAAAGTGGACGGAGAATTATTCCCAATATACTAAATGAAGCCTTTCACCAAAGTTCACAAATATGAATTATAACAGTAAAAATACAATGGAAACACACATTTTTAAGGAATTCAAATGGGCATCCGTCGTACTGTATGAGTCCTTACTGGCATTGGGGTTTCTTCTTAAAGGAAGAAGCCCTCCTTGGCACTTAAAGAAATCTGACCTCTAGCGCCCTGTGCCTTCCACCCTGTCACTGCTAACAGCTACTGCCACACATTTATCAAGTATAGGAAGGACTGGGAGCCTCACCTTGTAGCACAGAGGGTGAGTGTTTCTGGAACACGTAAGGAGCTGAGGTTGGGAATGTGGTGAGGGGATTGCCCTCAGAAGCATAGGAGTCCTGTGAGGATGGCTTCTCAGCTTTGCTGGGGTAACAGGACACATTGGCTGAGACTTCCCCCATTGTCCGACCTCCTAATTAGAGCCCCAGCCGAAGACAAAGAGGCCACAGTGCCTCCAATTCTGAGAGCTGCCAGCAGTTGGGGGCAGGGTTTCCATTCTGCTCAGAGCCCAGCTCTGTCAGTCACCCCAGCCCTCTCCAGCCCACACCCATTTCTGGAAGAAGAGAGGAGAGGAGAGTGGGGGGAGAAGGCAGGAGACCCCAGTCTACGGGGGTCCTGTGCTTTCCCCTCTGGGAGGGGACATCTTGCTTGCCAAGTTTTCTGCCCCCATGCTCCAGGACCATGGGAATAGCTCAGACTTTTTGGGTGTCTTCTAAAGGGGGAAGCATGGCATCTCTAGCCCTGGCTCGTGTCCCCCCACACCCATCTGAGGGAGCAGTGCAGAGCTGGAGGAGCAGGGCACACCCACAGCTTTGGGGGCCCAGGGCTGTGAGCTTTGTCTGTGGGCCTGTGGGAGAGAGCTTGGCTTGAGAGTCTTCTCTGGGGAGAGGAGCCAGCTCTGAGAGCTGTGAGGCATGCTTTGGGGTATGAAAGGAAAATTAATATTGGGACCCTAAAATCATTAAGCTAAAGGGAAAAGTCAAGCTAGGAACTGCTTAGGGCAAACCTGCCTCCCATTTTGGAAAGGCTAATCAGCAACTCAACAGAGTGCAACCATGCGTCTCTCACCCACCTGTGACCTGGAAGCCCCTTCCCTGCTTCAAGTTGTCCGTTGTTGCTGGATGGAACCAATGTGCATCTTACCTATATTCATTGATTGATGTCTTATGGCTCCCCAGCCACCTTGGGCACATGTCGTCAGGACTTCCTGAGGTTATGTCACAGGCATGCATCCTTCCCTTGGCAAAATAAAATTCCTAAATTGACAAAGACCTGTCTCAGATATTTGGGGGTTCCCAGGGCGCAGGGACTGAAGCCAGACGGAGAGAGGAGTTAAGGGGTGGAGGGCCTGGGGAAATCTCATCTGCAGACACTCCCTCCTCCCACTGCAAGAAGAACACCTGGGGACCACAGAAGGCTCAGGGCAGTTTGGGGAGGGCCTGTACTTCCACAGCTCAGCTGTGAAAGGCTGGTCCTCTCTCCCTTACCCTGCCTGGTGAAATGCTGGTCCCCTCTCCCTCACACTGCCTGGTCCTCAGCTGGGAGGAGCAGGATCAGAGGAGGAGGAAGGAGAAAGATGCAAAGAAAGGCTCTGCCTGCTTCCTGTCCCTCCAGCCCAGAGTTCTTGTTTATTTGTTTGTTCTATATGCTGTGGCAATTCAATAGAGTCTATGGAAATCTTTTAGAAAAAAATGATTATCTTAAAAAGGCATGTGCCAAAATGCATAGTATTATAAGAAAGAAAGAAAGAAAGAAAGAAAAATGAAAGAAAGAAAATGACTATATTAAAATGCACTTGTCAAAATATAAAAAAATTGTCAATATAGCAATGTACTTATTTCTTTATTGATACATTAAATAATACCATCTAGAAGGGGATGCATTTTAGAATACTGCTGAGCATAAATAATATTTCATAATACCTGAAATTATTGTAATATTATGTCTATTTTTTCTATTGGTGACAAAGTCTCAGATACTGCTAATAGTGGTTTGTGGCCTTTAGTGATAATCAAAAGAAACGCTACGTTGCAGAAGGTTGGTGAAAGTCAACATGTGCTGTATCCCTATCCAAGTTCATGGATGCTGGACTCCGGGGGAGCTGAATCTGAGGGTCCTTGCAACAAGAATGGGCACCCAGCCCAAGAATGAGCAGGGCCTGGGGTCTGGGGGTGTTGGATGGCCCAAGAGGATAGCTTTATCTAGACAGGACTGGACTTTCCCTTGTCCCTAAAAGGCATCCGAAAGCTCAGGGATCTGCCCAAGCTAGTGATAAGGGATAGGAATGATCACTTAGCACAGTGCGGTCTGCACTGAGTGCAGGAAAGTGAACACTTTGCGTCCACATTCTCTGTGGAGTTCACATGGAGCTCTTAGACGTCTGTTTCAGTGTATTCAACAGAAACATATGGGCTTTGAAACCGGACTGCCTGTGTTTGAATTTTAAATAATTTGGACATTTACTTACTCTGAACTCAGTTTCATCACCTGTAAAACTTTGCAGGGTTGTGGATAAATTAGATGACCCATGTAACGTTCTTAGGACGGAATGTGACAAGAGTTTGAACGTGGGCACCTGGGCAGTGTGACTCCCCCCACAGGATCCTTCCCCCATGGCCTCTCTAACTCCACGAGGGTCTGTGGGTTAAAGAAGAATCAAAATGAGCCTTACGATTTCCCGGCAGATGTGATCGTTCATTTCCCATCATGTTGCCATTGGTAGCAAACTGGTTATAAATAGAAGGAAACTCATGTTCTCCTTGCTGTATGATCCCTGTGGCTCATATGACACAATGTCCCAGGGAAGCCAACCTTCGTCACTACAAAATAGCTTCCTAAATAGGCCAGCAGGCATTGTTAGCATCCTAATAGGCTCTGTTGATGAAGTCATCCTTATCAGGTAGTATTCCAGGAGCTTTGGGTGGCATAATTGAAACACAGCCCAGCAACAGTCCATTTTAATTATCACTACGCTGAGCCCTGACTTAGAAATCTTGACTCCTCTGAATGTCCAGCTTTGTAACTTTGTGAGACAAGGACAGTAACACCTGCATGACCTGTTAATTTCCCCAGTTGTTTTGCATGAGTTATATTAAGGAAAGCCTCTCTGAAGATGCTAAGAGTTCCAAGTTGCTGCTCTGTGTCTCAGGTATTTATGCAGGAACATGGTGCGAACACCAAACACAGCCCACTTATTAATACTTGGTGCTTTATTTTGTTTTACTTTAGTTATTTAATGATAGATTCCTTGTTCCACTTTTGCATTCAATTTCACTCCCTCCTTTCCAAATGGGACAGTTCTGTTTAATTGAACACAATTATATGAAAAACGCTTATCACTTTAAAAAAATTAAAAATCATTGCTTCTCTGCTAAGATCAAGTGCAATATCTGTTCTTATCAGTTTAAAAATTAACCAAAAAGTATAAGAATTACACTTTTGTAATAAAAGTATAAGAAAATTTTAAGAATTATAAATAAAAAAATAAAAAATCAGGCAATTTCAAATAACCAGTTTTTCAATCACACTGAAACTCATTTTCAAAGCAAGACGCATTCTAACAGATCTCCCAAATGAAAATGACAACTTGTGACACATCCCATGTCCTTGCGCCCCGGCCACCCAGGGAATAGAGCTGAGTTCTGCTCCTGGGGCTTCAGGCTCCCTGTGCCCCAGCCACCCAGGGAATGAGAGCCGAGTTCTGCTCCTGGGGCTTCAGGCTCCCTGCCTGACTTTGTTTTGAGCGACTGGTCTTTGTATGGGCCTTGATCACCGCGTCAGACATGAGAATAAATGTCTGAATATCTGTATCCGTTAGCCTTGGTTGAACCACAAACCAACCCAAACATGGCTCAAACCGTTTTATCTGCCGACAGTTGTGTGGATGTGGGCAGGTCATTTGAGCTGGGCCCCCCAGGATGGCCCTCCGTGGTGCTGGCTCATTCAAGTGCCTAAGTCAGCGGATGGTCAGGTGCCTCACTTATGTCTGGTGCTGGCTGAGGGGCCGGAGGTACGAGCTGCTCATTGCCCTGCAGGGCAGCCTGTTCCTGTCGTGCCGCACGGTCACAGAGTTCCCAAGAGCAGCAGCAGAGACGCCTCGTGCAAATGCGCTTTCTTAGCCTCTGCTGATGTCACTTTGGCTGATGCCACGCTGGCCAAAGGACAGCCCATGGCCAAGCCCAGATCCAGGGCTCGGTCCGTGAACTCCACCTCTTGAGGCAGGGACAGGGGCTGCACAGTCACATGGCAAAGAGATATGAATATAGGCACAGAAATAAGGTATTGTTCTTGTCATCTGCCATAATGTCCTTACCATAATGTTGAAGATTGATCACACATTCCTAAAAGAGAAATAGAATCATGTAACTCTAACCTTTCACAATATTATTGGCATTTTACTTGACCTTCTAGACATAAAATGAAATTCTAATTCCCAAGAGATTTTTTTCCCCCCAATATTTAACATTTTTTTTCTGGGCTAGGTTTTTCTCCAGCCTCCCCCTCTCCTTTACTACCAGGTTATTGAAGCTGTTCTTTTAAAACTACAAGGAAGAAGAAACGGAGTGGGCTCGGGAAATGTTGAAAAAGCAGCGCTCCATTCATCATAGCACATGCTGAAGAGACCAGCTCTACATGACATTGCCAGAATTTCCGTCACAGGGGGAGGGCGTGTGTCCTACAACCCCAGTATTTAACTAAAAAGCACTTCTGTGTATGAGCTTTAGGATGAGACAGAAAAGGAGTGGTGCCGGTAGGGTCTCCCCTCCCTCACCCTGCCTTCTCCTTCCAAATGCAGCTCTGTCTTTCCTGGGCCGGGATGATATGGAACCGTCACATGTGAGGGTTTCTAAGGGGGCGTTGTGAGGTGTCATCATTAGCAACCAACACTGCCGTTCTCACCAGTGTGAAACAGGCAGCCCCCGCCGGGGGCAGGCCCTCTTCCCCCTGTGCCCCGGCCTCCCTGGCTCCAGGCGTCCTGACTCCAGCTGAGAGCCTTTGCGGAGCTCTGGGTCCTGTCCAGCTGAGCTCCCCCGGGGGATGGTGAGCTTCTGCCTCACTTCCCGCAGCCTCTTGTGGACTCGCAAGTCACATCTCTGCCACTCTTCTTAGAGATGAGCCTACGCACTCATTTTCTTTTTTCCTCTGGACAAAGGAAGAAGCTTTTGAAAATCAAACTGACGGATGAGAGGGTGAAATCCACTGAGTGGGCCGTGGAGAACAGCTGTGTTTGAGAGGCAGCTCAGCGATGTGAATGAGGCCAGGAGGAGCCATGAAGACGGCAAGGCCTGTGGGCCCCCCGATAAATGATGGCACTGAGCAATTGGCAGGACTGTGGGGGATGGGAGGGGTCCCTAGGCCCCCCCTCTCTGCTCCTGTCTGTGTAATTAACAGCCTGCCTCTGTCGGGGGCTCAGCCTTCAGTGCTCTCTGCTGCAGCTCTGGCCAGCGAGGCCTGGAGGGGTGCTCCTTCACCTGCCCTCTTCTAGTTTTTCCTGTGCCTGCCCCGTGAGCCGGGAGATGCATTCACAGCTGCCTTTTTTGATGTCTACCTTTAAAAAGAGGCATTCCTCTGTGATTGCTTGGGGTCCTGTGGTTTACTGAATAAGATTCAGCGTGGGGGAACCGTAGACTATTCCTGAGAAGCTCAGTTCCAAAAGGAAAAGGAAAATGCTGACTGGGATTCCCTGATAGGCATTGATTTGCTTAACTGCTGTCTCCATCCACTGATAACTGGAGCTTTTAGAAAGGCATCCTCTGTGGCCCAGCACCAGCTTCTCTGCGCACTGTGTGCCCTGGGAGGTGGCCCGTGCTGCAGAAGCAGACACCATTGTGGCTGGGTCCAGTGGGGTCCAGCTAAGAGGCTGGATGGGGGGCAACAGCAGGAGGAGGAGGACAGAGGGAGGTGTTTACTCCGGTTCTCCTGTTAGGGCCCCGTGGGGGTGTTTGCTGGGTTTTTCTGCTGGCAGGTGCAGCTCTGGTCACCACCAAACCTTCCCAAACTATGGGGCTGCTGGCCAGGTGAGGCGGCTCAGGCCTGTAATTCCAGCACTTTGGGAGCCCGAGGTGGGCGGATCACCTGAGGTCGCAAGTTTGAGACCAGCCTGACCAACATGGAGAAACCCCGTCTCTACTAAAAATACAAAATTAGCCGGGCATGGTGGTGCATGCCTGTAATCCCAGCTAGTCGAGTGACTGAGGCAGGAGAATCGCTTCAACCCAGGAGGTGGAGGTTGCAGTGAGCTGAGATCATGCCATTGCACTCCAGCCTGGGCAACAAGAGCAATACTCCATCTCAAAAGAAAACAAACAAACAAACAAAAACTCTGTGGCTGCCCTCTGGTGCCATGGGCGAGACTTCTCCCCCACTTCCTGCAGCCCTGAGGTGGCCTGGTGACCCCTGGGCTAGTGGACTAAACTTTACTGGTTTTCCTAAACCCAGCCCCCATCCTGGTAAAATGTCCCTTCATCCTAAGGTCCTTAATGTCAGCTGTTCGCTGCAGCATCCTGGCTCATGCATAGTTGGGAGACAGAAGCCAGCAACAACGAGGGTGATTATAACAGACCACGACTAAGGAGGGAACAGAATACTCAGTGACCCCAGTCCCGCACAGGCGCTGATCATGGGCCAGGGAGCGCGCACTGACGCGCTGTAGGGAAATGCATCAGGATTGGTGGGAGATTTCCCACTGGAGTCTTTTTGTCACGCGGTTCTCCCAGTGCTTCCCTGTATCCCCAGTTCCAAATGATCTTCAGTGGGGAGAATTTGTCTGTGCGGTGTGTGTGTATGTGTGTGTGCGTGAATACCTTAATACTTCTGGAAACATCCTTTGAACCCACTGTTTTCATCTATACACATATCACCTGTTTCATGGCTAGGACTTGGTAGGATTAGGCATACATGGGCCAAAGGTAACTTCGGTCAGACCCTGTTTAATTATAAAATGACAGAGTAAAAATAGATCTAATATGTTAAGGGACATGCCTTAAGCTTATCCAGCCTGAACAACATTAATGATAAGTAGAAACAAGCCAAGGAAGAAAACCTTTTGAAGTAGCAACAGAGGGGAGGGGGTGGGTGTTGGCTGCTACTGAGTTGAGGACAGAGCCGTTCCTCTTACTGATGTGCTTCTCCCTGGAGGTGGGTTGGGGTGCATGTGGTGTGCGCGGGGTGGATCCCCACACTGGTGCCAGGACTGCCAGAGTGTGTGTTGGTGGGGAAGAGAAGGAAGGGAGAGGAGGATCTAGTGTCCGCTGTGCTGATTTTTTTGTGGACATGGAAATAAGAAGGCAGAGAAGATGTCTCAGTCTTTTGTAGGAGAGCTCACCCTCTCCTGGTTAGTTAGGGTCAGCCACACCGCATCCGGATCCTGCCAGAGCTTGGAATGCCCAGAAGGCTGGCGGCGACGCGGTGCTGGACACTCCCACCACGCCGGGCTGCTGCGTTTGGGGCGGCGGGATCCACAGAGCGGCAGAAGATGTGGTGAGAAGAGACCCTGGGGGAGCCACAGAAGCCGAAGCGCCTCCCTCCCCCACTCCCTGCACACCCACCCCTTAGCTGGGAGCGCCTAACATGCAGCCAGAAAAAAAAAAAATGTGGAAGGCCGGTTCACATCTACTGGCTAGAGAGGAAAATCCTCGGGGATGTTGGTTTCGCCTATGTGCCCATGTTCACTTGCTGGGGCCGCTGAAACAAAGTGCCACAAACCGCCTGGCTGAAAACAACAGGAATTTGTGTCTCATCGCTCCGGAGGCTGGGATTCTACGATCAAGGTGATGTCAAGGCCAGGCTCTCTCTGAGGCTCGGGGGGTAGAATCTGTCCTGCCTCTTCCTGGTTTCTGGTGGAGCCGACGGTGCCCGCGGACCCTCCTGCAGGCTTGCAGATGCATGGCTGCCACCTCCGCCTTCACTGCACACCGGGTTCAAGTGTGACTCGGTCTTCACGCGGCGTTTCCCTCTTTTCATAAGGACAACAGTTGTACTGGGTGAGGGGCCCCCATTCCAATGCGACCTCGTTCTAATTAATCACACCCACAAGGACTCTATTGCCAAATACGGTGCCATTCTGAGGTCCTGGGGGTTAGGACTTCAACATCGTTTTTGGAGAAAACAACTCGACCTTTATGCCCAAGGGAAATGGTTTCATTTTTAGCAAGTGGACGTTAGAGTTCGCTACTCGAGGCATTTTTCTCAAGGATTTCTAACGATAGCTCATGGTATAGGTTGCATTTATTTTTCACCATAATGATTTTTAAGACGTCAAAGCCTTGGCCCAACGACATGGGTGAGTGTGTTTTCACTGTGAGAAAGTATTCTGTGCTGCTTTCAAATGTCTGCAGGTTTATTTTTAGCTGGACAGGAAATGCATCTTGCGCTCATGTTCATTTGTAGGCTGCCCCTTTTTTGGAGGAATGTTATTGTTAGAAAAGCACGTTCAGTGTGGAGATGAGTTTGGATTGAGCACCACGCAAGTCTAAGTTATAATTATACTACTCTCTGCTATAGATTTTTCAAAATAATCTTTCTGTTCATCAGAATGTGAAACCTTTCAAATAACGGCTCCGTTTGTTATTCACAATGCCCCAGCGCAGCAGCTGCCTTGTATTTAAGTGAAGGGTCGAGAGGTTTCGATTTAACCTGGGGGTTGAATTGAAGGTTTCGATTTAACCTGGGGTTGAATTGAAGGTTTCGATTTAACCTGGGGGTTGAATTGAAGGTAGCGTGTCCACGTAGTGAGATGTAAAGTGAAAAATAAAAATATGTAAAAGTGCTGTGTTGTGACCACATGATAGCAGAGCCATTCTTATTTGTTACAACCAAACATCCAGTTGTTTCAAAGGGAGGGGAAAGAGTTCAATCCAGACCTTACCTAAATTTTTCATTGTTTCAGCAAAGGGATCTGTGACTGGGGGAAGTTTAACTCCTAAGTAGGGGACCTTTCCCTCAGACAAGCTGCTCGTATTTGTCGCTGGCGTCAGGGATAAGCTAGTGTTTCAGAAGAGAGCGAGGTAATTCCATCCTAATGCCGTAATGAGGGTGACAGTGAGGTAGAGGAAACGGTGGGACATTCCACCTAAAAATAACCATCACGGTTATATTGGCAGGTGGCTGTGATCTCCATCTCCAAAGGGGGGACCTTGGTGGGGGGAGGTTCTTTGGCCTTCCTTGGTGGGATTGCCTGGGAAAAGTGATCATTTCACGGAATGGTGTATGTTTCTCCATCTGCTTCTTTGAGAGACTCCTGAATGAATAAAGCTATCACTCTCACACCCCAAACCAACACTTTAGCCCTCTGTTGAAATACGATTTAAAGGATGCATGACCAAACACACTGAGTCGCAACAAATAGCCTAGATTTCTTTCTGCTGTGCCTTGAGTGATGATTGCAAACACCCCAGCCTTTCACGTTGGTAAGGGCCGCTCTCAGGTTCACTAGTATATCGGCTGGTGACCACTGATTAAGGTGCCTGCTGTGAGCTGGGTGCTTAGCACCCGTGTGGTGCGTCCCATCTCATCTAACCCTTGCTACAACAGCCAGATGAGCTACAACAGCCAGATCGTGCTCCCTATGTCGCCTTTACAGAGAGGTAACATGGTTGTATGGAGGTCAGCAGGATAAACTGTGCGGGGCTTTGACCATCCATGTCTTTGCTTTAGGCCAGAGATCACTTGCAGGTGAATCACCTGCCCCTTCCTTGGGCTTTCTGGAGGGATGGGCAGAGTACAATATTGGGACTACCGCTTCTCTCTGTACAAACAGCCCTCTTCCCATTTTAGGAAGGGAGTTATCTATAGCAGAGAGACTCCCATGAATCAAGGAGCAGCTCAAAGCGAGCTGTCACGTACTTCCAGGGGTCTGTGGATCTTCCACCACTGCTTCAGAGTCTCGGCTCTCCTCCCCTTCGCAGGCTCTGATAGAACCCTGAGGGCCTCACTTCCCTTGCTCCTGGACTTGCAACTAGGAATACATTTAAAAAGTCTCCTCTAGAGGGGCACAATTCCAGCTAAGCCAATCGTCCATACACACCTCTGTGCCTTGGGTTATTGCTTTTCAGCTGCACAGGGCACACCTCATTCCTTGGACGATTACGTGGGGTTTGTTGATGTTGTAATCGATGGTCCATGTGATCTGAAAAGACGGACTCCGAGGGTTAAAGCAGGATGTATCCTTCCACATTTTAATTGCTCCCAAGAATGATCAGATAATTGCCTTCCTTTGAAGGATCCATGAGAATGTGCTGAAGTGTCCCAGCAAAACAAAAGAGAGTCTCTGAGCAGTTTCTATTCTTGTCTGGCTCTGTTGACAGCGATTGAATGCTCTGGGGAAGAGAAAAGGCTGGCAGGGAGCCTGGGCCCAGAGGAACGTGAGGAGAGCCGGGCCCCCTCCGAGAGACGCTAGTGCGCTGTGCTCATTAGAAGTAGAATGTGCCATTTGTGCTGCCTTCTGTGCACTGCCCCTCCTCCAGGGAGGACTTGTTGAAGGCATGAGAAACTATGAAGCCTGAGCCTGGTGCTGGCAGCTGCCACTGTGCGGGAGAGCCTGTCTCCGGGAGCCAGGGCCGGCAGACCTGAGCACACACTTCCTTCCTAGCCTCGTTACAAACGTTCCTGGGAGATGGGCAATTCTAAAAGGCCTGGCTGGCTTTAAATGGAGATTGTGAAAAGGCTAAAGCACTTTTGTGAAGTCAGATGTGACTCATCTCCTGCCTGTCCTTAGGACCTGCTGGTCCAAACAAGTGGATGCATTGGTGAAAAAAAGAAAAGGAAAGAAAACGGAAAAGAAAAGAAAATTCAACCTCAGCATTTGCTTTTGTGGTGGTTTCTATGCTTGATTGTCAAAATTCCTGGGGAGAATTGTCAAAGCAACATTTTCTGGTGTGACCGTGGATTCTGGCTGTGTTCGGGTGTTGGCACCTATGTTTCTAATGGAGAAGATATTTCTTTCTGTGTCCAGGAGTCATGGGTTGGGTGGTCTGGGGATGAGATGATGTCAGGGATCAGGCCACAGGGTGCAAATGCAGGAGGACTTCGACACTGTGGACTCCAAAGTCTGACAGGCAGGCTGGGCACAGGCTTGGCCCAGCACGGTGCCCGAGGTGGACCTCTGTATCTTGGAGAAGATCACCAGGCCCGGTGGTATTTCAGGGTAGTTATAAAGTTAGGCAGTGGGACCAGGACAGAAGCTTCGAGGCTCAAAACAGTGGTTCTATGAGTAGTTCAGTTATGCAGAATCAGGGCCACAGGAAGCTCAGCTTCTGCAAGCTGGTGCTGCCTTCATAAAAAACAGGTCTTTCCAAGGTTCATGGCCTCTGCAGTTGCCTGGGGTGCGCACTGGCTTTTATTCTGATAACTTGTGAGCCTGCCTGTCTCCCTGTGTGTTTAGCTGGCCTTCCATTGTACAGGATTTAGGGTGTGGGGAGGGGTTGGATTCCTGCCCCCAAGTCCTCATCCCTCCCTGGGACTAGTGTCAGGGTCATTGGACTGTGTCTTGGTCGTGTCCACAGACGGCTGTGCATGTGAACAGGTTGACGTAAGGGCACGAGTGCATCTCCTCATTCCTCTTGCTCTCTGAGTTCGGGCAGGAGACAGTGTGTCTCAGGTGGCCCCTTGGCTGTGAGGCTAAGCGTGGAACACACCTGAACTGAGCCCAGCTGACCTCCCCCAAAGCAGAACCGCACTGTCCCTCCTCTGGCCTTCAGTGCCAAAAATGAAGGCTGTAGCCAGATGAAGGCTGCACAGGCAATCCCGACCTCAATGGCGGGGATGGGCTGCTGCCCTCCATCGAAGTAGGAGGGACCTCAGCGTCCATGATGACGCATCTAGTGCAGGGAGGGTGAGGACTGGCAGCAGTGATCTGGTATGCCCCACTGAGCCGCCGAGACTGTTGCTGCTGAGATGTTCAGAATTCATTGTTTTTTGTTTGTTTTTGTTTTTTAGATGGAGTCTCGCACTGTTGTCCAGGCTATAGTGCAGTGGCACGATCTTGGCTCACTGCAATCTCCGCCTCCTGGGTTCAAGCAATTCTCCTGCCTTAGCCTCCTGAGTAGCTGGGACTACAGGTGTATGCCACCACATCCAGCTAATTTTTTTTTTTCCTTTTGGTAGAGACGGGGTTTTACCATGTTGGCCAGGCTGGTCTTGACCTCGTGATCCACCCACCTCGGCCTCCCAAACTGCAGGGATTACAGGCGTGAGCCACCATGCCCGGCCCAGAATTCATTTTATTAAGTAGCACAAATCGATGAATAGAGTGTCTTCAGGTCCTGGGTGAGCCTGGGTTTCATGGAGGGTCAACCAGGAGGTCAGAGGGACCTCAAGATGCAGAACTGGGACTGTCAGGACGGGAGGGTCCTGGCTGTAGAGACTTCAGCAGGAGAAGGACAAGACAGGGAGCCCAGCCAGCCAGGTTTTCCTCAAAGCCCACCAACAGCAAAAGCAATAGCAGCAGCCAAACAGACCTCATCATTCCTGGGGAGTTCCCTTCCGGGGTCCAGCCACCGCCATGCCTGCCCTCCGTCATCTGGGTGGCGTGTGCTGTATTCATATTCACTGTGGGAGGGGGGTGTCTCAGGAACCCCCCTCACATCGCTGTCCCTTTCAATTACCCCCCCATTTGATCTCCCTCTTTGAAGCGGGGTTTTAAAAGCACATTGACAGCACCATTTGGGTGATTGGCCCCGCTATTGCACAAAGGTTTAAGGAGATTAGCTCAGCGCCTAGACAAGATGGGTGGACCTCATGCTCCTTGGCACCCAGTCATTAATCTGTTCTTAGAGCCGCTTCTTCAAGTGGGGGAATGCCTGGAAGACAGGCTGCAGGGGCTCAAATCCGGAGGCCCTTTGTCGGACACACATTCTCAACCGCACTCAGCCTCCACTGTGCACAACAAAAGACATTTTCCTGAATTATGGGAGGCAAAGTCCATTAAGTGCAAAACTACAGTGGAAAAATGGCTTTCACGGTTTCCTGGGAGGTCGCTCCTGTGATTACAAATCCCACGAACTTTCATACATGAGAATTCAGCGATAAATCCTGGATTTCCTGGGGACTGTCTCTTGCTAGTTTTTATAAGTCACAGCCTTCTGGAGTTCACATGGTCTCCCTTGTGCTATCTGCAGCACTTCACCACTTCACGATGCCACAATGCTATCGTGGGCCATTTCTGAGCAAAACAGACACTCTGCAAAAGCGTAGGTTTCCATCCTCGTAAGTCTTATTCCAATGTTGGAGAACCTGCATGCATTTTTTTTTAATATATAAATGCCATGAAAAGAAAATGTGCTGATGAATTGTGTTTCAAAGCTGTTTTTACAAGTCTTTTTGTTGTTGTTGTTGTTTTGAATTCTTAGAGCACTGTCTTGTGTAGACTAAGCTGGGAAGGGTGCTTGTCTTCCCAGACCAGCTCACACAGACTAGAGAAAGCATAACCGCTGAGTCAGGATACCGAATACTGCAGGAACTAACCGCAGTACTGACAAAGCTGCTGTCTGCAGAAAAAGAGTTACACACATCCTCTGGAGCATTTAGGAAAACGTCCTCCTTGTTTCCTTTAGATTCCAGAGTTTCTCCCGGTTCCCCCTCCTCCTCCCTCACATGGCCTTTGCTGGAGAACCTGCATGGAAGGATGGGAGTCAGGAGCAGCGGCTGCTGAGACAGGCGGGGGCAGAGCCCAGGGAACAAGGGGGGCTCCCCCAGCAGCCCCCAGCCCGGCTGAGTGGCACGAGGGGGGCCCTTCTGGGGCTATTGCAGTGGGAAGAGAGATTCAGAATCGCTGGTTCTGATGGGCGCGGGAAGCATGGCTCCCACGCCTATGTGTCAGGGGCTTCCCTGGAAGTGGGATTGGTTGTATGGGGTTTGCCAGCCCCTTGTTGCTGAACAGGGTCGGGCGAAGCTGTAGAAGCTGGGACCTTAGTCACTGGCCCTTTGTCAGAGATTCTGAATGGCAGCCGGTTTCAGGGGTAATCCACAGAAGGCAGTTCCTGGCTCCCACCGGGCTCCAGCACGAGGTCCCTGGGTCCTCCCTGAGTCAACCCTGGGCGGGGGTGTGCTCGCCTTCATGTTCCGCTCTGCTAGAAAGTTTCCAAAGCAGCGCTCTTTGTGTCCCTGCGTTTAAAAAATTCTTTCCTGGAAAAGCTGTTGCAGTTTTAAGCCTTTTTTTCCCGTAAGACCCAACTGTGTGCCCACGGGACTGGACTGCATGGGTGTCTGCAGCCAGCTCCCCGCGGAGTCTTTGTGACCAGTCCAGTTTACACTTGGCTTTTTATTTTCTCAGAAACTGTGGTCTCCCAGGAGTCACGCCAGCTCCAGGAAGGTATGCTGTGTGGGTCGGCGCCACCACGAGCGGGGGCAGGCCCAGACGCCTCTAACCCCCACGGCTCCCTGAGGGTCACCTGCTTTCCACTGGCAATTTGATTTGGCTGACAGCTCAGGGGCCCTTTCCAGTGTCTGTGGGGGAAAATGAGAATCCTTATCTCATCAATTACATGAGGGAGGGCTTTCTATCAGATCCCTCACCCCTTTTACATGTTCTTTAAAATTAGCAGCAGAGATGAGTAAACTGCCGTTAATAACTGAGTGGCTCAATCTCATTGACACGGAATTCCAGACCCCTGATTCTTTTCTGTTATGAGTTGAACTGTGTGTCTCAAAAAGTTCAAGTCCCAAATCGGGTACCTCTGAATGTGGCTTTATTTAAAAATAGAGTCCCTGCAGGTGTAATTCGATGAGGCCATATTAGAGTAGGGTGGATTCTAACCCAGTATAACTGCTGCCCTTACAAAAAGAAGAAAACACCATATGAAGACAGAGACTGGCAGGGAGAGCATGGTGTGAAGATGGCGGCAGAGGTCGCAGACACGCGTTAAGAGCCAAGAACCGCAAGGCTCGCGGGCACCACCAGAAGCCAGGAGGAGGCAAGGCGGGTTCCACCCAGCGTCTTGGAGCATGGCCTTATGACCCCCGGATTTCAGATGTCTAGCCTCAGGATGATGAGACAGTAAATTTCTGTAGTTTTAAGCCACCCAGTGTGTGCTATTTTCCTACTGAAGCTCTAGCAAATGAACATACCGTTTGCTGAGCACACTCACTTCGACCTGGTAGATCCTTTATCCCCCATTTGAAGATCAGAACACCAGCCTCAGAGAGGTTGAGCAGTCTATTCAGCGTCACACAGCTTTCCTGGAGCTGAGAAGTGGTACTTGGGCTGGCTGCTGTAGTTCTGGCCTCATCGTTTTGTTAGTTTTCTGCTCACCAAAAATATACATTCCCCTGGTTTGTGACGCGGGTGATGGAAGGGACCAACAAAATGATTCAACAAAGTTTTGAGGTGTGATTTCCAGACATTAAGAGTTAAAATGAGTTTCGACAAGTGCATACCTCCGTATAACCCAAATCATATCAAAATATGCAACTTTTCCATCACCCAGAGAGTGTTCCCGTCAATTCCAGTCCTTTCACCATTGATCTGACTTTTCTCTCTGACAAATCAGTTCTGCCAGTTCCTGACCTTTGCAGAGGAGGGACTCACTCTATTTGTTTGGATTCTTTGTTCTGCATGGTTTTCAGATCTGCCCATATTGTTAGGTTCTCAGGGAGTTTGTTTCCTTTTATTGCTCTGCAGTTTCATAATATGAATTCACCGCAATTTGTTTGCCCATTCACCTGGTGGTAGACATTTAGGTTATTTCCAGTTTGGGGCTGTTATGATGAAAGCTGCTGTACATAGTCCCGCAGCCTTGTGGCTATTGTTCCATTTGTCTTGGGTAAATACCTAGGAGTGGAATTGTTGGGTCACACAATGCTGGTATAGTTAACTATATGAAGCAACTGAGAACCCATTTACAGAACAGTAAAATCACATGAAGATGAAGGGATGTCTGCTCTGTGACAGCCCCCTCTTCCTCCAGTTGTCACCGGATTTGCAGCTTGGGCTTCAGGCTCAGGTTCTTGGCTTCCCTGGCTCTAAGAATTGAGCAGAGAGCTTACCCTCACGGCGAGTCTTCCAAACAAGCATTTGCAGACCAAGAGAGTGAGCAGCAATGCAGTTCACCGATTGAGCGAAAGTCAGAGCTTCCACAGCACGGAAGGGTGGAAGGGGCCCGAGAGGGTTGCCGCTGATGGCCGGGGCTGCCTGGGCTTCTCTCCCCAAGTAATTCTCAGTTGCCGAGCGTTTGCCCCTAGTCCTGTGTGGGGAGGGGGCTTGTGACCATGAGTCACCTAATCTCTCCTTCTTGTGGTTGTTTCCTCGTTTCTATTGAACTTGCAAGGAGTGTCGGAATGCGGTTGAGCAGCTGACTGATACTTTGAGCACAGCCTCCTGATATGGTTGAAGTACCCGTGTTGACCTTTTCCCATGCTAGAATTTCCACAAGATTCCCCATTGACCCAAAAGGTTTTACTCCCTCACTGTGGCGCAGGCACAGTCTAATCATGGTGAGAAAGTTCAGTGGCTGCATTTGGCTTGGTATCTTGCCGATCTGCAACCACACACGGACAGGTCCACGCAGGTGCTGGCTTTCACTGCCATGTTTCATAGAAGTATCTAGACTTACATATTAGAGTCGCTGGAGAGACAAAGCCAATATGGGAAAACTTTATAAATGCAGTTTTACTTAAAGATAGAATTTACTTAAATATAGGATTTGTACCTAAACATAGAATTGTTTTACTTAAATGTGAAATTTGTTTTACTTAAATATATGTTTGTTTTTATGTATAGAAGTTACTTAAAATATAGAGTCAATTTTCTTGATTTTAAAAATAGCCAGCTCATTTCTATAGAATTCACAGATCACAGAAAGCTACCATTAGAAAATAACATGGATTTAGGGAGCTTCTTGGAGTTTCAATTTTCAAGCACATTCTCAGAATGGGCAGTTTCTTCCACATTCGATCTTACAGAAGTCTGTGGAGAACAACAGAATAGAGAAGAGCAGGTCCATCTCTAAGGAGCCTGGCACAGCTGCTAGTGGGGGGGGGAGGGGAGAAAGATGGAAGAGAGCAAAGGAAGAGACGTGGGGAGCCAGCGGGAGCAGCAGCGGAGGGTGGGGGGGTGGGGCAGCCAGCGGGAGCAGCAGTGGGGGGGGGGGGGGCGGGGGGGGGGGGGCGGGGGGGCAGAGCGGAGGGCCAGGGAGAACGAGACAAAATCCAAGAGAGAAGAGGGGAGGAGCAGAAGACACAGATGCTGTGGAATAGAAGAACATAGCATGCTAGTGAAATGCTCACAGAAGGTGACTCACAGAGACTGGGTGAACATCTCAGGTGGATGCCACATACACGTGGTAGATGGCATGGCTTGCCCCTCATCGTGTCAGGGACTGATCAGTGGACACAAGGGTCTGCCCTGCACACACCACAATGTGTGCACAGTGTGGGGTGAAGTGAACGTCCACAGCAGGGGGCCGGGTTTCATCTTCAACTTTTCTGATGACCTATTCTTGATTGGGAAACCCAGCATCTCTCTGATGCCGACTGCTCTGGAGATAAACAGTCCACAGAACACAGAAGGCCCTGATTAAGTGTTCCATTGCAAGGTGGATTGTTGCCCCTTGGGTAACTGTGTGTCCCCGGGGAAGGCGGAGCGCTTGAAAGGGACCTTGGCTTGCAGTGCAGCAGGGCTGGCCCTGAGCACTGACTCTGTCATAACTAACTGCGACCCTGGGGCTGTGTCTCTGCTTCTCTATGCCTCAGTAGGCCCCTCTATGAAATGGGCATTATAACCATGGAATATACAACATAACACAAACCACGGAGCCCTGTCCCCAGTGCACAAGGCATGCTCCAAGGACACCAGCTGTTATTATCAGTACCTCTCTTGACTCTTATTATCATGAAAGGAGTAGCAGGAACACTTAGCACTTAGCTACAAAGGATTCTATCTTTAGAAATGTTGCATTATACAGGGTAGGTCTATTTAAGGTCGGGAATCTACCAGCTGTGACCTAAACTTGTTTAACCTGTTATTTATTTTGTAAACCTATTAACATAAATGTTTGAATAGGTAACATTCTTATGGCTCAAAAATACATAAGAAGTAAGACATTGAGAAATGGCTCGTGTTCCATTCACCCACCTCCTGCTTGCATCGGTCCCCACCTCCCTAGAAAGCCACGATCATTTGTTTATATGCTTCTGGTCTGTATTAATGCATATGAAATAAATACATTTTTATTCTTCTTTCTCGAGTTTTTTAGACAAAAGATTGCATACAATTCACACGTCTGGCATTCCTTTTTTTATTATTAATGTATTCTACCTTGGAGATCTTTAAACGCCAGTGTGCCTAGAATTTGCTCCATTCTTTCATTACGGTTGCACGTGTTGCATTCTATGGGTGTACCACACTCTCACTTGTCCTCTTTTATGGACTCTTGAGTTGCTTTTCTAACATTTCACCGTAGATAACCCTATGCAAATATATCTGTAGGGTACCTTCCCAGAATGAGTCAAAGAGTATCAGCATTTTAAATTTTTTTTTTTTTTTTTTTTTTTGTGATGGAGACTCGCTCTGTTACCCAGGCTGGAGTGCAGTGGTGTGATCTTGGCTCACTGCAAACTCTGCCTCCCGGGTTCAAACAATCCTCCTGCCTCAGCTTTCCGAGTAGCTGGGACTACAGGCACACGGCACCACGCCCAGCTAATTTTTGTGTTTTTAGTAGAGACGAGGTTTCGCCGGGATAGCCAGGCTGGTCTCGAACTCCTGCGTTCAGGTGATCCACCCGCCTTGGCCTCTCAACGTGCTGGGATTACAGGTGTGAGCCACCTCACCCAACCTAGCATTTTAAATTTTGATAGATATTGTACATTTTCCCTCTAAGATGGTAGCAATTTACATTCTCATGAGCAGTACACAAAAATGACGATTTCTCCTCAGCCTCAAGAGGGTGTACTATTAAACTTACAGAAATGAGTCTAGGTCAAAACTACCTCATTTTTGTGTCATTTGCTCTGAGTGAAGTTGAGCATTAATCTAGTAAAGGATCCTCTAATTTTTCTCTCTCAAAACTCTTGTTAGTGCCATTTTCATACTCTTTATTGGGTTGTTAGTCTTTTTAAAAGTAATTTTGAAAATATCTGTAATGAAAATTACATAATTTCTCTCCTTTTGTTTATGGTATTTTAAAATTATTTCAATCAATATTCCATGTTGGCATGTAGAATTCCTAATATGAATTCAAAGCTTTCACCTTTTTAAAGCTTTCTCTATATTGAATCACTATTTTGCAAGGTCTGCTCTACCCCAAGGCCGTGGAGGAATTCCCTGACGTTTCCACGGGAAATGCTCATGGTTTCCCCATTGACATTTGGGTCTGCAGTCAGTGGCATGCCCACAAGGGCCTGGAATCAGCCACGGTGGAGAATTTTTGCCATGAAATTTGGCAAATGCCACATTATCTATGTTTTTTTTATTTATAGAGAGCCCTTTAGTAAGCACTTGTGAGGACACTCCTACCTTTCATGGACTTGAATTTTTGACCAGATGTCTATCACTTCGCCACTGCAGGGTTAGTGTCTCCCTGGGACAGAAGCAGTCAAGGGCAGGCACTGAATCCATGCAAGGCTCGACAGGCAGCCCTACTCCCCCCACGAGCTCCAGCAGGAAGCCTGCAAGGACCCATTTTCCCCCATTTTCCACGGAGCTGGACTGGAAGCCCAAGCCGGTTCTAGCCAGCACGGGCAGTGGGAGGTTGGGGGTTGGAGGGCCTTCCACAGATCTGCTGGATGCTGGGGCCCAGAGCATTGCACTCCTGTCAGTGACAATGCTGTGAAAGGGGAATATCGGGGGTGCATCTATCACCTCAGAGAAAAAGCATGAGTGTAATAGTGGAGGAAAGTTTGACCTTAGTATGACAAATTGTTTAGTTTTTTTTCAATTATTTGAGAGACCTAGATTTTCTTTAATGTTCAGGTAAGTGGGGACCAAGGAGGCAGCCCGGATGGTAGCAGCCACAGGTGTTGAGAAGGGCTCAGGTCCCAGGCCATGCATGATGGCTCACGGCTGTGCTCATAGCACTTCGGGAGGCTGAGGTGGGTAGATCACCTAAGGTCAGGAGTTCAAGACCAGCCTCGCCAACGTGATGAAACCTCATCTCTACTAAAAATGTGAAAATTAGCCAGGAGTGGTGGCGCACACCTGTAATCCCAGTTACTCGGGGGGCTGAGGCGTGAGAATTGCTTGAGCTTGGAATGTGGAAGTTGCAGTGAGCCAAAATTGTGCCATTGCACTCCAGCCTGGGTTACAGAGCAAGACTCTGCCTCAAAAACAACAACAAAAAGAAGGGCTCAGGTTCCCCCCCATTCCTGCTCGGTACCCAGTACCTAGTTCCATGGGAGACAGCTGGGATGGCCTCCCATCTCCTCTCTTTCTGTGCTTGCTATAGATCAATCAGGGGTCATTTAGTGGCTGTTTTTCTTCATATTTTATTTAAGCCAAATTCTTAAATAAACATACCTTGAGGGGGCAGGCAGATAATACCAGTCAGACTTTCTGGAAGTCCTGAAATTTTCTAGCAATGGCCCTATGTGGAATTGTGTTCAACAAAATATTTTTTAAAAATCAGAGTAATTCTCATAGAAATAGCCATTGACTTATGTTCATACAAAAGAATTTTGCCTCTAATTTTATTTCCTTTATTTCTTTTTTCTCTTTCTGCCTGACTCGTCTGCTCTCCATGCCCCAGAGGAAAACTCCTTACATTTCTTCCCTTAAATAGAGACTCTCCTGGGTAACTGAAGGACAAAGGGGAAAGCTCATAGTAAGTAATATGAAATGAACCCTCAGGTGGTTCAGCAGTCATGTCTCAGGGGTATTTAAAGCTCACCTGGGAAGAGTGTTAGATGCCATAGAGGAACTTCCCCCCAAGGGCAGGGAAGTGTCAAAGTGGCCCCTCGCTCCGCTCCCTGGGTCCCTACCATACAGGATGTTGCCTCACCTTGGGGGCCCAGCATGGGCTTTCCTGCCTCTGAGCCTCTCTCCCTGCTGCCCTTTCTGCCCAGCCAGGACAGCCACCCACTGCCAACCTGAGCTCGCCTGTCATCATCTGTCTGGGGGGTCCTATTCCCCACCTGGCCTTCTAGGCTGTGTTGTTTCCCAGTTCTGCTCCCACAGCACCTTTGTTTATTTCTGTGAAAGCACCATCCCATCTCATGTAACACTCATGCCCTGAATAGCATGTCCTATTGCCGTGTGCTATGGCCTTGTTTATTTCTGTGAAAGCACCATCCCATCACATATAACACTCGTGCCCTGAATAGCATGTCCTATTGCAGTGCGCTATGGCCTTGTTTATTTCTGTGAGAGCACCATCCCATCGCATGCAACTCGCCGCCTGCATCCATGTCCTATTGTGGTGCACTGTGAATTTCTTGAAGAGTGGGCCAGTCTTATCTTTTAAAAAAACTTCCTTTGACTCCAGCTAAATGAACATGGAATATTCAAAGCAGATGTTGAATGCATGAGTGTGCATGTGACACACCACACACACACACACACACACACACACACAGCCTTTCATAGCGCATATCACCTTGTCTTTATTTAAAACATTTAGATAAGTCTGCTGAAATCATGCTCTGTTTTCCCCTATGTTTTCTTCCTTGTTTTGCAATCCCCTTGTCTACCAAGGATCCCGTGAAAAAAAAAAAAGTCTTTCCCTTGGGTAGTGCTCGTATTAGCTTTCTGTTGCTGCTGTGACACATTGCCACACACTCGGTGGCTGAGAACTGCACGGACGCGTTGCCTTCCAGTTCTTGAGTTGTGAGTCTACCGGCCTGGCTGCCCTCCGTTCTGGAGGCTCAGGTGGGGAACCGCGTCCTTCCCTTCCCAGCCTCCAGAGGGCGACCCCGCTCCTTGGCCAGGCACAGACCTAGGCGAGCGCCTGGCTTAGGAGCCCTTGAGCGGAGTCCCAGAAGGAAAACCTGCTCTTAGCTGGTACAGGACCAAACGAGGGCAGAGGAAAACACACACGCGCAAAATGAAATGGAAATGGATAGACGTTTCCCATTAAAAAATCACTGTGTTTTCACCTATATCTTCAGTATCTGTACCTTTTTTTCTAACAGAAAACAAAATACAAAACTGAACAGAAAACAAATGTGAATTTCTTAAAAAAGCAGTCGACTTATCACAAACATACGTATGTTATGCACTAGCAAATATATGTAAGTGTATTTTTGTTAGTGCAAATTATGTTAAACAACAGAAGGAAATACTTCGATTCTTCATGGGCTTCTGTAAAGCACAAACTGACTGGGACTGTGGGTGCTCTACCATTTGCACACATTTGAACATTGTGATTGGATCCGGTTGGGTTTCTTATGTTGCCTCTGTTGCTTTTCTGACGCAGGATCTGCAGCTGCATCTGCTAAATGCTGAACATCTCAGGAAACTCCCTTCTGACTGTGGCAGCCGAATTCACTGGGAGCCACAGCAAGGTTCAAGGTGCTTTTCTCCTGTTGGGCAGTCTCCGCCCTGCCTGCACCTTTTGGTGCTGGCCACGCCCCACAGAACACAGAGCACACCTGTCCCTCGTGGTGTTCCGGGATGTCCTGGGGACGTCCTTGGAGTGTCGGTGGACGGATCAACCCTGTTACCATGCCTGCTTCTCCTCAGCCGGAGGGAGACCCCCGAGGTGCAGAGGAATGAGCGGAGTCCAGCGATGGCCTGAGTAAGTCGCTGGCCTCCTGGGCCTCAGCCTGTTTGCTAATAGAGGAAAAGTGCTGCCCTGGACACCTCATGTGACAGGATTGGAAGGGATAATGGTCATAATATATAGTCTTCTTATAGAGTGGCAGAGCAATCTCAGATTCTTTAACCTTCCTACCAGCATCCATAACCGATTCCACTGGACAGGCCCAGCCAGTTCAGAATGCAGCGAGACTCTTACACCTCCCACAGCCCAGGCATCACACTTAGGACATCCCATTCTGTTGTTTTCTTTAAAAATGGCGGGGACATTATGCAGTTGGAATCACCTCTTTACACAGCAGGTAACCTGAGTTACTCTAAGAGGTGAACCTGCTAAAAACATCAGTCAAATCACACACAATTGCTAAATGCTCAGTAGAAAAATGAACCTTGCTGCAGGGAAGACAAAATTGGCAGAAGACATAGTACCACTCTCAGGAATTTATGGAAGAGTTGAGAGATCAGACGAGGCACATAAAGCCACCAGAGAGCAATAGAAGACAATATGTAAAGAAGGATAAATCACCTGAGGAAAGGCGGAAAGTCAAGAAAGCCTGTCAGGAGAAGGAGAGGGGGCAGCCCGTCTGGGAGGTATGAATTTGAGCTGGAAGAGAGAAAAAAGGCCAAGTTGCCAAGGGAAAAGAGAACAGCACATAGGAGGGTGACGGCGCACACACCTGGAATCCAAACAAACCATGTCACGGCGAGTTTATATAAGAGCTGCCTATAAACACACAGGTGCAGGAAGTTGAGCTTGTTTGAAGGATACAGCTAACACTTAGCAAGAAAACCTGCCCCTTTCCTTAAATGTCTCTTGAAGTTGCTCTCGGAGACTGATCGCGTATTATTCCCTCAGTCATTCATTTGCCGATACGACTCAGCCATCCCCCCAAGTGACAGATGCGGGGATGTGAGTGTAAATGTGGCACAGGGTCTCCCCTTGGGGGGTTCCTGGCTTAGCTAGAAAGAAAAGCACATACACTCTGCCTTTATCAGCAGGTACTCTGGGCTTCACCGGAGCTCTATCTTCGGTGATTTGGGAACACTGGTAAAGGAGCAATTCACTGTGCCAGGTGAGGGCTCTGGGAAGCATTCACATTGCAGGTGGCATTGCAGCAGGTTGAGGAGGGTAGAGTATTCCCCATGTAGACGGGGACAACGGGCATTCCGACAACACTGCCTGAGACACCCACGGAGAGGCCAGTACTCGGCAAACATGCGCAGTGGCAGACACGCCAGTGCGTCCTAGAGCCATGTTCCAGTCGGGGGCTTCATCAGATAACACAGGGCACCCTCCCCAGAAGCGCAGGACCGGGCAGGAACCCTCCTCTGGAGGTCCTGAGTGGCTGGGTCCTGGGCATGGGATTTGGAAGCTCTCCCTACAGGATTTTGGTGTGGACCCTTTGTTAAAAAGCAAGGTGTGGGGGGTGAGGGTCATGGGCGGCTGGGTGTCGAGAAGGCTCCTCCAGCCTGTGTGGTGGCCCTAAAGTAACTCACACACGCTCTGACATTCCTCCCTCTGGGAGGATTAATTCCCCTCTTTTTGAGTGTGGTTTGGACTTAGTAAACTCATTTCTAGCAAACAGAATCAGGCAGCATGAGAGTGCAATGTTGGAGATGGGAGTGGCACAAAGGCCGGGCAGTTCTTCTTTGCTTTCTCTCCTGGGCCTCTGACTCTGGAGAAGCCGGGTGCCTTATCATGCAGACACCCCACAGCCCTCTGCAGGAAGCCAAGTGGAAAGGAACTGAGGCCTCCGGCCCGCAGCAGGGGGATGACATCAAACGCCATCCTCTGACCCCGGCCAAGCCTCCAAATGCCTGCAGCCCTCCCTGACATCTGGACTGCAACCTCACAAGACACCAGGAGACAGAAACACCCTGTATTCATCACACCTTTTTAGTCTAACAGTTTGACACATCACCTTGCTGACAGAAGAGAGCCCGCCCCTTCCAGGGCTCGCTCATTCCTAGAGACAGCAAACCCGCTTCCAGCACCCTGTGGATGTAAACGAGCCTGAAGCCCACACCACAGCCACCTCCTCTATAGGGCTTACTCAATCTCGGCCAATACCCACCCTCCCTAAGTGTCCCGGGGCCAGCAGCAGACAATGAGGACAGACACCCCCAAGTCTGCTGACGGTGCCTCACCTCACTTCTCCCACAGAAACCACAGTAAAGGCAAGAGCCCAGGTCTCCTCTGCTCCCTCTGCCCCTTGACCCACCTGGAGCTTCCCTGCGTGCCTCCCATGGTGTGGTGTGCCCCAGTGCCCCTCCTCCTGGAACTGTGAGTAACAAACTGTTTTTCAGTGGCAGTCGTCTCCTGCCCTACTGGCTTCCTCATCCTTACAAACCATACATCATACAAAACGCCCAGCTTAACTGCTCTTGAATTCCCACCCCACGGGATCTGTGGGGTCTTGAATGTTTGTTGTTTGAAGCGGGTAACTTGTGGTGGTTTATTATACAGCAGTAGATAACTAACACAGCCTACGAAGGCCTGGAGGTTTGGAAATTAGGGGAGATACTACCGTTTTAAAGGACAGCAACATGCTCAGTTTTTATTATTATTTTTAAAAACAAAACCATTTTTCTTCTCAGTTTCTATGGCTCAAGATTTTAGGAGCCATGGAGCTGAGGCTCTGGCTCAGGGCTTTTCATAAGCTTGCAATCAAGATGTTGATTGGGGCTGCAGTCATCAGAGGGCTCGACTGGGGCTGGAGGACTCAGTCTTCATTGGATAAGGTTCTGGGAGAGTTGCCAAGGGGATGGGAAGAGAGTGAGCAGAGATGGGAGAGCACCACGTAGGACACTGCTCTGGCCTGCCACCCAGCCCGCCACCCTGGCCAGCCTTATCTCTTAGTCTGCTAGTATTCTGTTTTGTTTGTTTGTTTGAGATGGAGTTTTGCTCTTGTTGCCCAGGGTGGAGTGCAATGGTGCAATCTCTGCTCACTGCAGCCTCTGCCTCCCTGGTTCAAGTGATTCTCCTGCTTCAGACTCCTGAGTATCTGGGATTACAGGCACCTGCCACCATGCCCAGCTAATTTTTTATATATTTTTAGTAGAAACAGGGTGTCGCCATGTTGGCCAGGCTGGTCTTGAATTCTTGGCCTCAGGTGATCCGCCTGCCTTGGCCTCCCAAAGTGCTGAGATTATAGGGGTGAGCCACTGCGCCTAATACTCTGCTAATACGGCCATCCTAGACTCTGTAGAAAGAGATCCTAACTTTGAAAACAACAGAGAGTTTGCCTTATTTTATAGCTATTTTTCAAAGCATACTGTTTCATCAATGCCTAAGCAATAATGTCTACTTTCTGTTGGGGGCCTGTCAATACCAGGTGAAAAGGGGCACTTGTCAATATCAGGTCTTCTGGCCACTCTGCAAGAAGTCTGCTATTGATAGGTGTCCTCCTTCACGCTCCATCCCTGACTGTTTGGAGTCTAAAGCATCCTGTGGACTTTTTCTTCCCTGTGGGTTTTGCCTTGTTTGTTTAGTTTATTTCCATCAGAAGACCCCACAAAGGGATCAGAGCTGACAGCTTGGGACTGAGTGGCACTTGGTATCTGACTGGTTAGACAGTAGGGAAATACGAGCTCCATGGGGGGGGAAAGAAACAGAGTAGCTAGAGCTTGGAAAGAGAAGGCTGGGGGTTGACTTGGTAGTTTCTGGGAGTGCATGACAGGCTTATCCCTCCGTGGAGGACAGGCCTGACTCAGCTGCCTGTGTCCATAGAGGAAGGAACGAAGCGGAGGCGTGCGTGCCTGGCCTGCAGGACAGCTCGGCAGTGGGAGCATCGAGGGCCGACAGGGCCCTGCGCAGAGCACCGCTCCGCTGCAGAAACTGCCTTTTACATGTCAGGATCATGCTCCTGTAAAGGTGCAGCTGCTGCAAATGAGCCTTTAAAATCTGTATTGCAACACGTAAAAGTCTGAACAAACTATCTTAAAGAAAGAAGGAGAAGAACGAAACCCTCAGTCACTGCCGTGAGCAAAGAAGTGTGCTTTCAGAATTGACTGTATTTTAAATGATACATTTTCTTGGAATTGGAGCAAGATAGAAATGTATGAATTTGTTGTCCCAGAGGTTGGTGAAATTGTCTCTCAGGCAGAGCTCAAAGTCCCTGGGGGACCCAGGAAGTTTGTGGGAAAGTCAATTAGTGGGTTTCCTTATTCCCACAAAAGGCTCCAGTAGTTAACCAGGCATCTTAGGGAGTGTGGTGATGTGAATTTCCAAGGCTCCTCCATGTAGCATTGCAGTTTCAGACAACACAACAAAATGAAGCTTCCTTAAATTCAAGGCATTGTTGGAGACCTAATCTCCAGTAAGGATCACTTTGGGGACACAGAGGGAGACAGGCCACGCCTCTGTCCTGGTGTCCTCTAACACCCTTAGCCAGCAAGCACCTCGGACAGCAGGAGTGGGGGACAAGGTCTCACTGATGAGGATAGGTAGTCCAGTCGGGGTGTTTCTGAAGCCTTTGCCTGGGGTCTTGGCGCCTTCCCGTTTTCTCTGCTGGGGCTAGTCCCTGACTCCCGGCCCCTGCACCCTATCTGTCCTTTCTTGTCTGCGCCTAGAGACAGAAACCACCCAAGACCAATGTCAACCTGCCATGTCAGCCAGGAGCCTTCCCCTGGGTGGCAGCACACTCCACGCAAAGCAGGCAGAGCTGGCCCACCGCAGCATCCACGCCCGGCTGGGCTGGGAGGGCATCCCTGCTGGAGGTGCATTCATGGCCTGGTCCACCTCATTCCTGGGACTCTGGGGGTGCCAGAGTCCGCCCACATGTGCACTCCCACACTCACTCACAAACACACACACATGCTCCCCCACACAGTCACACACACACACTCACATGTACACAACCACATTAACACTCACGCACTTGTTCACAGACACACACACACTCATACCTGCATACAGGTGCACACTTGCACATCCACACTTACAAAGGCACATCCACAGCCCCACACAACCACACACATACACTCACATGTACACACTCACATTCACACACATCTATACCCACACGTATGCACACTCATTCACAAACTTATACACACACACAGACATACATGCCCACACACACACCCCAACACAAGCAGTCACACGCACACACACTCTCTACCCTTGCACATGCACACACATCCTCACACACACTCATACTTATTCACACACATTCATGCATGCACACTCACACTGTCACACTCATGCTTGTATACACTCACATGCACACTCTCCCATACTTAACACACGATGTTACACACACTTTTTTTTTTGAGATGGAGCCTTGCTCTGTCACCCAGGCTGTAGTGCAGTGGCACGATCTCAGCTCACTACAACCTCCGCCTCCCAGGTTCAAGCAATTCCCCTGCCTCAGCCTCCCAAATAGCTGGGACTACAGGCACCTGCCACCACGCCCAGCTAATTTTTTTTGTATTTTAGTAGAGACGGGGTTTCACCAAGACCAGGATGGTCTCAATCTTCTGACCTCGTGATCCGCCTGCCTCGGCCTCCCAAAGTGCTGGCATTGCAGGCATGAGCCACTGCGCCAGGTCCACACTGTCTCAATCACAGCATGCACACGTTCACTTACACACACACACACACACAGTGTCACACACACTGTCACACACTCACACACTTGTGTTCTGTTGCACACTCACACTCTCACGCTGGTGCGATGCCTCCCTTGGACCTCTGCTCTCTTTGGCTCTGAAGCTTAAGGAAGAGGTGGCCCTGCCTGGGCCAGACCTCGTTGCTTGCTAGGGCCTTGTTAATGGCGTCTCAGTGCATGGAATGGCGGGCGTCCTTCCCAGGGTGGTTGATCCCCAGACCACAGACTCCAGCCTGTCTGCCACCCCAGGGTGCTGACAGGAGCTTCCCGCACTGCCCTGGCCTGCCACATCTCTATTAAATGGGGGGTCCCCATGTTCCCGAGGCCCACTCCCTGCTAGGCTGTGCCCCTGACAGTCACAGAGGCAACACCCTCTTTGATGACTTACCAGTGTCCACAGAGAGAATGACTCTGAAGGCCAGAAGTGCCCACACCTCCATTAGGCATTTGGCACCACACTCGGAACTTCCAACTGCCCCAAGCATGTGATCTGGGAGCCTTCTGGATCCATGCTGCCACCTCCATGCAGGGCTCCAGGTCCCATCGCCAAGGATCCCTGAGCACAGGGCCGAGACAGTGCTGCCACATGAAATGCACGGGAACACCCTTTATGCCCCGTGTGTATTGGGAAGAGGAAGGTCTGGGCCCAGTCTTAGCATGCCACCTCTTTGTGGAGGGACGGTGTTCTGAGCCTCGTTATCCTCCCACAGAGGACTGTAGTGCACTCAGGCTGCTGCCGTGAACTGCCACAACCTGTGAGGCCTGACATGAGAGTGTGTTTTCTCACAGTTCTGGAGGCTGAAGGTTCCAAATCATGGGGTTCCTGGGCCGTGCTCCCCCTGAAGGCTCTGGGAAGGGTCTGCCCTGCTTTTGGCATCCAGTGCTGCTGCAGTCCTTGGCACTGCTCGGCTTCCAGCCACATGGCACCCGTCTCTGCCTCTGTGGCCAGGCGGCGTCTTCCCTGTGTGTCCTTCTGAGTGTGTCTCTGTATAATTGTCCTCCTCTTAGGACGACCTCCGTCACTGGATTAAGCCCCCAGGTAATGAGCATGACCTTGTTTTAACTTGATCACACCCATAGAGAACTATTTCCAGATAAGGTCCCATTCACAGGTATGGTTTACGACTTGAACTTGGCTTTCTGGGAGATGCAATTCACCCGTAGCACCGACCTTCAAGATAGTGACATCTGGAGACGATTTGTAACCAGAGAGTATTAATATTACAGTAAATGACATGAAGCAAAGGAATAAAGTGTCAGGCATGGCTGCCCGCCAGCCTGTGCCCTGGGTGCTGAGCACATTTCTGAGTCTGACTGGCAGCTCAGTTTGGGGCCGTCCTCACTCTCGTCTGATCTTCTGCTGCTCAGGACTGAGAGTTCTGTTTTAGAACCTGCTCAGCCCTGACATCTCAGGGCCCCGCAGAGGCTCAATATTCCTTCAGGAAGGCTGAAGGACCCGGAAGGTCTCTGAGATGAGGTATGGGGGACTGTCACTCTGCTTCCTTATTAGGGGCAAGCTGTCTTGGAGCTGGTCTCAGTAAAGAGCTGTCTCTGCTCGTGCCCCCAGCCTGCTCTGCCATGTGGGGCCTCTGGGCACCTTTCCAGGGCTCAGGTCCAAGCTGCAGCTCCTTACCTCAAAGCATGCACTGCATTTAGCCTCAAAACGTGATCAGCACTCCAGCCCCAGCTCTCTGAGCCTGAAATTCCAAGCAATTCCCAGAGTCAGCATGGCTTTTGGAGGCACCCCCGTTACTCATTGATGGAGCCCCCGTCACCGTGCAAAGGACAGCCCACATAATCACAGCTGTGTCCTGTGCCAGGCAGGATGTCAGGGAATGAAGTTCATCCTCATGCTGGACGGCTGATGTCCTCCAGAAACATTCTGTGGCTTTGTAAACTCACGGCTATGAACACAGGCTGCTCCTATCAACCTTCAATCTTCAATTCTTTCCCTTGGGTGACCCCTTCCCAGAAAACCTGGCATTTCTACACTGTCATCTTTAACTGGGTGTCTTTGATCTATGTCGCCACTTCTGTGATATACTTGTGGAACATCTGGTATGACTATTGTCATAAGAGGAGAGCAGTCCTCAAGCCATGTAACAACGGGAAGAAGTCCATTGACCAGTGTGAACATAAGCCTACATAATTCCTGCCATTTCCTCTGAAAACTGCCTTGCGTGTGAAATGAATGAGAGGCGCTGATAGTGAATTGAGAAGTAGTTGCTGTACGGCCAGTCATCCTAGGACCTGTCAGTGGCTCTGGAGACAGAGCGCTGACCTAGGCACCGTTACTCATCATTGCTGGCTTTGTGGCCTCGTGGAAGTGAATTAACTCACCTACACCTTAGTTTAGGCATCTGTGGAATGGAAATACTAGTAGGACCCATCTCCTAAATGGATTCTCAGCTCACCCTGAGGTGATCCATGTACAATTCCGTACTATGTGACTTGGCTTATAGAGGCACTTAGTAAATGTTAGGTATTTATTCTTAGTAATTACAATACAACAGAAGTAAAAGAAGCCAGCGGAACAGTGATAGAAACACCTGGAACTTGGGTTCAGAATGAGCTCTTTCATGTTCTAGCTGAGTTTCTTCAGACACGTCAAAACTTCTTCCAACCTCACTCACTGCACGTCTCCGATGGGATAATAATGACATTCCGTCACACAGATGCCATGAGGTTGCAATGCGTGGAAAGGTGGGGAGATGTGATTCCAAACTTAGTTATCACTAAGACCATTCAGGCTCTGTTGTATTACGAAGAAATAGGTAGGAGAGATAAGAACACCTTGACTTTATAGAATGAATGAGACCATGTGTGCTGAAGTCCTTCAAAGTTTGCCAGGCTTTCACCATGTGAGGCACCACGACGGTTACTAAGGAGACACTGAGCAAAGGCCATATACGTGGCTTCAAGTTGAGGTCTTGAAAAAGAGCAAGACTTGTTCATGAACCTGGACTTGAATTCTGGCTCCTCATTCCTCTCAATTAAGTGTCACCGTGAGTGGCTGGGCCACTTTTACACTCAGGTACGTGGGTCAGTTGTGTCTGCCTGCCCTTGCTAAGTCCTCAAGACAGCAAATGTCACAGTGGTCTGCGCCCTGGGAACAGGGGAACCGGCCTCACACTGTCTCTCTCGCCCTATGGCCCCTGTCCTTGCTTTAAAATATGACTTCTAAGAAATGCGTACCCGCCAGTACACAGTGGAGTCTAATCTCGTGACGTCAGAACGCTTGGCAGGCCTTGAGATATCTTTGAAGATAAAGCTGAAGGGGAACTAGGGAGGTGCTCCTGCCATACTGTGGGGGAGAGACTTTTCTAAAATAACAGGAGCTGCATGTCGGGGGATGGGAGGCTTCTGTGGTGGTGGTTGCGGTCATGCCTTGGACATCATAAAAAAGGTGGGAGGAAAACTCTGCAAAGGGTCTGCTGAGACACCAGGGAAGCAGCTTGCTGACACACAATGGGCAGACACCACGGGGCTGCCTTCTGGGAGGGAGCAACCTGCGTCGGGCAGCTTGCCAGCTCCAGGGCCTGGGCACGAGGCTGCGTAACATGGGCTGGACTGGACCGCTCCTCGAGGGACCAGCTTCTCACTCACCTGGCAAGGCCCAGGCAGAGAAGCCTGAAGGTGGGCTCCCACAATCACAGACCCAGTACATTTGGAAAACGAACCAACCAAAAATCAAACAAACCACCAGCTCTGGCTCCCGGATGTTGAGGAGATGTTACTGTCCTCCTCCCAAAGGCATCTGCAGGGTTGAAGCCCAGTGTTCTCAGACAGTGGCCCCAGCATCGGCGGCATCACCATTACCACCATCACCTGGGCTCTCATTACAGGTGAAGATTCTGGAGCCCCATCCTGCACCCCATGAACTGGCAACTCTGGGCTAGGCTCCAGCAATCAGTGTTTAGCAAGCCCGTCAGGAGATGCGGACACCAGCTCAATTTGGAAGCTCCTGGTTTATTTAAACAAAAGTCTGAAGATATGTGTACATGTATGTAAAGTTACAAGGGGTTAAAAATAAATATCTCTTGTCTCTAGTTATTCATTCTCTAGGAATTTATTGCTTTCTAGAAATTTTTTCTATGGATATACTCATAAAAAGTATGTGAAGATGTGGGCATGAGTTCTATTTAAAAATGAAAGTAAGATAAAGGATTATCAATAGAGCAATGGTTAAATAAGTTATGTTGTATCTATGATGAAAACCCAAGCTTTAGTCCAAGTCTAAGCATTACAATAATGAGGTAGAGATATAGATACTCAGCTATAAACATGACTAAAATATGTTGTGTTAAAGGAAAGTAACAAGCTGTAGAACTGTGTGCTGAATGGAATTCCCTAGTGTTTGTAAAAGGAGGACACACATATACCCACACCCACATCCACACACACACAAGTATATTAGTTTGTGTCTGGAAAATACACAGCATGAGCTTATAGTAATCTGATGATATCACAGCTACCCCATGATAAGAAACAAAAGTCGAAAAATTAAATGAAGAGTCTCCAGCATTTCCCTGGGCACTGCGCTCCCTCAAGCAGCCCACTCTCCGGTCTGTTATTACCATCGTCCTCATCACACAAATATATAAACTCAATTCCTCATGCCTATCCTCCATGAAAACCAAGATGGAAGGTTTCCTGATGCTTGAAGGCATAAAGCAGTCCTCATCGCCTTTATTTCCAGACTAAATAGTTTATTTAATCTCATCATCTAATTTCTCCTTGAAAACTTTAGTCATCTCCTTAGTTTTCCTGTGGAATTGTCTATAGCTGTGCCAATTTGGAGATGTCAGGCTGAAGCATAATTACCTTCCCCAGATGGGTTCATGTTCTTAGGCTATTTATGAATCAATGGAGGAGAGGAAGAAGGAAATGTTAAGGTTTTCAATAATCAGCTCTTACCCACGAGCTGTGGCTGAGACAGGGCTCGACAGAGCCTCTGTACAGGGCTGATGTCCCACGCCTGTGAGCCTGTGCACCTGGAGACCAAAGCATTCTGCAGTGGGGACCGCACGCTAATAAGATATGAAGAGCATCTGTGAATCTCTGCTGTGGTCGTGTCGCAAAGTATTGGCCAGGACAGCTGCTTCCACAGAGGTGCACAGGTTCCCCAGGCTTTCCAGAGCCTTCCAAAAGACCTGCAGAAAAGAAACTGGGAGGAGCATTCTATCAAAACCACTGCTGAAAACACTGTTCTCTGCTCCAGTTGGAAGTGACAAGCTGTGTGGGCAAGGATGAGTGCCTGCGTGTACCTCTGTGTCTGAGGCCAAGTGGAAGGGAGAAGAGCCCAGGTGGAGATCATGTCTGGTTCAGCACAGTGAGGGTCCACTGCTGGTGCTTCAGTGAGAAAAGACAGCAAGGGGGTAACGGATGAAAACTAGTGGTGTCATGGCATCAGGGCCACAGGGACTCTCCCCCAGAGGCTGGAGGAGGAACAGGTGTGAACACACCATCTCCACATCCAGACTGAGGTCCCGCGGTGTGAGGAAAGGAACAGACTTCTCCTGTCAGGGTGCTGGGACAGCTGATTCTTCAGGGAGACAAGTCCTAGGGAACCCCGGGCTGAGATCATGGGGGAGGTTGTGTTCATAGAATAGGAGCACCAAGAGAACCATGGAAAAGGTTGGAGATGCCAGAGGGAGCATTTTCCAGAACGGTCTTGAGTTGGGTACACAGAAGACATGAGGGCTCTGGCTTACGTCTGACGTAACATCTGAAGAATAAAGCATCCATCTACAGTGGGGGTGGTGGCGGTGGAGGTGCGTCTTGTGGAGGATGTAGTGGGCCAAAGCAGTAGAAGCCCAGGTCTTCAACACCGGAGGGAAACTTGTTGGTCATTGGATTCAATAAACCCAAACTTTCGGATCAGTTTATTGAAGTGTGGTTGACATACACTAAAATTCACTCTTTTCAAGTGCAGAGATTGATGAGTCTTGATAAATGTATATCTTGCATAACCACTACCACAATTGAGGTAGGGAAGATTTCCATCATTTCCAACATTTCCCTCAAGCTGTCAATTATTCCCCTGAGCCTCAGTGCCCGGCGGCTGCTTTCACTCACCCTAGTTTTGTGTTTTCTAGAGTGGCATAGAAATGTAACCATGCTGTACGATGTCCTTTGTGCTGGCTTCTTTTACTTCACATGATGCATTTGATTTGCAGCCACCTGGTTCTGAGATTGGCGTCCTTTCCTTTTCATTTCTGAGCAGGATTCTATGAACTGGACATACCACAGCATGTGTATGAATTCACCACTCAATGGACATTTGGATTGTTTTCTGTTTTGAGCTGTTATGAATAAATCTGGTCTAAGTATTTACATACAGGCCTTTGAATAGAAATAGGCTTTTGTTTCTCTTGGACAAATACCTAGAAGTGGGATTTCTGGGTTAAATATTAAATGTAGTTTTAACTTTTAAGAAAGTGCCAAAATATTTTTCAGACTGGTTGTGCCGTTTTGCATATCCGCCTGCAATGTGTGAGAGTTCCGGTTCCTCCACATTCATATCAACACTTGGTATGGTCAATCTTCCACATTTTGTACATTCTAGTAAATGTATAGTGTTATTTCATGTAGTTTAATATGCATTTCCTTAGTGACTAAATGTATTAAGCATATTTTAATATATTTATTTGCCACCTTATTTGGTGAAGTGAATCTCCAAATATTTTGTTCATTAAAAAATGGCTTTTCCTTTCCTCCAACCCCGTCTCCCATCCTCCACCTCTACCTCCTCCTCCTCTTCTTTCTTATTTTTCTTGAATTCAAGGGATTTTTATATATTCTTAGATACAAGTTCTTTATGAGATATGCAATTTTGCAAATGTTTTCTCCCAGTCTGTAATTTGTCTTTTAATTTTCTTAATATCATCTTTTGGAGAGTGTAAGTTTTTCATTTTGATAAAGTTAAATATTTATATTTTTAAAATGATTTTGGCTTTTTGTGTCCTAAGAAATCTTTGCCTATCTCAAGGTCAAATGTATTTTTTCTCCTATGCTTTCTTTTATATCCTGACTGTATTTGTCAGGGTTCTCCTGAGAAACAGAACCAATAGGAGATTATATCTCTACCTATACCTATACCTATAACTGTACCTGTACCTGTACCTATACCTATATCTGTACCTGTCTTTATCTCTATCTATGGATGTCTATGTCTGTGTCATCTGTATCTATATCCACATTATACATGTATCTATATCATCTATGTCTATTCCTATATCTATATCTAATCTATGGTCTATGTTATAAGGAATTGACTTGTGTGATTATGGAGGCTAAGCCCCAACATCTGAAGTTTGTGAGCTGCAGATCTTGAAGAGTTGACGACATGCTTCCAGTCCAAGTCCAAAGACCTGAGAACCAGGAGAGTCAATGGTGTCATTCTAGTCCAAAGGCAGGGAAAAAGACCCAGCGTCATAGTTCAAAGGCAGCCAGGGAGGAGGAGCGTTCTCTTATTTGGGGGGGTGGGGTCATCCTTTTTGCTCTATTCCAGGCTTCCATTGTTTGGATGAGGTCCACTGCATTAGGCAGGGCCATCTGCTTTACTCTGCCCATTGATTTAAATGTTAAGCTCTTCCAAAAACACCCTCATAGGAACACCCAGAATAGTATTTGATCAAATATCTGAAACCTCATGGCCCAGTCAAGCTGACACACAAAAATAACAATTGCACCTACTTTTCTATGAAAATAAAACTCCCTAACCAGGTATGGTAGGCTTGTGCCTGTCGTCCCAGCTACTCAGGAGGCTGAGGCAGGAGGATGGCTGGGGCAGCCCAGGAGTTCTGAGCTGTCGTGCCCTATGCTGATGAGGTGCCTGCACCAAGTTCGATTCAATATGGTGACCTCCTGGGAGCAGGGAACCACCAGGTTGCCCAAGGAGGGATGAACTGTCCCAGGTCGGAAGTGAAGCAGGTCAAAACTCGTGTGATGATCAGTAGTGGGACAGTGCCTGTGAACAGTCACTGCATTCCCACCTGGGCAATACAGTGAGACCTTGTCTCAAAAAAAAGGAAAAAATAATAAACAAACCCTGAAGCCTAGAGAGGTTCCCAAATCATCCAGGAAGTTCAAGAGGTTGGTAGCATAATTAGTAGAATGCAAATCTCTTGGCCCTTGGTTCCCTGCCTTAGTAATATCTACCTATCATTTTTCTTTCATTAGAATACAAAGAGCTTTTGGCAGTCCATGCTGCTGTCAGTCATTGACCTTTCAACCTTTCACCCTGGCTTTTGCATTTTACACATTTACACACTGTGCCTCTCTGCTGCGCTGAGGACACTTCGACCCTGCACTCATTGGTGTTGGCTCACTTACTTGACCTCTGCTAACGTGTGCTCGTTTTTTGCGCTGCTTTTGAATCCGTTTCTTAGGGCAACAGGTCCCCTTGTCACACAGTGGCAGGATTTATTCTCTAAGTGGTCATTTCTTTCCTGTCCTTACAGTCTCTTTGGCCAGTAGGAGCACTGTCCTGCCTGGTATCAGTGCAAGTGTGCCGTCTCCTTGACTGCCACGGTTCGCCCTGCCTCTCAGCCGGGTCTCTTGGCTCACTGCTGTGGAAGCTTCCTCCTTTGCAGCTAAGGCATTTATAGAAGTGCTTCTCAAACTGTGACCTGTAAACTCCTGTCGATTCTTGAACTGTTGGCTGTCTTTCCACAACAGGACATAAGTACAGAAATTGAGAGTAAACATTTAGAAACGTTTCCATTCATGTGACATCATCATGACACCCAAGCGCACATACCAAACTAGGTATCATTGGATATGTGAGGTAGGTTGAGTGTGGCATGAGCTGTTTAGTAGCCCAATAGTACCACGTGTTAGTTCACAAAGGCTTGGGAATTTATAAATACACAGGTTATTCATTTACCACACCTCCTTTGAGAAGTACTGACCCGTGTCTCTTTCAATGCTTATAATACTCTTTTTTCTGACTCAATCGTTAATGATTGGCAAAGGGTGAAAGACACTGAATGATGAGTGAATGAATGTATTCCGTGTTATTTATCTGTAGCTTCGGATTGTCCCACTCATGTCCCTGCTTCCTGTAAAGAGTCTAGTTGTCTGATTTCATAGGAGTGGGAGGGGCCTGGGAATCTGCATTGCCAACCCCCATCCCCAGGGGACTTTGATGCAGGCATATGGAAGGTTCACACTTTGAGAAGAGGTGACTTACAAGAAGAAAAGAAAATGCTAGCAGTGGCCTCTCAGTTGTCAGGGTGTCGGGGAATACTTGAGAGCTGCCGTGTTATAGAGTTGTGGGGTCACTGGATTCAGCCCTGCTTGGTACCAGGAGATACTCCAGTTGCCATCTGAAGCCATGACAACCACGACATTTCTCCTGAAGACCTGACTTCTTATATGGAAAGAAAGAGGCTTCATGCTGCTTAATAGTAAAGTTTTGAAAAAGATCATGCCATGTTGATAATGAAGTCCTACTCTTAGTTATTGGAGAACCCACTAAAACAAGGTGGGCATGCACCCATGAAAACAAGGTGGGCACGCACCCATTAAAACAAGGCAGGCATGCACCCATTAAAACAAGGTGGGCATGCTCACTCTTACTTCTGTTTCCTTTTCGGTCTCATTAGCATCATGACATGAGACTCAGAACCAGCCAGCTCTTTGTAATAAAGCCGTTTCAAACAGAAAACAGATTTTACATGGTCTGGCTCGTTTGCTGTCATGGTTTTCCTAAAGCAAAATTAGTATCTGGTTAAGTCACTTTCTTGGATTATATTGTTTCTAGTGCCAGTTTTAAATATACACAAAAATCCCTCAATTATTTGGAGTTCAAATGACGAGAAAGGCCAAACAAGCAGACCATTGTTTGGGGAATTCTCCATTTATTGTGTTCTTGTCCTGCTCCTGTTGAGATGCCAGATGCTGGTCCACCTGGATGATGACCAGACAGCGTGGAGCAGTCGGGAGGCAAAGTGAAGGTTAGCACTGTCCACACCAGCGGTGCTCATCCAGCCCCTGGAATAAGCCACAATGAGGTATATAATATGGGCGGTGCAGGTAAAAAAAATCCTCCCCCTAAAGGCTTTATAGATGAAGCAAGGATCTTTCTTTTCTCCATAGCACAGGGGTCTTTTCTTTCTTTTTTGTTTGTTTCTTTGTTGTTGTTATTTTTTTTTGACATGGAGTCCGGCTCTGTTGCCCAGGCTGGAGTGCAATGGCACAATCTTGGCTTACTGCAACCTCCACTTCCTGGGTTCAAGTGATTCTTGTGCCTCAGCGTCTCAAGTAATTGGGATTACAGGCATCTGCCACCATGTCTGGCATATTTTTGTATTTTTAGTAGAAATGGGGTTTCACTGTGTTGGTCAGGCTGGTCTTGAACTCCTGACCTCAGGTGATCCACCCGCCTTGAGCTCTCAAAGTGCTGGGAATATAGTTATGAACCACTGCGCCTGACCCCTTTCTCTTATTTTTGACGGAAGGAATTTTGGGGAATAAGATTGCAAGTGTAACCCAGCTCTAAGAACGTTCCTGGCCAAGTGCAGTGGCTCGCACCTGTAATCTCGGGACTTTGGGAGGCATGGCTTGAGGCCAGGAGGTCAAGGCTGGGGTGAGCCGTGATTGCCCCACTGCACTCCAGCCTGGGTGACAGAGTGAGATCCTGTTTAAAAAAAAAAAATTTCTAAACATCTTAAAGCTTTGAAAGTAAGCCCCAGCTACAACCCCTAGGGACAGAGCAGGCAGGATGATCAGAAGCACAGACCAGACAGGGTGCTAAATAGAAGTGAGTACTGGTCAGATCAGCCTTTGAACATTGACAACTCTGGCATTTAGCAGACAAGGGCAGGCATGAGAATGATTGGCAGCCTGCTCCCTCGCAGCAGGAACGAAGCTCCTGCCATCTGGGTGCGGAGCGGAGGAGGGCAGTGGCCGCTCCTGGAGTCAGGCAGACAGCGGTGCAGGTATCGGCTCACCAGGCACACTGGCGCTGCGATCCCGTTCTAGCACAATCACGCCTTGTTCTGAGAGTTCCAGGCCCAGGTTGCATCAGCTTTCAAAGGACTCTGACTAATACGTTCCAAGTGCAGTGGAAGATTCTGAGAATGAACATGAGGGAAGTAAATGTCACTATTGTGTGGGGCTGAGTTTTTGTTTACCGTTGCAAATAGACCTGGCTGGACTTGCTAGTGGCTCAGCTCACAAAGCATTGTGCAATCCCGAGGGAGGTGCTGGGCTGGTGGAAGGGCTGGGTTCAGCAGTCACACGGGAGGACTTGCTCTGGTTCACTGTGGGAGCCGATGTCAGCACACTGCAGTTTTAAATCCAACTGTTTTTCTTCGGCCAAACCCCCTGTATTAGCTTCCCAGGGCTTCTTCATGAAGAAGCACTACAGACTGGGTGGCTTAAACCACAGAAATGTATTTCTCACGGTTGCGGAGGCTGGGAAGGCTGAGATCGAGGTGTCGGCAGGGCTGCTTTCCCTTGAGGCCTCTCTCTTTGGCTTGCAGACGGCCAGCTTCTCCCTGGGTCCTCACATGGCTGTCCCTCTGTGCCTGTCTGTCTTCCTATTTCCTTGTCTTATAAGGACACCAGCCATATGTGGGCCCATCCTAATGACCTCATTTTAACTTCATCACCTGCTTAAAGACCCCATTTCTAAATATAGTCACATTCTGAGGTATTGGGGGTTAGGGCTTCAAGGTATGCATTTGGGGGGAATGCCGTCACAGCATTACCAAATCACTGTAGTCACAAACACACAGTGAGCACAGAGTGAGCACGTCCTGTAAGAGTCACTCGTTTGGTATACAGTTCTAGGAGATTTCATGAAGGCACAGTTAAGGCGTGTTCTGCAGGCCATTGGCATCAGAAACCTCACATTAAATAACCTGGTTATGACAAATGCTACAAGAATACAGGCTGCCAGAGTGTTCCCACTGAAGGGGCCCTTCAAGAGGCTTTACTTCAATTAGCCCCGCTAGTGATGAGAAACGGAAGTGTGGAGAGGCGTGAAGACTCACCCAAGGTCACAGGCAAGTTAGGAGCAGAGCCAGGGCGGCCTTCGTAGCTTCCCCATGCCCGTCATTCTCACAGGCAGGGTGGACTGCAAGGGGGCCTCCCTGAGAACTTTCAAAGTTTACCGATTCCCCTGGGGGCTGGGATTCAGTAGTTCTGAGCACTGGGAGCTCCCATGGGGTTCTGCTACCCAGCCAGGATCGAGGGTCACTGCTCCTTCTACAATAGAAACAGCAGTTGGATTTCCTGTAAAAGGCCAAATAGTAAATGTCTTTGGCTTTGTGGGTCACACAATCTCCATTGCAACTACTCAGTGATGCTGTATAGTTTTGAATTACAACCATAGTTTTCAATCAAAAACTATCTGTAGAGATATGCATTCAAAAAAATCAAAGACCATAAAAAGTTTAGGAGAACACAGAAGGCTAGATGAGGTCTCCATGCACAAGTGGGGGACAAGACATGCTTACAGACCCATGAGAAGGACACCCAGCAATACCAGCAGCTCAGGGCTCACGTCAGAGCAGAGGTTCCAGGGCTGAATGCTGCACGATCATCTGGCCAATGTGAAACATTCAGTATCTTGGGCCCCACCCACGGAGACTCTCAGAGAGAGGGTCAGCGTGTGAAGAATCTGTAGTTTACCAATTCCCACGTGCGATTTTCAGGTCACCAGGGTTCAGATCCATGATAAGGAATCAGGCAGTGCCTGAATAAGCACTTCAGAGGCATTGAGAAGGGGGAACGGTTGTGATGTGAAGGTATCAGAGAGGACTTTTTGGAGATGTTGCTTGAGGGGAAGTTGCAGGTTTGGGAGAGTTTAGTTAGTATGAAGCTGTAAGCAGAGGCTGCTTCAGGCAGGAAGCTCACTGTCCAAGATGGGAACATGTGCCCGGGATGGGGGCTCTTGCTGTGTAGCTGGCCAGGGGATTGGAGAACCACGTGGCCATGTGAATACAGGCTGAGTCAGTTAGGGCATATTCCGAAGGTCAGTGATGGTCATTGTGTAAAGCAGATAAAAGCAGAACAATGCTAGTTAAAAGAGGCCCGGGAAATAGCCAAAAAAATAGAAATTGAAAAAGAAGAAACGTGGAGAACTCACATGATCTGATTTCAAGGTTTACTCTAAAGCAACTGCAGTCACTCAATCTGGCACTGGCAACAGAATAGACATATCGATCAGTGGAACAGAATGGAGAGTCCAGTAGAGATCCACACAAATACAGTCCATTGATTTTTGACAAAGGTGCAAAAACAGATCAATGGAGAATGGATAATCTTTTAAAAAATGGTGCTAAAATAAAGAAAACCATATGTAATAAATACAAAAATAAACTCAAACCATATCATAGAGCTAAGTGTAAAATGCAAAATTATAAAAATTTTAATGATAAGAAGAGAAGATATATGGGAAATTCTGCACCTTCCACTCGGTTTTGCTGTGAATTTAACACTTCTCTAAAAAATAAAGACTGTTTTGTGTGTTTGTGTGTGTGTGTGTGTGTTTTGTTTTTTCCTGAGGCAGAGTCTTGCTCTGTGACCCAGGCTGAAGTGCAGTGGCGTGATCTCGGCTCACTGCAAACTTTGCCTCCCAGTTCAGGCAATTCTACCTCCTCAGCCTCCCGAGTAGCTGGGATTACAGGCGCACACTACCACAGCTGACTAATTTTTGTATTTTTAATAGAGACGAGGTTTCACCATGTTTGCCAGGCTGGTCTCAAACTCCTGACCTCAAGTGATCTGCCTGCCTCAGCCTCCCAAAGTGTTGGAATTACAGACATGAGCCACTGTGCTGGGCCAAGACTGTTTTTTAAAATGGGCAAAAGACTTGTAAGATACTTCATCAAACAGGTTATACTGATGGCAAATAGCACATGAACAGATGCATTAACATCATCAGGCATTAGGGAAATGCCAATTCAATCTGCCAGGTGATGCCACCACAAGTGGGTAAAGTTAAAAATCTCATAATACCAAGTCCCAGCTAAGATGCAAAGGAACAGAAGCTCAGGAACTGAAGGTGCCGGCGTACGGCAGTGCAGCCACTTCCGATAGTGGTTTGATGACTTCTTATCAAGTTAAACATACATCTGCCGAATTAGCAAGCCCACCTACCTGCTTACTCAAGTTTAAAAAAAGAAAACAAGGAAAACTATACCTACGTTTTTTTAAGTGTTCAAATATTTATAGTGGCTCTATTCGTAATTATTCCAAACTGAAAACCTATTAAACCAAACTCCTCTGTGGGCAAATGGATAAGCAGACTGTGGCACATGCGTGAAATGGAATACTAACTACTCAGCAATAAACAGGAACACACTGTGAACTCATGCAACAGGATTGATGGATAAACCTTTCTTTCTGGAAAGGGCAACAGAGATGGAGGAGAGATGAGCAGGGCAGGGCTGGCCACAGAAGGGCAGCATGTGCAAAGCATCTGTGGTGATGGAGCCATTCTGTATCTTGATTGTGGTGGTGGTTATGTGTTTCTATGCATTCACCAAATCTCCTAGAACTGTATACCAAACGTGTAGATTTTATCATATGTAAATTCAGAACTAAATAAATAAAAACCTAAAAGAAGGCAGAAGATCCCAGAGTCTCCCTGATCAGCTGTGTCCTAACCCTCCACATCTCTTTCACCGAGTGTGATTACTCCCTGGGGCTGGGGAACACCCTGGCTGCAGACCGCAAGTTCCACCTCCACGTGTTTGTGCCATGATGTGATTAGAAGATGAGAGGGTTTTAGGAAGAAAATCATGGTAGTGATAAATTATGTGCCTTAGTGCTGCTCTCTGCTATGAATTGAAGAGGATTAAGAAAAGTTGGAGGGGAGTCAGGGCCTCATCTCTCCTGTCTGAGAATTGGCCTCAGTACTGCAGAGATGTTTTTCAGTGTCTGCTCTGATTTCTCTTGGTTAAAGCTCCCCTTCTCCGTCCTCCCTAAGAGGAGTCAACCTGACCACTCACCACCTTGACAGGAGTCTAAGGAGGAGCTGGAGCTCCATGGTGTCCCCGATCTGCCTTGGCTACTGCCTACTGCTGGGTGGATCCCTGTGCAGCTCTGGGCCTCATCTTTGGTTTGCAAATTGATTTTTAAATTGACTCTGCGCATCCTGCAGGGGTAGTTGAAAAGCTGGAGGCATGTGTATGTACTGGAACAGATGGGGTAAGCTTGTGCACTTCCATACATACGTCCCCCAGAATAATTCACACTTCTCCATTTTACATATTCCCATATATGAGTGAGAACACGTATTTGTCCTTCTATGCTTGGCTTATTTCACTTAACATAATATTCTCCATTTCCATGCATGTCATGCACGTTGCTACAAATGACAGAATTTCATTCTTTTATATGGCTGAATAATATTCCAGGGTGCGTGTGTGCATGTATGAGCATATCATCTGGAAACAAGAATAATTTGATTTATTCTTTTCCAATTTGGATGCCCTTTATTTCCTTCTGTTGACTAATGGCTCTGCCTTGGACTTCCAGTAGAATACTGAATAAAATGGGTGAAAGTGGCTGTCCTTGTTTTATTCCATATCTTAGAGGAAAAACATTCAGTTTTTCCCCCATTCAGTAGGATCTAGCTGTGAGTTTGTCATAGATGGCCTTTATTGTGTTGAAGTATGTTCCTTCTATATCAAACTTATTAAGAATTTTTTTCATGAAATAATTTAAATTTTATCAAATACTTTTTTGGCATTTATTGAAATAATCATATGGTTTTTGTCCTTGATTCTCTTAATGTTTTATATCCTGTTTACAGATTTGCATACGTTGAAGGATTCTTGCATCTGTGAGATTAATCCCACTTAATCATGACGAATGATCTTTTTAATGTGCTGTTGAATTTGGTTTGCTAGTATTTTTTTGAGAATTTTTGCATCTGTATTCATGTGTGATATTAGCTTCTATTTTTCTTTTTTTGATGTGTCTTTGGTTTTGGCATCAGGGTAATGCTGGTCTCAGATGAGTTTGAAATCATTCTTCCCTCCTCAGTTTTTCTGAGAATAATTTGAGTAGAACTGGAATTGGTTGTTCTTTAAGTATTTGGTAGACATCTGCAGTAATCTCATCAGGCCCTGGGCTTTCCTTTGATGGAAGACTTTTTACTACTGTTTCTATCTTGTCACTTGTTATTGGTCTGTTCAAGTTTTCTCTTTCTTCATGGCTCAATCTTGGTAGGTTGTATATGTCTGGGAATTTGTCCATTTATTCTAGGTTTTCCAATATGTTGGTATATAGTTGGTCACAGCAGTCTCTGATGTTCCTTTGAATATCTGTGGTAACAGTTGTAATGCCTCCTTTTCTGCCTCTGATTTTATTGACTTGGGTCTGCTCTCTTAGTTGAGCTAATGGCTTGCCAATTTTGCTTTTTTTTTAAAAAAAAACAAAACCCCAAAGTTTTCTTTTGTTGATCTTTTGTGGGTTTTTTAGTCTAAGTTTTATTTATTTCTTCTCTAATTTTTATTTTTTCTTTTCTTCTAATTTTGAATTTATGTTGTTCTTGCTTTTCTTGTTCTTTAAGGTGCACTGTTAAGTTGTTTAAAGTTTTTCTATGTTTTTGATTAGGTGTTTATTACTTATGAATTTCCCTCTTAGTTCTGCTTTTGCTGTATCCCATAGCTTTTGGCTACACTGTGTTTCCATTTTAATTTGTTATCACTAATATCAATGTTTTTTCTTATTAGTCTAACTCTGTATCAAGAATATATTATTACCATAAATTAGTTTGGGGACAATTTCTTCTTTTCTGTCCTCTGAAAGAGTCTGTGTAAGGGTGGAATTATTTATTAAACATTTGGTAGAATTTACTCACAAAACCCACATGAAATAGTTAATTCTTTTTGCAGAATTTTTTTAAGACCATTTCAATATCTTTAACAGTTACATGATGATTTAGATTTTTTCTTCCTGAGTCAGCTTCAGGGATCTATATTTTTCTAGGAATTTGTTTACTTTTTCCTGTTTTTGACTGTATTTGCATGATGTTTGTAATTTAATCTAACTTTTAAAAAAGGTGTCTTTCATCTGTAAGATGCTTCTTTTTTCTTCCATTCTTATGTATTTGTGCCTTCAATTTTTTAACTGAAAGTTTTGTCAGGGATGAGTCACTTCGTCTGTTCAAAAAATCATCTTTTGTCTAGTTAAATCCTCTCTGTTATATACACATACATGCAGGTATCTTTCATTTATATCCTCTCTTTCTATTATTTCTTTCTTCTTTAATTTTTTCGGTCTTTTTCTAACTTCTTAATTTGGATGCTTAGCTAATTTCTTTTTAGCCCGTATTTTTTAATAAGTTCAAAAACTATGAATATCCCTACACTTAATGTCTTACTGCATTCTACATGTTTAAGTCACATAACAATATTTTTATTATCGTTATGCTCTAAATATTTCTACTATATATTTTTTGGAGTCACAAATTATTTAGAAGTGTTCTAATTTGTCCTTGATTTCTAATTTCTTTGAATTTAGATTAGAGAACATGGTCAAACTGATTCTCTGAAATTTGTCTGATTTTTTTTTTTTTGAACCAGCATGTGACCAATATCCATAAATATTCCATGTGTATTTGGAATGCATAAACATTTTCCAGTTTTTGAATGCAGCGTTCTTTATTACATTCATTAGATCAAGCTTTCCAATTTCTTTATCTTTCCTATGTTTCGCCTGCTTAAGCTCTTGATTACTAATACATTTTATTAAAATTCTGAGTTTATCCTTATTTCAACTCAGAATTTTGAGGATGTATTTATTGCTGTCTGGCTTCCACTGTTGCTTTTGAGAAGTCAGCTGTCTGTCTAATTATTGTTGTTTTACAGACATGTTCTCTCCCGGGCCCCATAAGATCTCCTCTGTGTCTTTGGTGTGCTATCGTTTTACCGTGGTGTCCTTATTATGAACATCTCTTGACTACACTGCCTGGAACGTGGGAATTTCCGAATATGAAGATTTGCATCTCTTATTAATTTTAGAAAATTGACAGTCATTCTCTCTTTGAATATTGGCTCTCTCACATTTATTTATTCTCTTTCCAGGACCCTAATGAAATGCATATTAGACAATCTCACTCTGTGTCTCTTAACCCCTGTCTTATATTTTCTGTATCTTTGTCTCCATGAACTGCATTGGGGTAATTGATAAAGATCTACTTCCTCCAGCAATGGTTTCCTTTTGGCTATTTGGAATCGGCTGTTATGATTAATTTTTAACTTCTACAACAGCTCAGTGTTTGGTAGAATTTATCTATAAGGCCCACCTGAAACTGACGTTTTCTTTGTGGAACTAAGTAAGTGTCCTTAGTGGGTTGATGACTATTTGGACACTTTAAATTTCTTCTTGAGTTAGTTTTGACAATTTGTATTTTTTAACGAATTTGTTAGTTTCTCCATTTGTCAAATGTATTGGATAAGGTTGTTCCTAATTTAATTTTTAAAGCTTTTCCTCTCAATGCATAGTTTTGTTATTTAAAAATATACACTTAAAATATTAAACATTTTTATTTTTGTTCTTTAGATAATTATTTTAATATTTGCAATATCTGTGGGCTTTATTCTATGTACAAAGAGTCAGTGTATTCATTGACTTTCCTCATAATAATTTTTTTCCTTACATGTTTTGCAATATTTGATTGTGACTTCAGGATCTTTGTGACTTCAGGATCTTTATTTATGGAAAATTATAAGGTCCCTAGAAACACTTTATGCCAGTTTATATGTTTTTTTTTTTTAAGTTTTATTTTTTTTGCTATAAAAGTTGGATGAAATGAGACTTCAAGCTCACAGAAAGAGGGGCTTGTCATTAGAGACATTTCTTTATTCTCCCTCCACCCACAGCCAAAATCAAAACAGACAAGTATGTTTGCCATTTGTCTTTATTGGGGCTTCACCTTTTAGGGGTCCAGCTTCATTCAGGAGTCTGATGTGAACTCCCTTTTTGAGGCTCTTGTCCTGACATCCATTAAAGCCCATGATTTAAGCTAGTAGGGACTGAGTAATGTCCCTATAAAATGCTGTCTTACTGGCCCTCTTAAATTCTTTATTGGTATTTTATCATCCTTTCTCCCATCCAAAGATTTCCTACTTTTTACATAGGCAACCAGACACTTGAAATATAAGTATACCTATATATTTGTATACATATTTTATTTGGCAGTTTCAGGTGCTCTGTACAAGGAACGTTTTTCTGTACATGAAAGCCACTTTATTTCTGGGAATGAATTCTTTCTTTATCTGTTCTTTATAGGAAGCCGGACTGTGCTGGAGGATTTCCCACTCCATCAGAAGAATGGATCAGCCTTTCACTGGGATAGTACTACCATCGTACATCCCCAGCAGTCTTCAGGGTCACAATGCACACTTTTGCAAAAAAATTGAGATGTCAGGAGGTAGATGAAAGTTCTTACAACGCTATAATTTTATTAATTTCACAAGAAGTTTAACTACATTTTGGGAAATGGAAACGAAAGTACTCAGAATTTCACTCCCTTGACATAACTTCCATCTATATTTGTGTAATTTATCATTTTTCCTTTTCGTCGCTGTTGCATTGCTTAAAAAGTATTTTTTATGTTTTTAGAGTATTTAATTGTCAGCATTATAAATGCAAAGGAAAGAAATGTTCCTTCTAATGGGCGCTTTTGCACCACATTGGAAACATAAGATCCCCAGAGGACACAAACAAAATGACAAGTCAGCACAGTGTATTGTCTCTTCTTGGGACCAAACCAATTTTTTAATGGAAAGCAGAAGAAATGCTTGATAATCCCACAAAGTAAGTAACCATTTGAGTGACGGGCAGGTAGGTCTCCTGAGCGTAGAACTAGGCCAAGAAAGGCAGAACTGTGCAGAGGGAAGAAGCCAATGAGTTTTCCCTGGAAATCTGTATGTGGCCAAGCTCGAGTCAGCTTTACATTTGTCACCCTGAGGCAGGTGCCCAATGTTGAGTAGCCTTTGGTTATGTTATTCTTAGTGGCTGTGAAACAGGGTCACACCTCTCAACATCGTGCTCTGTGGTGACTTGGGTGGGAATGTCAAATTGCTGAAATCCCATCAGCAGGAAAGTAGAAATCTTGGTAGCTGGTATGCAATCCACTGACCTCAGCCAAAGGTGCAAAAACTAAGGCCCCACTACCCTCCATAGACTGAGATATCATCTCCCTCCAGGCCAAAGGAATAAATAGAATATGATGGCAGAGAGTGTCTGTCCTGCAGACCTAAAGACGTGAACTTTAGTCTCTGATCTTTGAGACAGTTGATGGATAGTGTACACCAGCTCTCCGGTGGGGACCTGGTTGGATGGCTTCTCATTTAGTGTCGTGTTAGTTGCCTCAGGCTCCTTCTGGGGGAAAGGAACTACCCACCCACGTGAAAGATTTGTTTCTGGGAAAGTTTCTAAGGTTGCGAGACCAGTATCACTATTACCTTAATTACCCTGATTTCATTGATATAATTTGAATGTGAGTGGAATGTTTATATTCTTACAAGTTTATAGAACATTTTAGTATTTTTGAAAATAAACACAGTAGTCATTCAGGAGCAGGTTGTTCATTTTCATGTAGTTGTGCAGTTTTGAGTGAGTTTCTTAATCCTGAGTTCTAATGAGAGACCGTTTGTTATGATTTCCATTATTTTGCATTTGCTGAGGAGTGTTTTCCTTCCAATTATGTGGTCAATTTTTAGAATAAGTGTGATGTGGTGCTGAGAAGAATGTATATTCTGTTGATCTGGGGTGGAGAGTTCTGTAGATGTCCATTAGATCTGCTTGGTCCAGAGCCGAGTTCAAGTCCTAAATATCCTTGTTAATTTTATGTCTCATTGGTCTAATATTGACAGTGGGGTGTTAAACTCTCCCACTATTATTTCTAGGGAGTCTAAGTCTCTTTGTAGGTCTCTAAGAACTTGCTTTATGCATCTGGGTGCTCCTGTATTGGGTGCATATATATTTAGGATCATTAGCTCTTCTTGTTGCATTGATCCCTTTACCATTATGTAATGCCCTTGTTTGTCTTTTCTGATCTTTGTTGGTTTAAAGTCTGTTTTATCAGAGACTAAGATTGCAATCCCCACTTTTTTTTTTTTTTGCTTTCCATTTGCTTGGTAAATATTCCTCTATCCCTTTATTTTGAGCCTATGTGTGTCTTTGCATGTGAGATGGGTCTCCTGAATACAGCACACCAGTGGGTCTTGACTCTTTATCCAATTTGCCAGTCTGTGTCTTTTAACTGGGCATGTAGGTGATGGGCACAACAAACCACTATGGCCTGGGCATACCTATGTAACAAACCTGTACGTTCTGCACATGTATCCCAGAACTTAATATAAGAAAAGCTTCTTTTCTACTGCAGGGAAAACCACTTAGTGCTGTTTAATGAAAAGTGACTTCCTTTTGCTTGCTTTTTAAAAAGCAAATTAAGTGTTGCAGTCATCGTCAATTTAAATTAAGAATAGGGAACAAAGACCAAGCTAAAATTAATAAAACTATACTTCTGTTATGTAATATGACCAGATAGAAAAAGAGAAGTATAATAAACAGATAGGAAAGCAGATGTAAGTATGGCGAGGCCCACAGAGGAAGAGGCACTCGGGCAAATGGGCAGACAGACCCTTCTCGGACACAGACACTCGGCACATGAGGTCAACAGAACACATAACAGCACACGTTCCCCGTTTTGTGTCTTCTGGGATACTGGCAATTGACACCTGAAGAAAATCAGGTTGCCTTTCACAGCTCTAGTGATCAAGCTCCTCTTGGGACCTGCTCCATCCTTTGAAAGATGCATTCATTTATTAGCAGAAGTTTCCCATTTGTGGCTTTATGGTCTTGGGAGAGGAATCCCAGAAATAATACCTAGCTAGGAGACAGCAAATACTGAGACATTGGTGAGGATGAAAACAGACTCAGAAGCTAATTTTACAAGAGAAAAGACTCAAATGATTACAGAACTACAAAATGAAGAGAAAAAATTCAGACACATAGATATTCAAATTCAAGGGAGATACATTTAGGAAAAGGTAAACTTTAACCCAGCATTAGGCTTAGCTGTATCTTCTAGAATACCCTGCACTAATACGGCTCCTTTAGCTGCTACATTGAGTTTAGGTACCAAGCATTTAAGACTCTCTTGCTCAGAGCACATGGGGTCAAGACTGTCAGAAGGAGCTCGCCCACCCATTGCAGGTTGAAGAGCTTTGTGCTAGAGGCTCCCTCACCTGGTACCTCCCACGTGTTGCTTCTGGGGCTGGCCTAGATGTTGCTTTGGACACTCTCTCAGTAATGAGTTCCTCCTTTGCAGGCTTGAATTCTTCCCCTTCCATCCCTCTGACACATTGATTTTCCCTTTTACAGGCCCCTCCATGTCACTGAAACTCTGTGGCCATCGTCTTCACCTCCAGAAAAAGACGCCCACCTATCTTTCTCTGTTAGTGTGGGCTCCTGAGAACCAAACACATGGTTTTAGAGCCAGAGAGCACTGGGCTTGGGTCCCAGCTCTGATATATGTTAGCCTGTGGCCTCTGGCTGACTGGATGTACTCATAGGTTTTCCATCTACCAAGCAGGATTATTCCTCCTCCCTGACAGGTGCTGAGAGGACGAAATGAGACAGAACACGTGGGAACCTGGCTCAGTGGCTGGGGGAGGGAGCCCCATTCCTCAGCAAGCCCTAGGTCTGCCTACTCCCCCTTCCTTCCCCTTCTATCCTCTGCCCGCCATGGCGTCTCTCCCAGCCCCTGCTTCTGATGTCCTGGGTGTTCTGGCTGCAAATATCACCCAGGAGACAGCGAAAGGATCCCCTAACCCACGCAGTCCTGGGGGCTGTCATCCGGGCAGAGCTGGTCTGCAAACAGAAGACGCACCTGCCTGCGCGGCCTGCGGGGGGAGAGAAGGCCTCTCTCCAGCTCATTCCAGCGCCTCTTTGGCAAACTCTTGCCTGGAACCAAGTAAGGAAGGAGATTCTAGAAAGGAGGGTCCTGGCTTTTCCTTAGAAGTATAAGGAGTGGCAATGTCAGAAGGGAGAGAGTCCAGCCAGGACGGTGGAGCTGGTGAAACACCCCAGGTCCTGACTGATGGAAACCTGCCCGAGAACGGCCTCCTCACTGTGCGTCCTTCCCACCCTCAAGGCTTTCGTAGGCGCTCAACGCAGCGCTGTGAGTGTGGCCCTGAGCACATCACGTGCAGATGCACGTACTATTTTGTGTGTACACATACACACACACACATCGTCCTGGGGGTCATACACACAACACTAACAGTGATCATCTCTAGAACGTAGGATTTTACTTTTATTTTTAATTTTAGATTCAGGGGGTACATGTGCCAGTTCGTTGCATGGATATATTGTGTAATGCTGTGGTTTGGGCTTTTCTTGAACCCATCACCCAAATAGTGAACATGGTGGCCAATAGGATTAATGCAGAATCAGAAAATCAAATACCGCATGTTCTCATTCAGTAGTGGGAGCTACACCGTGGGTGTGCACGGACACACAGATGGAAAGGACAGACACTGGGACCCAGAAGAGGAAACGAGAGACAGGGGCAAGGGCTGGGTTTTGAATTTTTTTAATGTTTTTTTCTTACTTCTCATCTGTATATTTTGAATTATTATCTTCTATCCAAATTAATATTGTGTTACTTGTTTAACCAAAATATAAAGGGAGACATTTCCAAAAATTAGATCTATATCCCTTTTACACAGGAAATTTAAAATAGAAAACATTCTTTAGGACAGCACAATTCAACTATAAAGTATTAGCAGAAAAATGTAATTAGCCATTGATCATACTCAGAAAAGTTAAAAAGGAAAATACTAAACCCCTCAGAAGGAGAAAAATGTGAGTCCACTTTTGCTAACTTACCTGCACACTATGGGAGTGGATGATGTGATCATTTTGATGTGTTTCTTTATGTCAGGAGAAGAAGGCAGAATTTGAGGTCCACAGGCATCAGCTTCTCTCATGCTGATTTAGGTAAAGTTTCCAAACATCCTACTTAGAGCTGATAGAATTCTAACTCTTTTGGAGGTTTGAATTGAAATGGAAATCTTCTGGGCTACCAGAACAAAAAGAGATTTTTTTTAAATCAACAGAATCATTATCTTTTCATTATTTCCAGTGTCTTTATAGTACCCATCGACGATGGCTGGCGAGCAACCGTCACAGACACACGTGCGTGCACACGTCTGCGCACACCTGCTTCTTTGGGTCTCTTTGAACTCTTTGCTTTTTTAGTTTAGTGTGTTCAGGATGAAATGAAGCCAATCATCAGCAGTTTGGTGGGTGGAGGAAAGGTTTGGAGTGAGGGGGAAAGAAGTGGCAGCTTTTTGGAGGAATTCTTCTGAGTATGCTCGACTTGCAAGTTTAATATCTGAATATTTAACAGCGTTGTTAATAGAATGGGAAATAGAAATATAAAATCATAAAATAGAGAAATAGAACTTATGGCTTGGTTTCTCAAGAAGCGCATGGGTCTACATTGTTTGGCAATGACACCATTCTGCCCGGCTGACATTCAGGCCCAGGCCTGCTCGCTGATGTCACAGCCTGAATAGCTCTACAAGGCGTGGGAGGCGCGTGTGCGCTGTCTTTTTACATCACTGCTGAAAAAGTGATGGTTTCTTCTTGGTACACATTGTTATTTGGAAATAAAGTCAAAACAAATTCTGTGTTATTTTTCTTTTTTAAACAACAAAATACTAAGTGTTCATCTAGAAGTCAGATGATGTTATTAATTGTAATTGTGTGGCCTGGCTGAGTAATTCCTCATGATTCATTAACCACAGAGCGTCTGCTGCTCCTGTGTGCAGAGAATGATGTATTTAGAGCCTCGAATCCTGTACATGGCTCTGAAGTTCAGAAAAATATATCCAGAAAAAAAGTTTCAAAAGTTTAAGGAAAACTGTCACGTTTCAGAGCTCCTTACTGAGGCTTCGATGGCTGGGATATGAAGATTATACACTTATTTTTCAGGCCTGTTTGTTCTGTCAATTAATGTTCAGTAATAAAGGAACTGGGCTACCCCTCCCTTCTCTTGTCAATCTCCAATTTGAATTACAGAAAAATGTACTCCTAAGGAATAAAGCGGTAACAATGCACTAGGAAGTAAGACGGAAGATCTTCACAGGCAAGGCAACCATCATGAGGAATTCCTGCAGGAGAGAAGGCACGGGGATTAGAGGTGCTGGGAACGGAGGGCAAAGGGAATTGCAAGCCCAGAGCTTCCCAGGAGGGCCTCAGAGAAGTTTCACTTTGTGAATTAAATATTCAAATACTAGAAATAATTAGTTTCAAAGTACTTAGTGCAATTACTCCTTAAGGTCTTTTCTTAAAACCTTTAGCTAAAGGCTGAGAACAGTTCTCTAAAGAAAGCAAAGCCCACACCTAGAAAGGGCCCCGAGAACAGAAGGCGACGTCCAGTAACCCCAGTTCCCTGCAGAAGAAAAGGAAGAGAGGAGCATTGTTTTATGAAAGAAAAGCAGCTTTTTCTAGGGCAGAAATACGCCAGAGTGAACTGTATCTTAGGATGACCCGTGTGGGCCACTGCTCTTCTGGCAGGTTCCTCTGATCCACCTTCCATATGGCTTCTGGGATTCACGAGGTCCAGGCGCATGGAGATCCCTGGGGGTGCAGGTCCGAACCACTGCCAAAGCACAGACCCCAGCAAGCAGTTCCTCATTCAAAACTCTAGGAAAAGCAAGACGCACCAGATAATTTGCAAAAATGAAGAGCATGAAAGAGAACAATCAACACCATGAAGCAACTAACCGTTGAGAGGAGCAGCGATTAGCAGAACAGAAAGGAATTGAAAATGTTCTCATTAGTATTTAGCGAGCATCAAGAGGATAATTCCTTCATAAAACATGAATAAGTTGCTTTGAAAGAGGAGCTATCTGAGAACAAAAAAGTTCTTATTAAATACGCTAAAATTAAACATTTCTGGATGCAGTCAGTCACAGAACGGATGCGATGGACGAACCAACCGTGAGCTGGAAAACAATGTTGAGAAAATTTCAGCTCATAAAATAAAAGGGAATTAACACATATGGTAAAGATATGAAAAGTAGATTCAAGACTTTCAGAAATAAGAGTGAAGTTGGCTGGGTGCGGTGGCTCACGCCTGTAATCCCAGCACTTTGGGAGACAGAGGTAGGTGCATCATAAGGTCAGAAGTTCGAGACCAGCCTGGCCAACATGGCAAAACCCCATCTCTACTAAAAATACAAAAATTAGCCGGGTATAGTGGCATGCGCCTGTAGTCCCAGCTACTCGGGAGGCCGAGGCAGGAAAGTTGCTTGAACCCGCGAGGCGGAGGTTGCAGTGAGCCGAGATGGCACCAATGCACTCCAGCCTGGGTGACAGAGCAAGACTCTATCTCAAAAAAAAAAAAAAAAAAAGAGTGAAGAGTAGATCAAAGAAATCACAGGCAAATCATGTCCTTGAGCTGCAAATGATTTAAGTTTTGATAAACAAGTTAATGGCCAAGCAGAATAATTTACGAATACAGAGCCATTCTTGGAAATGTAACATGTAATTTTAGAAGAGCAAAGATGGAGAGATAACCTCCAAAACTTGCAGAGTGGATAAAACGTAAACAAGCACCAGGTTATATAAGAAGGGACAAGGCAGACAGAAACACCAGACGCCCCGTCTGTGAGACGATACTGCCAGACCACGGGACAGTGGCTTCATGGCTGACTTCACCAATCAGCAGGTATGTCCTCAGCGTGTTCTAGGAGCCACACGCTGTTCTGGACAAAGATTCCTGCCTTCACAAAGCTTAGATTCTACCTTGAGAGGACCAGCAACAAACAAGATGGACGGGTGAAATACAGTGAACGTTAGGTGGTGTTAAAGGCTTCAGAGAGAAAAATAAAGCACATAAAAGAGAAACGAAATGCTGAGCAAGGAGGGAGGCAGCAGCATGGGGAAGGTGTCCAGGCAAGGCCTCGTTCAGAAGCCAGCTTTGAATGAAGATTCGCAGGAGGGAAGGAGGCTGGAAGGAGGTCGACCTGCAGACGCCAGGACGTTCTTGGCAGAGACAGCGGTGAGCATGAAGTTCCTGAACCAGGGACTTTGTAATCCAAATTTTGAGAAAAATAAACTTCAGCCTTGCAACGGTCTGAATGTTTGTACCTCCCTGAAATTCCTATGTTGAAATCCTAATCTCTAAGGTGATGGCATTTGGGGGTGGGACCACTGAGGTGACTGGGCCGGAAGGGTGGAGCCCTCCTGAATGGATTGAAGGGGCCCCAGACAGCTCCCTCGCCCCCTCCCACCATGAGGACCCTGTAGGAAATGGCCTTCTATGAAGCAGGACATAGCCCTCACCAGTGCCTTGATCTTGGGCTTCCAGTCCCTAGAACTGTGAGAGAAAACTTTAGGTTGTTTATAAGCCACTCGGCTTATGAGATTTTGTTATAGCATCCAAAATGAACTAAGACAAACCTAGAATTCTATGCTATGCCAATATCCAACAAAGTGTTAGGGCAAAATAAAAACATTTTTAACACATGCCAGTTTTCCACCTACACAAGCTATATGTAAAAACTTACACACACATATTCTCGAGCAATACAAACAGGAATCTGAGATAGAACATGACCTGAAATATAAGAAATAGAGACAGCTGAGTATGATTCAGAAGCAAAAAGAAAAACAAATTTAAAATGAAATAAATACGATAAGAACAGACTATTACAGGACCTCAGGATGAAATTAGCAGTGTCTCAGATTATTCAGCATGCTAAAATGAAGGAACGTAATAAGATAACTAGAAGCGTAATGAAAGAGTAACTGCCAGTTTATGTGAGCTATCCACAGAAAATGCCAAAATCTGTCTTAATTAATGAGACTTTTTTTTTTTCAATGTTGAAGAGACAACTGTGGCTAATTTACATCAGGTTATAAAAGCCTATTTGTAGCAAATCCAAGTTGATTTCAACTTGGGTTGAAATGAGTTGCCAAGCCAAGGCTGGAGCTAGGAACAGCCATGGAAATTTTAATGGGATCGTAGCCTTAAAGGAGGAGATATGTGTCAAACCATGTACAGAGGACATCCAAAGCAGGAATGATTTAGTGAGTGACCCAAATGTTCAATGCTTAATGGCATTCAATTGTCGGATGGGTATGAAAATGCACGCTGGTTTGTATAAGCAGAGAGTTAGTTTATTGAGCCATTTCAGATGCATTACAGATCGTTTTACGAATAAAAAAATGAAGACATCAGTTGTTTTGATGGCAGAAATTTTGTGGCAATACCACTCATGACACTCTGGTTGTCGTGCTGTCACTGCATTTACTACTGATTTTTTTTCCAAAGATCCCATTTAGAACCATGTAAAAACATGCTGTCGTAATGATTCCTGTCAACAGGAAAACACCACAGCAGTAGCAATGGCATTTTGATAGCGTGTTGCCATTGATATGTCTTGGAAACTTTCATTCTGTAGAACTCCATAAGCAGGACAGGTAATTGCATTATAACAACCATAAGGGAATTCCACCCTTGCTCCTTGGACAGATGATGTGTTGAAACATTGTCCAGGAAGGCAAAGAGGGCTTATTACTTTCTGTGTCCACCATGTTTATGTCTTAAGGTGTTACAAGGAAAAGAAAGGCAGGATGTGAAAGACATTTCTTAGAATGGGTAGAGTTGGGCACAGAGAGAGAAGGATCCATGTTGACATCAGGGCTTCTGCATTTGATACGTTGAGTGTATAATGACATTATTAGCCAAGATGGAGAATACAAAACTTAGGGCAGATTTTCTAGTAGAGAAGTCCTATTTGGACCTATTAAGTTAGGCACGGTAGGAGTTCAGGGTGTGTACATGGCTAATAGACACCTGCAAGTTCTCTGTGAAGATCTGGGGAGAGCACTGGGTTAAAGATGAGAATTGAGTGGCACCATTCCATGAAGGGTTGTTCAAATCATGGTGGATGGAACCCGCTGGAATCAGATGGAGAAATAAATGCCGCCAGACTGGGTGGGACTCAGCACTGCCTTCTAGAAAGCATCAGGTTGGGCACTGGCAGAGACAGAAGGAAAGGAAGCATGAAAAACAGAGATTTTAGCGAGGGTGAGTGTGCGTGTGTGCGGGGTGCTGGCAGGGCCAGGCCAGAGGGGGCCACTGCGTAGCAACCTGCGAACACAGGCTTTCAGATTCTGTAATAAGGGACCATTGGATTCCTGCCTGGGTCTCATCAATGCTAAGCTTTCCTGCATAAAACTACTCTTAATCTTTAATGTAAAAAACACAGCAATAGTGGAATTAGATGTTTTTTCTCCCACAGTATCCAAGATCATAGACAAGTTGACCAACTGTTTGAAATTAAAGAAAACACATGCTATTAGGTTGCTGCAAAAGTAATATGGTTTTTGCCTTTAGTCTTGTTGTTTGTTTGTTTGTTTTTTGAGGTGGAGTTTCACTCTTGTTGCCCACGTTGGAGTAGAGCGGGGTGATCTCGGCTCACTGCAACCTCCACCTCCCAGATTCAAGCGATTCTCCTGCCCCACCCTCCTGAGTAGCTGGGATTACAGGCACCCACCACCACACCCAGCTAATTTTTGTATTTTTAGTAGAGACAGGGTTTCACCATGTTGGCCAGGCTGGTCTCGAACTCCTGGCCTCAAGCGATCCACCCACCTTGGTCTCCCAAAGTGCTGTGATTAGAAGCGTGAGCCACTGCGCCCAGCCTGTTTCTGCCATTTTTCTAAAGGTAATAGTAAAACCTGCAATTACGTTTGCACCAACCTTTCAGGTGGGGGGAGGAGGACAAAGCAGAAATTGTACACTGGTTGGGGTGCGCAGGATAATGGCCCCCCCACAAGATGTCCACACCCAGATCCTAGGAGCCTCTAAATTTGTGCACCTACATGGCAAAGGCACTGTGCCAGTATGATGATGGTTGTGACGCTGGGGCGAGGGGTCGTTCTGGATGGTCCAGGAGGCACACCGTCATCACGTGACACCCTCACGCTGGGAAACCCAAGCTCAGCATGTGAGAGACCCACGGCTGCTTTGAAGTCGGAGGGAGGGGCTGTGAGCCAAGGAGTGGGCTGCCTCCAGAAGCTGCCTAGCCAGGGACCCACCCTGCCATGGAGCCCAGAAAGAGCCAATGCTGATGACACCTCTGTCTTAGCCCGTGGGACTCACCTGAGCTTCTGACCTGCAGCACTCTAGCATCATAAATCTGTATCCTTAAATGGGGCACCAAGTGCATGGTCACTTACTACAACAGTTCCAGAAAACTCATCAGTGCTTTTTAAACATACAGTGTGGTGAAGTTTGTGTTCTTAAAGTTTATGTGTAAAAAGATATGTGAAGGAATTTTATGTATTCTTAAATTTAGAATGGCCCTGTTTGGCTGGGTGTGGTGGCTCACACCTGTAATCCCAGCGCTTTGGGAGGTCAAGGCATGAGGATTACTTGAGGCCAGGAGTTTAAGACCAGCCTGGTCAACATAGTGAGACCCTGTCTTCACAAAAATTAAGAAGAAATTAATAAATAAAAGTAAAAGGGCCCTGTTTAATCCTACATGGCTCTCTATATATACAATAAAAATCTAGTGTCTTCTGGGAACAGTGGCTCATGCCTGTAAGTAATCCCAGCACTTTGGGAGGTCAGGTGGGCGGATCACCTGAGGTTGGGAGTTTGAGACCAGCCTGACCAACATGGAGAAACCCCATCTCTACTAAAAATACAAAATTAGCCGGGCGTGGTGGCACATGCCTATAATCCAGCTACTCGGGAACCAGGGAGGCAGAGGTTGTGGTGAGCTAAGATCACGCCATTGCACTCCAGCCTGGGCAACAAGAGCAAAACTGCGTGTCCGTGTCAAAAAACAAACAAACGAAAAATACAGCCTCAGATCTGGGAGAAAGAGGAATCACTATTTATAGGAGGAGTTTGTATTTTCAAACAAACCTAGCACTTTGCTCCCAAAAGAGAAAAACAAAACCTGCCCTAATTTTGGGGCACCTGTGTCACAATGTGATCATGTGATGCTGAGAATATTCTGGTTCCTGGGCTAAAAATAAGCTGATGACACTGTGTTCTATTAATGAGCACACGATCTTATCAGAGGACTCCCAGCTTTGATTTAAAGTTCATCGGCTTAAAGTCTTTATAATTAGCTTTCCCTGGGAATGCTGGCCTTCCCTCTGTAGTCTTTATTTTTGCTTCTAATTGAGTGATCACTAAGCACCTCTTACCATGGCACAGATGGATGCTGTTTTTCAAAAAGGAACATTTCTTCCTCTAAAGCCTTTCATGTAATAATTCTGGTTCCTGTTTCATTTACAGCACTAGTGATTCCCATTGCTGTCGGCACAGACCATGCCAGATTGTTTTCTTCACTGGGGTCAGATCGGTGCTTCTTCTCCAACAGCTCCAACTTACAAATGGGTTGTGTCCCACAGCTCATGTTTAAGTCTGTTGTTTGGAATTTAGAACAGATTTTTCTAGACAAACAAGGTAATAAAAGTTGATTTGGTGTCCAGGCTGCTTTTTAATGCCCAGTTGAAAGGCCCCATCCTAAGTGCTAGGATCTGGGGGTAGAGGCCATTCAGTGCTGCAGAAGAGGAGCTCAGCAGACAGGAAACTCTCGGCCCTATTTCTGGGTCTGGAGCTGGTAGACAACATGCCAACCAGGAGAGGCCCATTTTCTTCCTCTCTGCAGCTCCCCCTCGCCAGCCAGCGCTCTGCTCCCACAGGCCCTCAGCCCCTCCATCCATGGTCGTCCCTCTCCTGTGAGGTGAGCCCCAAGCTACTGCAATGCTCATTTGCAGATGGTACCCTGAAACTGTCACCTTCAGAGCAGCGGCGCCTTCTGGAGGAGTCTCCAGGAATGTTGCCTTCCCAGACGTGGTCCTCTTCTCTCCATGCGTCAGGGAGTGTAACTGGTTGGAGCCCGTGTGGTCCCCCCACTCCATGAGCAAGCGCAGCATGTGTTTTCACAGGTGTAGCTTGTGCTACACCTGCCCTTTGTGCTGACACCTGTGAAGGGTCCTCTGCGTCTGTGCCACGCCCTCACCTTGTTGTGGGCTGGGATGCTTTACACCTGCTGGCTCTGTCAGCCTGACCACTGCGGGCTTGACCAAGGATGGACACCTGTCCCGAAGAAGCCATCAGCAGAGGGCTTGTTAGCCGGGAGGGCAGCCCTGCACGGATGTTCTGCACTTGGGCTGATCCCGTGTCCCGGTTCTCCTGGATAGCACAGTTCAGATGGACGCCTTTCACCCCCGAAGGAGTGATTAATAGTGCTCCTTTCATACTCACACTCCCCAGCTTAGGCAGTGAATTCCACGGTAACCGTACCCGCACTGTGTGGGGTTGTGGCTGAATGGTGAGTTCTGAATGAGCAACACGGGGAGGGAGGCAGGATTGTTGGCCCTTGGAAGGAGCAGTGGCAGCAAGGCTGGAAACTCCACAGACTCACACAGGTAAGAAACTCCAGAAAGAATCCCCCAGACATCCTCTTCTGAAGGGATGACCTCAAGATGGATCAATCTGCTCATTGATTCAGCAAATATTTATGGAACCCATCACACATGGCAGACGCTGCCAAGGTCAGGGGAGACTGTGTGCACAGCTCAGTGTGGTCTCACCTTCCCAGAATGCATGCCTCTCGGCCAAGAGGGCAGGCACAGCCTGTCCATGTGACTGTGTTCTGTGGGAAGAGCAGGCAGCATAGAAGGTCCCTTCCAAGAGACACCCAGATTTCTGGTGTCAGAAAAGGCTTTGCAGGAAATGGCGTCTGCCCTGAGTCCATAAAGGATAGTGATTGCAAATCAAACGGAAGGAGAGGATGGAGTGGGGTGGGGGCCAGAGCGAGGAAGGCAAACAAACGGGAAGACGGGGCGTGGCTGCCGAGTCCCCAGAGATGCTCTCGACCTGCAGAACCCAAAGCCGGGTCCCAGACCAGCAGCATCGACAGCATGGGAACTTGCAGGGAGTGCACGTTCTCAGGCCTGAGTCCCGACCTCCTGAGTCAGAAACTCCGGCAGGGCCGCCATACCTGGTTTTACCAAGGCCCCAGGTGGTTCTGAGGCCTGCTGCAGTTGAGAGCAGCTGGACCTTCCCTGGACGCCTCCACGCAAAGTCTTTGGAATGCCCAGCTCTGGGTCATCCCAGGCACACTCCCCAACTACGGGACTTCTCATGCATGACACTCATGGCCTCAGATCTGGCAGCCTCAGATCTGGCAGCCTCAGACTTTTCCAGCCTCTCTGAGGCATCCTCACGTCCAGACTCCGGGGGATGGTGGCGAGCACCCGTCTTCACGTGCACGTTGCGGTAGCAGAGGGAGGGGAGGAGGAATGTGGCTCCATTGCATCCACGGGGCCGTCTTTTCCATGATTCCAACTTCTTGACACCTGTCTGCCGTCTGTGATTTTTCACTAAGAAAATGTAAGCCACAGAATGCAGCCTGGTGAGGGCAAAAGGCACAGATTCCGGAGTCAGTGGCCTGGCTTCAGCCTCACTTCACCACTTCCTCGTTGTGTACCTAAGGGCAAGATATCCCACCTCCCGCTGCCTCAGTTTCCTCATCTGTAAAGTGGAGGTAGTCTTACCGACCATATGGGATTATTGTGAGTCATACATGGGTAAATAAATGCAGAGTTCTTTAAACAGGGCCAAATGCAGAATGTGTATCTAGAGAAATTCCCTATTGTTTTGGGCTTGATGTCACCTTTCCATATTATATAGTTGTTGCTGTCTCTTTGCCCAGGAAGATCCTGGGGCCACATCCTTCTGCCTGCCGCCTCTGTGGGGCGCTCTTCCCACTCACATGCAAATGCCTAGAGTGCTTTTCTTTGATTTCTCTAATCAAGACATCCCAAATGGCCGAGACCGACCAGCAGTTATCAGGAGGGCCACCTGCTGAGCCAGTGCCCTGTAGCTTGCCATGGTTGCAGCACCCTGGCTCATCAGGGTGTTAGTGATTGTTTGTTAAGGCAAAACCTCACTGCTTTGCTGCCTTTTAAATCTAAAGTTGGTGTCTGTTGTCACTGTGGATTCCACTGCAGACTGAGGAGCATGAGCCGGTGGTGGCTGGGTTTTGATGAGACTTAACTTGGTGATGTTTTGCCTCTGTGGAGGGCAGGAGAGAGGCTGAGATGCTCACAATCTGTACTTTTCCTCGAGGCTCTCTATTCTCACACTGGCTCACTGCGGCAAGTAGTGAATTGCTTCATTGAGATGGAATCTTACAAAATATTACTCCTGAAATGTATGTTCTGAGACGGTTCTGAGGGAATGCTAACAGGTGCTATCTACAAAAGACTTCTAAGATCAAATAGTTTTAGGAACAGTGGAGTGAAAGATAGGCTTGTTTTCTTTTTTCCCTAGGACTTCTCAGAAACTTTGTATATAAACATGGTGGACATGATATGTGGTGCTTCCTGCGATTATTAGTTCTAAAACACTTTTGTGTGGGAGCATATCAGGGTGTGGTATACTGTGGGCCACCCCCCAGAAACATCACTGCTGCGGGCCCAGGCCCAGTAGCGGTGAGGTGTATGTGTGGGGGAGAGGCTGTCTCTGTCCCAGGCGTGGCCCTGACCCATCCTGGCAGGCTGGTTCGGTGGCTGTGGCTTTTACACCCAGTTACATCCTTGACTTCTGAAGTCTTCCGTAGACCTGTGGGTTCCGAACTACGGATGGGAAAGACAGTGCTGGAAGGGAATGGAGGGATTAGGGGATGAGACATAGTCAAGGCTTGCTGGAGAGGTGAAGCCCTGAGAGGCTGCCGGCAGAAAGGCGCGCAGAGTCCTTTCACCATTGTTTTAGAAGAATTCTGGCAACGAAGAAAGCAGTCTCCACAGACCGTGATCCGAACTGAAGGAATGAGGGGAGTGTGAACTCAAGGTGATGGAGACAGTCAGAGGGCTGCCATGAAGATGCCAGCTCGCCTAGACACAGCCGTTGTTGGCTGAGTTATAACACAAGTGCTCATGGCTTTTATTAGTACTTTTGTAATGTGGTGAAAAACCTGTCATGTAATTTTCCTATCATGACAAACTTTTTGTTTTTTTCTTCATGCTGTGGGGAATTATGAAGAGTCTGTTTCATCCCCACCCCATCTGCCTTGGGTTTCAGATCAGTGGACACCATGAGGACACCCGCACTGCTCTCGGAGTGCGTGGATGCTGAGCTTCACTGAGCCTATCCATTTGGGCTCGTTATCAGGTCTTTCTTTCTCATTTCTATCTTCCCAAGCAAACACAATGTCAAATACGAAAGTGTCTACACTTTGTTTACATGATGAGAACTTCCAGGTTACCTTTGCCAAATTGAAAAACATATTTTAAGTTTTTCCAATCACTGGAGGAAACAAAAGCCTCCCGAAATCCTCCTCGAGTGTATAATTAAAATTATTTTATGAGATATTTTCTACCTTTAAAGCGGATGTCAGGCTAATGTTCTGCTGATTCTGTGAATGGCTCTCACCCCGGGAGCAGGACTGAGGTGGTAAGTGGATCATTTTGGAATCCCCCTCTCCAGAGAATTTGTTTCTCCCCTCAGGAGAAGATGGTGAGCATTTTAATGAGCTCCATGCTGTGTGTTTTCTCCAGGCTCTTCAATCTTTCAATAAAGTGTTGCAAATCAGTCATTGCTGATGGGCACATCTAAACTAATGCTTTATATTTTTAATTGCCTAAAATACTTTATCATTGATTTCTTATAAGAAGTGAATCAGGTCATTGGTGGAGATAGTTTTCTTATTTTTTCTTTACTTTCAACTCTTTTGGGGGATTGGAGTAGAAGAAATAAGGAAGTTCCAGGCCCAGGGAAGAAATTAACTAATGAGCTAAGTCTGGAAGCAGTGGGTTGGCGGTTTGATTAAACTGTGACTACAAGCAGGAAATGCCAGAAAAAAACGACTGGGGGAGAAAGATTGCTCTTCTCATATTCCTATGAACAATCACAGTCAGTATTTGAAATCTTACTTATTAAGATGTGCAATGCCACGGACTGGCTATCTTAGGAACAGGCTGTGAGCTCCAGTAGTAAGGAACTAGGTCCACCTCAGAGAAATCTACAAGACAACCTCCCAAATAGTCTGAACATGCTTTGCAGAGAAGAAAAATCTACATCATCTTCAAACCTCCCTTTGGATAAAAGGTTCACTCTCATCTGGCAGAACGAAGAACTCTGATGACTATATCATTTTTAAGAGGGAATAATAATGTAAAACTTAAGGTAAGGTGGTAAAATAAATTGTCAGTAACTATGACAGGTATCTTCCTTCAGTAGTAAAGTACCTTCAGTAGAGCCTTCAATCGTGAAGTTGTGAATCAAAGTGTTACAAATATTCATAAATATTATAATGCAGAATGTTAAAGGGGGCTTGCATTTGGGATGGAGTTTTACTCTGTCACCTAAGCTGGAGTGCAGTGGCACAACCTCAATCTCTGCTCACTGCAACTTCCACCTCCTGGGTTCAGGTGATTCTCATGCCTCAGCCCTATGAGTAGCTGGGATTACAGGCGTGCACCACCATACCTGGTTATTTATTATTTATTTATTTATTTTGTATTTTTGGTAGAGATGAGGTTTTGCCATGTTGGCCAGGCTGGTCTTGAACTCCTGGCCTCAAGTGATCCACCTGCCTCAGCTTCCCAAAGTGCTGGAGTTACAGGCGTGAACCATTGTGCCTGACCAGGAATATTATATTAATATTTATCTTTATATCCTAAGTAATAGTAGTAGGTATCCCATTTAACAAGGCAGTCTACTAAAAATATCATATCCAATGGTCTCTTTCACCCTTAATGACTTTTCAAACCAAGACATTTCTTGAAATTCAGAGCTGTTAAAATATGTCAGTATGTTGATATGCTTTCAATATCTGTTTTATTGTTTTAATTTTTAAACATTCTAAGTTAGTTTCTTACTATAAAAGTAATGTGTGTATGCTTATGGACAACGTTTCCAATGTTACTGAATGGCACACAGTGAAAAGTGACATTTCTTTTTGAATCTCTGCCTTGTCCCTACGAGCTCACCACTCTGGACATTTTTTGGTGGGCATCTTTCCAGAAGCGTTTGCTCAAATGCTATTCTACTTCTGCATTTTGCTCCCCGCCTTCATGGAATATTACTTAGACTGTTTTCCATGTCAGCAAATATATGTGTACCTCATTCTTTTAAAAGACAGCGTGCTGTTTGGAAGGACATTCTAGAATAACTTTAACAGACATCTATACGTGAACACTTAGTTTCCTTCCGACTGTTTTTCCAGTTTCAGGGAATGCTGCAGGGAACACTGTACAACGTATACCTGCAGCCTTGATCAAGTATTAGGTACGTTTCTGGAAGTGGAATCACTAGCATAAGGGGGTCTTGCATTTTAAATCACTGCTACTGTGCAAATACCCTCTGGGGGCTGTGGCCAATTCCACTCAAGTGAAGGGATGTTTGTTTATTCCTGGCCTTACTGAAAATCACCAAGCTCTTTATCTCGATTTTTATCTGGCAGGTAAAAACCTGTGTCTTCTTTTTATTTAAATTTCCTTTATAATTAAATGTTAAATGTGTACATATTTTAATGTTTGTCTGTGTTTTTAAATTTTCCTTTTTTCTTGTGTAAGACAATTTAAGTTTTTTTCCTCATCAGTTTATGAGTAGTATTTGTATAGTAAGGAAATTAGGCCTTGATATGTTTTCTATGTTGTAAATATTTTAAAATGGATTTCTAATTTGTTTATAGTATTTCAAAAGCATGCATTAGTTTAATTTGTTTGATGTTTGCATAGTCATATATGCTAATCATGTTCTTCCTGACTTCTGGGAGATGATGTATTTTTAAAGCTAGTTTGATTCTGTTCTCCCACTCTTTTCTCTTGCTCTGTTGGTCATATTTTTTTTATTTGCAGGGAAAAAAAAAGCTTTTTGCCGATTTTTTCCTTCAATTCTTTATCCCACCAAGGACAATTTTAAGGGGTACCATAGCCTCGCCGTACGCCGGAGGAGTGCAGTGAACTAGGGCTTTGCGTGTGCTGAGGGCAGGATGACCTTGTTGAGATGCTCACATGAATATCTGATCGCAGCCTAGGGAGGTGGGGGCACAGCCAGGCCGCAGGCGGGGGCAGCCCAGGGCCCCTCGAGGGTCCTGCATTTCACCCTGGCTTTGATGTCTGCAGGCCACATATAATCTAACGTTTTCATGCGTTCTTTCCAGGTGAACAGTTACACTGTATCAACTTTAAACATAAATCGGTGAGGGAAGGAGCCTCCATCTTGGCGTCCTGCCTTCTGGCCTCTGTCCTGGCACCCGCAGGGCCTGCTGATGTTTGCTGGGCGTGCAGCAGCTCCAGGGCTCGACTGCACCTTTTTGGTTATCTGGTTTCCTGTCCCTCCCAGTGACTGAAACCCCTCCCTCCCCTGACTTTTGACAGAAGCTCAGAAACGAGCTTATTTTGTGACTGCATCCAGACCTTGAGTTCTTTGGCTCTCGTGTGAGTGGAGGTGACACCAGGCCGGCCGCGGATTGGGGCTCACGCTGGGGCTGGGCACTCGGAGCAGCCGCGGGAAAGGGATCTGGACACCAGCTCCCTGCCTGCCACCCGCAGGAAGGTGAGGCGGGAACGGAGTGACATCTGGGCATGCTCAGGTGAGGTCTTGGTCTTTCTTTGCTTGCACAGTGGGACTTCCTGCCCTAACATGTGTCACGTGACCAGAAAATGGCAGAGGAGCCCCTCCCTGGGTGGTGATTTTAATATTACCACGACAAAGTCGGGAGGGTCAGGCTCAGTCCCTCTGGTCTTCAGGCAGCTGGATCCCCCTATAGGGATCGCCAGAGTCCTGCGTCAGCGACCTCAGAAGGCATCACTCAAAGAGATAGACAGGTTCTTCCTTGTATGGTCGGGAATTCAGCCTGGTCAGCAGGCCTAGGAGCCCCCACCTTCCTGCTCCCTAACCCAGTGCGCTTTGAAGGGGTGCAAGCAGGGGGAGGGAACGTGCCTGGATGTGTGAGGCTCATCCCATCGGGACCTGGGTTGCTCTGTCACATGTCTGCAGGACCCAGTCTTTCCTATCCTGCCTCAATTTGACAGAAAATCAAGACACCTAAGAAATTTAGGGTGAAATGTTACGGAAAAAATGAGGGATCACAATCCATGAACATGACTTTGGGGACAATAAGGGGTCTAAAAATATCAGACAAAGAACAACATCTCATCGATTTGAAAAGTGAACAGTGGAATCTTGTTTTAAATTGCATTTCTTTGATGACTGGCAAGGGTAAACCAAGGGTAAATCTTTTGCTTCTTTCAATTTCTTCTTTTCCTTCCTTCCTTCCCTCCCTCCCTCCGTCCCTTCCTTCCTTCCTTTTGTCCTTTCTTTTTCTTTGAAACAGGATCTTGCTCCATTGCCCAGGCTGGAGTGCAGTGGTGTGATTATGTCTCACTGCAGCCTTGAGCTCCTGTGCTCAAGTGATCCTCCCACCTTAGCCTCCCCGGTAACTGGGACTGCAGGCATATACCACCATGCCCAGATACTTTAAATTTTTTTTCTGTAGAGACAGAGTTTCCCTGTGTTGCCCACACTGGTCTTGAACTCCTAGCCTCAAGCAGTCCTTCTACCTCAGCCTGCCAATGTGCTGGGATTACAGGCATGAGCCACGGCAGCTGACCAAGGGTAAATATTTCCTGAATGTTAATCACCTTCTGTGTTTTTTTTGCCGTAAAACTTAAAACCAATCCCTTTAAAACTTGTTTATATGGCCACTTCCATAAGTAATTCTTTTCCTCTATTTAATCAAGCATGAATCTGGGTGTTGCTGTGAAGGTATTCTGCAGATGTGCTCAGTAGCTGCAATCAGTTCATTTGAAGTAAAGGAGATTACGCTCTGTAACTGGGTGGGCCTCACTCAGCCAGCCGTTGGCCTTACTAATAAAGACGGCGGTTTCCAGAGAGGAAGACGGTCCACCTCCACACTGCACCAATGACTCCTGCCTGAGTTTCCAGCTGCTGACCTGCACCGCTGATTTTGGATTCTCCCACCCCACAATCACATAAACAAATTTCTTAAAATTGTCCTCTCTCATCTCCTATTGCTTCTGTTTTTCTGGAGAACCCTGACTAATACAGTTACGGACAAGATCAGCAGCTGCATGGAGCCCTGTGTCTGAGCTTGGGAGGAGGGCTTTGGAATGTCCTTCAGTGTAGACACTAAAACACATCTGCTGTTTCTTGCCCATATCATCATTATCAAGCAGCAGATCACCTTGCTCAGAAGAATAGCTCTCCCATTGTTTTACAACTCAGAGAACAGAGAGCTGCCAGTATCTTAACCCCCACCAAATCTAAAGTAAAGGCATCACTGGAAAAGAAAAATGGCCTAGATAGAGAGGAAGGCCAAGTCCAATAGTTCACAACGCTAACAAATTCCTCCTGAGCCAGATCCCAGTGATCCAGGGTGGAGATTTCCAGCCCGGAGTCCCAGCAAGCAGGGAGGTTTGCATGAGCCCCTTCACTACATCGCTGCCAGAGAAATGGCACCTCACACTGTGGGCAGTGCCCTGCTGCAAGCCACTGGCTGAGTGTCAGGAGGAGGGACAGGAGCACAGCTTTCTCCTTCCTTATCCTTGTACAGAGGTGAATGTCCATGCTGACTCGGGCAGGCACCTGGAAAGCCCCGTTCTGGTGAGACTGCACTTTCCTCACTGAGCCAGGGTTTTCATCTACAGACTGCCCTGGCCAAACAGAAACTTGAAGACATTCGTTATCTGCTGACTGTGGGTCGGGCATCGTGCTGGTGCTGCAGAGGACACCCGTGAGTAAGGCACAGAGAGCTCACAGGCAGTGTTTCTCTTGGTAGAAACATGAGCACAGGGTGTTTCTATTTGTTTCATTTTTGCAAGGATTTGTGAGGAACCCAAGTAGGTGCCTTTGTTCAGAATGCGGGCTGAGGGGGGATTCGACAGTCACTGTGAGACCAGGTAGGACGGGACAGGGGCATGAGGTAGGATCCTGACAGTGGAGTCACACGGAAGGGATTGGATCTATTGATTAGGCTCCTGTGGCTTCACAGTTTTCTTCGGCTGCCTTGCCTACACACTTCATAATAAAATTAAGGTGATAAAATAAAATTAAAGTGATAAAAAAAGGCAATCAAATAAGCAACTCACAAGGGCAGATCTTGTTATAGTTCATTATCGGGTTCACTTCTGAGCTTCCTGAAAGCCTGAAACAAAGAAAAAAAAAAGGAAAACACAGTAAGTTGCCAAGCTTTAGTTTCCAAAAAGTAAGAAAATACTAATTAAAAGCCATTTCTGAGGACACAGCGGAGTAGTGGTGCGGACGTATCCCTCTGCACATCAATAGCTAGAAACCCCAAGAGACTGCACCTGTTTTCAGACATTGAGGACCGCAGCCAAGGGTGGGATTCCTGGGGGGGTACGTGGGGTGTGCTGTGGGATCATTGAGGGGCTCTCTCTGGGCTGTGGCATGAGCGAGTGGGGCCCATGCACAGCACAGTGGCCTTGTGGAGTTGGGGACAGAGGCTAGAGGTTGGGGTGTGTGAGGAGGTCGCAAGGTTTGCAGTGCATGTTTGACAAGACCTGAAGAACTCTGCAGAGAGGTCCCCTTGAGCATTGTGGAGAACAAGGAACACTCCAAGCAGAACGGGGTGTCCAGAGTAGTCCACATGGAAGGATGGGGGAGACTGCGCTGCCCACCTGCATTCAACAGAGACACAGCAGCATGCGTCATGCACAGGTCTCGCTCAGCTGCCAGGCAGGACTATTCGGGGGCTTCTCCAGCTAAACTTACACATAAGCCTGGGAAGGTAGGCCAGTCCTGCCAGTAAACTCACTGCCCACCAACCAAAACTCAGCAGCCCTAACAGGAAACCACAGAGTCCAGCATTTCAGCAGGATGGTATCTATATTGTTAAACACACAATTAAAACAATCGCTAGAGGCGAGAAGAAGCGGGGAGATGTACGCCATAACCAGGAGGGGAAGAGGTCAGTGGAGACCCACCTGGATGTGGTGGGAACGTCAGAATGAGCAGACAAGGACCTTAAAGCAGCTGAGATTTCAGAGACTTGAAGCAAAAGAGAAACAAAATGGTCAACGGCTGGGGGATTTTAACAAAAAATTCCAAGCTATTAAATAGAATAAAACAAAATCCTGAAGCTGAGAAATACAATGTGGGAAATAAGAAATGTACTTGACTGGCTTACAACAGCTTGGGTATGACACATGCACTAGAAAGACACATGTACACATGTGTTTATTGCAGCACTATTTACAATAGTGGATATGAAGAAAAGAATAGTGCCTTTGGACGCAGGGCAATAGAAATTATCCAAATGAAGAACAGCGAAAAACTGACAATAATTCTAGATGTACGTGCACCTGATAGCAGAGCTTCAAAATACGTGAAGAAAATAACATAACTGGTGGAGAAATAGACAAAGTCCACAAAGACAATTCCAGGACTTCAACATCTCTCTTTCAGTGATTGCTGGAACCAAGACACCAAAATGTGGTAAGAATAAAGCACATTTGAACATCGTGGGGGAAAGAAAATAAGTTATTTTGGGAAAACCATACTGGAACTGGATATCCATGTGCAAAAAGGGAACCTCACCTTCCACTTCCTACTCAGCGGGTTGACTTGTGTCCTCCAAAGATTCACATCCACCTGGGACTTCAGAGAGGAACTACTTGGAATTAGAGTCTTTGGAGATGTAACTGAAGATCTTAAGATGACTAATCCTGAATTTAGGATGAATTCTAAATCCAGTGACTGATGTCCTTATGAGAGAAAGAAGAGGAGGACTTCAGAGACACATGCAGGAAGAGACTCACTAAAATGGCTAGTTTAAAAAATTATTATTACACTTTAAGTTCTGGGATACATGTGCAGAACATGCAGATTTGTTACACAGGCATACTCTTGCCATGGTGGTTTGCTGCACCCATCAACCTGTCATCTACATTGGGTATTTCTCCTAATGCTATCCCTCCCCTAGACCCCCACCCCCCAACAGGCCCCAGTGTGGGATATTCCCCTCCCTATGACCATGTGTTCTCATTGTTCAACTCCCACTTGTAAGTGAGAACATGCAGTGTTTGGTTTTCTGTTCCTGTGTCAGTTTGCTGAGAATGATGGTTTCCAGCTTCATCCATGTCCCTGCAAAGGACATGAACTCATCCTTTTTTATGGTCACATAGTATTCCATGGGGTATATGTGCCACATTTTCTTTATCCAGTCTATCAATGATGAGCATTTGGGTTGGTTCCGAGTCTTTGCTATTGTGAACAGCGATGCAATGAACATACTGTGCATGTGTCTTTATAGTAGAATGATTTATAATCCTTTGGGTATATGCCCAGTAATGGGATTATTGGGTCAAATGGTATTTCTAGTTCTAGATCCTTGAGGAATCACCACACTGTCTTCCACAATGGTTGAACTAATTTACACTCCCATCAACAGTTTAATAGTGTTCCTATTTCTCCACATCCTCCCTAGCATCTGTTGTTTCCTGACTTTTTAATGATTGCCATTCTAACTGCTGTGAGATGGCATCTGATTGTGGTTTTGATTTGCATTTCTCTAATGACCAGTGATGATGAGGTTTTTTTCATATGTTTATTGGCCACATAAATGTCTTCTTTTGAGAAATGTCTGTTCATATCTTTCACCCACTTTTTGATGGGGTTGTTTTTTTTCTTCTTGTAAATTTGTTTAAGTTCTTTGTAGATTCTGGATATTAGCCCTTTGTCAGATGGATAGAATGCAAAAATTTTCTCTCATTCTATGGGTTGCCTATTCATTCTCGTGATAGTTTCCTTTGCCATGCAGAAGCTGTTTAGTTTCATTAGACCCCATTTGTTCAATTTTGGCTTTTGTTGCCATTGCTTTTGGTATTTCACTCATGAAGTCTTTGCCCATGCCTATGTCCTGATTGGTACTGAGAATGGCTAATATTTTAAAAACCTGAAAACAACGACTATTGGTGAGGCCGGGTTGCCACAGGAGCTCTGGTTTCCAGCCCACCCCTGACTGGACTGTATTCCCTCTGTGGGTGCAGCACGGTAAATTCATCTTGGCATGCTCAGCCTGTCATAAAAGAATATTCAGTCACTGCTAAATTGGAGAATGAAGTTGGAGCTGTACGGTGCATGGCCATGAAGTCACTTGGGAGTTGCTCATTCTCATTTGAAGGGAGGTTGTCGTAACATAGTTTTATCAATGGTTCAGTTGGCAAGAGTACATTTGCTGGTGCGAATACAAATGGATTTGTCTGGAGTGCAGTGGGAGAGAGGCCAAAGGGAAATTGTAGTCGGGCGACTTGAGGGCTGTGGGCGGGTGAGCAGGAAGCTGGATCACAGATATGGAGAAGGGGAGGGAGTCCACCAGCTCAATTCAAGTCAGGAGCCAGGACGAGGAGCCTGGAGTGGTCTGGAAACGAGGCCATTTCAACCATTGTCTGTTTCCTGCAGCTCTTTTCGAAGCTCCCCCTCCCAACTGCTGCCTTTTAAAAATCTCTGGCGGTCTTATGTACTTCTGCCTACATGGTTGTTTTTAAAGCTGGTATTTACAGACTATGTATGTGTTTGTTTTATCTTAAATCTCTTACAAGACCTCAAGCATAAAGCACTCCAAAAATTTTTAAAAATTAAACTAGTTTGCATGATTGCCTTGGAAGGCCTGGAGAAACAATCACAGAAACAGTGGGTGTCGCAGCTTATGTATTAATTTTTCTACAATTGTACACTCTTTTGCTTCTGGAGCCGGGAATGAGTGGAAGAATCGTTAGACCTAAATTTTTTTTTTGAAAGTAGACTTGAAATTTTGCATTTTATTCATCTCATTATCTTGAAAATTGCTATGATTTGAAAATAGTTTATGATATTTATGATTGTGCCTTGGGAAATGTATGGGCTGAGTTTTGGAGAATTAAAATCTATTGGTCAAATTTGACCAGTGAGTACAATCACTCCTAATTATACGGAAGTGCTTTTGAGATCACTGTGCACCTGAATGAAGTTTGCAGTTCTGGCTACTGGGCAGACTCCAAGCTGTCCATTTAGGGTAAGGGTTTCCCAGGCCCAGGGCTGAGGTGTGAAAGGGCTTCTCCCCAGACTTTGTGTCCAGCGCAGTGTTTCAAGCTTTCTGCATTCGACCATGAGCACCTGCAAGGGTTGTTTGAATGTTTTTTAAAAGGATTAGGGAATTGGGATTGGGCTCTCTTGGTTAAGGAGGAGAAGCTATATTTTCCTTTTTTATTTTGTAGAGACCATGAGATAAGACATTGCTCAAAAGTGCCCTATCAGGGGCAGCCACCAAGCAGAAGAGGAGGGTCACTTCCTTCCCAAGCGCTATTTCAGCGGGACCCACCTCCTGCTCCCCCCTCTCCACAGGGCAGTACCTGAAATGCTACTCAAAGATTCAATTCTAGAATCATAAGATTGTTCCAGGCAAGAAGTAGACAATTTAAAAAAAAATGTTCTTGCATTGGGCAAATCCTGTGAAATTACAAATGTACTTACTAGCTATCAGTGTCGGAGAGTGGGGGATATTACACAACTCTTTTTTTTTTTAAAGTGAAAGGAAGTTTGCACTGAGAAATCAAAGTCCTTCCCTCTGTGCTCTGTGTGTGGACTTCAGTGGAACTCCCAGGTCACTGACATTCAGGGTGGTCGGAGGCAGTTTGATGCTTTTGGGGAAAGAATGGCCGTGAAGGATTCTGTGAGGCAGGAGAAGGTGGTGGCCTCTGGAGGGGAATCAGCAGGTCACCATGCTTCCCTGCCACATCCACCCGTGGGCCTCTAATGTGTTTCTGTGAAGTTTGCATTAAAGTTTCGGCCTCTATTTTTCAGGAACACGGTCAGCCTCCGCTTTCTTCCTCTATCCTGCTGATGGTACAGAAAACAAGGGAGTGGCTGGGGGAGGTGAGGTAATGCCAAAGGGAGGCGGGGATTTTGGATTTCCTTCTCTATCAGTTCAGCTGTCAGAATTGCAATCTTGTTTAAATAATTTCTTATTCTCAAATGTATTCACCCATGAAAAGGTGCCATAAATGAAATGCAATTTCTTATAGGGGGATTCTGAAGGCCGTTGGTGGATTCCTAGAAAGTAGCAGGCAGAACTGTGCCTGGAACATACTGGATCGATTCGAAAATACAGCAAGCAGGGCCGCTTTGAATATTAAACGAGGACGTTTTGAAAGTGTATGCAGAGCAGTCAAAAGACTGTGTTTTGGTGGCCGGCTTTCTCGGAAGGTGAGCCTGGGTTTACTGTTTCGGAGGAGTGGTTCTCAGCTGCCGGATCGCATAGTCCTGAGTTCACACAGTTTCCTAAGTCTGAAACTAGCAATCACGAAGTCAGTTTCTCATCAAGAAATCAAGGTCATTAATTTTTGATTTAATCTTATTTTCCGGCTAAAGAAAACGAAGGTCAGGCTGGTATCACATTAGAATGCTGGAGGAGTGTCCTTGACAGAGAAGGTCAGAGTGCAGACCTCGCTGTTTTTTCTGCCTCCTTTGAGGCTCAGACGCTCTTGGAGAAACCCAGTCGGGTATTTGGTCTGAGTGACAAATCCATTGCGTTTTTAATTACTGCATATCACAGGCGGTGAGACGAGACTGGTAATGATGATTATTCAGCTCAAGAGACCGGGAAGTAGTCATCTGGGTGTAATTAGGCAAATGGCTGCTATCTAAATACATAACTTAGTATAGGTCTCCAGCGTTACACACTTTCAACAACCCATTAATTTGTGAAGTGATGGAGGACCCTGTCATATGATTTTAGAAGCTACTTTGTCTGAATGCCCCACCGCACCCCAAATGCTGGAAGTCTCGCTGAGAATTTTAAGTAAATCTGTTTTTGGTTAGATTTCGCTCAGCACAAGCAGCGCTGTTTGGTAAGTTCTTCAAGTCAGTTAAATGCTTAGGGAAACTGGCATCTCCTTGTGAGTTACACTCCGTGGCGGTGATGAATGCAGCTGGGAAGTGTTCTCCGGGGGAGAGTTGGAGGTGGGAGTGAATGCACGTTTCAGAATCCCGCCGTTCATCCACGCTGCGGCCGTGACTCTGGTTTCTGCACCCACTGGGCCACTGGAGCACTTGGTGGTGAGGACTGAGGAGTCCCTACATCAAATGTGACTGACTTCTACAAAGTCCCTAGACTGTTGCGTGAGGAATCGCATGTTCTACAGAGATCTCGAACGATCCACCCCAGCAGATTGAACAACATTGATTAACAGGAATGCTGTGGGCAGAGGACACAAAGGGTTTCATTTTCTGGATTTTTTTTTTTTTAAAACAATGAAAATGAGAAGGTGAGTGAGTGGTCACTGTGCTTAGAGATACATCTGGTTTTGAAAAGTCCTGTAAAAAGTCAAGAACTGATGGAATGGCTCTGTTTGTGTTTATGTTGTTTAGTCAAGGAGTGCTGAGATTTTTCCCTCAGGAAAGAGGTAGAATTCATGTTTCCTGAAAATCATTTCTTGATGGTCAGTGAAAGTGAACCCTAAAATGTTGTGGTCTATGAGAAGTGACAAAGGCTGGAGGACAGGCCTTTGTGACCTTTTCTTTCCTATTATTCACACATGTACTTTGTTTGGATTTTGTGAACACTTAAAATTTATGTGAGGTAAAGTGAAGTAGCGGATTTCCCCCCTGAAGCCAGCGTGATTTAGAGATTCTTCAAGAAGTTCAGACAGTGTGTGTATCTGTGTGTGACTGCGTGTGGTGTGTGTTTGTGTGTATGTCTATGTGTGAGATGTGTGTGTCTGTGTGTGGGTGTGTTTGTGTGTCTGTGTGTGTCTGTGTCTGTGTGGGGAGATGTGTCTGTGTGTGATGTGTGTGTGATTCTGTGTGTGTGGTATATGGCATGTATGTGGTGTGTGTGTCTGTGTGTGTGTATGCATGTGTATGGTGTGGTTTGTGTGTGTCTGTGTATGCATATGTATGGTGTGGTTTGTGTGTGTCTGGTGTGTGTGTCTGTGTGTGTGGTGTGTGTGTCTGTGTGGTATATGTGTGGTGTGTTTCTGTGTATATGGTATATGTATGGCGTGTGTGTGTGGTATATGTGTCTGTGTGTGTGACTGTGTGGTGTGTATTTGTGTATGCATGTGTCCGTGGTATCTGTGTGTGTGGTATGTGTGTGTGGTGTGTGTGTCTGTGCATGTGGTGTGTATGTGTGGTGTGTCTGTGTGTGGTGTGTGTGTGTCTATGGTATGTGTATGTCTCTGTGTGTGTGGTGTGTGTGTGTGGTATATATGTGGTGTGTTTCTCTCTGTGTGTATGGTGTATGTGTGGCGTGTGTATGGTATGTGTGTCCCTGTGTGTGTGTCTGTCTGGTATCTGTGTGTGTGGTGTGTCTGTATGTGTAGCATCTGTGTGTGTGGCATCTGTGTGTGTGTCTGTCTCTGTGTGCTGTACGTGTGTATGTGTCTGTATTGTATGTGGTGTGTGTGTGTGGTGTGTGTCTCTGTGTGTGTGTGGTGTATCTGTGTATGTGATGGATGTGTGTCTGTATTGTGTGTGTGTCTGTGTCTCTGTGTGTCTGTGTGGAGTGTGTGTCTGTGTCTTGTGTGTGTGTTTTATGTGTGGTGTGTATGTTTCTGTGTGTGATGTATGTGTGTATGGTGTGTGTTTATCTGTATGTGATGTGTGTGTGTATGTGTGTTTGTGTGATGTATATGTGGTATGTGTGTCTGTGTGGTGTATCTGTGTAGTGTGTGTCTGTGTGTGGTATGTGTGCATTGCTGTGTAGTGTGTCTGTGTGTGTGATGTATGTATGGGGGTGTGTGTGTGTGTGTGGTGTGTGTCTGTGTGTGTGGTGTGTGTGTCTGTGTGTGCAAGTGCCAATGGAGTGGCTATCTCAGTACATTTCTGGGCAGGCTGGGCTGTGGGAAAAGAGGCCAGGTCTTGCACAGCAGGGCCCTGAAGGGGGCCACAGTTCCTGAGCAGGACTCCTGGAAGGTTGACGATGGGTGCCATCCTCTTCTGACAAGGCAGGGAAACACGAAGGGAGAAACGCTCTGTCCCTTCCGTGATGGACTGCTGCATCAAGAGTGTTTCTTGGAGATGTTTTTGAGCTTCTTATGATAAACTTCAGCCCTCCCGCCGGCAGCCTCGATGTGATCTCCTGAGGCCTGTGGAGTCCCCGGGCGAGGAGGACTGGATCTGCTCACATGTCTCCTGCTTATGCAGGAGGTTTATGTGCAGTCCAAGGGCACAGGGTGGATGAAGGTTGGCAGGCGTTCCGAAGCTGCAGAATTGACCATTGCCCTCACAACGTCCTTCCTGCCCCGACTCTTCAAGCTTGGTTTCTGTGCAGTGCTCTCGCTTTCTTTATAAGAACGGAAGTTAAAGATACCACCAGTCCGCCAAGGGCTTCATTAAGTAAGGGACTCATGAGGGAACAGCTGCTTCCCACTGGGGACCTTCACTTGCTCATTTGGGAGGAGGCGGCCGAGATGTTCTTTTCCAGTTTGAGTTGAGTGGGCAGATGAAACCTTTTTCAGGCAAGCATACTGAGAAAGCTTTAAAATCACATCACCTTTGTTTTTTTCCTCAAGATCGTTTTGGCTATTTGGGGTCCTTTGTGATTCCATAAACATTTAAGAATTGCTTGCTTCTATTTCTGTGAACAATGCCATTGGAATTTTGGTAGGAATTGCATGAATCTGCAGATTGCTTTGGGTAATGTAAATGTTTCAACAATGTCAAACATTTATACTAAGTCCAGGAATACAGGATAGCTTTTCATTTATTCATGTTTTCTTTTTTTTTTTAAATTTCTTTCATCAGCATTTTACAGTTTTCTCCATACAGACCTTTACTTCCTTGGTTAACTTCATTCTTAAGTATTTTACTCTTTTTGTTGCTATTGTAAATGGGATCATAAACCTTTTTTGGGTAGATTGTTATTGGTGAAGTGGCATGCCACTGATTTTTTATATGTTGATCTTGTATTCTGCTATTTGATTGAATTCATTGATTAGTTCTAACAGTTTTTTTTCCTGCGTGTTATCTGCAAACAGGGGGTAACTTTCCCTCCTCCTATCTGGATTGTATGTCTCTGATGATTTTTTTCTTGTCCAATTGCTCTTGCTGTTACTTCTAGTATTACGTTGAATAGAAGTACTGAGATTGGGCAGTTTTGCCTTGTACCACATCATAGAGAAAAAGCTCTGTTGTCCTTTATTGATTACAATATAAGCTGTAGAATTTTCATAAATAGCATTTAGGACGTTGAGAAAATTTTCTTCTGTACTTATTTTGTTGAGAGTTTTTATTGTGAAGGGATGTTGAACAGTGTCAAATGCTTTTTCTGCATCAGTTGAGATGACCGTGAGATTTTTACCTCTCATGCTGTTATGTGGTATACCACACTGACTGATTTGCACGTTAGTGGAGAAAGGATGGCTTCTTCAATAAATGGTGTTGGGAAAACTAGATATACACACGCAAAGGAATGACACTAGACCCCCATACACAAAAATCAGCTCAAAGTAAATTAAAGACCTAAACATAAGACTTGAAACTGTAAAATTCCTGGAAGAAAACATAAGAAGAAACCTCCTTGATATTGGCCTTGGGAATGGTTTTTTCGATATTATACCAAAAGCTCAGGCAAAAACAGCAAAAATAACCAAGTGTGACTATATCAAATTAAAAAGCTTTTGCACAGCAGAGGAAGCAGTCAACCAAGGAAAGAGACAGCCTATGGGATGAGACAACATATTTGCAAACCATGCATCTGATTAGGAGTCACTACTGAAAACATATAAGGAGCCTGCACAACTCAATAGCAAAAAACCATAAACAGCAACAACGGAAAAAACCCAAAACAAAAACCAAACAATCCAATTAAAAAATGAGCAGGAGGCTGTAATAGGTCCTTCTTTAGAAGAAGACATACAAATGGCCAACAGGTAGACAAAAGAGCCTCAACGTCTCCAACCATCAGGAAAACACAAATGGAGACTGCAAGGAGCTGCTACCTCATACCTGTTAGGATGGCTGTGACCAAAAAAGCCAAGAGGGAGCCAGCGTCGGCGAGGATGCAGAGAGAATGTAAATTAGAACTGCCGTTATGAAAAACACTATTCAGTTTCCTCAAAATAATTAAAAACAGATCCACCACGTGACCCAGAAATCCCTCTGCTGGGTGTAAACCCGAAGGAAATGAAACCAGCACCTCATCAAGAGATCTGCGCTACCATGTTTACTGACGTACTGTTCACCATGGCCAAGATGGGGAAACACCCCAATGTTCATCAGTGAATGAATACATGAACTGTGGGGTGTGTGTGTGTGTGTGTGTGTGTGTGTATACACGTCATCCTTAAAAAAGAAGGAAGTCTTGCCATCTGGGCACCTGCACTGGTCCTGCCAACATGGTTAAACCCAGGAGATGCTATGCTGATAAGAAGACACAGAAATAAAAATATTTGCATGATCTTACTTATATGTGGAATTTAAAAAAGTGTTGAATACATAGAAACAGAGTAGAGCATTGGTTCTAGGGGTAACGAGGGGGAAGAAAATGGGGAGATGTAGATGAAAGGGTGCAAACTTTCAGGTATGTAGACTGAATAAGCTTAGAGCTCTAAGGTCCAGCAGGTGCAATATAGCTAATTACATTGTTTTGTATACGGAAAGTCTGCTAAGGGATTGGATTTTAGGTGCTCTTACCACACACACACACACACACACACACACACACACACACACAAGATCTCTAAGTGAGGTGACAAGATATGTTAGTGTGTTTGTAGTAATCATTCTCTATGTGTATATGTGTCAAAATATTATGCGACAGACCTTAAATATATATAATAAAAGTAAAAATAAAGACACATACAAAACATTTAAGAAAGGATAAACTCACATCACCTCTTCCTTTGACCTTGAGAATGTCTATAAGACATGAACTCCTGAATCCCTCGGTTTTCCCATTTAAGATGAGAAAAGAACAACTCCTCTGAGTGCTTTGCAGAAATCAAAGAAGTGATTCAGGGTTGGGGTAGTGGAGTGAACTACTTTTGTTTAATTATTGTCCCTAGAACTTAGTAGCTGTGAGACCTTAATATTGCTAATCCTCATTCTTGCATATAAAATGGTGGTAACAAATTCCTTAATGTGCTGATTAATTTTGGAAGGTTAGTGAGATATTTCAAGTAGAATTACTCAATGCCATGCCTGACACATGGGCCAGATGCAATGATGATGGCAATGATGATGACTACATGAGAATGGGAAGTCAGACATTTGGGCACCTGCACTGGTCCTGCCAACGGGATGAACACCCTTGCAATGCCAGGCAAGTCATTTCCCCCTCACTGACCCTCAGCCTCGCCATCTTTTTTTTTAAAGTAGAATTAAGCCAGTGGATCACAAACATCCTGGAGAGCACTGACTCTGTGATTCCATCCACCAGAATACGAAGGACTGAGAAGATCCCCAGCACTGCCCACTACACCGTCCCATTGAGAAGCAGCACAGCACTGTGGTGGCAGGGGCTGGCACTCAGCAGGGCCAGGGTCCTCTCCTGTTGACCATAACCAAGCTCACAGGACATGGGACGAGCCCACTGTGTGACACAGAGAGTGGGACACGGTCTGTTTAGTCTTGCACAGCCACGCTTTGCCACGGAGACAGGACTTCCCTTGGCCTCCCTCTCCCTGCTGGTGCTCACGCGAGACACCCACCTACGTAGATAGACTCCTTGGGCATCGGTCCACCATTGCTCTGGGAATTCCTTGAGCTTCTGCCTCTGCCCAGCCTCTCCCCACCACATTGTTTTCATGTGTTTCACCAAATGGAAATTCTAGAGTAACCATTCAAGTCATCTTCCAAACCAGTCCATTGTCTAGAGTGCGAAAATGCTAACCCCAAATGCTAACTGACAGGTATGGTTCCTTATCTTTAGAGCACTGTGAATTGTACTTTAAGTGGAATCTAATGAAAAAATAGTTAATTGACCAACATGAATATCCCCTGAATAGAATCCTACAATGAAACTAAGGGAGATAAATAAAGCTGTTTACCTGGAAGCTCTCTCTAATCAAAATCCTTTGAAATTTATAAAACATGGTCAATATTTGCACTTGACTTTGTAAAAATAAAGTTCGATGATAAAAGAGCTTAAAGTGGAATGCTGCCACTTTCTATGCAATATCTGATTTAAATTTAATTCCTAGAAACCTCAGATGACTGTGGTTCATGTATCAAAACACTGAGCATAATTTGTCGTGGCCTTAAATATACAGCAAGCTTACATGTGAATGAATATATATATAGAAAAAAACACTGTTCCCTTAAGAGCAGTCAAGGGACACTATACATCAAATTTCTTGGCATGTGGTGAATATTAATATCCCAAAGTGCCAATGTCAAATGATTTGACTTGAAATCACTAAGCTGGGAAATCTCAGTATTTTTAAACAAGGCCTAACATCTTTTAATCTTGAATACCAGCAAGTTCTCAGACTTCAGTTGTTTCCCTTTTATTTCTTTTAAAAAATTCTGAACAAGCTCTTTTTCTTGACACAAAGAAAGTGAGTAAGTTTTATTTTGGATTGAACAACAGAAATTTGCCTCTCATAGTTCTGGAGATTGGAAAGTCTAAGACCAAGCTGCTAGACAATTTAGTTTCTGGTGAGGACTCTCTTCCTGGCTTGTAGATGGCCACCTTCTCACTGCATCCTCTCATGGCACAGATGACTGGAGAGAGAGAGGGCTCTGATGTCTCTTCCCTTTCTAATAAGGCGTCAGCTCTGTTGCATTAGGGTCCTCCCTTAATTACCTTCTTATAGGCCCCATCTACAAATAGAATCACATTGAGGGTTAGAGCTTGACAGTGAATTATTAAGGAGGTTATTCTTGGCTTTAGAATATCATGGTAGAAACAGTAAATTGCCTTTGTATTTATATGTTATTTTGTTTAACATTAACGTGTTTACAGCAATGAACAGCAGGTGAATACATTCTGGGGTAGGGGATAAAGCTGGAGGAGTGCTATCCAGAAGTTATATTTCCTAGGAGTATGGGGGAATGAAATATGAAATATTCAATATGGGTGATTCTAATAGATGAATTAAATTTAATTTGATGTAGAGTAGCCGTGTTCCCTGTCTCGGGATGCCGTGTGAATTTAATTTGATGTAGAGTAGCCGTGGTCCCTGTCTTGGGATGCCATGTGGAGCTTGGCTCTTGGCCACGTGATGGCTGTTTAGGTCTGCTGGAAGATGTTTTCAGTGTCCTAGGAAAGAGGTTTTCATTCATTCTAGGACTGATGGTTTTCTCTTAAAGTGCTATGTTATGTTTTAATGTTGATTTGGTATTCACCTCAGATTAATGTTTGGCACTAGGTAACTGAATTTTAAAATATCTCATTTATTTTCTGTATTCTTTTGGGAGAGATAATACAAAGTGGTTAGGTTTTTATTACAGGAAGGATTTTTCCCTTTTCTCTATCATAATACCTGAAAGCAAATCTATATGTAAGCTATATATGAAATCATTAAAATTCTTTATTCTCATTTTATTTCCACTTTTGGGAAAGATTGCTGCCAATATTTGCGAGATCTCATTTCAGTTTTATCTTTTACTTCTGCAGGTCTATTATCTTAGTCATGCAATGTGTAGTTTGAGGCAGTTTCACCCAAGGGACACACCTTAGAATAGGCTCTAATGGCCGGCAATGAATGGCTGATGGAGGGGACAGTGGTTGATAGGTTTTTTCCCTTGTTTTTAAGGGGGAAAAATTAGTGCCCTTCAGCAAACCTCCACTTTCTTCCTTCTCTCCTCCCCCTCCATCCCACCCTGCCTCCCCTTGGGATCTTACTCCTGTGATTAGTTTAGGTTCCACACAAAGAAAAATTTGTTACTTTAATGTCTTTGTGATTTAGTTTTATGTGATCTTACTAGGGATACCAGGGGAATACATTCTCCCCTTTCTGAATATGTTATAAGCTCCTTTGAGGCAAAAATAAATGTTCCTGTGTTAGGGGAACAGAGCAGCTCTTAACATCTTCTTGAATCTTACCTTTCTGAGTTAAACATTTGGCATCAGTGACAAAGTAAGACCAGACGTTGAGGACAGGAGAAGTCAGATGCCAAGTATGTAGAAAACATGCAGTTGATGTATCTCACATCTTTTAAGTTCTTCTCTGTGCACTCTACACTTGCTGCTCCTGAAGACGTTTACCAAATGGGAACACACCTCCAAAAAAGGAGAATTTTCATTTTTCATTGCTTCTCACCCTCCTCAGATGCTGGATTGAATAATGTGGTTGTAATCTTGAACTATTGTTTTTAAAACAAATTTATTTGTGATTAAAAAAATACTTAGAGGGGCAATCATTGGGGCAGGGGAGCATTCAGTTCCCTTCTGGAGATGATTCTTGGTTGGGCTACACCTCAGGCCCGTGTTGAAGGAGTGAGAAGTAAGCTTGTACCACCGGCCACATCTCTAGCTTGTGCTGAAAGCTTTGCAGAGTTGTTGATCCTCTGCCAAGTAGACCGGTGATTCCACATAAATGGGTAAGTTGGTTTTATCATCTGTTATTCCCCTGAAGTGTCTATTGGCTCAGGCTGAAATGTTGTTAATATCCACTTTACACACTGAACAAGCCGACCACATTCATGGTTGGGTTGATTGGTGCCTCACAAGAACTCCAGGGACACACCATCTCTCCTGCTTGGCAGGTATGAACCTGAGGCTCAAAATGAACAAGTGACTTCCTGGGCCAGTGATAAATGCCAGACTCGTAAGTTCTTCTTCAGATGTCAAGTCCTTTCCATTCTGCACTCGCATGGACATCTCAGGTTGAGGCCTGTACGCAGACACCTCTGTCCTTACCAAAAGACCAGGATTCCCAAAGAAATTATACAAGATGATTTACATTTCCTGGCCCTTTTCTTTTATGGTGTGTCTATCAGCTGGGACTCTTTACAAATAAGAGATAACCCAAATCAAACTGTTTAAGCAAAAAGGATGATTTTTAAAAAATCTCACGTAGCTAAAAATACAGAGTAGGAAAGATATCAGAGTCGATTGATTCAGAGGCCAGATGATATCAAGACCTGCCTTCTGCAGTCATGCTTCGTCTGAAAGCTTGTTTTCTAGGAAGGATTAGGGACAATTCGCAGACAGAGGGCACTTCCCCCGAGCAACAATTTGAGGGGAACCCCGATCATATGACGCTGTGGCCAGGGAAGGAAGATGCTGCCCTGATCACCCCGGCACCAGGTGGCGCCAGCCTTTCCCACAGCACATGGAGCAGGGGAGGATAATGGGATAGAAATCCATATGGCGTCTTTAAGGAGAAGTGGATGGGAAAGGTGGACCCTGGATGGTAAACTAATAATGCCCATCCTGTGTTCACGTGCTATAGATATCAAAGCCTAATTCTCTTCATTTTCAGACAGAATCTTCAACCCACAAGCATCAGTCTCTCTCATTTGGAAAAAGGATGCAAAGGAAGGAACGGCCTGACTTGCTTACGCGTGCCTGATTCTCTGTGGGCACCATGTGGGGGGCTGCCATGCTTGAGCAGAAGTTTTGGAACATTCCATTTAAATACCGATTTCAATGCCAATGCCTTACCTGGAGCACAAATACCCAGGTACCTCTTTGATTTCTTCTCTTATGCTTCTAACTCTGAAAACAGAAATTTTTCTCATTTGTGTTTGTATCCTCTATAGTACTTAGCAGAGTGCCTTGCCTATAGTAGGTAGGTGCTTAATGACTATTGTATTACATTAGGACCTGTTCAGTGATGGTTTGAGTTTAGAAAAGAGTTTCCCTTGCATTGAGTTTGCCAGTTTTTGATCAGCATCATTAAAGGAAAACTACTTTTACCTCTTTAGTAATTTGCTTAATTCTAATTCAGTAAAATTTTTGTTGTATGCTGACTACATGGCCTAAGCTATTGCAGGTGGTTGAGATAGTCAAGGTAATAGAAAAATATCTAAGACCAAATTCCTGTCCTAAAGAAGCTCACAGAGCTGTGGGGGCCATAGATAAGAAAGAAACATTTATGAAGCAGATCAAAAGTGTCACAGAGGAGCTGTGTGGCCATGGGGGCAGCAGGTAAGGGGAAGAGGGAAGGGGAGAGGAGGGGGAGGGGGAGAGGAGGGAAAGCGAGGGAGGGGGAGGAGGGAGAGGACTCCCATAAATTCTAATATCCAAATTTGGCAACTATATTGTTCTGATTTTATTGGTTCTTCACCCAAAACATATTGCCTAAGATACCCCTTGATCCAACCTTCCTCCCTCTTTCCAGACATCTGAAGTTGTCAGTGAGGTCCGCCAATAATCACCTTTGACATGTGGTGGAAATTCTGGGTGTCCTTTGTAGATGAAACTCATATAAGCAAAAATTCCAGTGGCATTTTGGTGGGAGAAGGAGGAAAGGGAAGAGTGAGGTTAAGGAAATATTTCTACAGGTATTAATTGAACATGTGCAGATGTAGCAACTCCTCCTGCACTGTCCTCTTCTACTGTAACTCCAGGTGGGGAAGGGGATGTGGGGCTAGAGAAGGTTGTCAGGGTGGGGCATGGGGCTGGCAGCTGGAAGGCATCCCTGGGTGCTCACCTTTCAGCTCCCCACTCAAGCATCCCCTCATCCTGCACACCTCCAGGACTTGCTGCTTTCTGTGCTGTTCTGAACACCAGGATCCTTTCCTCTAGAAGTGGAGGAAAAGTGTGAGAGAAGAACTTGGTCTTTGAAAATGGTACCTGAATGACTTCTGAAATTTAATTAGAACCTATAGTTTTCAAAGCCTCTTGTTATGGACTGAATTATACTCTCCTACATTCATACACTGAAGCCGTGACTCTGGTGTGACTCTGTTTGGAGATAGGGTCTCTCAGGAGGTAACTAAGGTTAAATGAAACATAAGAATGGAGCTCCAATCCAGTAGTACCGGCGTCCTTGCAAAGAGAAAGCAGCATCAGAGATGTACAAGTGCAGAGAAAAGGCCATGTGAGGACACAGCAGGAAGGTGGCTGTCTGCAAGCCTGGAAGAGAGCCCTCACCAGAAGCCAGCCACGCTAGCACCTTGAACTTCTGAACCATGAGAAAATACATTTCTGTTTTTAGGCCACTCAATCGGTGGTATTCGGTTACGGCAGTCCAAGTCAACAAGTAGACCACCCAAAGAGACCACCATTATACACTCTAGCATCAGCAGGCACAGGGGGGATTCCCCAAGCTTTCCATGCTGGGGCATTTCCTAGCAGCTTGGAAGGTGCTCTCTATGGGATAATTTATGCTCATATTTCTAACAATTACTTTTATATTGTTTTTGAAAGTGCTGATTAGCCTATTAGATATTAGAGATGGCTAGGCTGCCATGTTTTGTATGTGCAGCTGTTTCTTGAATTGCCACTCCTACATTTTCCTACAGCCAAGTGTGTTCATTGCAATGTTTATGGTCAACAATAGTCCCTTAAATGACACACACATGACTGTGGGCAGTGGCTTCTGGAATTATCACCAAGTCCAGAAAGGACAAGGCTAATGTGTTCGGATAACAAAGGTCACCTTCTAATGACACGTGAGCCTCTCTGGCCAGTCCCGTGTCTGGTCTCTGGCCCCCAGCTTACCGACTTCTAAAGACGGTTTATACTTTGGTTTCATCTTTCAGTTCTAGGGCTGCACACCTGTTGCTTGCTCAGGAAGTTCTGTATGATAAGTTGTGCCCAACTGCTGACTTCCCTGCCCTTCACCCATGGCTATGGCCAGCACACTCGTGGTCCAAAGTAGTAGGAGAAGCTTGAGGATTTAGTTTATCTTTCTTTCTAGAGAAGGCTACTTGCATATCAGGGAGTGTTAACAATCAGGTGTGAATAAACGAACACTGAATTGAACTTTTTAGAGCACTGTAGGGGATATTTAGTCTACTTAAATAACTTTGCAAAACTAGGCCTGTTAAAATGGACACTAAAATAAAAACCCCTTTTGTTTCTTTGATAGGGAGAGTGTCCTGACCAAAGCACCCTTTTCGAGTTTAACCAGCTGGTGCATGCAGGAACATCTCTGTAGATTCAGCATCTTTTCCACTGTTACAGCCATGGAGAAGAAGTTACGTCTCTTCACTCCCACTGATTTTTTCTTTAATAATACTTTCAGTGTTTTAGGGTGTTAGATATCAGGGTCTCATTCATTCCACAAGCTCCGACTGTAAAACTAGAATGCCTCATGTGATTTATGCACTGCAGAGGTGAGTACACAGGTGGGCTAATGACAGGTTATGTGGCTTGCAATTTGAGAGTCAGAAACAAGTTAACCCAAGGGATCCCTGTGGTGGGAGCAACTCTGTGTCTTGACTATGGTCATGGATGTACGAATATACACATGATGAAGATGTATAGAATCAACATACATACACACAGAGTCCAGATAAAGCTGGGGACATCTGCATGAGACAGGTGGATTGTATCAAGTGTTAGTATCCTGGCTGTGATATTGTACCAAGGTTTTGAAAGACACTAGCATGAATATGAATAAAAGGTACGTGAGCTCTCTCCCTATTACTGTTACAACTGCATGTGAATCTCTTTATTTCCATAAAAATTTTAATTAAAAAAGTTAGGTTTACCTCCTAAATGTAATTTTAACAGTCTCTAAATGTTAGCAAAACAGTAGGGGGAAATATTATCTGATAAAGCACAAAAGTACAAGCATTCAATTATTTTAACTGTGGATAATGTTTTTCAGGCTGTTCTACGGGTGAGCATGGAAAGTGAATTAACATGCACCCCTGTTAGGCTGAAAGATGGTGTCCCATGGAAGTCCTGGGGCAGATAAGTGAAAACATTTGAACATGTAGAACTATGCTGCTGAAACCATTTCAATTTTTTTCTGATTATAAACATAATGCTATTTATAGAACATTTGGAAATGAAATAAAGTATAAAGAAGAAAAAAATCTGTTATCCCAAGATTCAGGGATGACCATGGTTAACATTTTATTATAGTTCCACCAGTCTTTTGCTCTTTTCAAATATATATTTACATATAATAAGCATTTCCCCATTTTCTAGGAAACCTTCATAAACAACGTTTCCATGGATTTTTGAAGCACATTCAAAGTGTGGCTGCACAAATCTGATACTCTCTCAGTGCACATGTGTGTGGCGGTCAGGGTGGTGTCCATGCTGATGGGCTGGGATCCGTTCCAAGTGGCCATGCCATGCTTTATGAAATACAGACAGGAATTATTTTGAATATAACTCCTGGATTGTACTATTTGGATTAACCATCTCTTTCATGTTGGGCAGGAAACTTGTTTTGAACTTTTAATTATGATAAGCCATGCCGTAATGGAAATATTTTTGCTTAATGCCTTTTCTGAATTTTAGGTTATTTCTTTAGGATAGATTCCCAGGAGTAGAATTAATGGATAAAAATGTATGACTGTTTTTAATATGCATTGCCAAATTTCTTTCTAAAAAGGGTGCAGTCTTCAGACATCCAGAACTGTGCAGGGGATTTCCAACAGTAGGGAAACTCTGTCTCCTCTTTCTCTCAAGCTTCCTAATGTTGTAGGTAAAAGATGATACATATCTCATTGCTTTAATGTGAAGTAAGGTCAAGTATTTTTTTAAGTGTTAGTGACATTTGTGTTTTCTCACTCATGAATTGCTTGCTTATATACTTTGTGTATTCACTGGGACAGGGGCCAAATCATGCCACACTAACGTTACTTGTCATGAATATATGGATATTAATGGCTTTCTTTACTGAGAACTTGAATACTTTGTAATAGCGTAAAAGTGTGACATGCTGGGGACATTTAATTCTTTTTTGTAAGCTTAACTGTCATCTCTTTGCTATTTCCATGTTGCATGTAGAATACAGATACTCCTTGACTTACAGTGAGTTACAACCTGATAAACCCATCATAAGTGGAAAATATTGTAAGTCAAAAATGCATTTAATACACCTAACCTACCCAACATCATAGCCACCTAGCTTACTTTAAACATGCTCAGAACACTTATAACAGCCTACAGTTGGGCAAAATCATTTCACACACAGCCTGCTTTACAAAAAGTATTGAATATCTCATGTGACATATTGAATACTGTGTGTTATGTCAAAGTTGCAATGGTTTCATGCCACTGTGAAGTTGGAAAATTGTAAATCAAACCATCGTGAGTCAGAGACTGTGCAGTGAGGGGAGTGAGGTTTGATGTGAAGCTCAAAATACGGGGATCGACGGAGTAAGCGTGTGCGTGATGTCATCGGAGCCCAGGCTGCGACCTCAGTCCCGTAACCCTGGCTGACTGGAGGACGGCACGTTAAGAGAACAAAATCCACTTTCCGAATCCCGGCCCCACCTGTCTGCATGCTGCTTACTCCTTTCTGGGCCCTCATCCTCTCCCCTGTCTCCTCTCCACAAAGAGCACATTGAAAATATGATGTGCTCTCAGACCGCACTGCCACTAAGATGTGGAGTATTAACGCACGAGTCTCTGTTGGGATTTTGCATGTCAATAGATTCCAGTCCTTACAACAAACTGGAGAAACAGAATGTGAACGTTTAGGCAGCAGCTGAGAAATGAAGCATGATTTCGGAGATTGTTCAATTGCTGTTGAGTCAACCCTCTGAGGCCTAACGACTGGAAACAAGCTGGTGGTCACATCATGAGAACAAAACTGATTCTACACATTGACACTTGAACTATTAACATGGTCATAGCACTGTTGGTCACATTGAATGCCAGAAAAAAAATATGTGTCACCAGATTTCTCTATTCTCATGTCTCGAATTCTTGGACCAAAAAAAAAAAAAAGAATTAAACAAATATTTATTTTTCCATATAAATAAGGACATTTGGGAAACTGCGGTCTTAGCTCTGTGTTTGTAAAACGTTATGACTCACCCACTATTGCATTAGGCCTCAGCATTAAAAACGGCTCAGATATTTACCCTCGGTGCCTCCCCCAAAGTACAGTAGATGAACTTCTGCCACCAGTTGGGAGGAAGAGCAGAAAATATGCGGAATTTAATGATGACCTTTCTCTATACCTGGATTTTGGCCGGGAGTAAATAGATGGAAATGACAGTGTCTTTGGCTGCCTCATTTATTCCTAAATGTCCGGCAGGTCTCCCCTGGAGGTGCTGCTTTATCTGCAGAGCTTTTCCAGGCTTAATTGGGTTATAGCTCCTCCAGGTATAACACACAACACCGTGTCTGTGCAGCGGTCTGCAGGGAACAGTGAGTGGTAGATTTGGGGGCACTCATCCTACCTCCACTTGCTGTCTCCCCAATGTCTCGGGGACCACGTCCTGCTCACTGCCCTGTCCCTGGAGCTATGAGCTCTCCTGGTATGTAATGGGCATAAAATAAATATTTCATTAGTGAGTGAATTTCCTGGCAGCGTGTGCCTGCAGAGACCAAGCCTGAGTCAGAAGCCTGCTCAGCAGAGACGGGGGCGCAGCCCTGGAGGGTGGGCCTCTTCAGGCAGTGGACCCCACTTCACTCTCCGTGTCCTTGTCCTCACCAAGAACACTGTCCTGCTTCCTCTGGGGCAGCCCAGCAGTGGACATTAGATGGCTGCCTCCACCCTGTGGAGCTTTTACTTAAAAACTTCTGTATCTTGAGTGGGGGAGATACTTTTAATTTTTTATTTTTCATTGGTTTTTGTCTAGGAGGACAAATCCTAGCATATGTGAAAAGTTTGGTGTGGAGAAATCTCTAAGTCCTTTTGGCTTAATCGACATCCCATATCCATCATAGAGTCTATGTCAGGTGTTTTAATAAGTTTTTTAAATTGGCAAATAATAACGGTGGGGGAGTGCAGTGTGATGTACTGCTCTGTGTGTACATTATGGAAAGGTTCACTCAGGTTTTGTTTTTCTCTATTACACCATTGTTCTTATTTTTTAAGAGGAGTTTTCTCCCTAATGCAAACAGATCCCTGCTTACTGTGACAACAACGACCTTCTTTGGCATGAAAGCTGGTGTGGGTACTGACTCTTGCAGTGTCTGTTCTGATTAAGCAAGATTTTCAATGGTCAATTTTAAAGCCATTGATAGAAATGTACAATTGATGACGTTTATTTTTTAAGCAGTGTTCTGTCTGAATCTGGAGTTGCTGCATACATTCTTCTGTCATGCCGGGACACCCCATTCCTGGGTAATCCTGAACAACCCCTCTTGCATAGGCGAAGCATGCAGAGGGCTTTTTTTCTGGATAAGGATGTAGGGTACATTTGTTCCCCTGTGGAGGCCAGGTGGGATCAGTGTTCACAGAATGTCCGCTCAGCCTATGAAGCAGAGATGAATGTTTCTCCTCTTCATTGGATGCCCCGGGCAATGTGCAAATGAGGCTGACCATACTTTGTGGACAGTATTTAAAGGTAATGACTCCACTGGGCTTGCCTTAGAAGTGGGGGCTGAGTCTCACTTGTCTTTGCCTTTTGCAGAAAACTTATTCCAGGAAATCCAGGAAATGCTGGGCTCATTAGATCCATATCAGTCTCCTAAGATGAAAAGCTGCAGATGCATTTCTGGGACTCTTCATTCCTCTCTGAACCTCCCAATTTCCATCTGGTCCAGTTTCCATCTGGTCCAGCCTTGCTTTAGCTGGAGCTATTTTCTTCGAGAAAGTCTGATGGTGATGAATTCTTTCATGTTTTACTTATCTGCAGATGTCTTACTTTTGAAAGATATTCTCACTAGACATTGAATTCTGGGTTGACACTTTTCTTCTTCTAGTGCCTTCCATTACGAGACTTGGTCCTCTGGCCTCTGCCATCAGTCATAGCACTGTCTCCTAGAGCGAATGCATCTCTTTCTCCGGTTGATTTTAAGATGGTCATTTTATTTATCATTATCATGTCATTTATTTATCATTATCATAGCATTAGCACTATTATGTGCCTAGCTGTGATTTTTAAAATTTATATTGTTTCGGGTTAATGGTTTCTTAGATCTGTAGATTGGTTTTTTACTAAAATTTAAAAAATTTTGTCTGCTATTAAAAAACATTCTGTTCCATTTTTTCTTTTTTTTCTTTCAGACTCAAATTTCACATATGTTAGGCTGTGTGGTATTGTTCCAGTAGCCATAAAGCTCTGTTTGTTTAAAATACATATGTTTTACTTTTTTCCAGCATGGATAATTTCCACTGATTTTTTTTAAGCTTACTTATCTTTTTTTCTGCAGTATCTGGTCTGTTAATTGGCCCATCAGTGAATTTTTCAATTCCAATGTTGCATTTTCATTTCTAGAATTGCCACTTGGTTCTTATTTGATTGTTTCCATTTCCTTGGTGATATTCTCCAGTTATTCACTTATAATAACCATATTTTCCTGTGAATTTTTGAGCATACTTATAACAATTGTTTTAAAGTCTTGTCTTCCTAAATTCAGCATCTGAGTCGTCTCAGGGCTCTATTTGTATAGAATGCTTTTTTGCTTGATTATAAGTCAGAGTTCACAATTTCTTTCCAGGTCTAGAAACTTTGGATTGGATGACAGAAATTGTGGCTGATACACTGAGAAGTCCGGGCAGTTTTTCACTTACTCTATTTTCATTGAGATCTCATGCTAATCTCTGTGGTAGCTGTAATTGTTCCAGAGCCTTGTGTTTGATAAAGGGCCTGCCCCACATCACACAGTTAATATGTGGCAACACTGACACTCAAAACAAGACCGTCTGCTGTTTCCTTGTTGGCTAGATTTGTCCAGATGGAGGTGCTTTGGCTCGGCCATCCCTGTGCACACCCCGCTGAAATTTATCCTGCGGGCCAACATCCTGCTTTCTCTGAGAGGGGACAGAGGCCCGTGTAGCCCTCTGCTGTTCCGCGGGTGGAGGCAGGACACAGAGCTTATTTCCCACTTTCTGAAAACAACTGGGAGCACAATTAGCCCTGTCAGCCGTTGCTGCACTGCCATACGTGGCTGCCAGCTCTCCAGGGCCGCTCAGTAATCCCCAGGGCCTTCTGCAGGGGCAGCGATTAGCAGAGGTGTTTACATCTCTGAAATATACCAGGCTATAAATAGAAGCTATTTTCCCAGCATCTTGTGATACTGGATTTGTTCTTTTCTTTTTCATTTTCTTCCCCATTTGTCAGCTCTAATAAAGAAAAAGGAGCAAAAGGGGGAAAAGCTCACTCACCAAACAATTTCAGATTGACAGAAGGAGCATTCACTTCACATCTCAGAAAATCTGTGGCAGAGCTCCTGGCCTGCAAAAATGGAAACAAACTCCAAGCAGAATACACTCTCTTTCTGAGAAACAGAATGAACGTCAACAATGCCAGGAAGCAGCCCCTGCCTCAGTGATCTCTGCGATGGGTGCCCCTGAGAGCTCAGAGCTATTTCTGACAGATTCTGGAACTGACACTCAGGCACCTCCCTGGCTCCTGGGATCTCAGACCTGTTTCCCAGAGTCTTAGAACCTTGGTTATAGATTCTGGTTTTGCATGGACCTGGGATCCAGGAGCTGAAAATATTGTGGGGTTGTGCCTTTTCCTTTCTCTCTTGGTTTCCCTGGGTAGGACCCTAAGGCTGTTCTGTGACGATATAATGCACAGCAAGGATGCAATAATTCCACAGTGGGGAGGGGCAATGCCTCAGGGACCCCAGTACATGGGATGTCTGCACCACACAGGGCAGCCCACCCTTGGGACAGATGACTGCTTACCTGTGTCTTCTATACCGAGGGCCAGGCACTGGAATAAGAGCTTGTTGTGCAGTATCTCCTTTTTCCTGACAACAAGCCTATGAAGGAAGAACTTAACCATTTCATACGTGAAGAAATTGAGGTGACGAGGATTATGTAGCTAACCTCAGGTCGTGCACTGGTCATGGCAGGGCCAGGCTTCGCGCGGAATTTGCAGCCTTGGCTTAGCTCCCAAACAACATTGCCTTCCCTTTCTAGTCCCCAGGCCTGACATTCTCCAAAAGGACACTGGAAAGAGCCAGGAAAAGAATGCCCATGGTGAGATCTCTAGAGAATGTATAAAGAGTCCTGATCCTCAGCAGTTTCCAAAGTGTAGGACATGATGAAAGCATCATAACTTGGAAAAGCACAGAGGGCTGAGGATCCAGAAAGCAGACATGAGTACTGGTGAAAAGTCCTCTGTGGATATATCTGAATGTCCTTCTTCTCAGAGAACCTCTAGCTCTCCCCCGCCCAACAGTTGGAGGGCTGCTGATGGGTTGGAAAAGAGAATAAATAAAGGAGAGAAGCTATGGGTTTGGGTTCCCAGAAACATTGCCCATGCTGGTTAGGGTTGGGAGCCCTCTTCCTCTAGGTTGTGCAGTTGAAGGCAGGGATGCCCCGGCAACAAGGAGAAGGGCCTCTCTTAGCTCCTGTTGGTTGCCACGGAGCTGCTTCTTGCTTAAGCCCACATGACAGAGGACAAGGTCACCGTCCCCCAGCAAGCAGGAGGTTTCACTTCTTCAGCACCAAATGTGAGCATGGGACAGAGCTCTCCTAGGGATTACCAAGGCCATTATTTTCGGGGCTCCTCCCAACCCCACATCTATTTACACCAACATGCTCTGCAGGACAGCTCATCGGAGGCCCTCTCCCCTTCCAGGCTGCTGGCATCAGAGGAATGCAGACCTCAAGCTCTCCAGAACAACTGTGGCTGCGGCCACTTGGATCTCACGTTCTTCAAACAACACATCCTCCCAGGACTCACGAAGAGTGAAGGTTCTCTTAGTTACTTCCCAACTGACCTGGAAATGAAAAGTTATTAATGACACTCCTCCAACCAGCTAGCCCACACTCAGAGCATGAAGTTTCTTGGGCCAGGGGGGGAGGAAAAACACGATAAAGTTATACGTGTAACAGGGAAACACAAATGTAAATTAATTTCTCAATCAGTTCCCTTGCTATAAATGTTTACACAACATACCAGCAGTCCATCAACACAGAGGAACATATGAGACTCATCTATAGTCCTGTAACACTCCTTAGCTCCAATTATGCAGCAATTCCTTAACTTACAGTGGAATTACATCCTGATAAAATCATCGTAAGTTGGAAATTCCATGTCAATAATCCATTGAACACACCTAACCTACCAAATACTGCAGCTTAGCCTAACCTGCCTTAGACATGCGTGGACACTTCCATTAGTCTGCAGTTGGGCAAAATCACCTAACACAAAACCCATTTTATAATAATGTGTTGGATATATTGTGTGATTTTTTGAACACTGTATCAAAAGTGAAACACAGAGTAGCTGTATGGCCCTGGAGTGTGGTTTCTACTGACCACCTACTGCTTCGGCACCATGGTGCAGTCAAGAAGACATCAAGCCATCGTACGTTGGGGACCATCTGTCAGTATTTCTGTGTTTCTGTTGCTTTGGTCATGGTCAGGCCCTCTTCTCTTTGCTCAGGCCACACAAGGGCTTCCGGCCACAGTCTCACTTCCCTAAATCCGTCCTCCCTTCTGTGGCTGTGGGTGTTTTATGTAATGCAAATATCATCTCCTTACTTCCACTTAGAACATCCCAGAGCTCCTCCTTGCCCGCAGGCTAAGTCCAGGCACCCTTGCCTCTGTCTCTGCAGGCATCAGCACTGACGCTCTGGCCACACCCACTGCTCCCCATTCCCTCCTCATACAACAACAACAAACCCCCCCCCCCCCAAAAAAAAAAGTAGTCCAGGGCTAAGATAATGGCCCTGTGATGGTGTTGGGAGCCAGCCTCAGCCTCCTTCCCACTTCCTGCCATGCCCTCCTGAACCCATGGTTTTCAGGTCTAGGTCCTAAGATGGCTGCCCACCTCTGCTCATTGTATCCACGTCCCAGGCAAGACAAAAGGAACAGTCAACACAAACAGGCAGGACCACAGGAACAGGCCAGCCACGTCTGCTCTGCTCCAAAGGGCCGTCCCAGAAGCACCAATCAGTATTTGCTCCTTATGCTGTATTGACCAGACTTTGTGGTATAAGAGTCGAAATAATTTAGCCAGGGATATTTCCACACTGAACAAAATCAGAGTCATATTAACAAGGAAGAAAAGAAAAAATAGATGTAAGGTAGGTAATTTATGGTATGTTTGACAACAGTTATTGAAGACGGCATGCACATTTTATATCCAGTGTATGATGTATATAATATATAATGTACATCTATGTATTTATGTATGTGTGTGTGGATAGGTAAATGGCAGACCCACTGGAAGACTCCAAAATTCAGTGTTTGGTTCAGAGATATTGTAATAATCCACATAATAAAATTCATGCAATGGAATACATCAGGCCAGAGAAGAGTATTTCAGATTTGGTAAAGCGTTGTAATGTATTGCTAAATGAGAAGTAGGCTCCACACAGCACGCATGGTCAAACACCAGTCAGGGAGGGAAAAATTGACATATGTATAGGAACACAGAAAAGTAGCCAGAAAGAAACGTACCAAAATGTTAATCGTGATTTTAACAGTGGGGACTGGAATTATGAGTATCAGATTATTTTAAAAATATCTTTCGGTTTTTATGAGTTTTCCAAGGGTTTTGCATTGAACAGATACTACTTTTGTGATCTAAAAATAAAAAGTGATAAAAAAAAAAAGAGAGGTGAGTTTAACTTTTCCTGATGGAGTCGCAAGGAGATGAGTTGTTTCATGGAATTGGACCAAAGCAACCGAAAGGTGGTTTCTGGATTTGGGTAGTTGATATTCAAGAAGCTTAGGACTTACCTGTGGTGAGCGATCTCACGGCCTCCTGTCGGCTGTTCCTGGCCTTCCACGGCAGCTTTCAGGACAGGTAAAACAGACGACAGTTGATGTACTCTGGTTTGTTTCTCAGGTTGTTTTACTTTCCCATTTCATCAAATGTTCAACAAGATTAATCTTTTAAACCACTTGGTGGAGATTAAAAACACAAAACCCTACTGTGCATTGAGCTTACATTTCATTGTTCCCTTGAAATGATGGTTTTATTTTTAACTTTTCATTTCAAATGTTTTCCCTTACAATTGTAATTGAAACTGCAAAAAAAAAAAAAAAAAAAGAAAGTTGCATTTCCTGGGGGGAAAACATTCTTTCCTAAAATGAGCAGGCTCTTTATGACTGAGCAAACAATACAAGCACAGAGTGTACTGTAAGGGGATCTATATTTGTGTTATGTACACATCTATATTTATATGATGCACATCCTAATAAGGGCACCCTGCAGCTCCAGGACCAGCTGGAGCCCTTCTGTTTGAAATCATTTAAAGTGCCACTGACGTCAAGTTGAAAGATACCACCGCACCCAGGTTCTAACAGGTGTTGCTAAGTCTGCATTTACTCATGGTTACATGCAGCTCCCCACAGCATGCAATAGCCATCACAACCAAAACCAGAGGTCCTCGCTGTCTGTCCTGAGGGCCTGGGAGCAACACACCCCAATAAATTACATGTAGGTTGAAAACTTATGCTAAGGGAAGCTGAGTTCGCTGCCTAATGTTTTCAGGGTGAAATATTCATCTATTTTAAAGACTGGGAAGTGAAGTAAAAGGGCGAAGCGCTTTCTAGTAAGATACCTGTAAACCGTGTATTTTCCTGGAAAAGGCTTCACCCTTTTACTGAGTCCCCAGGGCCCAGTTTCTCATCTGTGAAATGAGGACTAGGTCCCCTATCTTGTTGGATTGCCACATAGCAAGGCAGAGTGCCTGTATGTAAATTACTTCAGCCCCAATATATGGTGACTGGCCAATAAATGGCCGTCGTCATGATAGGTATTTGTGGTTACGTAATTATTTTTGTTGTCACATAGTATAATTCTTTGGAATGACCAAAGCTGCTTTGTTTTTGAGGAACTTGGATCACCAAAACCCTAAAAATGTTGGAGCTTCCACTAAACAGCTCAACAAATCAATAAACCAGTTTATCTAAGAATATTAAGGAAAGCCAGGAAGAACCACAACCATGTATATGTGTGTGTGTGTATATATATGTGTGTGTGTGTGTATATGTGTGTGTATACATATGTGTGTATGTGTGTGTGTATATATATGTGTGTGTGTATGTGTGTGTGTATATATATGTGTGTGTGTATACATATGTGTGTATGTGTGTGTATATATGTGTGTGTGTATGTGTGTGCATATATATGTGTGTGTGTATGTGTGTGTATATATGTATGTGTGTATGTGTGTGTATATATATGTGTGTATATATATGTGTGTGTATATATATATGTGTGTGTGTATATGTGTGTGTGTGTGTGTGTGTATATATATATATATATGTATGTATCTAAGTAGGTTTGTAGCTATGTGACAATTTCAGAGATGCTGAAACAGCCACCTCATTATTTACCCTCTAAGGACCCCTCCTTAACAACATTTAACATCATTTCCTCTCTTAGTTGTTCTAATCCTCTCTCAGCTGTGAGGGTTCACACGTTTATTTGGAGATACCTAAGCCTAAATGAGTTTTTGAGGTCATTTTATGTGGTCCTTTTGGGAATATGAGAAAATGAGATTGAGATAAAATGAAAAAAGGGAATTCTAACATACTGACATGGAGAAAGGTGTGGTGGAATAGAAGAGAGTAGTTATTCTTCAATCACCATTCGGCTTAAGGAAGATGTAAGTCTAATGTGTTCTTGGTAACTTTTGGAATAAAAGTGTTTTAGAATATTCTACAAAATTGCCATGATAACAATAAGCATAATTTATAAGCTAGTTATTAGAACAGGTTATGCAGCACTTTTACATTTATCATCTTCCTAACATGGGTCAAATCATCGATCATTCATTCATCTAGTAATGCAAAAAAAAATGGTATGTTATTTTCTGGGATCCGATTTTTTGATCCCATGAACAAGGTCCCTGTTTCAGTGTATAGCATGATAATAGGTTAGACCTGCCCACCCCCAGGTCATCGTCTCACAGATGGGTGCTTATGTCAAACAGTTAGATCTTTGAACATTTATCACGATTACTCTGGGGTAATGAAAGTCTGTCCTGTGGGCAGTGGGTGATCTTGGGGTATGAGTGAGAGCTACCCTTTAATTTTTTCTCAAACCTTCTGGATTTATGCATTTCTTATAAAGATCAATGACATCACAGATGGGGCCACCTGCTTATATTTATCTTCTTGAATTCCTTGTGAGATTATGGCACTGGCTGAATGGCAATAGAATGCGTCTTCCACAGAGTTGCACATTGTCCGGTGGACTCTAGTCCTGATGAAAACAGCATAGATTCAACTTGTTAGTCACATAATCTCTTGAACAGTGAACATTGCTAAGCCCAGGCCTCAAATGAGCCATACATTGGTACTCTCCAGGCGCTCTACCCAGAAGGGCTGGTTATTGCTGCATCAGGGATGGGGAACGTGGTACTCCTGCAGGCACTATTCACATGTATGTGACCCGCATCTTCAGTTCTCCTCAACATCCAAGTCAAAAGAAACAATGCTGTTACTGGAATACAATTAAAACAAAGTCTAATCCTCATTTTCCTTTGAGCAAGTATTTGAACATATATACACACACACTCAAAGACTTTGAGCAAGTATTTGCTCAAAGGAGAAGTAAGTTGTAGCACTTGCTGTCCAGCCTTACAAAAAGCAACGTATGGGAAAGAAAAACCTGGACACCTGGGGAAACGGAAAGCAAGGTCTGTCCAAGGGAAGGAAAGTGGCGATGAGATTGGGTTTCATCCCTTGGAAAATTCCCTGCTTTACAGGGATGGGATGTTTTATGCTATAAATTAAGCTACATTTAATCCCTTAACAATGTGTCCCTGAGACATTATTACAGGCTTGTATTTGTCATGGATTCCTTTGAAACCTGTTCATTATTTTTTCCAGAAATATGAAATAGAGAAAGGGACTTTCATGGGCTCTAAACACCAGAATTCATTATCTGCATTTAGAGCGAGGACAGATTTGTCAAAGGTTTCAGGCAGTGACTAAGAACTCAGGAGGAGGAGGAAAGAATACTGACAACTTGTTCTTGACCTGCCCAGTTATTTCAACCACAGGAAGGATTTTTAAGATTCTTTGCATTATCATTATTTAGTGACTCATACTGTGGGTTAATAATTCCCTTTTCCTTACTTCTCTTACTCCTCATGGGCCTGCATAGATCAGGGGCTCAGGGACCTGTCAGCTCGGATGTTATTTCAGCCTCAGCGGTGCTCACAACCTCCAAATGTGCTTCTGGAATATGCTTGAGAAAAACGTTGCCTGTTGATGGAGCTGCTGGCTGAGAGATCTGGCTGAGAGATGGTGTTTTAGCCTGAGGTCTCTTGGAGAATTTCAATCCTAGTTCATTGCTGAGGACAACAGTGTCAACCCATTGGCTGCTACCCTTTGAGGAGTGGTGTTCTTCATCATCTAAACAAACCTGTTGCATATTAAAACTCAGTGCTCCTGTTCTCACTTATGCCTGGGAGCTAAGTGGTGAGAACACACGGACACTTAGAGGGAAACAACACACACTGGGGCCTATCAGAGAGTGGGGGGAGGTGGGGGAAGAAAGTCAGGAAAAAGAACTAATGGGTACTAGGCTTAATACCTGGGTGATGAAATAATCCGCACAACAGTCCCCATGACACAAATTCACCTATATACCAAACCTGCTCATGCACCCCTGAACCTGAAAGTTAAAAAGCGCCTCAATGCTTCTGTGGTATTTGGTATATTTTTATTCTCCCTCATGGTTTCTTTAATGTTAACTACCTTTTTTACTGTCAACATCAGGGGAGGTCATGGCCTCATATTCCTGAGTTTCCTGTCTTTACTGACCAAGATTAACCAAAAGCACCTTTCTCAAAGACAAGTACATGCTCTCTAAGTCACTTCTATTCCATGTATTTGTTTATGCTGGCAGTGTGACATATTAATATTTTTCCCATTATCAGATTATGTGAGGATATCAGCAGTACATTTTAAAATCTCATAAGCATTATCAGATACCTCATGAAGATTATCTCCCAAATTATAGCCCTAATAGTAAAAGATTTTAGCCACATTTTGTTTAATTACCTTTCCTCAATGTGTTGATGTTTTATTACTTAGAAACCCCCACCCCCTGAATCTTCAAATGACTTGTTCCTTGAACGTGAAGAGTCAAATTGGGACAGTCTGTCCTCACAATATATTCTGGTCCAAAGTAATTCCAGATGAATACATGCTTTTGAATAGAATAAACCATTTTGCATCAATTACATTTCCACTGATTTAGGCAAGGATACTGGTTAGGAGAAATAGTGCAATAATTTAGACCTTGAAACCCTTAACAAAACAAATCAGCATCAAGTGTGTAAAGTAATGTTCATGTGGGTAGAAAGGGATGAAATATCTTAAAAGACTGGAACAGAGTCTCCTTTCTGGCTGCCCTCTGTGATTTCCCAGCGAACTGGTTTCATAGTGCCTTATGACTGCCTGCTCTCTTTGCTAAACAATCTGGTTGTGGTTGTTATTTAAAACATTCTCCCCTGATTTTGAGGCCACATGCCTTTCATTTGTCATGCAAGTGGATGAGCCCACTTTCTTTTTCATTTACAGACAACATGCTTTGAGGCTCCTAAAAAATGTTTCTGTGAGGATTGTGGTTTCTGAATGTGGTGACAGCTTTTACATGATGCCTTATAAACAGGTGCTCTCTACATCAGAAGCGTGGCCAGAGCCCCGCGCTCAGGGCTTGACATCTGCCGGCCACAGAGCAATCGCTGGGTGAGTGTGTTGCTCCTCTTCTGTTGATGGATGACAGCAATAGATCAAGGTAGATGGACATTCTTCAGGTACAGCAGTAAAAGGGTGAGAGTAAAATGGAAATGCATGAGTGCTTTTCAAAGGCAAGAGATTAATAGCTCTGGGCAGTCCAGAAATAATACTGGGATAGCTTTTCCATATCTCTAAATGGAGTTAGCTCTATTCTAATTAGCTTGTCCTTGGCCAGACCAGAGGCGGCCCTGGGGTGGGGCAGCTCATACACACTGTGCCTTTAATTCCCACAACTGGAGTAAGTGGCGGCCCCTTCTGGGTTATGTGGAGATGAACAGAACTGAATTTTCTGGAAACATCATTGAATTTACCTCTTAAATGTCTCCCCCAACATCTTCAAACTGGTGAGGACCAGCGACTATCACTAGTCAGGCTCCACCAACTAGGAGTGGAAAACGGAGGTTACAGACTCTCTGATGTCGACCTCTCATGGTTGAAATCTCCTTTTCTTAAAATTATGCTTTAAGTTCTGGGGTACCTGTGCAGAACGTGCAGGTTTGTTACATAGGTATACACGTGCCATGGTGATTTGCTGCATCTCCCATCATCTACATTAGATATTTCTCCTAATGCTAACCCCCTAACCCCTGCTATCCACCCCCCCAGCCCCCCACCCCTCAACAGGCCCGGTGTGTGATGTTCCCCTCCCTGTGTCCTTGTGTTCTCATTGTTCAACACCTGCTATGAATGAGAACATGCGATGTTTGGAATTCTACCAGAGGCACAAAGAGGAGCCGGTACCATTCCTTCTGAAACCATTCCAAACAATACAAAAGAGGGGAATCCTCCCTAACTCATTTTATGAGACCAACATCATCCTGATACCAAAACCTGGCAGAGACACAACTAAAAAAGAAAATTTCAGGCCAATATCAGTGATAAAAACATTGATGTGAAAATCCTCAAAAAAATACTTGGCAAATCGAATCCAACAGCACATCAAAAAATATCCATCCTGATCAAGTCGGCTTCACTCATGGGATGCAAAGCTGGTTCAACATATGCAAATCTATAAACGTAATCCACCACATACACAGAAATTTGAGAACTCTCCTTTCAATATTCCTGCTTCCTAAAAAATGTGTGGATCCCCCAAGTGGCCTTATCCTAGTAATAGGGTCTACAGATCAAACCCAATTATTTTCTTATGCTATAAGACTGCCAAATTCACTTTAAAATGTCCCAGGTTCATAGGATGACGTAGCTGCAAGGTTTTAAAATAAAAGAAGAACCTATCAGCTTTCCCTTCAGCAATTAATGAGCTGATGTTAACAGCTCTACCTCTGTACTGACTGATAAAGCAATACCATGTTGAAGATCCCTCTGAATTTATGTCAATCCCACATTTCTAATTATTTTTAGTCTGTTCTTCTTTTCCATCAAGTGGATATATCCATGGATGATGATCTATTCAAACGAGGTTTCCAAAATGTTAAAAGAGTAAGGACCTTTCATTGGAATCAATGATGTATTTTCTTGATCGTTAGGACAAACTTTCTCTATGTGGCACAATTTGAGATTGCAGCAGTGGCAGAAACTGAATGACAGCTGAAGTCACCCATATGAAGAAGTGTCTTTACTCCACTTCACTGCAGGCCCCATTGGCGTAAGCTACATCCCAATCCCAGAAGTCCTTGAAGTGGTTCTGCTGCTGGCTTGACGTATAGATAATCAAGTGAGGATAAACAAACTAACCTAACAACGGGAGCAACGAGCAAATAGTGGCTTGATCTATGGCACTTACGGAGTGTCTGAAATACAAACTCCCACGAGGCCATGGAGAAATTCCCAATTAGACAACATTGATGGATGAGCTATGTTAGATGACTTTTATACCTTCTAAAGATTTCTAGAACCTAATTTCCTTATTTGAGGAGTGGGACCAGCGACCTCTTCTATTGTCACTGGTTATAAGTGACTAAGTCCAGTGTCACATTTTTCGTAGCAAAGATTGCCATCGGTTGTTTATGAAGTTCAATACCGACAAACCTGGTTGATAATGGGATCTTATCATGTATCATTAGCTGAGTGCACAAAAGATTCTGATACAATGCCTCCTCTCAGAACATAGGAATGAAATGCATTTTAAAAATGCAAAATATTACCTGTATTTTGGGCATCAAGAGAAAACAGCAAACCAGTCTGAGATTCCATGACCAATGAGCCCTGGAATATGAGTATGCTTTTAAAACAGACTGCTTAGAAGAACAAAATGTTACAGCATAATGTGACCCTGGTAATTTCTTCATTGGAACTTTCCACCCACTACTTCTGAACGGAAAAAGTACTCTTGAGCCCCCGAGTTACCCATTACACATTGACTCTTTTCTTAATAGTAGCTGGTGGATTTGCTTTTGAGTAGGATATTCCGGGACTTCTAACTATGCCTTCATTATTCCCTTTTCATTCTATGAGGTGGCATTCCTTGTTAGTTAAGAAGTGGAAAATGCAGGTATTGTAACTCAGCATACTTGCTCATAAGAAATCAAACCAAAAAGAAATTAAACATTTTTTTGGTATCTGAAAAACCATTTTAAAGATTAGTTAGAATAATCCAATTTTCAGTTCCTTTAAATCATACTACATTTAATAATAATGATTTCTGAATTCATTATAAACGTAATGGAATCATTTAAATTAATGTGGAAAAATTGGTGTTGCCTGTGTTGAACTGTTAGAATTCTTAGAAATTTAGAATATGTGATTAAAGAATGCCTAGTGACAAAGCTACCTTCACCCTATTTGGTCCAGTGTTTTGAAGGGCCCCTGGTCCTCTGAGCCCATATCTGGTCCTCTGCCACTGAGCTTTCACAGTGCTTCTTGAACAGAATGGGAAGACTCTGAGAACCACACTGTGTGTGAACTCATTGAATGTCAAATGTGGAGATGATGGTGAACTCATGAAGAAGAAACTGGAGAATGTACTGTGGACCTTCTTAGGACTCTGTTGTAATTGAGCTCTGGGATAATGATTCTGTCTGATCTGTGTCTTACAAAGTTGAATAACTCATTCTGAGGATAATATGAGCCCTTCATCTCCTGCTAATTCCCATTTGATCATCAGATGAAAACAAAGTGACAGAAAAGTGGCTGAAGCCACGTTTAAACTTTGCCTGTTCCATTTTTGGTAAGAGATCAAAAGTCATAACAAAATCAAATATTTGGATGATTTAAATATTTCTATTTCTTTCATTTATCTACTCTTTTTCCTTGAGGACTATGGGCAAGACTACTTATTGCAGTAGGAACAAAGTGGAAAATCCTATGGAATGTAATCCTGAGAAAAAGCAGATTGACTCCCACGTATTTATTCCTATATCTAGGTATTTTTAAAGCTTCACAAGATCACTTCAAATCAAGGCTCAGACCCTTACTGACTGCAAGTTTTTTTTTTTTTTTTTGGAGATGGAGTCTCGTTCTGTCACCTAGGCTGGAGTGCCGTGGTACAATCTCAGCTCACTGCAACCTCTGCCTCCCAGGTTCAAGCAATTCTCCTGCCTCAACCTCCCAAGTAGCTGAGACTATAGACACACACTGCTGTGCCAGGCTAATTTTTTGTATTTTAGTAGAGATGGGGTTTACCGTTTCGCCTAGGTTGGTCTCAAACTCCTGAGCTCAGGCAATTCGCCTGCCTTGGCCTCCCAAAGTGCTGGGATTATGGCGTGAGCCACTGCACCAGCTATTGATGGCAAGTTTAAGCAAACTACTTTACTTTTCTGAACATTGGTTAAATCATCTGTGCAGGAGGCATAATGCCTAACTTACAGAGTAATAAAAAACACTTGGAACGTAGTATTTTTGACAATATTATACTGTCAAACAGAAGGACCAAACACCCATACTCCATAAATTTGACAATATTATACTGTCAAAACAGAAGGACCAAACACCCATACGAATGTTTCCTCCAAAAATGCCATTGTCATTTATTTTCTACACTTACTTGCTAATGTCTCAATTTGCTGATACACTCTACATTCATCATCACTGTTAAATTCGAGAGTATATTTTAGAAAAAGCACAAGTAAACTGAGCGGTTCCTATGAAAGTCATACCAGCCACTGACCTAGTGACAGGCTAGACTCCCATTGCACTCTCTTTCCCTGGTACCTTGTGTAAACCTTGGGGAGCTATTCAATGGAGATTTCATCCGTCTCCAGTTTTTAAATAGTTCTCATTTTATGAGTCCTGTACTTGTGGCAATCTACGTTGGGTAAACTGTTTGTTTCATGATTTGATCCCGTTATACTGGATGCAGTTTGTATGTACCCAGAGACTTTATGCCTTGATATCATTATTTGTCAGTGTGTGTTATCTTTTCGAAAATTCAAGAGTCACAATATTTAGATGTGGCTTAAAAGCAAATTCATCCCTTGAATAAGAAGACATTCTAAGAAGAAGATCCAAGAAGACCTAAGCTCCCTCATGGAGTAGAGACAGCTGAGAGTTCTTATTTTGGTTTGAGGTTCATCCAGGTCTACATATCCTGTGGGCACTGAAGACAAGAGAGGCTTGGCAGGCGGGGTCTTCAGTGGGCTGAGCAGAGCTGGTGCTGCGGTTGGAATGGAACACTTATCCCGCCCTAGGAAGTTGGAGTTGAGCAATGGGAGGGAAAGAGGCAGAAACCGGAGCCAGGAGCCAAGGGCAAGGTGGCCCTGGTGTAGCCATGTTTTGGACAGGACATGAGCTTGTGCTCAAGTGGCCCTTGTACATGACACAATCAGAGACATGAAGAAATTGATTTGCTTGTGAGGAACCACATGTGTCATCTTCTTGGCTAGACCAGAACATAATGCTTAATACACAGTCTTCATGGCGGAGAGGAGTCTCCTTCCCAGGCTGCGGGCACGGACCTGTGAGTCATCACAGGTGCTGGAGCGTGTCCAGGGTTAGAACAATAGACATTATGGCGGGGCTTGGCAGTGCCATCCTCATTTAGGATCTGCTGTTTGTTCCATTATAGCATCCAATTTACTCCAGATGTTTCAACTCCTTCGAAACAAAAGCTTGGTAGACATTTCCTTGTACCAGAAACTTCCTCGTGTTTTAAAGAGGCTTGGGGCTGTAGAAGCTGAATGGGGAAAATTTGGAATGTGGTACTGAGTGCTTGTGCTTAAGTACAGGAGTCCCTGATAACATTTAATTGAGGTGTATCTACAAATATTGACTGTGTATGCCAGTTGGCAATCCATTCTGTACTTATCTGTGGATTTTAAGACATTTCCATGTGAGCGTAGAGGGTGTAAGATTTATTTGTGCAGCGAATTACCCAGTGGGCCCACATATTATACAGAAATCCAAATCTCAAAGGCTGTCCTCATGCTCTCTTGAAAATACAGTGCTTTATTATATCACTACATCAACTCCTAGGTGAAGCCAACCTGTGAATGTTGCGGCATAAATCTGAACAATTGGCTGATTTATTAGGGTGGTGCAGATAACTACTGCAACAGTTAAGCCACGTCTACTGGGAAGCATGAACAGACGGTTCGGGCCCTACAGATCAGTTAAAACCGCAGGACAGTCACTCACTGGCACTGGGACCAGCTTTGGGTGCACTGTCCCCGGTTTTCTCTGCCGACTGTTCCTCCCCAACAGGAATGAACCCCGTATTGGGTGCAGCCCCGCTTCCCAGGCCAGATGTGCAGGGAGCAGGATTTAAGGAGGCACTCGTTCTCCCTTGCCTCCCCCTGTATGTCCCCCACCCAAAGCATGGGTGCCTCCTTAAACTGTGTGCCCTGGTTCCCTCACCCCTCTCACCTTAGTGCCAGCTCCATCCTAACCCTAAGGCTAACTGGACCTTAGGTGCCCTAATAACTCAGCTTTACTCTGAACCCCAGGAAAGTGGGGTTCACCATGTGTCTGGCCGTGACTTCATGCAACATCTGTGACAACCAAGGTCGTATTTTACTCCTGTTATGATTCCAAGCACCCACTTTCCCTGGGATCATCCTATCTTCGCACTTAATCCTCACAGTAGCCATATGAAAGGGCTGTTAGACTTGCTGTTCAGATGAAGCTCAGAGAGGCTGTGGACGTTGGTCCAAGTCTCATCGCCTGAGGTGATGGGCCTGGGGTTTAAATCTAGCATGAAGTCCAGCCTCTTCTTGTTCCGCAGTTCCCATGGCTGGCTCTCCATGACAGAGCCCTTTTCTGGTACTCCAGGAAATGACCATTACCCATTAGTATAGCTAGGGTCTCATCGTCCCCTTTGCAAAGATACTCTGCATGGCCACTCTCTGACAACTGACCCTATTTTTAGCCATCCACTTGGGACTCCAAATATCACCCAGTCTTGATCTGGTGGTTGAGGGGGAGGGTCTGAGGAGTCCTGCCTTCACCATGTCAGAGCATGTGATTTAGGGAGGTCACTTCACTGATGAGTGCCTTGTGTTCCTCAGGTGTAAAGTGGAGATCCTAGGAAATATGTGCCTGGGAGGCTGCTGCAAGACCAAATGAGGCGTGGTCAGTAAACCCCTTAGAACAGTGTCTGACCTATAGGCAGCATTCAGTCAATGCCATCAATTATGATGATGCTTCCTAATGTCTGGGATTGGCCTTCCTCGTAGGAAACCCCGTATAGACTTCTGTGGCAGCAGCTGCTGGACGCTTCCATCTGCAGGGCCACACCCAGGGCCATGTTTCTCTGAGCACCTAGAGATGGACTTGCTTCTTGGGCCTCTCCTAATCCCTGTGCCTCTGCAGCTAGCTTAGCCCTGCGTTACAGAGTGAAGTGAGTAGGTGACCTTCATGGGAAGTCAGCAAATGCACCAAAATGTTCAATCCAAGAGAATGCTGTGATGGAGGAAGGGCTGGAATAAACTGGTGCACAGAAGAAACGAAGCACATGTGATGTGAGCAGGAGCTGCGTTGACCACAGTCCCCTCCCAGCAGGTACCTTCAGCATTTTGTTCACCCACAAGGCTGAAAAACATGGTGTCATTAGTGAAAGACACTCTGTTGGCCTTGGATGTCTCGAGAAGACATAGGCTTTTTGTAAGGATGGTTGGGTGTATTAGGATTGTTCAGAACCAAGAGTCTCTTTACAGAGAGAGAGGAGAGAGATTTATTTTACGGAATTGGTTTATACTACTGCGAGGGCTGGCAATTCTAAAATTCACAGGATCGGCCAGCAAGCTGGAGACCCAGGGGAGAGCCCATAAATGTGACCGTTTAAATCATTAGGTGATCTGCTGGCAGAATTCCCTCTTCCTTGGGGGAGATCAGTCTTTTACTGAAAGGCTTCAGCTGATTAGATGAGGTCCACCCACATCATGGGGGGTCATTTACTTTGTCCACTGTCTCCTGATTTAAATGTTCACATCATCTATAAAATAACTTCACACCAACATCCAGATGTCTTGGACCAGAGATTTGGGTACTGCGGACTGGCCACATTGACACAGAAAATTAACTATCACAATTGGGCCTTTGAAATTAACTGAATGTCCAAGGCACTCCCTCACCTGGGATGTTCCCAAAGCAGGTTATTTCAGGCCAAAATCACTTTGTCAAGTCGAAGGTTGCCAGGGGAATTAAGAAAGCATCCCTTTAGGATGATGACAATCAGGGTGTTTCAGATAGACCAATGGCACGCATGTGCAAATGGCAGATGTCTCTTTAAAGAATATTCTGGAGACATGGTGAGTTCTTCGACGACGCTAACCCAACAGTAGACTCACTTGTGCACAATACTTTTGGTGCTGAAACAGAGAGTTCTCATTGGAAAACTTAATCCTAGTCGGGAAATTAGTAGAATTTTTCTTTTTTTGTTTGAGATGAAGTCTCACTCGGTTGCCCAGGCTGCAATGGCCCAATCTTGGCTTACTGCAACCTCCACCTCCTAGTTCAAGCAATTCTCCTGTCTCAGCCTCCCCAGTAGCTGGGATTACAGGCATGCACCACCATGCCCTGCTAACTTTTTGTCTTTTTAGTAAAGATGGGGTTTCACTATGTTGGCCAGGCTAGTCTCGAACTCCTGACCTCAAGTGATCCACCTACCTGGGCCTCCCAAAGTGCTGGAATTACAGGTGTGAGCCACCGCACCCAGCCAGAAATAAGTAGAATTTTGAAGTTATACCCAGAGAGACTCACCTCACTGTATCAGATAGATAAAGAAAAAGTGTGCCTTTGTTTTGCTCTTAATTGAGGGAACTCGGAAGAAAAGATTTCAGTTGTGTCAGGGACTGACATTCCACATTTTTCTGTGCATCTACAGAGAGCATCAGCCTATTAATAACACGATGAATTATGGTGACAGGAGAGAACACATTGGTGGGCAATGACCTGCTTCTGAGATTTTATGGATACTGGAAGGAATGAAAATATAATCCCCTAATACTCTGATTTGTACGTGGGGTGCAAATTGTAGTTGTTTGGGAAACTTCTCTGTTTCACCTTCACAGGAGTGATATAGATGGACAAACATTCTTTTTTTTAATGTCAAATAGATAGTAAAATTGTATAGAGACAGGAGGGCTTAGCGTATAGGGAATGAAATAGCCTAAACCTACTTGTGACCATTCAGAGCACTTAGCTTTCCTCTGCGGGGCGCTCAGAACTATTTGGAAAGAGCATGAGTATGGGAGTCCACATGTGCCACAACTGCAAATGGTAAACTTTGAAATGAAAGATTTTCTGTGAAGGCTGAGAGCATGGAGAACTTAAATTTGTTTGAATTTTGAGGAATGAGACCCCGGGATTCTGGGGCCAGCCATTATTTTTCTGTAAAGCGCAGGCATCATTCCCTCGGGACCCAGGGGTGCTGGGTCTGCACAGTCCAAGCTCAGCATCCCCGGCACAGAAGCCCTCTGCCCAGGCATCACAGCCACAGTCAAAATCTCACACATTTCCCTGTGAAGGGCCACCTCCCCCTCGGCCCCCATATCCACGCTCAGGCTCCACGTCATTCTCAGGCTCACAAGCAAATCCCTCTCCCTGTCATCGTGGGGTAACTCTTCCTGTCCTCTGTGTCTGTGTCTTCCTGTGCACACACTCCTTTGCTTGTAAGACCTACCCCAAATCCCCACTCTTTTATTATTCGGGGCCATCTTCACCACTTTTACTCTAGTACCTACACTGTCTCTTCCTTGACTGCCACATCTTCCTTTTGACTAAGCACTGGGGAATTTGATGGGATATAGGTGATGACACATCTTACTCTCGGACCTGGCTGATCTAAAAGGCAGCAGGCCCCATTCTGGTGTTCACAGTTAGAGGACATTCTCCAACTTCTTCTCCAATATCCAACAATAACAAACAACCCAGGGCTGAGATCCCTTAAGGGTTTATTTGACTTAATTGCCATGAAGTGTGCTGTGAAAAAGATATAAATGTATATTTTTCTTGCAGTAGTTCATAGTACTCGCATAATCTGACTCATATTTGAGGAATTTGGAAATAAAATATTTTCTAACAACACTGCAACCGAAGTCTTTTTCATTTTCCCTGTCTGATCATACTCTCTTGAATTATTTGGGTAATTTCATGGGTAGTCAGCATCTTCTCTTTAGGGGTAATATTTTTGAGAGCCTTCCTATCAAAGATAAACTTGAGGGAAAAAGAGCTGAATTGTAGATTAGAGGAATAAATGGTCTTCCCTTTCTCAATCTGTATGGACAAAGAAAGGAGACAGGTTTTATTGTAAGCCACAATATGTTTCTTCAACTCCTGGCCTCAAGTGATACTCCCCGACCTTGGCCTCCCAAAGAGCTATGATTACAGGTGTGAGCCACCGTGCCTAGCCACAGTACATTTCTGATCAGTTAAAATGTAGACACAGACTGGAGTTAGGAGTTTTAGCTGCCCCATTTCTTTGACTCTTGTTAGTTTAGCACATGTGGCTTAACTTCAACTGCTGGCAGCTGGGACTGTATGCCTGGGGGCTTCTTCTGGCTACTAGGGCTTGCTGTCCCTAAAACAGGTCAGAGATACTGAGGCACTTCACCTCCAGTTCTGCTCCAAACCAAGGTCTGTTGGGAGTTGGTGTATAAATGCCTCTACTCCCTCACCCCTTGAATGAGACAACTCTGAGGTGTGCAGTGGACACAGGCCCCAGCAGAATGAACCTCCAGTTGCCCACAGTGGCAGCACGCCTGGTTATGTGCGCTTCCTCAGATTCCTTTACTTCCCCGTCTTAGTTTGATCCTTTTTTCTCCAGGAGGATCTCCCAAGTAAACTCCTTGCCTTTGAATCCCTGCCTCGGGTCCTCTTCAGAAGATCCTCAGACTAAGACAGGAATGTAGAGGCCAGGACTGCAACTGCAATTTTGTCATAAACAGCAAACCTGGGTGAGTCCGTCAGTTCACAGATTCCGGTTTCCTCATATGTCAAATAATTCTACTTCAGCAGTGCTGTCTCACAACAGCAATGGGAATGTTGACGCTGAAGCGAAGCTGAAGATGCCAATTGCCCCATCATCCTCTCGCGTGCTGTTTATGAGTACCTGACCCTGCTGTAAGGCAAGCATTTCAGAGGAAAATAGCAGGGCATTTTCTTAGATCGTGGGTTCAGTCAATTCCATATGACTTTTTAATGAAAAGAAATTAGTTTTATGTCACCTCGTCCTGCTGCCCCCCACACTGGTTCTCCCCCGTCAGAACTCCTGTTCACTCAGAGTTGGTGTCACCTCATTTCCCACTCCGTGAGTCCTGGTGCCGTTAGGTGGCTCCTGCAGAGACACAGGCTTACTTTTCTGGCTTCCCGCTGCCTGTGGCAGTAGACAGAATCTTACAGGGGACACAGAGGTGACTGAAATGAACTTGAGTGGCTGCTTGTTAGCCATAGGGTAGGCGACCTAATGTTACCCGGACCTTTATCTCTGGTGAAACATGAACTCAGTCACAAGCTGGAGAGAACCTCAGGCTCCATGCTCTTTGGAAATGAATGCCTGCGGGCGGCTCTGAGGGGAGTCTGCCGAATTCTTACGACTCCTGGGCGTCTCTTCTGCAAATCCTCGCGAACACAGCCTTTCCCGAGCAGCCCCTCTGCCACCTCCCCCAGAGCAGCAGAACATGTGCTTGCATGTGCATGCCATCTCTGCACACACACAGCCGCAGATCCTCAACAGTTCAGGGGCCGCAGATCCCAGGCTCAACCCAACGCTTCCCACGCTCACTGGTCAATGTTCCCTCTGTTTCCTGACTCTCTGCAGCATCGTAGCCGGGGCTTCTTGGCTGTTATTTCTTCCTGCAACGCAGCCTCCAAGCTCACTACAGGAATCTTCAAGAAATCACAGCTCTTCACCACAGCACCTGACTATAAGTTTGATGCCAGAGCTGCTCCAAAGCCGACCATGCTATGGCAGGTTATCACGTGATGTGCCCTTTGTGTTCCATGCCAAGGTGTTCCTTGGCAAATAAGCCTGGTTATCCATGCACAACCCTCTAGGGGCAGCTGACAGGGACACTCTACCTGGTTGACAGTGGCACAGAGGCCTTACGAGCTACGGAAAGTGACAGCACTCAGCCCAGCCTCAGTTCTGTGATGTACGTACTTGCTGGGAATTCATATAATTGAACTACAATATTTACCAACTTTGCATGTGTTTTTCTTTGCAGATTTTGGTAAGCGTGCCAGATACCCTTCTTAAAATACATGAGGGGGGAGAGAAAAAGAATAAATATGATTGAAATTTGGGGTTGCATTGCAGAAGTTCAGGACATTTATCAAATTTTGCTCTAAAATATCTTGAGTTAGGATTTACTTATTGCAGATAGCAGATGTCTGCATTTCCCAATGTTTTAAGATAGGAAGTGAAGTTTATTGTTTTCCACAGATGTCATCTAAAAAGAGGAGCAGGGTAACACATAGCCCCTTCCTGCTGTCATCCCGGGATGCATTTGCTGTCGCCCAAACAGCTAGATGGAGCCCTTTCCTCTTTAATTAACGGAAAACCATTTCGTGAATTAATTAACTAGTTGGAGACGTAAGCCGACAGTGCAAGGTCTGTATTGGAATTACTCACTGAACACATCTCCTCAGGGACAAGGCAGATCAGATGAGAGAGGACGGAGTGGAAGGAGGCAGACCAGCGCAGTCTTATGGTTGGTATGTCAGGAAGAGCCTCCTCAGTAGGTCAGTGTACAAAAAGGGACGCATGGTAAAAGAAAAAAAAACCTACTGAAGCGTGTGATGCGACCAATTGCATTACACAGGGTGATGCCTTGAACAAATATCTTGGAATGAGTCAGGCAGAGTGGGGATATTTGTTTGATAAACCCCGGGGCGAGTTATTCCACCAACTGGACTTTTCTCTAAGTGGTTAAGTAAAACTTGCGTGTGTTCCCCCCCCAGAGTATTTCAGCATTCAGGAGAAAGAGGCTGTTGGAAAATTTAGACTCCAGTAAGAGGTTGCAAACACAAACTTTGCTGTTTGTTTTTAAAGGGAGATGTACAGATCTAAATCTAGTCTCCACTCACCCGTAAGATTCTTGGAGACTGACGAGTCCTTTTCTCTCTAAATTTAACTTACTGCTGTGTCTCGGGCAATAAGCGCATTTTGGTTTTTGTGTCATGGGCAGACGCTTTTGTGTTAAGAGGAAGTTCGTACTGAAGTTCATCAGCAGACGTTATGAAGTGAGATGACTTTTTCCAACATTTTGTTTAAAAATTATTACATGATACAGACAGCAAGTCGAGGGGGTTTTATTCAACACCTGTATGGACACCATTTAAATTTAGTTCTACTGTTACCCTTAGACTCTACTTGCTTTATCACCCTTCTATCTGTCTGTTCTCCAACCATTCATTCATCTTGTATTTTTGTACACTTTCCCTTAAAAGTTCAACATACATATCATTAAGTAGGGTTCAGTTTTTGTTTACAGTTTTTTATGTAAAGTCAATACTCTGAACTCAGTTTTGACCCATGAATATGCCTATGTTACCCAACCTTTAACACCAGCACTATGACCCACACAGTTCTCTCACACTTCTCCCAGCCAAGCCCAGCCCCTCTCACTCCCAGAGGCAATTACTGATCTGATTTTTTTTTTAAGTGGGAGAATTTGGGGCACATTTATTTCTCTTTGTAAGGCCAGATGCCCACAAGCATATTAAACATACCATTCATAAATTATTACATTTATTGCATATGTCTTAGGAAACAACGGAAAGACGAACTTTGGCAAAGGATGGCAAGACCTTCTGACCAATGGTAACCTGAAAGCAGCAGTCCCCGGCCTTTTTGGCAACAGGGACCAGTTTCATGGAAGACAGTTTTTTCACGAATTGAGGTGTAGGGATGGTTTTCGGACGATTCAAGCACATTGCATTTACTGTGCACTGTATTTCTATGATTATTATATTGTAATACATAATGAAACAATTATACAACTCACAATCATGTAGCAGCAGTGGGACCCTCAGCTTGTTTTCCCGCAACTAGACGGCCCCATCTGAGAGTGATGAGAGACAGTGACACCAAAGTGTGTTGGTTACGTCCAGTCTGCTCTGTAATTACCATCCAGTTGCTGTCACTGCGGAAAACCCTGCTTCACAAGGATAAGCTGTTGGACATGGAAGCAGCCTTTTCAATGCCTTTGGCAATCTTTCAATGGCAATCTCATCCTCCTTGACCTTAATCCAGAGTGTATGCAGATTCGAAGTTCTCTCAAACATACTTTTAAGGCCACCGTCATTTGCAGTCTCAAGCAGTGGATCCTCTTCCAGATCAAAGTGGATTCACCTGGCTTATTCACAAACGGGTTCATTCCTTCCCAGTACCGGGGTCTTTTGTGATTGGGAAATAATGCTCAAGCCGTTTCGAAAGCTGAGGTAGGTGATCATGCACCAGCTGGGGGAAAGAAGGCCCTGGCTCAGTCTCTTTCAAAATCCCTGCTAATGTTTGAAACATGTTAGAAATCCCAATGTTTACTCATCACCCCCATAATTCCAGTTTGGCTTTGAATGAGTCACTTTATCTGCCGACTTGAACACAGCTGTCATTCTCTCCTGAAGTGACAGATTGAGTTCGTTGAGCAGGTTGAATACGTCACATAAGTAAGCAAGTTTTGCAACCCATGCTGTGTCACTGAAATGTGCTGCCAGTGGTAACTGTCCTTCTGAAATAAATCTCTGGGGCAGTCTCTCATAACTGAAAAACTCTGGTCAGTGAGCTACCTTTAGAAAGCCATCTCACTTCTACGTATCAGAGAAGACGTGTGTGCTCCACATCCACCTCCTCACAGAGCCGCAAGAACAGACGTGAGTTAAGGGCATGCGGTTGATAGTTTTAATCACATCCTGTGAAACGTTCTTAAGTTCAGGTGACATTTTTCGGCTAGCCAGCCTGTCTCTATGGATGACACAGTGCATAGACTCACATCAGAACCGGCCTCTTTGACGTAAGTAGTGAAACCAGAAAGCCGTTCAGACAAGCTCCGTTGACACAAAATGACACAAAATGACCAGTTCAGTTTTCCTGATAGGTAACCACCCAAAGATTTGAATAGTCCTTCAGCTGCAGCGTTGGTTGGCAACAAAAGCACACATAACACATCTTCATGCACAGCCTCCTGAAACATATATTGCACAGAAACCAGCATTATTGCCTTTGTGGTCCACATCGAGAGACTCATCAACCTGGATTGCGTACCACGGTGACTCACTAATCGTCTCTCAGATTCATGCCTCAGTAGCCTCTGCTGTTTCATCAGTTCATTTAGTTATGGTGCTAGCTGAAAGAGGAGCACATGGTACGTTTTGAACGGCAGCCTCCCCTAAAGTTTCATGACAAATATCTCTAGCAGCGGGCAGGATCAGCTCTCCACCAATAGCAAAGGGCTTCTTAGCTTCAGCAATGTGGTTGATCACTAGGAACGGTGCTCCCAGGGCAGACATGTTTGACCAAGTTGTGGCCTTCAATAATTTCTTCTATTCTTTGTTTAACTTTTTTTTTTTCTTTTGAAAAACTCCAATTACTTGTCTTTTAATGCAGGGTGCTCAGTCTCCATGTAGCAAAGCAGTTTTGAAGCCTCATGGCTTCGTTGGATAGCTGGTCACCACATATTACACAAAGTGGGCTTGGAGAATGTGAATCACCTGTCGCAATTAACTTGGAATTTAAGTAGGACTCTTGGTATTTTCTTTTAAATGCAGCTTCCTTTTTGTTGGCAGTCTCAGAGTCTTCCACTGTCTCATCATTGGTTCTTTCTCCCTTTTCAAAGAAGCTCTCCAGTGACATTTGTTTTCTACTCATTTTGTCTAGGGTTAGCTTGTGGGCTTACCAAAACTGTGACTGAGACAAGTGTGCAGTGCAGGAAAGAGGTGTGGATGGAAGTGGTAAATGAAATAATAGGCAGGCCACGCGTAGGCTCAAGTAAGTGTCGGATTCTGACTTCAAGCCTGCCACCAGAACTGCGTGGAAGTGTATCAACTCACTTGCCACTACAAAACCTGCAGCTTAATAGTCACTGGCCGCTCACTGAGAGGGGTTTGATATGAGTCTGCAAGCAGTGGGCGTATTATGGTCACCTTGCAGTCAAACCTCTCTGCTAACATTAAGCTGTATTTGCAGCTTCTCCCCAGCGCTAGCATCACTTCCTCAGCTCCACCTAGATCGTCAGGCATTAGATTCTCACAAGGAGTGTGCAGCCCAGATCCCTCACACGTGCAGTTTGCAATATGGTTCCTGTTCCTATGAGAGTTTAATGCTGCGCTGATTCGACGGCAGGTGGAGCTCAGGGGGTCATGCACGCTCACTCCACCGCTCACTTTCTGCTGTATGGCCTGATTCCTAACAGGCCACAGTACTGGTCCATGGCCCAGGGCTGGGGACTACTGCTTTAGGAAGATGAGACATTTGGCACCATGAACTCCATGTGGACATGCGTCCTAAGGTGCTCACCTGGGTTTCCAGAGTGTGATGGAATCAGAATTTGCTGTGATTTTTAAAAATAAGAGCTTTTAAATAAGTATACATAATAAAGTTTGTATTTACCTACTTCAATCATTCAGATACACACTTTTATAAAACTATTTTGTAAAACCATTTTGTATTTACAGCAGAGGCAACTTTCTCCCAAAGTATAAGGTTTGAAGAGACGTGCTTTATGGACAGAGGCATTCCCATGGCTTCTGTACGCACCATCCATCATGCAGTCTCGACATTTTTCCAAATTGCCTAAAAACAGAACATTTGACCAACTCAGAAGTCAGTTTATCCATTTCCTTTTTACATGACTCAAAACAGTCACCTTGATGGCAGGAATTGTGGGATGTGAATAAGGCAGGCAGGGACTCCCCCAAGCTTAAGTGACAGGCCAGGGAAGTATGCAGAATTAGTCCCGGCTCTGAGGATGGGCTTGAGAGAGAAGAAAACTGTGTTGGGCTCTGAAGCACAAAAGAGAGAATTTGAAATCATGTCATATCCTCAGGACTCTAGCAAGTTTTGCTTAGAAATTAAAGGCCCAAGAGAAATCTGTGTTTCTTTTTGAGTTCGACATCATCCTTCAGTAACACATTTTGATGTTCGAACACAGATAATGGTAAGGATGCCAACTCCATCTAGAAAACATACCCCTAGTGCCAGTTCCTCAGACTAAGAAATTTGCAGGAAATCAAAATTTGACCACAAGTCTGAGTAGTAACCTTATTAGATGAAAAGCAGCTAATCCATTTTTATTCTGTTTTTTTTGCACAACAGAAATGAACAAATAATTTATTGTAAAGAATTTCCAACTGATTTTTTTCTAGATTTGGAAAGAGTTTTTCTGCAGTTTCTGTCAAGTTATTCCCTGATAGGTGGAACCCCTGATGCCTGCTCAGTGGTGAGGGGCCAGAGATCTGTGGCCACTCTGTGTGCATGACAGCTCCTGTGGGACGCCCTTCATTGCAGGGCCATTTTGTTGGTGCCAAGGCTGAGGCTGGCAAACATGAGGTCCCGTGCTCTTTCCATGGACGCCCTCCCTTGAGTTAGCCCTCTGCCTGGCCCTCTTGCAGGGTAGGCATGTGAGATCCTGTTTACTTCCAGCCTGTGTCCTTCATTGTCTTCAGTTGGTTTTCATTCTCAGACGAGTTTGTCTTTCCCTGAGCCGGAGGAACACCCCTGTGTGGAGTGGCTTGAGTCTAAATGAGACTAAACAGCATCATTCTGGCTTTCTCCTGGAAAGCCACTGGCAGAGCACGGAACTTCAGCCCTGCAGATGAGAAAAATGCACCTCATCTATAATACAGAAAAGCTTCTTTATGTTCATGGTATTCATTCCCATTTTTCCGCTAAGTCTGATTATTAACATGAAAAGAAGGAAAATGTGTAATTACTCTGAAATATATGGGCCTGAAGAATTATCAATAATGATAAGAATGGAGAAAAGTTGCTTCCGTGTGAGTTTTGTTTTATTTCCACCCAGGTTGGTAGGCTGTGCGTTTGCAGGTGATGATGACACCAAAGAAAGTAATGTAAACAGCTGCACGGACTCCTTTCATTAATTAATTCGACAAACACGTATTGAATATTGCCTATGCCCCAGGACTCTAATGGGTGCTGTATTAGTCTGTTCTCACACTGCTAATAAAGACATACCTGAGAGAGGGTAATTTATAATGGAAAGAGGTTTCATTGACTCACAGCTCAGCATGGTTGGAGACGCCTCAGGAAACTTACACTCATGGTGGAAGGAGAAGCAAACGTGTTTTTCACATGTGTTTTTCACATGGCTTGCTCACTCAACCTTGTAGTGCTGAGCAAAAGGGGGGGAAGTCCCGTATTAAGCCATCAGCTCTCATGAGAACTCACTCACTATCATGAGAACAGCAGCGTGGGGAAACTCCCCCCCATGATTAAATTACCTCCCACCAGCTCCCTCCCATGACACACAGGGATTATGGGAACTACAAGTCAGGATAAGATTTGGGTGGGGACACAGCCAAACCATATCAGGTGCTCAAAAAATAAGCAAATAATACCTCTCAAACTAATGGGAGAGAAAGCTAAATAAAGGGCTTTCCCTAAAAATTGGCCAAAGTGAATGATTGAATGGATTTAAAATCCAACAGGTATGGATTCACAAAGGAGGGAACAACTCACTTTGTCTGGAGTGATCTGAAAAAGTGCTGCAAAGATACTGAGGACAGCTAGACTCAGAACTTGAAGAATGGGTAGAAGTTTGCTGAGTAGCAAAGTTGAAGGTCATTCCTGGAAGAGAAACTAACAGATGCCAAAAATGAAATTAGAGCTACACAGCGTGTACTTGGAACTGTGGTGGGAATGGCAGACTGGACTGGTTTGGAATGAGATAGCCCTAAGTTCTGTCCTTGGTGTGGTGGGTAGGACAAGGGTGTCACCCAAGAGCTCCAAGCTTTGGTTTCTGTTAGTGGAAAGCTGGAATAATGATAATGCACCCCCACCACAAACACAGGAGGACAGAATAAATAAGTGAGGTGAGGCCAGTGGTGAATACAAGTCATCTCAGATCACTGAAGCCGTAAGTGTCAGCCTACAGAATCTAGAAGCTATAGGGGCATTCCTCTAAAACGGCAGGTCAGAGCCCTAGTAAGATAGACCATCTGGAGCAGCCTGAGGAGGAGGGGAGCTGTAAGGTAAGCAATGGGAAGACAGCAGCATTTCCCATAGGGGGAGTTACCTCACGTTTTGAGTTTGAAATAGTTCATGCCATTTGCAGTGGGGAAGGTGGCCAAGTAAAGATGAGACTGAAGTTAGGCTGAGCATTTGGGCAGCTCTTGCAATTTCTCGTCCATGAAATAAAATGTCAAAGTTCTAAATTTTTAAAATGTTCCATACAAAAGTAATACGTATGGAGTGCTAAAACTGGAAAAATAGAAAAGAGAAAAGGGACCCCCCGGGGGAAAGTCAGCCATGGTCCTGCCACCTACATGTCATAAGCACCTTGGTGTGTTTCAGGCATGTCTTCTGTCTGGATGAGTTTTGTTTGTTTGTTCTACATAATCCCACTCATATTGATATCCATTTGCATACAAAGTCCCGCTTATAAAACACCCTAACAGTGTATCTTGTGTGTCCATATTAGCATACATTTCTCTTAATCCTCATTTAAAAATATTAGTGATTATGAATCTGAAATGAACTCTTTTGTGCCTTGTTTCTCGTATTTAACAGCTTTTCCTTAGGATGGATTCCAAGAAATGAGATTGATGAAATTATATTTACATTTGAGAAATTTAGGATAAATTTTCATGCTGACCATCAATATAAGGAAATGCCAGATATTGACTGATAGTTGTAAACAATAATAATAATTATTAATTTAAAATATTTATTACTTTAATAAGATAAAATGACATTACATTTTTATTTTAACTTGTATTTCTTTGGAAACATTTTTTCATATCCTCTCTTGAATATTTCTGGTTATGTTATTTGAGTAAATACTAAATGTTGGTGATTTGCTCATGGTTATTACTGTGACATAGAATATTGGAGTCTTTCAGTTCCAATGTTACGCCTATAACCCATCCATCCATTCATTTTTCTCATTTATTGTTTTTAATCATTCTCAGTAGTTTTGAGAACCTACTCCAAGGCAAGCAACCTTGAATTCTGCATTAACTCACCCTGAGCTCTGCTAGGCTAGAACACTACTTTCAGGAAAATGAGTTTAAAAATAATTGCGTGTGCATGTGTAAGGGTGTATAGGAAGAAATGGTCTAATGTAAATTGCTCTTGCAATTTTTACATGTGTGCTTTTTTTTTTTTTTTTAAACTCACTTCTTACAGGTTGTAGATTGGAAAAGTGTACACATATTTTAAAATGATGAATTAGCAAGCTGTAATCTATAAACCCTGGAGAAAAGAAAGTTATATAATTACCTCCCTTTAAGACTTACACAACTAAAAACTAGCCAACGTTATCTCAAGTGTAAGTAATATCTTTCAGAAAGAGAAACTCACCTCACTTCTTAGCGTTGTTCTGACTTTCACCACATGACGAAAGAGAGACACACCAAGAGACAGAACATTGTGGATCTGTTCTTTTTCTTTTCCTCTTTCTCTGTCTCTCACATGCTCTCACTTTCTCCCTCTTACTGTGTTCTCTTTCTGTCTCTGTCTCTTTCTCTCCTTAACTCCTTGAGCATAACTCCATCTTCTAGTCCAGTCGGACAGCAGGTGGGGCCAGGTGAAGTCTGTCAAGGTGGGGCAGATCCGCTTGCAGGCTAGGTGTGAGACATCCGCGTGGGTGGAGGACAGAGGGTGAAGAGGTGCTGGCTTGCAGGCTGAGCCTCTCCTAACTGGTGGTGAGAAGCCAGGGCCTCTCCCCCCAGTGGAGCTCTGTCCTGACCCTGCCATTCCCCATCTTTCACTGCAGTACATAAGGCTTCTGGTGTAGCACAAAGCTGAGGGGCAGGCTGCTGTTCACAGGAGCAAATAATTATCCAAATTAATTAACTTATTTTCTTTTTGTATGAATATCCATGCTCAAGGCTAATTGCTGATTTAATTAAAGCCTTCAGCCTTAATCAGGATTACTTTATATGTAATTCACACATATCTAAGATATATCAACTACTTTCATTGTTATGTGCCTGAAACAAAGACAGAGCCATTTAATAATGATAAAAAAAAAACTTAGGGAACTTAGGGGCTAGATCTGCAAATGGTAGCTGAGTAAAATCACTGTCAACAGCGTTTTCCCGTGAGCTTGATTGACTTTGGGGTATTTTCTACTGGGAGGTGCATTTAGGGATTTTAGTCACTATCATTCTTTTTTTATTTTATTCTAAATACTCCACTTTCTGGTTTCTGTTTCTTTTTGAATAAATATTTTTGAGAGTTTAATCTTTGGATGCTCATTCTTTCAGAATGACACACGAAACTGGGTCATGTGAGTTGTGTTTCATTGTCCTATATTTCAGGGGCATGAGGATTTGTCGCAGGGGTTGCATGGGGATTCTGGTAGGCCGGTTTCAGGTGACTGGAGTTGGGGTCTGTCTGTGTCCAGAGCAGAAGACCAGGACATGGTCACCCAAGTCCACAAGTGTCTTTGGGTGGTGAGCATGGCTGCCTTTAGTGATGGCTTTACATCCTTCCAAAATATCCGTGTCAATATTTGCAAGAGCTTAAAAACAGAAAATGGCCTGGATTAAAGAAAATGAGGGAAATTAATGTTCCCTATAAAAAAAGGATATGGGTAAAGCTGACTTCATACAGGGCCCAATTTATGTCATCAAGATGCAGTTTCTTGATATCTCTTGGTTCTACCATCCCCACTGTTGGCTTCGTCTTCAGACTTATGCAGTGAGAAAATGACCACCACCAGCTTTGCCTGTTCAAATCTCACAGAGCAAAGGGAGTGGCCCCCCTCAGCAGCCTCAGTAACACTTCCACTGGCTGTACATGAGTCAGAGTGAATCATGGTGGTCCTAGCCATGGCCAAGGGAATGCAATGTGCCCACGAGGCAGGAATGAATTACCAGCTGCTCCACCCAGTGAGCTGGAGCTGGGGTCAATCCTACTGGAAATTCCATGAATTGAGATTAAGAAAAGGTGCTTTGTAACCTAGAGAAAAATTAAGATGTCATCATCAGCAGAAGCTTAAATGAACATAAAACAGCAAAAATAATAGATAGCCATCTGGGGATGAGGATGGGATTATGTGGCAAATATTGTAACAAATCAGGGAATTAAAAGTCTTTTAAGGAACTAGGTAAGCATTGGGTCGTCTTTCCACAGGCTGTTTTTGTACTTGGAATGGCAGCTGGAGTTGGCAGCCTGTCTTAGAGAGCTGGGTTCCCCCCCTGCCTCCTTCCCACACCTGTGCTGTATCTGCAGTGAAGGGTCTGAGTTCTGCCTGCTTCTGGCCCAAGGTTTCCCAGTCCATATTGTGAAATAAGGACTATTGTGTCCATTCTGCCAGTCTCACAGAGACTCAGTCCCAAACACAAAAGCACAGTGTTTTGTGAATAGTAGATGTATTATAATTGAGCCAAACACAATCAAAGATCTCGAACCCTATTATTCTAGACTTTTGACAAGCTGCTCTGCATGTATTTGCTGTGACATGGTGTCTTCCTGTCCATATTTCACAGCCTGGGTCTTTTGACAAACTTTGTATGAGAAACATCATTTATTGTCCTGAGATTTAAATGTCACAGGCAGCACCAACAGCCTAACTAGAGCATTGCTGATCGTATTTCAGAACTCTGCCTGCCATCTCAAAGCTGTGCTTTCGAGGGTTTTTAATAAAACCATTACTGACACAACACATAGGTAGGATTTCCAGTGAAACTCACTGAAGAAGCCCCTGTACCCCAAATAAATTTAACAGCCTGGTGGAAAAAGAGAGTGCTAGATCAGTAAAACTAGATTAAGGAGAACTGATTATCTTGAGAACTGGACTAAAAAGTTTATGCTTTTAGTGGATGGCAGGGACTCAAGACTATTTCTTGAGCAATAGAATGATATAATAAAGATGGCCTTCAGAGAGAAAATACTGATGGGTATTTTCTGTGTGTTGACAGGGGGAAGAGATTCTGTTGGCCAGCCTTATAGCTGTGACCAGCTGATCAGGTCTAGGAAGACAAGCAATGTACAGAGAAGCTAAAGAAGGGAGGGACGGGCACACGCAGAAGGGGAGACGAACAGAAATGGCCTATTGGTTCCTTCCCACCGTCTGAGCTGAAAACCTCTTGCTGCCCTTTGTCTGCGTTTGCTTCACAAAGACGGACTTCCTTTATCTTGCTGTTGTGGATATGGTATTGATTGACGAGTCAGGGATTGCCCCCTTTGACCTCCGGCTGTGGAGTCCACCAGGCTCACCGCTAGTGAAAGTCTCTCACCTCACGAGGCTTTGGGGCTCAGAGCCAATCCGCAGGTAGCACTTCTTCAAACTGCCTCCTTAGCCTGCACTATCCAATGGTGGAACTCTCCGCATCTCCAAATACTTCTCATTATCAAGGAATAAGATAAAAAATATGTGGCAGCATCTCCTGTGGGCCTCTGCTGCGTGAAGGGGCCCTACCGCACATGAATTCTGCCTGTAGCACTGGGCAGGGCCAGCCTTGGTGTTTCTCGGGTAAAGAGCTCAGAGGCACTAGACATCCTGGACCGCCACCTTTGCAGAGAACCGAGTGTCAGAAACCAGAGAAACGGAAAAGTGAACTTTTGACTCACAGAATCACTAAGTCGATGCCCTTCAACATGGAACTAAATTTTACACCAAATATTGTCTGTGAAGGACATTATATTTATATATGCAGAATGTGTGATATACTGATTATCAAATTCTTCATCAATCTTTAGAAACAAAACAGTAGTGATATTTATCTTAATCATTTTAAATGTTGGAATGTAACCTTTACTAAATCTTATCCCTAAATGCTTAAGGAAAAGTCACACCGTAAGCCATGGTTGCAAAGGTGGCTCCCAAAGGGTGAATGTCCATCACTGTGGGCTGAATGCAGAAAGAACAAACCCATTTAAGTCGTCAGTTGCTACTTGATATTAAGTGAAGAAGATCTTAAAGTTTTTATTTTGAATGTGCTGATGGCTTACTGGAAAAGAGGCACGTTAGTAAATATTACTGTGCTTGTTGGATAGAAGGAAATGCATGTGCTTTCAACAGTGCAAAGGCCAGTGGTGAAGAAGAATCACAGAGCAGAGCAAGATTAAAGCTTTCAAAATGAATTCAGAGGACCCCAATGACTAGTTTCTTTACACACACTTCCCATGTAAACACAAGAATGAAAACTCATTTGATCATCACACAACCAGCCCATGAGAGGTATCTCAATGTGATCTGATGGAAAGAAGACGGACTTCCAAGCCCAAGAAACAGCCCTTTGTTTTAGTCCAACTCTATTATTTTCTATTGTTCGGCTTCTGGAGTCTCAGTTTCCTCATTTGAGACACAGTGGTGCAGGATTAAGTTGGAGAAGTAAAAAAAAAAAAAATCTGGGGTATAGGGAATCAATGTAAATTCCCTCCTACTCCCCTTTAAAAAATATAGCTAGGTTTCAAAAAACAGTCATGAAAATAGCCTGAAAGAAACACACACCTTTTCATTCTCTTTACTGACATTGCTTATTCTTTTTCTTATTTCACTTCCCATTACTTGTGCTTTTTTTGTTCAATTTCTGGCTGTCTTTATGTGTATACATTGCTTATCGTTCATTTGCTTCTGCATTAGTGGAAAGTTGATTATTCAAAGCATCTCCGATGGTGACTGCTTGAGCGTCCTTACCGCCGGGGTTCCAGTCTTTCGGGGGATATATCTGCACTGCAGAGGGCTGGCCAGGACATCTGTGGATTTCAGTCCACAGAGAAGAGATTGGAAGGAGCGTGTTTCTGTCAGAGTAGAGAGTGGATTGCTTGAACCCCCACCACTAGTAAATCTCTTCTAGTAAGCCATTTGCCTCCTTTTCTCTTGGTTCTTAATCCTTGCGGAGTTCTCAGCGATGTGCTTGCACTTAAGGTGATGGATTGTGAACGCCTGAGAAAAGGAAGAGGCAGTTGTCGAAACAAATTAATTATTAATGTTTATAGTTTTCCTGTCTTAAGGGTTTTCAGAATCTTAGCTGTTCAGCGTCTGAGGCTGTAATGTCTCCAACTGTAATTACTCAGTGAATGGGGGGCGGTGTGACCACCACCCACAAGCAGCCTCACCAGGAATGGATGAGCTGTGACCCTTTGGAGAGGCAAGCGGAGGCTTCATCTTGAGAGCCATTCATCCTGCCAGAGTCAGGCAGTGGGAGGAGGCAGGGAAAGGGCTTGTTGCTCTGAAAATAAGACCATCTCCTAAACCACCCTACTCCCTACTTCTTCCAGGTGGGAAAGACCCACAGGGTTTCAGCATAGTTTGCTGGGAATGACTTCTTCGAAATTGAGGTTCACGCCTTTAAAGTTCTGAGCTGTGAGTGGGGGTGGCTGCGGGAGGAAGTCACTTTGCACAGGGTTTGATGGGACACTTCTGGGAAGCTGCCGAATTCCGTAGGAGTGGGCATGAGGCCATCAGCAGAAAGGACCTGGGATACTTCAGAGGAGATGAAGGAAGGAGTCTGGCCAGGTCAGAGTCATAGAGGGAATCTGGTGTTTGTGTAATAAACATTTCTGGATTTTTGTTTGATTTTGATTTTTACTTTGGGAACTATTTTTTATCTTAACAGGTATGTGTTTTCCCCCTTGGAGCAATGTATATTCATGGATTGAAATTAAAGACAAAAAAAAAAACAACCCTGCAGATAAACAGAAATGCCCCTCATGGCTTCGACCCCCATACCTGGAGATGAACAGGGATGCCCCATTTCCTCTCTCTATTCACATAGCTGAAGATATTCACATGCATCGCAATCAACTTTATTGTTTGCTTTTTGCATTGAACAATATAAACTCAGAATTCATTCAAGGATTTCAAGAGCTCTAGCGTATAATTTTCAGTGGTGTGGAGCAGTCTACAGTGCAAATATCAATAATTCACTTAATTAGGCCACCACTGCTTGACTTTCAGGCTTACTCCAACTTTTATCTGTTATAAACAGCACTCAAAGGGACATATTTCTAGCCCTGTGAGCATCAATCTTCATTCACAACTTTCAGTAAAATTCTACGATAAAGGAGAACTGCTGAGTTTTCAATATGGCTACTTTTATTGTTTTCATACGTGTTGCCACATGACTCTCCTGAATGTTAGAAAATTGGGTTTCATTCCTTGTTTATATAACATTTTCTTTCTGAATAAACATTTGCAGTTGATTTTCAATCGATGAATTGCTTTTATACTCTAATGTCTATGAAATAAAATCATTCCAGTATCCTTACCTTACAGAAATGACAGCAGCAACAGCAAATATGAGTTAAGAGAAAAAAAATAAATTAAAAAAAGATAAAAGGACCACACCCTGGGCTATGGAATATGAAGGTAAGTTTTCCAGACCAGGGGATCTAATCACCACTGTGACAGCCAAGACTCCCACTTACCAAAAAAAGCCTTTTTCTTGTCTTGAAGGCTTACCACTCTTTTGCTTTTCTGTTGGCCTTTGTTATGTTTGCAGGGTACAGGTTTAAGTTAGTGGTATACTCTGCTAACTGGATCTCAAGTTCCTGGGTGACATGTCACTGATGTTTTCACCTCTACTTTTTCTAAGTACTTAGCAGAATGCTTGTACATTGCAGGTGTTAAATATCTGTTACATGGAAAAATGCTTTATTGTTTTGATTCAGACTATTCCTCAAAATGTTAATGTCAGTGTTGGCTGAAGATATGTGCATAGATGTTAATATATTTGATTATTTCGGGAGTGGATATACACACTTGGTGAGTAGGCAGTGCAGACCATTTGCACAAAACCATTTTTGGCCAAAGTTTCAGGCATATTAGCCCACCAAAGGAAACACCAGGCCTTTTTATATGGAGGTGCAATTAGTCTCAACTTAGGTTAGGTGTTGAGGAAGTGGGAGCAAGCTATTCTTTACTCAGTTGAGTTTTAGGTTAATTTGCCATTTGACTATATTTAGAGAATTTCCTCCAGGCCTTCCTCTTTGGAGTCTATTTAGGATATGTGGAGAATTGTGACGAATATTTGTCCTGTTTTGTTGTCAACTTGCAAATGCAAAGTTTGTTTCTTTCTAATGGTTATAAATACTTGAGAAGAAACACGTGAAGAGAGTAAATAAAGTGCAGTCTCCTGCTTGCTTCCTCAAATTAGAATGTTTGCCTCTACGAACTGAGTGACACTAATGAGAAAACCCTGGGAAAATATCAATATTTCTTAAGTAACATCTTATGGGTGGGCTTTCTTACGCACGCTGTCTCTGATCATTTGTTATGAAAAAATATGGCAATCTGTGCAGAGTGGAGTTGATTTTCGACAATTGAATGCATAAAATATAATTTAAATCAGGTCTGTTGCAGATACAGCCCTTATTTAAGGAAATTGTCAGAACGTACTTTAAAACTTGTGTGGCTAAGTGATTTTTGTGATTTTTTTTTTTAAAACCACATTGAAATTTTGACAAGCTTTTGGCCTATTCCCACGACTCCCCATCTGGGTCCTCGAAACAATTCCTTACTTCCTCGAGCATTGACTCTCAGGCTCCATTCCCTTACACACGAGCCGTGGGCTGAGAGAGACAGAAAAGCACACTTTGTTTTCTGCTGTCAAAAGCACTGTGAAAGCAGGCTTTCAATCTCCCCGAGAGTGTAATTAAAGACTCTGATAACCTGAAAATACATTTGCCCACACTCTTTGCATATGTTTCTTTGAGCTCTTTTCATGCGGCCTGTTCGGGACCATGCTGTGTTCTAGTTAATAAAGTGTTCTGCTTTACTGCAACTTGTATTAAATGCTTAATGTGTGTGTCAATTACTGTGCAAAGGGCTGCAATACAGCCTTTTATTTGATCTCCATAACGACCCTCTAAGATAGTCTTGTAAGAAGTCTTATCATAAGGGGAAACTGAGGCTTAGGAAAATGAAGTGAATAGCTGTGATTTTGCATAACTTCCATACATTTTCAAGTCTTTTTAATTAATTTTTTATTTATTAATATAACACTAGGGAAATGGTTGTCCATCCTGAGAAAGCTGGCGTGATATTTAGCTAAAATAATGGATGAGACGCATACAACACGATGGCTGGGAGGTGTTAAGTCCCAAGTTTTAGAGAGAACTTGTACTATAGTAATTCCTTTTTTTTTCAAGAAACAACAATATGTAGACCCCTCAGATTCTGCTGGACATGTTTAAACTGCTGGGGACTAGTTGAGAGGGGGGTGTCAGATTGTCACCAGCCCACAGCCAGCTTGAGAGGCTCATACAATTTAACGTGCTTGAGCTGTGTCGGTTTTACATCCTGTTTTAGGGAGCTTATAGCCCCAGAATAAAAAAAAAAAAGGTGGTGATATCTGAAATATTGTAAAGTTTCATTACATCTCATCCAATAAAAATGATTTAGGGATAATTTTACTGGCAGGTAGAACAGAATCAAGTGATTCTTTTTTTGAAGACAGTATCTTGCTGTATTGTCTGAGCTGGAGCTCAGTGGTGCAATCATGGCTCAGTACAACCTCGACCACCTGGGTTCAAGCAATCTTCCCCTCTCAGCCTCCTGAGTAGCTGGGACCACAGGTGTGTGCCACTGCACCTGGCTAGTTTTTTACTTTTTGTAGAAATGGAATTGCTCAGGCTGGCTTCGAACTCCTGATCTCAGTTAATCCTCCCACCTGTCCTCCCAAAGTGCCGGGATTGCAGGCATGAGTTACTGCACTGGGCAGAATACAACGATTTAAAACACAAACTTGACGTCTGACGTAGGTCCCACATGGTCGTCCTTTTCAGAATGAATAGTCACGATTTTAAAGCGAGTCTCCTGTGACCTCACAGGAGGGCTGTGGGTGAAGCATGGGCTCTTTCCTCTCTCCTGTGGCTTGTCCTACCTTTCAGTTACACTGTCAAAAATCAGTGACCTGCCTAGCGCTTCCCAGTCACACCAGTGCAGAAGCGCTAAGTGCGGGTTTGGATTCTACGGGGTTTTCGTTACTTTCTCACAAGGCAGGAAGTGCTTTCACAGTGTTCATGTTTCAACTTCATAATTTTGTAGACTGTGCTGCAGTAGAAAAATAGCAACATCGCTTGAGCCTCCTGCCAGAGCTCAGCAAGGTCTTCACCTTCCCCCACGCCAAGATCTGTGAGTCAGGAAAGCATCTAGGTAGGCGCACACAATGTAAATCCATGAACACTGCATAGAAAAGCAGCCTCTACTAGGACATCTGAAGCGGTAACTGGCTCTACAGGGTTTCTGACCCGTAGGAAAGTGGTGGGAGAGAAATTTAATCTTGAACAAACTGTGAGTTGGGGAACTCGGCACAAATCGAGGAAAGCTCCTTGATGATTTGCGTTCTTCATGGATGGGCGGTACAAGGGGGCTTCGCCCTTGTCTCCGAGGTTTGAGAACCCATCACGCTCTCTCAGGCTGGAAGACAAGTCTTGGATTGACAGAGCCAGACGTCAGCTGTATTGCAGCATTTCTGAGATGGATAGGCAGGTGCAGGCAGCCTTAGAAATCCGCCTCTACCGCCGTTGCCCAGAACTATGACTGAGCTCTGGGGTGCGCTTGGTTACCTTTCCTTACCCGCCTTAGAAAGTGAGGCCCTGCCATAGGAGCAGCTCATTCATGAAAGCGCCTAGTCAACACTTACTTACTCTCATTTGGCTAGAATGTTCTCACAATCTTTGACCTTAACCTTCATCTATGATAGACCTTACTTCTTTGCCTGCTGAAAATCAGAATAAATACACAATACAACAAAGTGTATGCTTTCAGTAACTCTGGGTGCTTGTGTCAATGCCCTAAAATATTTAGTTTGAAAATCACATATCTCTCTGTTACACTAAAATTAGTCCAAAGACATTTGAAATTTTTCCATATAGTCACCTTACTTTTTCTTGTATTTAGAATTCTTAGCATTGAATCTCAAGGTCTGATTATTAAAACAAATTTTGATGTACTTTCTTAGTTCTTATTTCAGAGATTCTTCAAAAAGTTTCAGCAGTAGAATCCTTTTCTTTTTCTTTGAATGATTCATTATAACTCCAGCCTATGAGAAGCAATTTAAGTGGGTGCTGCTCTGGGTGAATGAGGCTTGAGGTGGCTCCTGGCTTAGCTTCCAGAACTTTCCCTGAGACACCTGCAGATCTCCTTAGGCCTCCAAGGGACATAGTTTTGCAATGGCATTGTATTTGTGAGCCATGGGTCTGTCCGTATGTCCCTCTCAGGTCCCTGAGTGCCAAGATAAGTGTGTCCAGATTTCATCTGAATAAAGGTGGACGCCAACATCCAGGGCTGCACTCTGCCTTCTGTCAGATGAAAAACTACAAAAGAAGATTTAAAATCATATGTTATGACTCCTTAGCTATTAATATCATATGTCGATATTACATATAGAAATATTTTCTTCAATCTAAAAGTTCATTTATTTATTGTGATTTTAAAATACATTTAAACATCAATTTCTAAGAGAATTGTGGACCTGTGATGCTCCTGTGCCTAACGGATACGCCAAAGCCAATGTCATCATCTCGGGAGTATCCCTCTGTGAGCCATGTTCCTGGGAGAAATGATAAATAGGCAAACTTTGCCTTGCAACATGAGATGGCATTTACAGTAAAAGAAGAGAGTGTCACATAAGAGAGCCAAATAAGAATGAGGGTGGGTAATCTGCATCAACATTTAATTGACTTATTTTATCAAAAGCACTTTTTTTGAGATGGAGTTTTGCTCTTGTTGCCCAGGCTGGAGTGCACTGGGGCAGTCTCGGCTCACTGCAACCTCCGCCTCCTGGGTTCAAATGAGTCTCTTGCCTCTGCCTCCTTAGTAGAACAAAAGCAGATTTTTAAAAACACTTTTCATTTTGAAACAATTTTAGATTTACACAAAAGAACTATGTAGATACTAGAGATTGTGCATATGCTCTTCACGTGAGCTCCCCGATGTTACTATCTCACCTTCCCAAAGAACAATATCAAAACTGAGAAATTAAAGTGAGTACAATACTGTCACCTAAACTCCAGATTTCCTTCAGATTTCACCATTATCCACAAATGTCCTGGCTCCCCCAGGACCCACAGTGCATCCAGCTCTTATGCCTCTGAAGTCTTCCCCAGCCTGCCAGTTTCCTGGTCTTTCCTTGTCATTGGTGACTGTGACACTTGAAGCAGGTGTTTTGTAGAAGCTCTGTCGCTTTGCTTCCTATCAGCCTGAGGCTATGCAGTCTGGAGGATAATGCAGGAAGGGTGTGTGTGTGTGAGGCATGTGGTGTCAGCTGACTCATCCCCCGGGTTAACCTGCTCACCTGGCAATTGCGTGGTCTTCTTTGTAATTAACACATCTTTTTTCCTGTTTCATACTCAAAGTGCTGAAGCAGGAGGGTTGCTTGAGCCTGGGAGTTCCAGATCATTCTGAGCAACATGGTGAGACTGCATTTCTACAAAAACTTTTAAAAAACTACAAAAAATTAAAAAGTAGGTGGTGTGCACCTGTAGTCCCAACTACTCAGGAGGCTTACGTGGGAGGATTGCTTGAGGCCAGGAGGTCGAGGTTACAGTCAGCTGTGCTGGTGCCACTGAACTCCAGCCTGGGAGACACAGTAAGACCCTGTCTTAAAAAACAAAAATTAAAACAAAGAGAAAAGAGCCGTTATGTTCATTGTAGGGGAGAATTAAAATCCTGGAGGGAGGACTATCAACGAATTAATGGACATATATTAGGCCGCCATCATCATGAGCACATATGTTGGGGGAGATACGTTGAAGCCCTAAAACATAGACCTTTTCCTTAAGGTCTTATACACGAATTTCAGCATCCCCCCAAAGTGTTCCAATAGTGACTTTCTATGCCTGTGTTCCTTCTGCACTTAATAGTGGGAATTGCTTTATGAGGAAGAGGGGTCCCTTTCCTCCCACTTATTTATATCTGTTGAATCTTTAATTCTCGCACTATGGACTCACGGGTACTTAATTCCTTCTCAGTATTTGTTCCAAGCTTCCAACTTTAGCCATTGACCACTGAGCCTTCTACCCCCTTCCACTGGAGCCCAAGGCTCTTTAAGGTCAACGGGGCAGCCCTGGTGTTTGGGCTGCTTAGCTTTCAGAGGGATGTGCTGCCGATGCCTGTTCTTGTTAGCGGTATTTTCCGCTCACAACCCTCCACTCATCAATCCCAGAAGATGCATCTCCGACATCTCTCAGAATTTGTTACATGCTCAAAGGAAATGAGATTCCATTTCTGTTTTGATGGCAGTGGGGCTGGAAGAGACGGATTCTAGGTTGTCAACAGTCACTATCTTACAGCAAAGCAGTTTGTGCCAGGTAAGGAAAAGCTAAATCTAACTGATTTTATGGGATTACTTGCTGTGATGGCTTGAATTGTGTGCACCCCGCAAATTTATATGTCGAAGTCCTAATTCCCAGAAGCTCAGAATGGGACCTTATTTGGACATAAGATTTTTACACAGAATCAAGTTAAAATGAAGTCATTAGGGTGGGCCCCAATGCGATATGACTGGCCTCCTTATAAAAAGGGGAGATTTGGACAGAGCCCCTTGCAGGGAGCATGGCATTCGAATATGGTGGCAGAGATGTTCGGGGGGATGCATCCACAAACCAAGGAACCCCAAAGTTTGCAGCAAACCACAGACGCTGGGGGAGAGGCATTGGGCAGATGCCCCTTGCCTCTTGTAGCATCAGGAGGGGCCAGCCCTGCGCACACCTCCAGCAAGGCCGTCCAGCCTCCAGGACTGGGAGGCGGTAAGTGGCTGTTGGTTAGCCGCCCCACCTGCGGCGTTTGCTACAGCAGCCCCGGCTAACTCACATGCTCAATGCCTTCTTGGGGTTGAATGTGTAATATGTACAATTCATAACCGGAAAGGCCTAAAGGAGTCACAGGTCTTCTTGATTCTGAACTGTTGAAGACACGGTGCCATCGGTCCTGCTGAAGGCCACACTTAACTCTATGCTGCCTTTTACAGCTTTGGGCTAATTTCTGCTCTGCGAAGAGCTGATAGACACATGCTCATTTACATGGCTGAATTACGTTTAGATGGGACTGTCCCCTGAAACCCCCAGCCCAGAGGTAGACACAAATCAGCGATGACACATTGACAGACACACGCGTGCACAAAAGCTCCCGTTGCAGAGCAGTGAAAATCTCAAGTACTCGGAGATGCACAGATACCTTTCATTACAATGTACAGGAAGTCTTGGTTTTTCTTTCTTTTTTTTTTAATTGCATTTTAAGTTTGGGGGTACATGTGAAGAACATGGAAGATCGTTGCATAGGTACACACATGGCAGTGTGATTTGCCGCCTTCCTCCCCCATCACCTATATCTGGCATTTCTCCCCATGCTATCCCTCCCCAACTCCCCACCCCCCCACTATCCCTCCCCTTTTTCCCCCGACAGACCCCAGTGTGTGATACTCCCCTCCCTGTGTCCATGTGTTCACATTGTTCAACACCCGCCTATGAGTGAGAACATGCGGTGTTTGATTTTCTGTTCTTGTGTCAGTTTGCTGAGAATGATGGTTTCCAGGTTCATCCATGTCCCTACAAAGGACACGAACTCATCGTTTTTGATGGCTGCATAATATTCCATGGTGTATATGTGCCACATTTTCCCTGTCCAGTCTATCATCGATGGGCATTTGGGTTGGTTCCAGGTCTTTGCTATTGTAAACTGTGCTGCAATGAACATTCATGTGCATGTGTCCTTATAGTAGAACGATTTATAGTCTTTTGGATATATACCCAGTAATGGGATTGCTGGATCAAATGGAATTTCTATTTCTAGGTCCTTGAGGAATCGCCACACCGTCTTCCACAATGGTTGAACTAATTTACACTCCCACCAACAGTGTAAAAGCGTTCCTATTTCTCCACATCCTCTCCAGCATCTGTTGTCTCCAGATTTTTTAATGATCGCCATTCTAATTGGCGTGAGATGGTATCTCAATGTAGTTTTGATTTGCATTTCTCTAATGACCAGTGATGATGAGCATTTTTTCATATGTTTGTTGGCTTCATGTATGTCTTCTTTTGTAAAGTGTCTGTTCATATCCTTCGCCCACTTTTGAATGGGCTTGTTTGTTTTTTTCTTGTAAATCTGTTTCAGTTCTTTGTAGATTCTGGTTATCAGCCCTTTGTCAGATGGGTAGACTGCAAAAATTTTTTCCCATTCTGTTGGTTGCCGATTCACTCTAATGACTGTTTCTTTTGCTGTGCAGAAGCTGTGGAGTTTGATTAGGTCCCATTTGTCTATTTTGGCTTTTGTTGCCACTGCTTTTGGTGTTTTGGTCATGAAGTCCTTGCCTGTGCCTGTGTCCTGAATGGTTTTGCCTAGATTTTCTTCTAGGGTTTTTATGGTGTTAGGTCTTATGTTTTTCTACTAAAATCATCACCTTACCTAATTTCCCATTTTTTGTAGCTTTAGACTATCCGATTACACTTAACTTATTCTCCCTGCTTTGCACCTTGCAAATTCCTATAGGTGGGGGCAATTCAGTCGCAATCCTCAAATTATCACTTTAGCTTACTTTCCAATAATTATATCTTAAGAATGTTTAACGGGATTAAGCTCAGAGTTCACCCCCTTCCTTCAAGTCTACTGAAACCCGGAGGAAGAAAAACAAGCACATTTCACTTTTACTAAGATCATTACCCAGAAGGAGACACTGTGAAAACTTTGCAAATCAAGGACACTTTCCTTGGTGTCCGTATTTAGTGCCTACCACCCCTCGCCGACCAACACGGACATCACCAAGGGCATTTGGCCTGTTTATTTCCCTGCTTGTTGTTATCCCCTTGGTGCTTCTGGGAATATCCAAGAGTCAAGCACCTTGCATGTTTTATGCCTGTCACCTGCTTGGACATCATTTCATTGCGCTGAGACAGGCCTTATCTTCAGCCCACGGTTAGAAGGCTGATCTGATGACAGCAGGTTGTCCTGGTGTGACTTAAGAGGGGCCACCTGTTGAAAAATACTAGTGTGGTCCCTTCTGCGTATGTGTCCTTGCAAATGTCTGAGCTGTCTTCATCGCTCCAGCTGAATTTTGGTACCAGCAGGTCCTTCACTCATCCTGCTAATAATAAAATGAAAGGACGAAGAGAGAGAGAGATTGGAGTAAAGTCGGAGAGAGAGGTGATCAGAGACAGGGTCCTCGCCAGAGAGATCAGAGATTTGGGTGGGGCACCAGGGCGGGGACTCTGGACCCTGGGGAGGAGACACCGGTCCTGGAGGTTGGGAGGGGGAGTTAGCAACTGGAATGGGCACAGAGAAAACCGAACAGAGGGAGCCCAGGGACCCGCTTTTATGTCGCTACTGGCCTAGTCTGTGTCTCAAAAACCTCCACGTGTTTTTATTCTTGCTGCCTGTGCCTCCTTCTGTGTGTAGGGTTAGAGCTTAAACCTTCCTGGGGGACTGGAAGATGGAAACACAGGGGTGAGCCTGGAGCAGGGTGAGGCTGGCCTGCAGGCACGCTCTTCCTGCCCAGAACCTCACCCCCTCACGTCTGCACTGCACACTTGCACTGGCCTTCTTTCTGCTGCTCGGGACCACAGCCTGAGAAGGGACCCCCAGTCCTGCTAGCTCCTTGCTTGGTCTCAGGATGAAGACAAGTCCCGAGTTTGAGTCCAGCCTCAAACCTGCTGAGCTCGGATAAGTCACTTCTCATCGCTTGGGGCTTTGCTTTCCCGAGTAGATTGAGTTAAAATCTTTGTGGGTTCTTAACATTTTTTTTTTAAAGATGGAACCTGTTTTTCAAATAAAATTTTACACGAAACTTAATACGAAAAGCAGAATAAGCTGGATTTGCTCGCACAGTCTGGGCGCCTCCTGGCATCCTCTCCCCGCCTGTATCCCTCCTTGTGTGCCCCCAGCCACCTGGCAGCCCCCTTCCCAGTTCACTGGGGGCCATTAGAGGGAAACTTCACACTCAGAAAGATCCTTGCAGGAAATCCTTCTCAATGTAAATCATCCATATCTAGCTTCTCCTGTGTAAAGGGCTGCCCAGATCCCATCAACAGCCACCAATTCTGATTCTTCTCCCCTGGACATTGGCTTTTTTTAATAAATGTTTGGATTTTTAAAATCTACCATTTTGAAAAAAATAAGCATTTCTGCATATAAGTCGGACCCTGTCTGGGAGCCTGAGATGTCCTCCTCACATTCCTGGTGACAACGATGTGGCCTGTGAGGCTGCCTGGGGCTGAACGGTTCTGTGTTCTCCTGGCACGAACAGAACTACTGAATGCTGCTGTGTTTGGGGCAAGGCTGCTCAGAGGCCACCCCTCTCCTCCACAGAGGCTTGGCCACTCGAAATGCATCGCTTCTGAGCCTAGTATGTGTCATAATTCACCTTCAAAGGCCAGGCATCCAGACACAAGAGAATAAAGATTTTTAGTAAGTGCAGCACATTGATTCCTCTTCATCTGGAGCTGCTAAGGAGCCACCAAGATTCTTACTCCTGCTCTGGCTACAAATGCATTAGCATTGAACTTCATAGGAGGGTGCCCCACAGAGAATGTTGAGAGCCTCCCTCAAAGGCCGCTGCAGGGGGATGTGTGAGGCCCATGCTGTGGGCATCGCTGTATGAAGGAGACCGCACCTGCTCTGACCCCTTCCCCAAGACATTCTGTTGCTCAGTCACAAAGACAAGGAGGAAAGTCTGTGTCTCAGGCCGGGCGTGATGGCTCACGCCTGTAATCCCAGCAATTTAGGAGGCCGAGGAGGGTGGAGCACTTGAGGTCAGGAGTTCAAGACCAGCCTCATGGGCCAACATGGCGAAATCCCATCCTTACTACAAATACAAAAATTAGCCAGGCGCTGTGGTATGCTCCTGTAATCCCAGCTACTCAAAAGGCTGAGGGAGGAGAATCACTTGAACCCAGGAGGCGGTGGAGGTTGCAGTGAGCTGAGATTGTGCCACTGCACTCCAGCCTGGGCTACAGAAAAAAAAAGACTATGTCTCCCTCTGCTATTGCAACGTAAGCCTGGGGGAGCATTACAGGGCCAAACTTGGCATAGAAGTATTTAAATCGTTTAATTGCATCCCCCAGATAAAGATATGATCACACATTATCAATATATTTATATGCTCGGGCTGCCGTAGCAAAGTACCCAGACTGGGCTGCTTACAGAACACACATTCATTTCCTCCCGGCGCTGGAGGCTGGGAGTCTCGTCTCCAGGTCTCTGCAGAGTTCATTTTTCTGAAGGCCAAGAGGAGAAGGCCCTGCTCTGTGGCTTGTGGATTCGGCTTGCAGATGCTGTCCTATCCCTGTGTGATTTGATTCGTCTTCTCACTGTCCGTGTCTCCATGTCCAAATTTCCTCTTTTTATTACAAGGATACCGGTCATATTTGATTAGGGCTATACTTAATAACCTCATTTTAACTCATCATCTATGTGACGGGCCTATCTGCTAATATGATCACATTCTGGGGTATGGGAGTTAGGGCTTCCAACATGTGATTTTAGGGGGAATTCAGCCTATCACAATCAACAAACACAAAGGCTAGTGAGCAAAACAGAGAGTGGAAAACCCCAGGGGAAACCCAGGCTTCCCAGGCTCCAGATGCCCCTCCAAAGCCATGCTGAGGCCGCCTCTGGAGTCAGGTGCCTCCACCAGGAGGGGGTGTGCATGAACAGTCGCCTCGAAGTTTCTCAAATATAAACACGTCCACAGTCTGTCAGAATTCAGGCATGACATGTGCGTCTGTGCCTGGAGACCAACATGGAGTCCACATGAAATGCAGATGACGGGCTTTTTCCCTGGTGCAGTGGGGGACATTCCTGCAGCGGGATGTGGCCTTGGCAGATACCGGCAGTCAGCCTCTGCTTGGTAGATAAGACCTCTGTCTTTGGGGGCTGTAACAGAGACTTGGCTCATTGTACAAGTTAGCTCAAGGCATTAAGAGAGAGAGGAAGGAAGAGGTGGATGGAAGTGAAATTATCTTCTAAGGCCAGAAGAGAGATCTGCTGGGAAACCACAGAAATAGCCCCCTGGGATTGCTGAAATAGCGTGCAAGGGTTTTCTGTGGGTCACTGAAGCTGAAATCATGGACTTGGGACTCAAGGGTAACAGCATCTGCTCACAGACTTGGAGCTCAGCACAGAGGATCAGTGACCTGGGGGGACCGGAGCTGGAGGACCCTATAACCTGGATACTTTCTGGATTTACACTCTTAATGTGGCTGCTATCATGTTTCCTACTGAGGCAAGCATATTCTGAGAGGGTTCTGGAAGAAGACGGGGAAAATGTAGCAGCAAACAATACTTGACCTTCCCACAGGGTGTCTGGGGCACAGAATCGTCCCATGTCCCTCTGCTTGTCTCCCGACCTTGAAGGTGGGGTGTCATCCTGCACATCCCAGAAGGAAGTAGATAGCAGGTGAATATCACTCGGAGGATGCACAGGTGCACAGGCCAGAAGCAACATCCCAGGACAGGCAGGGGGAGCTGAGAGCGTTCAGTCTAGGCACGCATGTACTTGGAGAGACTTTTCTGACTCCAGGTCCTGGATGGTGGCTCATTGTGAATGGGGAATAGGGATGTAGCAGGGGGAAGAGGAGGGATCTCCCCATTTATGCTGAAGCACTGATGTCCGGGGGAGGGGGGAGAGGCAGGTATTTATATTTGGAAACCAAGACATGTCTGTACTGTATTATAACACAGAAATAAAAAGCAAAGTGTAACACAAACTTTGTTTTATGTAGCATGCATTTTGCAAGTGTGGTGCAATTTATCATATATTACATACATACAAAGAGTTTTCTCTTTTAAAGAAAAGTATACTTTTATTCCAAAATAAAGCTTGGTTTCCTTTTTCTTTAATGAAGCAGTAATGTGGAGCTTTGTGCAGGAGGCCCACGCTACTAGACAGCTAAGTGCAGTTTTGACAAACCAGAAATTCCCAAGGCATTTTGCCTCAGCCGGGAGCACCCCTGCCATCCAGTCCCTAAGGAACCCTTGGGACATCACAGAGCAGCAGAAACTGCTGCTGTGGAGAGGTGTGCCCCACGCAGTTCCTTAAATATCACGGAGAGCGGCTGCCACGGCCCCCCACCTAAAGAGCACCCTTGTCTTTAAGGTTGGAATATCTTGGGTCAATAGTCTTCCTCTGTACTGTTCAATAGAGCATCCGCCAACCACATGTGGCTATTTAAGTTACATGTAATTTTTCAGCTGCACTTGCACCTGTGGCTGTGGCAGGTGGATCTACTGGGCAATGCTGCCTTGTATGAACCCAGGAGCGAGCGATGGAAGATTGGCGTAGCAGGATTTTGTTGTCAAACAAATACAGCCTTGAAACCTGCCCTGCACCGCCTGGTAGACTAAACCTCAAGCTTCCTGAGGACAGGGGCTCTGCCCATCTCATTCTTGGCTAACCCTAGAACTCAACACTTAGTAGACACTGTGTTAATACTTGTTTAAAAATGAATGAAAATGTATGTAAGGAACTGGCACATAGTAGAACCTCAATTGATGTGGCCACCGTCTGGTGGGTGCATTTAAGGAGAACGGGAGGAGCCCCCAGCATCCTCCCTATCCCGGTGAAGAGCAGGTCATGAGTTACCACGCCATCTCCAGCCTGCTCTAATAAAGAGCTCCAGGGTAAGGTTACCTGCTACATCCAGACAGTCACAACATTGCTAAATGCTTGTTACCATAAGCAATTTGTCAATAGTCCATCTATCACAGAGCCTAAGAAGTATTCTAATAGCGCAGGTCAAATTGTCTAATCCCTTTTCTGTGTTATGTGAACCATCAGTTCTGTCTGCTCAGCAAGGCTAGGTGGGGAGGGGTGTCTGTGGGGAGAATGATCATCGTCAGTGGCTTGTCACGTCTTCAGAATCCTGACTCTGTAGCAGACATGCAAGGCTGCAGGAGAGAGTAACACATGCTTAGCTCAACCAAGATGCCTGGATCTCCCAGGATCTGCCTTGGAGGCTTGTGGGTTTCCTGCCATCACCACACAGACAGACTCCCCCATGCTTCTCGGCCTCTCTTCCCATTTGGTGGGCCTCTTGTTTAGGTTTCGCTTCCTCATTTGAATTCTTCCGGGGGTGGCTTGCCCTGCTCAGCCACCTCCCTGTTTCTTCGTGAGGCTCTGTTTTAATTGTCCCATTTCTGCCACGTTTCCTTGGCACCAGGAGTCTTCATAATGGAGCCCAGAGAATATTTTATTTCTCCTGATTAAATCTGTTAGATTTTTTTTTTCTGGGGTTTAGTGGGTTCTTTTAATTTCCTCCTGTTTATTACTTTCCTTGTCAGTGACATTCCTAATCCTTGAGTTACTGTTGTGTGTGTATTTAATTACTTGCAAATGAAAATACAAGAGGATAAAGGAGCTCATTTTAAAAAGCAACACCAACTTTCCAGAAACGCCGTGCCAGTCTCAGGCCTTAGCTCCTGCAATGCTGAAACACAGTAGGAAGACTTCCATTCCGGTTGCACTTTTAAAGTGGCTGTGACAATGGCGCTTTGGCTGGGAGGTGGAGAAATAGAAATTGCAGAAGAAGTTGGTTTAAACTGTCTTTTCTTTCCTGCCCTCTTGCTGCCCACGTTCTTTTCAGTGCTGTGCCCCCAGGGCATACAAAGACCAGCTCTCTCGGTCTCCTCTCCCCAAACAGGTGGAACTGAATCCTAGAATCTCCACATTCACGCCCTCCTTGGTCACATACCACATTTTATGCATCCTCATGTGTATTTTCTCCAGGAGACAGGTGTCTAAGATGATACACAACACGTCCCTTTCCCCCAGGTAACTTAGATAGCCTGCAGGTTTGCAGTTCACTCTGGGGCATTTGCCTCCCACTGTACCTAATGGAAGCCGTCCACCAAGGAGTCAAAGATAGGATGAATCCAAGATGGCCGAAGGTGAGAGGGGCATCCAGCTAAAGTCAGCAGGGACGTCTGGACCATCACTGCCTGGGGACCCTGAGGCCACAGGGAATTCGCGATTCAGGTATCATGTGATCTGAAAGCCACATGCTACAGCTGTCTGCTCAGCTGCTGCAGAGACAGGCAGACCTTCGCCTTTAGACTCTGACAAAGGCTTTATCCTTTCTTCATTTTCCTTCCAGGGTCTACTGTTACGACAAACCCATGCCTTTGAACCACTTGACTTTCCTGTCTCTCTCTTCCTCAGTCTGACTTACCTGTAAACTTCGCCCTTGGGTGGCTTATGTCATTGTTGACATATGCTCCAGGGGCCAACGTGGTTGGAAACAATGGCACAAGGAGAGCACCTGGTCAGACTCTAAATTCACAGTCATGAACTTTCAAGCGGGCAGACAGCACTGACCTGCTGTACCTCATTTTTTCCCACTTTTCCCGATGCCTATCCGATGTCTTCTCCTCTCTGTGGAACCTGTCAGGCCATCTTTTCTGTCTCCTGCTCTGACTGGTGATCTCGTACTTCAGGCGAGAACACACACATCTTCCCAGCTGCACGTTTCTAAAACTCCCTGCATTGACCTCAATGTCTCCTTCCTTTCTGATTCTCTCTCTATCAGAACTCTATCTCTTTATGTACGCTCTGTTTTCAACCCACCCCTGCCTTCCTGAAAAACGCTGTGTCGATTTGCCCAAATCCGCGTTGCATTAATTTCTCCTTCCCATGAGATCATTTCCATCAGCGCTTAACATGCTCTGGGTCTTCTGTCTTTACATAAGGACATATGGGGCCAGGCACGGTAGCACACACCTGTAATCCCAGCACTTTGGGAGGCTGAGGTGGATGCATCACTTGAGGGCAGGAGTTCGAGACTAGCCTGGCCAACATGGCAAAACCCCATCTCTACTGAAAATACAAAAATTAGCTGAGTGTGGTGGCGGGCACCTGTAATCCCAGCTACTCAGAAGGCTGAGGCATGAAAATCGCTTGAACCTGGGAGGTGGAGGTTGCAGTGAGCTGAGATCATGTCACCACTGCATTCCAGCCTGAGTGATAGAGTGAGACTCTGTCTCAGAAAAAAAAAAAAAAAAAAGACATACGAGGCTTTAGGCCTGGTACCTGCCTCTACCCTTCGCATAGCCAAACTCTCCAAAACTTTGTCCACATGGGCTGCCTGCACGGCCTCCCCACTGGGACTATGTGGACACAAACCACTCACACCTGGCTTCCATCAGACCACACCCCTGCGACTGATTTTGTCAACATCACCAAGAACCCCCTGCGTTGCCAAAGCCCAGTAACACGCGTGTCCTTGTTTCCTCCCCTCAGGATTGCTCAGCACAATTAGCTCATCACACGTTTCTGAAACATACGCTCTCTCCAGAACGTAAGCTCCAAGAGGAAGGACCTTGTCTATCTTGCTGACCCTTTAATCACTGTTAATCAAAAAACTGCCTGACACAGCAGGTGCGCAAAAACTGCCTGTTGAATGTGTAAGGGGCATTCTTTGCAGGGCTTGGTTTCTTGGGACTGCGGCCTTTGGGTTCCCCCTCCTGATTCCTGCCCCCACTCTTTCCCAGCCTCTCTCGCTCTGAGCAATTTCTCTGTGTTAGAACTCTGCATGGTTCTGCTTGGAGCGTCCACAGGGGGAGCCTGTCATTCTCTTGGTTTCAGTCCCTACACTCCCCAATTTATATGTTCACCTCTTAACTCTCTCCTGAGATCCAGCCCTGTATGTCTAACTTCCTAGTAAGCTTCTCTAATTCAAAGTCTCATGCACAACTCATGTTTATTCAAAACAGAACTCACAGAACTCTAAACTCTCCCTCTGTCCCCCAGTGCCCCCATTTCTACTCAGACGTCACCACCCACCTGGCTGTTCAGCAAAGAATCCCGCAGCTTCTGTCTGTCTCCCGGGTTTGCATTTGCTCCTCTCTGCGACCCCTCTCATCAGTCTCCAGGTGACCTGTCATCTCCAGCCACGTCTCCTCTCTCCACCACCTGCACCCTGTATACTCCTGTCTCATCTTCGCCTCCCCAAGGACTCCCTGCTACCCCACCGACTGCCTTCCCGATGCCTCGTCCTTGCAGCCCAACAGCCGCCGCTGAGATGTTCTTCAGAGCTCATCGGGCCCTTTTACTCGCCCGCTTTTGACTCTTCAGTGGCTTCCCATGACCAGTAGAAGAAAACCCACAGTCCTACCTGTGGCCTGCGAGGCCCTGGGCCGCCTGGCTTCCTCTCCCTCTTCCACAGGAGCCATGCCCCTTACACACGGTGTTCAAGACCCTCACCTACCTTCAACTCCTCTAAACTCTCTCCTGCTTCTGAATCCTTTGTGCGATGTTCCTTCTTCACAGGTGCTCCCACTTCCCTCCTCCCATGCCAGGTCCGTGACTCCTTCAGTTCTCAGCTCAGCTCTCTGCCCCACCACAATCTGCTCCTGGCTGTATGCTCATGCCTGCCCTGCCTAGCGTTCTTTCTCATGGCTGTGCTTTCTTCATAGCACTCACCATAATTTCATTTCTAAAAAACTTACTGGCCAGGCGCAGTGGCTCATGCCTGTAATCCCAGCACTCTGGGAGGCCGAGGTGGGCGGATCACGAGGTCAGGAGTTCCAGACCATCCTGGCTAACACGGTGAAACCCCTTCTCTACTAAAAATACAAAAAATTAGCTGGACATAGTGGCGGATGCCTGTAATCCCAGCTGCTCGGGAGGCTGAGGCAGGAGAACCACTTGAACCCAGGAGGCAGAGGTTGCAGTGAGCCAAGATCGTGCCACTGAACTCCAGCCTGGGCGACAGAGCAAGACTGTCTTAAAAAACAAAACAAAACAAAAAAAACTTACTGACTTACCTCTTTATTGCCTTTCTCACAAAATTGTAAGTTTCATGAGAACAGAGACCATATTTACTTGCTCACTTCCATCTTCTCAATGCCAGGCCCTGTGCCTCACGCAGGTGTACCCAGCACATATTTGTTAAATACTGAGCAATGTTAGGATTTAGTAATTGTGACCTTTACATCATATTCATTGACTAATTTCTATTATGGGTTTGAAAATATTTTTGGTGCCACCATCGCCACCCCTCCATAATTTCTGGAATGTTAATGGACATGATAAAGACAAAGATTCCATGTAAATGTTGGTCTCACAGTTTCTAACAGACAAAGCATATTTTGTTATTTTTAACTTCAAACATGCGTCTGATTGTCTGATCCGGAAATGTGACCCTGCAATTATTTTTGTTGCCATGTGATGAATCACCCATTCATAATATTTCTCGATATTCATCTGCAATGTTAATGTTCATTCATCAGCCACGAGGCCCCTCTAAATGCAATTACGGAGCTGAGCTGGCCAGATGCTCTAATGTCTTCATGGCCATGAGGCTCTCTGGAGCTGAAAGCTGCCTGTTTGGGGGGGATTTTATTTAACCAGGATGTTGTATGAATGCCTTGGTAATTCAATGATCAAAGTTGAACTTTACCAGCATTAGATTTCTCTGTTATCCTGAATAAAAATTTCTAACTGGACTTTTGCTATCACCGTTGAACAGTCTGTAGCGATGCTGAGTGGCTGAAGCAGTCAGGGTGTATGGTTTATGGAGCGCGCCAGGGATGTGGTTTGAAGCCTGTGAATATGGAGCAGTCCTCCTGGTCAAAACCCAAAGACCATTCCACAAGGTTGTTCAAGGTTGTCACCACTGCTTGAACGTCTAGACTTCCTATAATCATCGAGTGAGTAATAAAATAAAAAGATGGACTACATCGTCATTGCTGGTCAAAAAATCCAAAATGAACAAAGCCATTCAGAGCTTGACTCAACGACACGTTACCGAAGTGACCGCCCATAAATTGGAGTGGCTCCCAAGGAGACCCAGGAATGATGATGGGCTGGGTAAGGGGAGAGAAAGCACGGAAGGGTTTGCTGCACTCGGGTTGGGGTTTCACACTCGATACCCCGCTTCCTAGCTCTGTGAGAAGTGCTTTCTGTAAGACCGCCTTTCCCCACTGGAAAAGTGGGGGGGGAAATGCCACCCTCCTTAAAGAGCCATTGGTAGGATTAAACTCTTTGGTACTGTGTTTAGTACCTTGTCATCATTAGTGTACATTTTCTCTAAGACTGAGTCACCAAGAGGCTGGCCATGCTTACGGTTTCACACTCCACATCTGAGGCTGTGATCGCATGGCTGTGATTAAGGCTGTTTACTGAAGAATCGCCCTCTGATTCTGGCTTTAAAAGTGCACCCATTCCTAGATGCAGTGCAGTGGTGCTCATCTGGGGGATTCCATTCCCCGGGACACGTGGTGGTTGTGTCTGGAGACCTTTTGGTTGTCACACTTCAGGGTGGGGAGGGGGATGCTGCGGGCATTGCGGGATGCTGTGAGACATCCTACAGTGCCTGGGATGGCACCACCCCAAAGAGCTTTCCTGCTGACTCAGAATGTCCGCAGGTCCCAGGCTGAGAAAACGCTGCAGGCATTCCTTGTCCAGGATTTCTTTTCCTTTTGTTCTTTCCCCTCGACATGGCTAAAATAAATAAATGGGTTATCCTCTACATTTATCAGTTTATAATCTCAAAAATTTTGAGACTGCAAATCTCACAAACAGACCTGGGCCTCCAAAGTATTTATTTTTAGAGTTTAAAAGCATACTTTACTTTTTTATTTTTGAGGCAAGGTCTCGCTCTGTCGCTCCGGAATGGAGTGCAGTGGCACGATCTCAACTCAATGCAACCTCTACCTCCCAGGCTCAAGTGATGCTCCCACCTCAGCTTTCCAAGTAGCTGGGATTACAGGTGGTGCCATCACACCTGGCTAATTTTTGGTTTTGTTTTTTTGTTTCTTTTGTTTTGTTTTTTGGTAGAAATGGAGTTTCGTCATGTTTCCTAGGCTGGCCTTGAACTCCTGGGCTCAAGTGATCTGTGTACCTCAGCTTCCCAAAGTGCTAGGATTACAGGTGTGAGCCATCGTGCATGGCCAAACGTACTGATTTTAAAGCTATGCAGAAGGGAAACCCATTCCCTTTAATTACTTTGTTGAGAAACACAAATAAGAACTTTAGGGTCAGAACACTGTGTAGATTAACCATGTAGAAATAAGTTTACAGTTATTTCAGATATTAATTTTATGACTATTCAAAATGGTTACCCATCCAAAGATTCCATAAAGGGAACCTCAAACAAAAAAACCCACCTTTTTTGTTTGTTTACAAAAAAAAAACAAAAAAGCAAAAATCCTCTAAGGAAAAAGCACGTGCTTTAGAGAAAGTCAAATAGAAACTCTCTGTATTAGTCCGTTTTCACATTGCTGATAAAAACATACCCGAAACTGGGTAATTTACAAAAGAAAGAGGTTGAATTGGACTTCCAGTTCCTTGTGCCTGGGGAAGCCTCACAGTCATGGCGGAAGGCTGGGAGGAGCAAGTTCCATCTTACATGGATGGTAGCAGGCACTGGGAGGAGCTTGGGCAGGGAAACTTCCCCTTATAATACCATCAGATCTCATAAGACTTACTCGCTATCATGAGGGCAGCACGGGAAAGACCTGCCCCATGATTCAATTACCTCCCACCAAGTCCCTCCCACAACACGTGGGAATTTAGGATGAGATTTGGGTGGGGACACAGCCGAACCATATCGCTGTCACTTTTCTAAGTTTTTCCCAGACATGTATTTAAAGCATCTATAGCTTATTTTCTTCACGTTTTGGGTCACAGACACGCACTGTGTAAATAAGGGACTTGACCCAGCTGACCCCCAAGGCCCATTCACACTGAGATCCTGAGATTACATAATACTTCAGTTTTCTAAAAATAGCCCTGTGGACTTGTATGGGCATTGCCAGATTCACTGTATTCTTGATTTCCCCTCTAAAACCAAATGTTTTCTTCAGTTTGACTGATTCTGTCTTTCCCCTTGATCTCTGCTAGACTCTGCTGTCTTTAATGTATCCCAGGAAACAGATGTTTTAATGCACTTTCATTTCAAAACTGGATGCTTTCATCTCTGATCAAATAAAAAATGACATGTATGAGAAAGCACATTTCCTGACTGGTTGACACCGTTGCAGAATGACTTTTAGAATTTTATAGTTCCGTGATTCGAAATGTCAGACGTGTCAGCGGGACTGGTGTAAAGCCCTTGGAGTTATATTTTGATGGTTACTCAAATATTCCAGTAAGCTGGATTAAACGACTTTCAGGAAGCCCGGCCTGAGTCTCTTGCCCAGGAGGAGACATGTGGACGTCTTGCTGGGCAGTGCACCTGTTCTTGCACAGAGCGTATCTAGAGAGCAACTTGAGTGCACCTTCGAATGCACCCTCACGTCTGAGATTCTTGTTCTCAAGCAGCACCATGGTCCTCAAGCCTCAGTGTGGGTGTGTGCTCTGCTCCTTCCTGGACGTTTGGAGCCTGGAGGCTCAAGGCAGCAGTAAATGGAGCAGCATCAGGAGTGCAGGGACATGGCTTTATTGACCAGTGTGACCTGTTTCGTGCTGAAATGTACAATACAGCAAACTTCAGCTGTATTTCATTCATATTTTCAGAATAATTTATTGGCATCTTTAGTATGCTACTGTTTTCTTTTAAAAAGGTGTGGTGGGTTTTTTGTCCTCTCATTTAAAAATATCACAGAATGCAAATACTTCCTCATATTCACCTCTGATCAGTTCCCTTTTCTCACTATGGTTCCTTGTAAAGGAGGCTTAGGGTGTGTTCCCACAAGGGGAGGTGGCCAGGTGGCCATCGCTGGGCTCGGAGTCTGTCCTGGGCCCTCCCCCGCCTTGCAGCGGCCTGGCAAGAACTCCGCTTCCCATCTCTCCATCCACACCTCTGGCCTCGTATATGGATTTCTTCTCCATGGGGGTCAGCCCCTCCTGAGATTCATGCTATCCTAAGAAGTGAGAACAACTTCTGCACATGGCAGGAGTCTCTGTTCCCTCTGCCCAATTCCCAGAGTGATAGACCCGAAGCTTCATCATGTGAACCAGGAACAGCCAAGTTCATACAGTTCATACAGAACTTATCAGAGGAACTGAATCTGTCTGACAGACTGCTCCATGTGATGACCTGGCCTCAGCTTCTTTCTGACTGAAGAGGCCAGAAAGCCATATTATAAAACTGATTTATAGCCAGACACCTCTTAATATTTTGATGTAAATCCATATGGTATATTTCTATGCTAGTATTTTAAGCTGCAGTCAGTGACACCGTTTTAAATATATTTTTAGTGGAAGGTATTATTTATAGCGAGGATTGTATGGTTTTAAGGAGAAGCAAATGAGAAAATTAAACAAACAAACAAAAAAATAGCTCAGGGTGGAGCTCTTCTGTCATATGTGAAGGAAATATTTTAAATCACACAGAGAACATGTTTAGTGGGAGAAAGCCTTGATTGCAGAGAAAGGTTTACTTCTAACCCACACACATAGCATTTCGGAAGGACTGCTCTGGAAGGGCCAATGCTAGAAGCCCTCTGTGCAGATAAGGGAGGGTTAGGGTGCACTTTAAAATAATTAAACGCCGTCTGTGTACATGGAACCGGTGGCTGTGGCAGCTGCAGCAGAGACACTAGAGTTTGAGCTCTGTTGTTTCAATTATCGAACTCTGCTTCCCATCAGCTTCAAAGGAGACAACGTCTTCCTTCAGCCCAGACAGTTGTCTATTTGTGTCAATTTGTTCTATTTTAATCCAGGATGAAAACCCGACTGCTGGGGCCCGGTCTCGCCAGATATTCACTGGCAAAAGGGAGCAGGAGCGCTGTCTCTGTTCATGGAGAGTCCAGACAACACCTTTCCCGTGCTCCTAAATAATTTCGGGAATTTAGAGCAAAGGAAGGTTTCCTTGTATTTTCTGAATTATCCAGATAAGGGCCTCAACTGTCTTCCTTCCTGACCACGGAGGCCTGGCCTTTCAATATTTGATACAGAACATACATGCCTGGGAAGAAACCACATCATTTTTGAAAACTTCAGAGTAAAAGTCGTACTCAGGATATTTTACTTGAAAATGTATTATTTCTGTAAAGCTGGAAAGGGAAAGCCCATTTTGTTAATGACAATATTTTTAAGGACTTATCTCTGTGATTTTCTTTCCTCCTATTTGGCTCTACAAGGACTTTTACGTGATGGGTCTTCTGAGTTCCTCCGGGTGGCAGTGCCCCCAGGTTCTGAACCCACACACGGCGTCCCCACACCACTGGGCATGTAACTGGGAGGGTGGTGAGAGCGTGCCAGTTTTTTCTTCATAGTTTTGAACCATTAGGTGTGAATCACACATCTGAAGGATTTGGGGCATTCTGTTCTTTTAGAGCCGCTGTTGGGAGCAGAGGAGAGTGGCAGAAGGTAGGGGGTTCTCTTCCAATGTGTCACTGCCCCGGGAGGGGTGTGGGCTGCAGGAATGACCCATGCTCTTGGTCAATGTCATTCAACGTCATTTTTCTCATTTGAAAAGTCTTTTATGCTCATTTTAGGTACTCATAATTCCTTACAATATTACTTAACTCCCTGGCTACCAGCTGCATGTGGAGAAATCCTTTACTTTTCAGGTATAATAGCTGACTGTGAATAAGGTTTCCTGCAGAAAGTATAATATTTTGAAATTATATTCTGAGGATAAATGTGATAGATTGTTCCCCTCTGTGGAATGTAGGCAAGAGTGAATTTTCTAAGCATTAGAGGCGCTTGTGTTTCAAGCCCTCGGAGCAGGTGATAAATAAGGCTGAATTAAGTATTGATCTTGGGTCCTTGTCTGCACTGACTGGTGTCTAGTAACCAACTTAAGTATTTTTTAAAACTTTGTTACTTATGCAAGTAGGCAAGGAATGGTGACACTGAAGAGAAAAACAGTGGATACAGTTCCCCGAGCTCCTTCACATGAAGCTGAAAAGAGAGCTGTCCTCTTTCCTCTTCGCGCTGGGAAAGATGACGCCAACCTTGATACCAGTTTGCTGAGCTGAAGAAGGGGACGGTTGTGAAGAATGATGATGCTTTGGGGCAGGGCCGAGTGGGTGGGCCAGCACCAGGAGATGGACAGAGGCACAGGAAGGAAGGGAGGGGGCACAGGCTTCAGGGGCAGTGCTTCCTCCTTAGACAGCAGCTCCTTCCCTCTCCCAAGCCTGCCCTGCACTCTGTGCACCTATCCAAGGTGAAATCGACACCTTCAAGGTGAAGCATCCGAGGGAGGGGGAGAGATGCTCAGCTGGGTTATGACCAGGCGTTCTCTGCTTTGACACCCCAGCACTCATTTACTCATTGGCGTGTTTATTTTTCCCTTTTGAGTATTGTGTTGGTTTTCTAGGGCTGTCTCAACAAGTGCCACCAACTAAGTGGCTCAAAAGAACAGAAGTTCATTCTCTGACAGTTCTTCAGGCTCAACTCCAGGCTTGGCAGGACCGTGCTCCCTGAGGCTGTGGGAAGAGTCCTTCCTGGCCTCTTCCAGCTCCTACTGGAGCCAGCTTGGAGTTCTTGGACTGGCTGGAGCATCACTCCAATCTCTGCCTCTGTTGTCACATGGGGTGTGAGCGAGATTCCCAAAGACACAAGTCTGAAGGCCGTAATGCTAAAGGCTGAAATCCCTAAAGTAGAAATCCCTCACCTCTCAAATCCCAAAAGCTGTGATCACAGGATGGTCGCATCGTGTTAGACGGGCCGTAAGCCTGGCTTCTAAAAGTGAATTCCAAGGTGTGAACAATAATATTTGTTTTCCCCGTTTAGCCCAGTGCGTTTGGCAGAAAACCCAGGTGAGTGGATTGGCCTTGTGATACAGGAACAACGAACATTTTAGGTTAACAATGCATCATTTCCTGCATCAGCATTTCTTCCAGCTGATGGTATTCCAGGAGCTTTTAGTGAATTAAAGCCACATTGGCCTGAGGAAGCCAGTGAAACTCCTGACTGGTTTGAATATTTGTGCACAGTAGGACAAGAAGATACTTAAGTAATGGTGCTGCTGATTGATAACCAGGATTGTTCCCACCAAATTGGTCTGTAAATGAATGCATGCAAAATGGATGTCTGCACGCCCCAAACAACATAGAGGCACACACAGGAGATGGGAACATTTAATAGGGAATGCTCTTGTTGGCGTTATTGATCAAATCATAGAAGAATTTCAAAAAGAGTTGCACCATGCAGAAAATATAACGCAGAAAAGATGTTCAGTAAAATTTAACATTTCTTCATGTAAAAAACTCTCAACCAACTAGGCACTGAAGGAACATGCTTCAAAATAATAAGAGCCACCTATGACAATCCCACAGCCAACATGATGCTGAAAGGGCAAAAGCTGGAAATATTCCCGTTAAACACCAGAACAAGGCAACAATGCTCTCTCTCACCACTCCTATTCAACATAGTACTGGAAGTCCTGGCCAGAGCAATCAGGCAAGAGAAACAAATAAAAGGCACCCAAATAGGAAGAGAGGAAGTCAAATTATCTCTTTTTGCAGGCAATATGATTCTATACATAGAAAGTCCTATAGTCTCTGCCCAAAAGCTCCTTGATCTGATAAACAACTCCAGCAAATTTTCAGGATACAAAGACCAATGTACTATACACCAACAACATTTAAGCTGAGAGTCAAATCAAGAACTCAACTCCACTCACAATAGCCACAAAAAGAATAAAATACATAGGAGTACAGCTAACCAGGGAAGTGAAAGATCTCTACAATAAGAATTACAAAACACCGCTCAAATAAATCAGAGACAACACAAACAAATGAAAAAACATCCCATAATCCTGGATAGAAAAAAATCAATATTGTGAAAATGGCCACATTGCCCAGAGCAATTTACGGATTCAATGGTATTCCTATCAGACTACCAATGACATTTTTCGCAGAATTAGAAAAAAAAAAAACTACTTTAAAATTCAAATGGAACCAAAAAAAGAGCCTGAATAGCCAAGGCAATCCTAAGCAAAGAGAACCAAGTTGAAGACATCACTCTACCTGACTTCAAACTATACTACAAGGCTACAGTAATCAAAACAGCATAGTACTGGTACAAAAACAGGCACACAGACTAATGAAACAGAATAGAGAGCCCAGAAACAATGCTGCACACTCACAATCATCTGATCTTTAACGAAGTCAACAAAAACAAGCAATGGTAAAAGGACTCCCTATTAAATAAATGGTGCTGGGATAACTGGCTAGCCATATGCAAAAGATTGAAGCTGGACCCCTTCCTTACACCATATGTAAAAATCAACTTGAGATGAATTAAAGACTTAAATGTAAAACCTGAAACTACAAAAACCCTAGAAGATAACCTAGGCAATACCATTCACAACATAGGAACTGGCCAAGATTTCATGACAAAGACACCAAAAGCAATTGCGACAAAAAAAAAAAAAACTTGACAAATAGGACTTAAACTAAAGAGCTTCTGCACAGCAAAAGGAACAACCAACAGAGTAAACAGACAGCTCACAGAATGTGAGAAAATATTTATGAACTATGAATACAACAAAGGTCTAATATACGGAATCTGCAAGGAATAAATTTACAAGCAAAAAGTAAACAACTTCATTAAAAAGTGGGGGAAAGGAAATGAACAGACACTTTTTCAAATGAAGACATACTGTGGCCCAACAGGAATATGAAAAAAATGTTCAGCATCACTGATGATTACATAAATGCAAACCAAAACCACAATGAGACAGTATCTCACACCAGTCAGAATGGCTATTAGAAAGTAAAAAATAACAGATGCTGGCAAGGTTGCAGAATGAAGAGATTTTTTATTCACTGCTGATGGGAATGTAAATCCTTCAGCCACTGTGGAAATCAGTTTGGCGATTTCTCAAGGAACTCAAAGCAGAATTAGCATTCAACTCAGCAATCTCATTATTGGGTATCTACACAAGGAATATAAAACATTTTACCATAAAGACACATGCACATATATGTTGATCACAGCAGGATTTACAATAGCAAAGACATGGAATCAACTTAGATGCCCATCAGTGGTGAACTGGATGAAGAAAACATGGGAGATCTATGCCATGGAATACTATGCATCCATAAAATAAAAAGATAATATTCTTTGCAGCAACATGGATTCGGCTGGAGGCCATTAGCCTAAGCAGATTAACACAGGATCAGAAAACCAACACTGCATGTTCTCTCTTATAAGTGGAAACTAAACACTGAATACATGTGGACACAAAGAAGGGAACAACAGACACTGAGGCCTACTTGAGGGTGGAGAGAGGGAGGAGGGTAAGGATCACAAAAGTATCTTTCAAGTACTATGCTCGTTACCTGAGTGATGCAATAATCTGTACATCAAACCCCCACGAAGCACAATTTACCTATATAACAAACCTGCACATGGACGCTGAAGCTTAAATAAATGTTAAACAAGCAATGGGAGGCTGTTTTCTGTAGACAGAGCAATATTGGGGGAGGGTTGGGAACTGATGTTTGATTGCCGACAGCACTCTCTGCAGCTGGGGGAAACGAGTTCTGCCTTGAGGGGACTGGGATGTGCTTCCTGTGTACACCACAGGCATGGATGGCATCACAATGATAGTCACTCCCTTCCACAAAGCAGGGAAGTGAGAGGCAAGTATTGGCCACTGTGGTCTGAAATGCAGCTGAACGCAAGTTGAAATCCAGTTCTCTAATCCAAGCAGGGACCGTTTCCTGATGAAGGCCTAGATCTAGTCCCTGGATGTGCTCCTCTAGCTCCTGTTTTCTGCCGCTCTACAGAAAGTCCACCCTGGGTACTTTTACCTCTACCCCTTGACACGCCTTCTTTTCCCATAAGAAATCATCCTTGTTTGCTGATCAGTAGCTTCTTCTGTCTGCAGGAATTTGGGCATCAAGAGCTTCTTTTCATTAAAAAAAAAAAAGTCTCTCCTTTGTTTGTGCAAAGTAGTGGTGTTTTCACAAGCACAACTCCCTTAAAAACTTTGTAGGTTTCCTTTGAATCTGATGAGCATTTATTCCATGCCCTAAAAGTCATACTTTTTGAGAAGATTTCCGTCTTCTTTGAGTTTCATGTGAGACTGCTATGGGTGGATACTTCATGTGTCTAGCTGAGAAGGTTTACCTAGAACTTCCTTAAATATTTCACATGCTTGATACCCACATTCTTGATTTGATTTTGGCCTCCAACTTCAACTCACTTTGATAATTTTTTACCATTTTACTTTCAAATCTGGGAAACTCTGGGCTTTGTGTTTATCCAATTCTGCCTTAAAACTAAGCATTTCCTTCTTAAATTTACCTCTCTCTTCTTATCCATTATCCTTCACAGCCGGGATAAATCCACTGGAACTTTCAATTTTCTTTCTGGATATATCCATGAGAGCCCATGAGTTCATTAGGTACATCTAACAAAATATTCTACATTACTACAGGTGATGGTTTTGCCAGTGAGTTGACTGCAAAACTGACTACATGATACAGTTAGCTTCTTCTCCAGCCTCTAGCAGCTTCATCAAGCCCAAAGCTAATGCTTTGTTTTTTGTTATGCAAGGACCCACTTTTAGGTATCCATTTCTAGGTACTGATTAGGCTTTATTTCATAGCAAATCACCTCAATATTTAATGACTTAAATTAATTTGTGTCTCATAATTTGATGTGTTGGTTGGGCCATTCTGCTGGTCTGGCCTGGAGGTTGTAAAAGAAAAATTTTGCACAAGCATTTATTAAAAATATCAAGACATATTTTGGTTTAGACTACCACAGTAGGGGAAAGGCACTCCAGTATAAACTAAGTTCAGTTCCCCCAAAACAAAAGGTGGGGTTCTGTTTAAATGGTGAGGCATGCTAAAGGAAAATTACTGAGGACACTGGGGAAAAATTGGTCAATGTGATTAGGCCATCTGTGTTTGGTGATTGGTATATTCAAGTTAAACTCTGTATGGTCTGAATGTATATCCCAAAGTTCATGTGCTGAAACCTTAATCCCCAGTGCAACAGTGTTGAGAGGTGGGACCTTTGAGAGCTAATCAGGTCATGAGGGCTCTGCCCTTGAGAATGGATTCATGCCACTATCTGGGGAGTGGGAAGTGGGCTAGATCATGGGTGTGGGTTCCTAATAGAAGGATGAGTTCTGCCATCTTCCCCTCTCTTGCACACCTTCTCTATGTATGATATCCTCTACCATACCATACAAAGCAAGAAGGCCCCCACCAGACCTTGATCTTGAACTTCCCAGCCTCCAGAACCATGAGTCAAATAAGCTTCTGTTGTTTATAAATTACCCAATCTGTGGTATTCTGTGATAGCAGCACAAAACAGATTCAGATAGGCTTCTGCCCCTCCCTGGGAGACTGGGAGACAGGAGCCCTATCTTTTTTGATGATTAAATTTCAAAGAGATGGCCCCAAGTCCTTGAGAAAGATGTTCCTGCTTTGTAAAAGCTACCTCTCGAAAAGGATAGTAAATATATTTACAATTGCAAGTTTTCTAAAGTAAATGCTCTAAGATAAGGGAGGTCAGGGGCCTACAATCAGCCTCTGGTTGGAACACACAGTACATTCTTTTGGCAGCACTGAGCCTTGTCAGGCAGGACTTAAAGGGGCCGGGGTTATCCTCCTAGGAATGTGGACTTGAGCTGTTAGAAACTGCACTAGTGTTTGTTCAAGTCCCTTCATGTGTGTGTGCTGGAGGGACAATATTGACAGGTCAAGATTGAGGCTAGATGAAGGGAATCCTCAGAGGAGCCCGACTAACATTTGGTCAAGGAGAGTCTTTGTCAAGCCACACATCTGGTCCCAGTCATGTTCCAATTTGAGGAGGGCTGTGGGATCTTGGGGGAGCCTTACGCCTGTCTCTAAAGCTGGTGGTGGCTGTCAGCTGCTGCACTGACCCCGACTGGGGCTCCTCACGTGGTGGCAGGAGGGTTCCAGGAGAGTGCACAGGAGGAGCTGCAAACCTCTTTGGCTGGGACTCTAGAACCCACTGCAATGTCCTTCCATCATCTTCTGGAACAAAAGCAAGACTAGCCAAGGCTCAAGGAGAGGGGAAAAAGTCTCCACCTCTGACGGGAGGAGGTGCTAACTACTGTGAGTACGTGTTTTCTCACTTATCACAGTGAACACATACAGACCTAAGACCCCCATCGGCATGGCTCTCAGGATATTTAAAAATATGTATATTAGTGTAATTTCTCCAGTCATATGTGCATATCAGATGATTCTCAATTCCAGCTTCCTCCTTCTAAAAGACAATTAAAGTTTTACTACTAGTAAAATAACAAACATAAGAGGACCGTAACAAGAATTACAGCCAATATGCATGGTGACAAACCTCTGTCATCATCTCAGGACGTTTCCACGTGATTCAAGTACATCCTCTCATGTAGTGCCCCTGAAATCATCCTAAAACAGGTTCCTGTGAGCTCAGATTAGAGCATCTAGAGGTTGGGGGAAATTCTCAAGGCCTCACAACTGGGCAATAATGGCACCAGAGTCCAGATCCTTGGGAGCATGGCCTTGGCACCAACACTTTGTCATCAGGCACCATGATCAGGAACCATACACATGTTAGGGAATCCAGAGTCCTGAAGGAGAAGAAATATTTCTTGTCAGGGTTGAGGAGAGACTGTGGGATGCTGTATCCATCCAGTACCTCGGTCGTTCTTGATCACCCCTGCCAGATGGCGCTCCAGAACCCCATGGGACAGGAGCCATCTGCAGCCACCTCTTCTTCAGAACCATCTATTTATGGAGACGTTCATCCTTGTTTTGAATCAGACTTTGTCTCTTCATAACTTCCACCTATGCCTCGAAATACTTCCCCCTGAGGCTCGCAGCACAAGTCAAATGTCCTTTCTTTTATGGCAGTTGAGTGTATAAGGCAGCTTTCATAGCTGCCCCAAGTGCGTCATCTGCCTCGGGCTAAATATCCCCACTGACATGGTGCCTGGTGTTTTTATTATCCTGGTCTCTCTCCTCTGGAAGAGTTTCAGTTGTTTTCTCTCCCACTTAGAAATGTTATTTGACTTTTGTACAAATAACACTTTTGATATAGTTCACAATGTTTTGTTTTTTCTCCCCCTAGCCTGGGGGTTTTATTTATTTATTTACTGAACTTTAGGTTCTGGGGTACATGTGCAGATCATGCAGGATTGTTGCATAGGTACATACATGGCGAGGTGTGTTTTTTAAAAAAGATCTTTGGGTGTTCAACATGACGTATGCCCTGTCCTGCTCACTGCTGCCCAGTCCCCCTCACACCAAGCAGATGGCCTCTCCTGTTCCCTGGATCTCTTTCCAGATGGGTATTTATGCATAAGCAAGAAAAATAAATGTCTTCTTCCACTCTGTAATGGCTAATTTTATGTGTCAACTTGTCTATGCCACATTACCCAACTATCTGTTTAAACATCAGTCTGGATGTTGCTGGAAAGGTACTTAATAGATAAGATTAACATTTAAATTAGTTGGCTTTGAGGAAAGTGGATGACCCTCTGTAAGGTGCGGGGACTTCATCCATCTTCATTCATTAAGGATCTGAAGAGCATAGACTCGGATTCCCCAAGGAAGAAGAAATTCTGCCTCCAGATGGCATTTTGGACTTCTGGGCTTGAACTTAACTCTTCCTTGGGTCTTTAACCTGAGGGTTTACCCTGCAAACTTTTAACTTTGTGTCTCCACAGTCACATGAACATCTTACAGTCACAGAGCCGGTTCCTTAAAATATTTGTCTCTCTGCATATATGCATATATGTATGAATATGTATGTATATATATTCTGTACATACATACATATACACACATATATGTGTGTGTGTATATATATTCTCTTAGTTCTGTTCTATATATAGGCAAAAGCCCTCTGCTTTTTTTTCATTTAAGATTATATTTGGGGGATTATTCTATATTAGAATATAAAAAAGTTTCTATTTTGGTTTTGTAGTGAATCCTGTATGAATATTCATGATATATTTCATGAGACTTTAAAATATTTTAGATTTTTCTAATTATTTGCTATTATTGAAAAATGGCACACCAAATGACTTTATTTAGTTTGGACTGTGTCAGTTCATTTGCAGGATAAATCTCTACAGTACCAGAGAGAATACGCTTTAAAAAAAAATAATTTCAACTTTATGTCCATGTGTATTTGGTGTTTAACTCCTACTTATAAGTGAGAACATGTAGTCTTTGGTTCCCTGTTTCTGTGTTAATTTGCTTAGGATAATGGCCTCTAGCTGCATCCACGTTGCTGCAAGGAATATGATCTCTTTATTTTTTATGACTGCATAGTATTCCACGGTGTATATCTGCCACATTTTCTGAATCGAATCCACCACTGACAAGCACCTAGCTTGATTCCATGTCTTCGCTATCACGGGTAGTGCTACAATAAGCATACAAATGAATATGTCTCTTTAGTAGAACCATTGATGTCTTTTGGATATATGGACAGTAATGGGCTTGCTGGGCCAAATGGTAGCTTCTGTTCTAAGTTCTTTGAGGGATCTCAAAACTTTTTTTAAAAATTTGATACATATTGGCATGCTGTCTTAGAGCTGTCCTCCTTCAAGTGGCCGCCTGTGGTGGAAGAGAGTAGTGGCTTCTCTCAGCACAGTGTGACATCAAAGTTGTAAGTCTTTGCTAATCTAATAGGTCTGTATTAGTCAGGGTTCTCTAGAGGGACAGAACTAATAAGATATATATATTAGAGCGACAGAACTAATAGGATATATATATATATATATATTTGAGAGAGAGAGAGAGAGAGAGAGAGACAGAGAGAGAGTTAAGGAGATATATATATCTATACACACACACACACACACACACACACACACACACACACATATATATATATATATATAAACTCCCCTTTATATATATAAAAGTTCTCTAGAGGGACAGAACTAATAGGATATATATATATATATATATATATATATATGAGAGAGAGAGAGAAGAGATGTATCTCCTTAACACTCTCTCTTTCTCTCTCTCTCTATATATATACATGTATATATATCTCCTATTAGTTCTGTCCCTCTAGAGAACCTTTATATATATAAAGGGGAGTTTATTAAGTATTAACTTACATGATCACATGTTCCCTCAACAGGTTGTCTGCAAGTGTGAGGAGTAAGGAGAGCCAGTCCAAGTCTCAAAACTGAAGCACTTGGAATCTGATGTTCCACGGCAGGAAGCATCCAGCATGAGAGAGAGATGTAGGCTGGGAGGCTAGGCTAGTCTCGCCTTTTCACGTTTTCCTGCCTGCTTTATATTCTCTGGCAGCTGATTAGATGGTGCCCACCAGATTAAGGGTGGGTCTGCCTTCTCCAGCCCCCTGACTCACATGTTAGTCTCCTTTGGCAACACCCTCACACACACACAGGATCAATACTTTGCATCCTTCAATCCAATCAAGTTGACACTCAGTATTAACCATCACAAGGTCCAAAAATATGGCTTCTTAATATAATATTAATTTGAATTTTTTAAATTCATGGAGTTGAGTGTATTTTGGTAGATTTAAGAGCGATCCTTCTTTTCTGCAAACTCCTCGTTCGTATCTTCTTCCCATTTCTCTACTGTGTTCTTCCTCTTTCTCCTCATTGATCTGGGGTGCTTCTCATATATTTATGAAATTAGCCCTTTGTGATACAAATAGCAAATATTTATTTCAAAAGTGTCATTTGTGCTTACATTGCTTATGCAGCTGTGTAGAGTGTGTGTGCTTTTCCATATGCACTTTTTTACGTCTGTGATTAGCTCAATTAATCAATTGTTTCATCAATGTTTGAGTCATAGATAGACCTTGCCTTTTGAAGTTTATAGAAAAAAAATTCTTCCATTGCTTCATTTTAGTGATTTCATGGTTTTAATTTTACTTATAATCTGTTTCAATTTGGAATTCACCTTGGTTTGCAATGTGAGTTTAGACTTTAGCTATTTTGGGGCATGATGGCTTATGCCTATAATTTCAGATACTCAGGAGGCGGGAGAATTACTTGAGCCCAAGAGTTCAAGACCAGTCTGGGCAATGTAGTGAGATTCTATCTCAAAAATTCAAGAAAATAATTTAAATATTTTATTTCAACTCAGTGTTTATGCTATTTTTAAATAATTTATCTATCTTTTCCTCATTTATTAAATGCTGCCTATATTTGAAACTAAATGTCCACATATAATTGGTTTTATTTCTGAACATTCATTATTTTCCACTGTTCTGTCCAGGAGTCCTCCACGCTGTTCTAATTACTAAAGTGTTAGACATCTTTTAATATACAGTACAGCTAGACACGGTCACTATTCTTACTCTTCAGAGTTTCCATGAACATTCATGTTTATTATTATTAAATATGAAATTAAGAACTACAGTCTATTTCAAATATTGATATTGGGTATTATATTGATATTCTCTTTAATTAATTTAGAAATAATTAGCACATTTCTAGTATTGAGTTTCTACAAGGTAAACCTTTGCATCTGTTCATTTTCTGTTTGTGTAATTCAGACCTGCTTAAAAATTTTTCTGATATAGATTTTTCACATTCTTAGGTATTATCTTTTCTTTATTGCTCTTTTAAATGAGGTCTTTTCTTCTACTGCAGCCCATGATGTTTCTTAACATGTGGTCCAACACAATTATTTATTTTGACAGCTATGAATATAGCATTGGATTATTGGAGATTCAATAAAATTGAATCAATTTTCCTTATTTGAACTTTGAACTTTTGTTAATTCAAATATTTCCTATCTCTTTCTCTTTTTCCAATGCCTTCCTCCCTCCCTCCCTCCCTCTCTTTCATTTCTCTCTTTCTTTCTTTCCTTCTCTTCTTTCTTTCTCTCCTTCCTTCCTTCCTTCTCTCTCTCTCTTTCTTTCTTTCTACAATACAAATTTATTTCTCACAGTTTTCAAGTCTGCAAAGTCCCAGATCAAGACATCAGCAGATTCAGGTTCTGATGAGGGCCCCTTCCTGGTTCACAGATGGCTTCTTCTAACTGTTTTCTAACATGGGAAGGGACCAGGGAGCTCTTTGGGGTCTCTCTCTCTCTTGTTTCTTAAATTGTACTTTAAGTACTGAGATACCTGTGCAGAACATGCAGGTTTGTTACATAGGTATACAGGTGCCATTATTAACCTTGAACTTATTGTATGATTTTTACATTTATCTTGTTAAAATTTTATCATATACTTTATCAAGAACGTTAGCATTTCTGGACTCAGAATACTGGCTTCTCCTTCCAAAATTATCTAAAATTTTCATTAGCCACATATGTCAACATAAAAGACACTAAAAATGTAAAACATCCCTGCCAACCACGACAGTGCTTGTGACGAAGTCTTATGCCGCTCCACTAGACACCTGTCTCCAGGGCTCCAGCTGTTGGCTATTGTACATCCACCCACAGTTCCACCTACCTACCATGATCAGAATGTTGGTGTCTCCCCAGAATTCATATGAACTGAATCCCCAATGTGATACTGTTAATAGGTGGAGTCTTCATGAGATGATTAGGTTACGAAGGTGGAGCCCTCACGTATGGGATTCGTGACCCAAGGGAGTTTGCTTGCCCCTTTCACCCTGTGAGATGCAGCTAGAGGGCACCCTCAGAGAGCAAGCTCTCAGCAGACATGGAACATGCTGGGGCCTTGATGTTGACTTTTGTGCTCTCAAAAGCCACAGTCCTAGCACTTCAATGTCAATGCTGCCAAATAACTGGATTATAGAATTAAGTCTTTTCAAATGTCTGTCTGAGTGATATCTGAAATTGTCCTTACAAAAGACTTTGTAGCTTGAGACTCTGAATATCCGTGTAATCAAACTGAAGCCTCCCTTCATATCTTCCATGGGGGACCCATATCTAGCTTTCTATTTTACACTCCAGTTTGTTGAAAGAACTGGAAGAAAGACCTGTGATTTTAAAAAATGCTTGAATAATGGATTGGAAAATGCCTACCCATTTCAGTGTTTTCTGTACTGGCTTGGTAACATGCCTCAAAGCAGGCGGCTACTGGCTTGGGCAATGCTGTATCATTGTTCTCTGTATTTGATCTGTCCAGAAGAAGGCGTATGTTAGACAATGATGCCAGCTCCCCTGAACAGTGGGATCGGAGCTATCATCAGCTAGGCTCCCCCAGGCCAGGATGAACGTGGCTGGGCTCACTCTTTTCTCCTACTTTCAGCAGCATGACCCTCCTCACATGTCCTTCAGCAGAGGCTTCCTGGTTCCCGACACCTAGGACTGCACACAGCACAAAGGCCCATCGTTCTGGACTACAAGTTGCAGAACCCACCTTTTCTTTGTGAAAACTGGAACGATATTTATTCAAATCCAGTCTTCTTGGTAATCTCTCTTCTCCTCTAAGCTATATCAAAGGTTGTCTTAAGGTTTCCATGATCACAGTGTGTTCTGAGACACCCCTGAATCCTACTGACAGTCCCAGTACTTCTCTGGCCAGCAAAGGTCTCCTTCAGCCCATTTCTGAGGCTCGGACTTCACCCTCATTTCACTTTTGTCATTTCTATCCTTCCGATCTGATGAATAATCTTCTTGACAGAAGGACGGAAGGAAATAAGGGGTTTACCATCACCTGGGGTCAATGAGCCCATCCCTACAAATTTATCATCTGGCTAAAAGCCTAAGTCAGGGGGTCCTTTGTTCATGGAGTTACCTTCCTGGGGCTCTTCATGTATGTTAAAGCCTCCAGGTTATTTTCTCCTCATCCCCCAGTCTGCTGGTTAGAAAGCCCCCTATGCACTTGATTAAAATACATTTTCACCCAGACTTTGAAGCTGCTGATTTTAGCCGATTTGGTCTTTGAAAATGATCACCATATAATCTGTTCCACATGGTTGAACTAGTGTGCCTAACCAGACTTATTTTCTGTAAAGAAATTTTTTACGTCATTTCTTTTCTAAAATAAATGTGTTAACATGCAAATCAATAATGGACATCTCAATTTTGTTTTCGAATTCTAAGAAAGATGACAGACAAATAGAAAGACAGGCCATCAGAAGACAGAACAGTGGCTCATCAGTTGGATGAAATAAGGGCTTTATTCCTTTAACAACTCTTACACGATGCTAAGGTCTGAAGGCTGATGTCACTTCAGAATTCCTATGTTGAATACTAACCCCCAAGGTGATGGTGTGAGGAAGCAGAGCCTTTTAGGGTGTGGTTAGGTCATGAGGGTGGAGCCCCCATGAGTGGGATTAGCGCCTGTATTAGTCCATTCCCATGTTGTGAATAAAGACATACCCAAGCCTGGGTAATTTATAAAGGAAAGAGGTTTAATTAACTCACAATTCCACACGGCTGGGGAGGCCTCACAATCATGGTGGAAGGCAAAGGAGGAGCAAGGAGCAAAGTCAAAGTCACATCTTACATGGCAGCAGGCAAGAGAGCTTGTGCAGGGGGAACTCCCATTTATAAAACCATCAGATCTCATGAGACTTATTCACTATCACAAGAACGGCACAGGAAAGACCTGCCCCCATGATTCAATTACCTCCCACTGGGTCTATCCCTTGACATGTAGGAATTGTGGGAGCTACAATTCAAGTTGAGATTTGGGTGGAAACATGTCCAATCATATCAGTACCCTTATAAAAGAGGCCCAACGGGGAACATTCTCCCCTTCCACCATGTGAGGATACAGCAGAGGCTGCCGTTTTATGAACCAGGAAGTGGGGCTCTCACCAGACCCCAAAGCTTCCAGCTCTTTAATCTTGGACTTTCCTGCCTCAGAATTATGAGAAACACATTTCTGTTGTTTATAAACCGCCCAGTCTAGGGTATCTTGTGAGAACAGCCTAAGTGAACTCAGACCGAAGAGCTCAGCTTGGTTGTCTTTCAAGGTACTCTATTTCAGGAGGGGTTCTTTCTCAGATGGTCTCTTGTTAGAGTGCCCTGGAGGCTTTTATTCTTTATTTATTTTATTAACTTTTATTTCAGTCTACTTTTGTCATGGGGGTTTGTTTTACAGATTATTTCAACACCCGGGTATTAAGCCTAGTACCCAGTATTTATCTTTTCTGATCCTCTCCCTTCTCCCACTCTTCCTCTGTGGTGAGGAGTTAGTGTGGTGGTGGGAACACCTGCACTGGCAGATCTCACCTTTTTTATAAACCAAAAAGGGAGAGCTTCTCACTCCAGTTGCATGCCTTCTCAGTTTCAGTATTCTTAACTTCTTTTTCTTCAAAATGGGATCCCAGCCAGCAATTCTAGAGAGAGGGAAAGGCCAGTCAGTAACTTTTGTATTGCTTCTATGGTATTCTTTATATCAAGTTCCACACAAGAGGCATCTCCTTGTTTTTCGAAGCAGGAGATGTTGTGTTTCTCCAAAGGAATTATGTTTGTATATATTTTAAAATCTGATGGACACCGCACGGATGTCAGTTCTCTTCATCGCGTTGTACAAAATGTACAACCAGTGCCTGATGTCTGCAGCAAAAATGCGGGTCCTGACTCCAGACTGACACCAAAGACCCACATCCTCCAGGCTCACCGAGCTTCCATGCTTTTGTCTTTTCCTCTACTTCATTTTCTTCAGTGGCATGTAAATTATATATTAATTTCACACTGCATGCATTTTTATAGCAGCCTTAAATCTGTAGTGAAAAAGGAGGGATTTTTGGGTCTCCAAATTCCTTTGCATTGCTTCCCTCCTAGTATAAAATCTTAGAAGAAGAACTGTCATCTAATCAGCATCAATGTTGGAACTTTTTGTTGAACCGAAGAGTTAACTATTTTTAACTTCTCACGATACCTGAATCTTCAAGCTTGATGGTCTGTGTTAGTTAGCTACTGCTGTGTAACAAATTTCCACAAGTTTAGTGGCTGAAAACAACACCTATTTATTACCTCATGGTTTCTGTAGTTTAAGAATCTGGCCACCGCTCAAGTGGGTTTTCTGCTCAGTCTCACGAGGCTGAGATCATGTCAGCTGGGGTGGCAGTCTTGTCTGAGATTCCAGGCCTTTTCCAAGCTCCCTGGCTATTGGCAGAATTGAGTTTCTTCTAGCTATAGACCCTCACTACAAAAGATCATCCACCGTTTCTTGCCAGGTGGGCCTCTTACAATGTAGCCACCTACGTCAGCAGCTGGTAGAGGAATCCAGTCCCTAGCCCCTGAGTGCTGGCCAGCTGTAGTCTCATGTAGCACCGCTTAATCACAACAGTGACTTCCAATTGTCTCTGCCATGTTCTGTGGGTTAGGATTGCATCACAGCCATGGCCCACACTCAGGGGAGTCAGGAGAGGGCATTACCCAGCTGTGCGAGAACCAGAAGGTGTGATGACTGAGCATCCCCCGGGGGCCTGTGTGTCTACATCATAAACTTTCACTGGTACTTTTTTTTTTAAAGACAGAGTCTTGTTCTGCTGCTCAGGCTGGAGTGCAATGGCACAGCCTCAGCTCACTGCAAACTCCGCCTCCCAGGTTCAAGTGATTCTCCTGCCTCAGTCTCCCAAGTAGCTGGGATTACGAGCATGTGCCACCATGCCTGGTTAATTATTTTGTCTTTTTAGTAGAGACAGGTTTTTGCCATGTTGGCCAGGCTGGTCTCCAAGTTTTAGCCTCAACTGATCTGCCTGCCTTTGCCTCCAAAAATGTTAGATTATAGGTGTGAACCACCTCATGTACTTTTGACCACATAGGAATTAATGACGTAAAAATGATTTCACAGTTCAGTTTCTTCGTTTCCATTTGGTGTTGACGGTATAGTCATTTAAATGTCATGCGTAGTTTTATCGACTTATCTCCCTTTCACTGTAATCTTATGGTGAATAGGAATAGCTACAGCATAACTGGTTCCGTGCACTAATGACACAGCACGTGGGGATGGTTAATCATCCCAAGCAACACCGATGAGAACTTGCCGCTTTACAGAGATGCTCAAAAACTTTCAATGACAGAGGATTAACTTTCAAAATCATTAAAATTCCTTCTCCATTGAAAACATGTTAGTGTAGGATTAAATAATATGGCTGAAAGAAGAAAATGAGATTTGTATTTTAGTTGTGACTGCAGAAAAAGGAGAAGGAGGAGGACCAAGGGCGGATGGAGAAAGGTGAGAAGGAGAATGAGGAAGAGAAAGAGAAAAAGGATGAAGAGTGGGGGAGAAGGAAAAGAGAAAGGAGGGGCAGGAGGCGAACTGAGCGGAAGAGTTCGGTTGTGGATGTGTAGACGGCAAGAGTCTGGTAGGCTTCTCCGCCGTGTAGGAAGCCAACACTTGAACAGACAGGGTTACAGAGCTTGGAAAAGTTTAAACTAGAAATAGAAATGTGAAGGTCATCTACATATAAATGATGGGAAACTGCAAGTAGTTTTGTTCCTAAGCAATGAACAATTGCCTGCGAAACGTATAAACAATGTGAAAAACAGTCTGTCATGGTGAGCTCTCTCTAGAAAACCCCCAAAGGTATTTACCTTTTCAGGATCAGCAGAGGCAGATCCTGAAAGCACCAGGAAAAGCACAATGAGGGAGGGAGGAAGAGGAAAAGGGACTAGCCTTAAGGAGATGAAAGGAAATTCATTTCTCAAGTAGAAGGGAAATTCCAAGTACCCAGGTTTGAAGGAAGAGATATGACCAGGCAGATAAGAACTGAAAAGCGTCCCTTAGATTTGAAAATAATGAGATCATTGGCAACTTTTGCAGCAGGTGGTGGGGTGGTGGGGTGGTGGGAGGTGGGGGGATGGGGCACGGGGGAGGTGTTCCAGGTTGCAGGGTTTGAAGAGTAAATAAATAGGGAGCAAGTGGAAACAACGTGTAGACTGGGTTTTAATACACTCAGCCAATAAGAGAAGGAAAGAGACAGCAATAGCCACAGAGCAGACATAGAATCACAGAATTTTGTTTTGTTTTTTCAGGATGAGAGCCAGTTTATAAGCTGGGGGGCAGAAGGAGTAAGAAAAAAGAGGAAATCAGTCATTGAGGAGAGATACAGGGTAGCTGGTGAACCAATATCTCTGAGGACACAGAACGCTGAAAGGATTGTTCTTGAATAAGAGAAGGGTCTGGATTTCTGAGACTGATGGAGAGGGAGCGAGGAAGGAAGGGGCTCTGCCACTTTGTATGTGGCAGGCGGGAATTTGCAGTGGCTGACACAGATTACCCGTTTCCTTGCCAGTCCAGAAGATAAATAAAGGGCTGGTCAGAGAACAGGGGGGAGCTTGCCATGTGAGTGAAGGTTTTCCACAGTCCCTTGGGGTAGGCAGGGAAATGACCCAACGTGAGTAAAGGGATTGTTCAATGTGGCCTAGGGGCAGGCTGAAGTCTCAGACTAGCAACAACTCCTAACTCCATCCTTCGTTTTCTGAATTTTATCCAGGAGGCCAAAGCATCCAAGTTAGGGGAGGCAGATTATTGGACTCACCCCGAGTTAGGGTTTTGCTGGGCCTGAGCATCAGAGGGATGGAGCAAGAGGGAGCTGAGGGCCCCAAGGTTGCAGAGAAACAAGAGAAAACTGAACGATCAGGTGGAGAAGTCTTGGTGAACTCAGCGGGTATGTATAGCATAAGTGAGAGTGTGACTTTAGAGGAGTCCTGACATTTTTTTTTTTCTGAAACATTTCATATTTCAGAGTGAGAGCAGTTCTCGGAGGATGGCATCTATGATGTGGTGATGTGTATCCAACTGCTACCTCCACCGGGACGCCTTCCCTGATGCTCAGGCGAGATATAAGCAGCTTTCTCTCATTCCTCTGAGCCTGCCCATCACTCTGTTCTTTTCTTAAGCTTGGCTTTATGCACCAAGTGTGGTAGATTACAAAAACGGCCCCATTTTGGGGGCCAAGTCTTTACCCAATTCACTTTGCAAGTTTTCTCCACCTCTGACTCTCAGTCAACCACATGACTTCTCTTGGCCAGTGGGACTTTAGCCACCATCATGTAAGCAGAGTCTTGAAAAGCCTTGCGTGGCTAGGACGGCCCTTGCCCCGGCTGCTGCGTCCATGTCTGAGCTGGCCTTCTGGAGGGGTAAAAACATGTGGAGCTGAGCTGAGTCCCTGTCGTCAAGCGAAGGCCATCCTGGGTGAGCTGACCCCCAGCTGACCACACAGGAAACACACGGGTGTGCTCAGCCCAGATCACAGAATCCCATGGAACTGTGAGCTAAATAAACACTTGTGTTTGTATTTTGCTGAGTTTTGTGGTTGCTTGCTACTCAGTGTTATTAATGATACACTACTCAGTGTAATTAACTCTCAATATACCAGAGACTCATTCAGGGCAGGGATTCGAGCTCAAATAAAGTGACAAACCTGGAGAATAAATGAAGAACTTCGGGCGAGGTCTCAGAGCGGGGCCACGTGCCTGGCTTGCTCTAAGCCCAGGAAGCTTGGTCAAGGCCGGTTACACAGTGTGGAATCACGATTTGCAAATTAGTTAAGTAAGTTGGTCCTTGTTTGCCACCAAACTAGCAAATACAGGATTTAATAAAGCAAATTTGGGTACTGAATCACTTCCAAAATTTGGAAGGTGGAAGTTGTCTGGTTAAAGTGAGGTCAGTCCCTGATTTTGGTGCGTGAATTCCAAGTGTTTAGCGATAAATGTCAACTTGATGAAAGATATATTTTTTCGTGAAACTAAGAGAATAATGTATAGAAAGAGGGTCAGATTTTAGAAACACAACAGCATGCTTCACATTACAAATGCACATGTATTTCTGTTCATCATTACAGAGGTATTTTTGTGTTTGCCAAATTTGCTCCATGCTTCTCTGTTTAAAAGCTAGAGAAAGGTGGTTTTAATAAAGTTTTCTAATGTAATAGAACAAGCAGTAATAACATCCTGTTTGAAATCTCTGGGAAAAAAAAGATTTCCTTTTGAAATGTTTTTTTTTTTTTAAGAATTACTTGCAACCAACTAGAAGAGGAAAAATCAGTGTCAGGGAATTAAAGGGGGCTCCATAGTCAGCTATAGTCATTCCTTTCATGTTGTTGATTGATGGTATTATTAGTGACTTGGAATTACTCTGTAATCAGAAGCAATGGCCAGAAAGCTAAAAGCAAAGGGGAGCCTTTGAACGTGGTCACAAAGAGAAGTCAGTTTCCCGTTTCTTCACCAATTAAAGTAGCTAATGCGTCCAGGTGAAATCCATAGGCAGGTCTGTAGTTTGCAGGATAGCATGGGCACTTTATAAGGAGGTACATGGCTCATTCTTGTATGGGAACAAGTAATCCTTTAAGTGAAAGCAGTTGCATAATGGGAAAGAAATTTAATGCCCATCTCTTTGCTCTCACAAATGCAATCCTGGCAACCTGTCAGCTATGACCTAAGAAACACATCATAACACTCCAGTCACATTTGGCTGTGCGTCATCCGAGGAATTCATCTGTACCTGTATTTTGATACCAGCCAAGGGAGTTAAAGCAGCTGAATTTCATTTTTCATTTGCTTTATGAATTCTGTTGGTTTTCTTTCACCCCGGGCTGGAGGTACTGTAATAGGATCTGTTTCATAGACCTACTTTCCTAGGAGAACACCGTCTCCATCAACCGGCCATTCCTAGAAAGGAATGAAGGCTTAAACAGCACTCCTTAGTGCAGAGAAACTGCGTGTGTGTGAGTTACAGGAGGGAGGCACAAAAGGGGAGAGAAGCCCGGTGTCCTCAGCTGACTCAGTTGAGAGCAGTCCTTCTTTATAGGCAGAGGCTAACAACTCCAGATGGTAATCGTGCCCTTGTTTAGTAGCTGGTGTAATTGTGATCAAGTAGGACAGGTCCCAGGGGCATGTCTCAGTGGGTGCCCATCTTCCAGCTTGGGGTCTGTGCAGCCACTCCCATGCCACAACTTCCTCCCAGAGACACATGCTGAGCTCAAGGGCTCTCCCTACTTTCTCTTCTTCACCAACACGTCGCCCTTCTCCAACACAGTTAATGGAGTCATCACAAAATCTACCACTTACTGAGCATCTAGTGAATTCTTTCCACAATTGTTCTAAGACATCCTTATCACTCCCATTTTAGAGATGAGATGACACAGGCTTAGAGAGGTGACGCTTTGCCCAAATTACAAGCTAGTGTGCACACATTCTAGGTCTGCCTAGGTCCAAAATCCATGCGATGCTGAAATGGTTAATTTCACATGCCAGCTTCACCCGAGCCTGCATGTAGCTGTGATGATATTTTGTAGATGTGCTTAATATCTACAATCAGTAGACTCTGAGTAAAGTACATGACCCTCCATAATGTGGGTGAGCCTCAGCCAATCAGTTGAAAGCCCTGACAACAAAGATTGAGATTTCCTGAAAAAGAAGGAATTCTGCCTCAGGTCGGAGACATAGAAATCCTCCTTAAGTTTTCATTCTGCCACGCTGTGGAATTTGGACTCGAGACTGCACAATCAACTCTTACCTGGATCTCCAGCCTGTGGGTCTACTCTACAGATTTCAGACTTTCCAGCCCCCACAATTGCATATATATATGTATATACACACACACACACACACACACACACACACACACACACACAGGCGCTCTCTCTCTCTCTCTAAATATATATCTATATATACACATACACATATATGTATGTATATATATACATACATACATATATATACACACACACATATCACACACATAGGCTGTTTCTCTGGAGAACCCTGACTAATACACATATCCATCACACCTTAGTTCTCACATGTAGCACACCCAGCTTTTCAGCATGTTGACTATAGCATGAGAAACTGTCAGGGTACAGGCCACATGAAACTTTGAAGAAGCAAAGTGTGGATTTCATGCCAGCATTGTGTCTTGTTAGTGCTGTTAGCCCTGTAAGAGTTAAACAGTAGCTCTAGGCATGATACCTGGTGTGTCCTTTCCATTCTTGGGACCCTAGTCACCATCCTCTAGTCTCATTAATTCACCTCTTAATGCTACTAGGCCTGGGCTCAGTCTCTTCACTTGGATCTCTGCAAGGTCGGACCTTTTTTCCAGGTGATGCCTTGGTTCTCAACCATTATACTGGTTCTTTAGAGAAACAGAATAAATAGGAGATGATAGATGCAGACATGTAGGCATTAGATCTAGACATGTAGATATGTAGGTTGATAGACAGATACAGGTGTCTAGGCAGACAGGAAGACATGTAGATCAACTGAGATGGAGATTTATTTTAAGGAATTGGCTCGCTTGGTCGTGGGGGCTGGAAGTCCAACATCCTTAAGGCAGAGAGCAGATTGCAAACTCAGGCAGGAGTTCATGCTGCAGCCTTGAGGCAGAAGTCCTTTTTCTCTGAAAAGTCAGTTTTTACTTTTAAGACCTTCAACTGATGGGATGAGGCCCACACACATCAGAGAGGGCGATCTTCTTTTCTTAGAGAAGGATGACTATGGATGTTGACCACAGTTACAAAGTATCTCTACAGTAACACCTGGATTCACCTCGATTAAATACCTGAGCCTGACATGTTGACACATAAGGCTGCACATCATAGCCATGCACTTCAGGAGAACACAGCCGTGTGTAAACCCCTTATCTGTAGCCCACTGGCGTTCCTGGTTTTGGAGAAAAGGGAACCCTTGTATACTGTTGGTGGGAGTGTAAATTGGTTCAACCATTGTGGAAAGCAGTATGGCAATTCCTCAAAGAGCTAAAAGCAGAACTACCATTCGACCCAGAAATCCCATTACTGAGCATATACCTAGAGGATATAAAGCATTCCACCATAAAGACACATGCACGCAGATGTTCGTTGCTGCACTGTTCACAATACCAAAGACATGGAATTGACCTAAATGTCCATCGGTGACAGACTGGATAGGAAAATGTGGTGTATATACACCATGGAATATTACGCTGCCATAAAAAAGAATGAGATCATGTGTTTTGTGGGAACAAGGATGGAGCAGGAGTCTATCGTCTTCAGTGTACTAACACAGGAACATAAAACCAAATACTGCATGTTCTCATTTATAAGTGGGAGCTAGATGATGAGAACTTATGCACGCAAAGAAGGAAACCACAAACACTGGATTCTACTTGAGGGTGGAGCGTGGGAGGAAGGGGAGGAGCAGAAAAGATAACTATTGGATACTGAGCTTATTACCTGTGTGATGTAATAGTATGTACAATAAACCCACATGACCCATGTTTATCTATGTAAAAAAAACTTCACATGTACCCCCAACCTAAAATAAAAATTAAAAAAAAATTTAAGAAGTTTTTTATGGCCCATGAAATAGTTAATAGTCAATGACAGACTGAAGTTTGGAAAATATTGCTCTAGTTCACTGTTCACTCGCAGCAGCCACCCCAATTGCCCCAGTCCCTTTGGCTCTGGGAGGGTATTTCTTTTTCTTTCTTGTGTTTTTTCTCTTTGATGAGCAGAGAAACCTACATTTGTTTTCTATCTTCCATTGGGATTAGACTACTTTGCCAGGCTGTGGTCATATGTAATGTCTCTTAAATCTATGCACTTAATTTTTAATCTTTTAAAAAAATTGTCCTAAGGTCCAATTGACTTTTTTTTTTTTTTTGAGACAGAGTTTTGCTCTTGCTGCCCAGGCTGGAGTGCAATGGCACCGTGACGGCTCACCGCAACCTCCACCTCTCCGGTTCAAGTGATTCTCCTGCCTTAGCTAGGATTACAGGTGTGCACCACCACGCCCAGCTAATTTTGTGTTTTTAGTAGACATGGGGTTTCTCCATGTTGGCCAGGCTGGTCTCCAACTCCCAACTTCAGGTGATCTGCCTGCCTCGGCCTCCCAAAGTGCTGGGATTTCAGGCGCGAGCCACTGCTCCTGGCCCCTAATTTTTAATTTTTAAAATAAAAACAACTTGAAAAGTAACATGAGAATTTTAGAACATCTGGAAAGCACAGATATGGCCCTGATGTTCTGCCCCTTTGTCACACCCTTTCCTGTTGCAAGTTGAAATGGGCTTTGACCAGGGACATGCTTGACCTGGTCCCTTAACACTGGGCTTAGCCATGTGACGTGTTGTGGCCCATGGGCTGTTAGAAGATGTAAGAGCAGCACAGCCTTGAAAGGGATGTCCATCAGGTACTTGCCATCCTGCATCTCTGCCATCCCATGAGAAGACGCCCAGGGGAGGCAGCTGGCCCCAGGGGGAAGAGGAGGATTATGGAGCGGAGCCACTGCCCCAGGTCGCTAGATCAGCTACAGCCAGCCGAACCCTCCTCCCGTGAGCCAGGAGGCCACGTTCAGAGGAAACATCTCTCCTAAATATCCCAGTCACAGAGCACAAAAGAAATGAATGCTTACAGAGTTAAGCTACAGTCTGGGGGTGGTGTGTTACACAGGATTACTGTGGCAGCGGGTAAGTGATTCAACAGAAAAGACTACATACATATCTACATTTTCAACAAGCACCCAGATAATTCTCATGTAAGTAGCTTGCAGGCTAAAATTTAAGAAAGTCTGCATGATGGTACAATATTAGAGAATCAGCTTTTGGATCCTGGCTTCCTAAAGATTTTTTGGTCCTTTATTATTTTCTTTTCTTAACCCAGGGATATCCGGATACTGCGTTTTTTTCAGATGCCTTTTTATGGGCATTTTAAAGATGATTATATGGTTTTCTCTGTAATCTATTAATGTGATATATTAAAATATCCTTGTGCTCCTTGAATAATTTTATTTGATCATGAACCATTGTCATTTTAGTAGAGACTTGCTCTGAAATTGCCAATACTTTATTTAGAATTTTAATAAGCTTATTCATAGCCTGTCATTTTCCTTTCTGCGCCACTTTTGGTCAGGTTTTGGGATCGAATCTGTGCTGGCTTTGTAAAGTGGGCTGGGAAGCTTCCTGCGATTTCCTCTGCTTTACAGCAGTTTACACAGCGTGCTAATTATCTGTTCCTTGAAAGTTGGAAAGAACTTAGCTCAAATACTGCGGGCTTGGCACTGTTTTTGGAAGAAATGCTTGGAGAGTTCTTCATTTTATTTCTCCCCTGTGATCATTGTACATTTAGATGGTATACTTAGTCTTCAATATGTTTGGAAAACTGCCATTTCCTATTAGAGATTCACCCATTTCTGCAAGATTTTCAATGGTGTTATCACAGAGTTAACCACCTTTATTGTGAGAGGTTTTAAAATATTATTAATTGAATCTTCTACCTAGCTATGTTCTCATTCCTTATTTTGTATATCTGTATCTTCTCGTTTTTCTTAAGGAGATTGCCAGATGTTTGGCATTTTAATTAGTTTTTTTGGCCTCAATGAATGAGCTCTTAGATGTGTATATCAAATCTGGTTTTATTCTATTTTGGCCATCAGTTTTCTTTCGTAAAAATTATTTCCTTCCTCTTGCTTTGTTTTCCTTATATTAACTTCCTGAAGTGAATGCTTTCATTTGTTTTCATTTCTTCTTGTGTAATAATAAAAGCTTTTACGGATATGAATCTGTCTTTGAACACAGCTTCGTTCTATTTTGCTGTGGTCAGAGTATTTGGCCTGTATAATTTCTGCCTTTTATAATTCAGTGAGGTTTTTTTTTCACATATGCTCTGATGCATACTTAATTTCTGTAAATATTCTGTGTACCTGTGAAAAGAATACATTTTTTTTTATAGAGGACAAAATTAGAACAACATTATTTTAATTACCATTATAACACATCATCCAGGTATGCTAAAAATTTATTTTTTCTAACTCTTGAACTGTTACAGACTGAAGAATTTTTCTTTGTATTTTAATGGCAAAAATGTATCCTTTATTGAATAACGTTACATTTTAAATAAATGTATGTAAAGGTATAACTTTGAACGTTTCCTTCCATCCTTTCTCCTCCCTTCAGTCCCCTCACCACAACAAAATAATAAAATAAGACAAGACAAAACATACTGCCATAGGTAGCCACCATTATTAGTTTTCTTATATTCTTCCAGAATTGTTTTTATGTAAATCAAGGATATACAAATATGTATATACTTATTTTTACACGTTTATTATTCCACATTTGTGATGTAAGTTTTAAAGTAAGTTACAAACACTTTGACACTGTGCTGTGAAATATTTCGGGATCTATTTAAAATTTGAGGGAAAAATTCCATTTAGTCAAAATATCATTCTCATACCTAAAACTCAGTGATAATGTTTGACATTTCTGGTATTGAGCACCTGTGCCAATTTCTCCCTGTCTCTCAGCTGTTCCACCCTCATTGCGATGCTTGTTTGACATCTAGTTACCTCATCATTAAAGTCCCTCATTTTGTTTTTGGAACTTTTTTATTACATGTTTTTAAATATTTAGAAAAATGAAAGCGGCACTATTAATTATTTCAGACATAAACAGGAAGGCCCAGGCAAACAGGAACATTTGGTCACTGCATGTAACAGGTAAATCCAATCACGGTAAATGCGCTCTCCTCTCTCTCATCTTGTGATTTCATTCACATTTAAGTCATGTTTTCGGATCACTTACAGTCACTATTATTTCGGATGCTCTACTTTGTTCCAAATTTGACCAGTGATCCTCTCTCCCACCTGGCTCCTATACCCTTCACACCTGCCGGGGTGCGTTCTCACCTCTGGTGTAACAGCTGATGAAGCACCATTTCTTTCTTTCTTTTTTTTGTTTTTCTTTTCTGAGATGGGGGTCTCGCTCTGTTGCCCAGGCCGGGGTGCAGTGGCATGATCTCAGAGGCTCACTGTAACCCCCACCTCCTGGGTTCAAGCGATTCTCCTGCCTCAGCCTCCTGAGTAAGCTGGGACTGCAGGTGCCCACCACCACGCCCAGCTAACTCTTGGCCCCAGTCTTGGAAGCAGCCAGTTCTCCCTGGGCTCTGGGCCCTCTTCCTGGGAAGCACCTTGCCAACATGGTATATTGTCGATTTTATTTCCATGTCTCTTAAAAGAAATCACGCTAAACATCTTTTCATTTATTTAACGGTAAATTATTTTATCTTATAAAGTATCTGTTTCTGCTTTGTCCGTTTTTCTCCTGAGTTCTGGTCTTTCTCTCCCCTGATGTATTGAAGGTTTTTATATATTGAGGAGATGATGTTTCGTCTGTGATGTAAGTCGCAAAGACTTTTTCTGTCATTGTTTTATGCTTTTTGCTCCTGTACATTTGTCTGTCTTCTTCAGGCAGGCGTTTTTTATTTTTATGTATTATTGATATTTTCCCTAGTCTTTGGACTTTAAAAAAATCTAGACTCCTTACCAGATGAAAATTTTTAAAGGAATTCACCCTGAATTTTTTCCGATAGTTGTATGGTTTCCAGTTTCACATTTAGGTCTTTGATCTTTCTGGTATGCATCGTAGTCTATGCTATGCAGTATGAACCCACTTAATTTTTTCGCTGTCATACTGTCAATTTTTTAAATTTGTGGTTTTCATTTATATGTATAACTAAATTTATATCTACTTCATTGATTTGACACACTTTATTGTGTTCTAAATTGTTTTATTTGAGGTTATTCCTGAACTTTCTCTTCTGATCCACTAGTACATCTGTTAAATTTTCTTGATTAAGTCTGAAAAATATGTTTAATATCTAGTAGAACTAGTCTCACTCCATTGCCATTGCTTTTCTGTTTTGGATTCATTTTTGTTTATTTTATTTTTTTAATTGATTGTGTTTAGTTATGTTTGTCAATTTTATAATCTGATTCTATTTTAATTCTCTTATTTTTTCTTGTAACTTTTTGCATTTAGTTTTCCTGATTTTGCTTAGTATAAAATTATTGTATGTCAATGGCAACTTAGAAGTAGTTTTATCTTTTCCCTTCCAATTCTGTAATTAACTTCCTTTTCTTTTCTAATTCCATTAGTTAAGACTTCCAATAAAAAGTTACAAAGGAAAAATCGTTAAGTAGTAATGATTACAGTAGACAGCCTTGTCTCATTTCTCACTTTGATCTACACGTTTCATATTATGTATTTGTATATGTATAAATTACGTTTAGATTTTTTTGTTGATTTCTGTATGACTGCCTTTCTAAAAATTAGAAATGGATTTGAAATTTAATGTCAAATGCTTTTCCAGTGTTGTAGTAATGAGTTTTTAGCAACACAATATTAATGCTTCGTAATGCTGAGCCATCCATGTGGTAATATTAATTGGTTTCCTAATTGGAAATTAGGAATATTAATTGGTTGCCTAATTAGAGGCATTCAGGCATTCTTAAAATAAAATCTACATTTCGTGATTTTTAAACATGTTTTGATTTCTGTTTGTTAGCATTTTACTCACAGTGTTTCCATTAGCTTTTGTAAGTGTTATTGATCTTTATCTTTTGTGACTTTCTTACAGGGTTTATGAAAAGAATTTGAAAGACTTTTTTCTTTGTTTTATGGTTTTGAACAACTTAAATGGTATTAGAATGATCTGCTCTTCAAAATTTAGGTAGAATTTCCCTGAATAACAATCTAGGCATTTTTTTTTGTTTTGTTTTGTGGTGTTTTGGTAGTTTCTTTAGGGGTGGAATTTTTCTTTATTTCTTCTAAGGAAATCGTTCTGCTTGTACTTTCTAATTTTTAAAATACATTTATGGAATAATAAATAACTTCTCTTGATTAAAAAAAGTCCCATTTCGAGTCCTCCTTAATCATCTGTAATTTTTGTATGTATGCTTTCCTCTTCTTTTTCTCCCCTGATTAGGTGAGTCAGAGGTTCATCAATGTTACTGTAATTTCAAGGAAGTTTTCATTTTTTTGGCTGTACTCTTTTTCTATGTTATGTTTTATCTGTGTTCTTTCAATATATTTTGATTTTTTCCCCTAACCCTTTGACTTGAATGCCTAATTTATTTAATTTTAGTTTTTTTCTGTTTCTATTGACATAATTTTGAGACTATGACTATTTCTTACTTTAGCTGTATGTCATAGGTTATATTTCTATTTAATTTTTATGTCCATACTATAAAATTTACCTTTTCACATGCAGTTCTGTGAGTGTAGACAAATGCATAGAGTATGTATCCATCACTATGGTGCCATACTGGACAGTTTCATCACCCCAAAATTTCCTTTGTGCCCCTCTTTAGTGTCAAGCCCTTCAGTAACCCTAAACCCTGGCAACAATTGATCTGTTTTCCATTCATATAGTTTTGCTCTTTCTAGAATGGCATATAAATGGGGGACATGCAATACATAGTCTTTTGCATCTGGCTTCTTTCACTTAGCAAAAACGAGTTTACAATTCGCCCATATTGCTGTATGCACTGAAAATATATTCTGCTTTATCCCGAGCGGGACATGTACTTTATGGATGCACTGCTGTTTGTTTAGCCACTGACCATTTGAAAATATCTGGGTTGTTTCCTATTATTGCCAATTATAGATAAAATTGCTATAAATATTTTTGCACCAGAGTTTTACTGAAGTGTATTATCCCTTTTAAATATTGCTGGATTTGATTTGTTAATATTTTGTTGAATTTGTTTGCATCTATGTTCATGAGGAAAACTGGGCTATGATTTTCTTCTCTTATTTCTTTGATTCCTTTTGGTATTGGAGTAATATTTGCCTCAAAAAATAAGTTTATAAGTGTTCTTTTCTATTATCCACAGGAATTTTTGTAGAATTGGCATTATGTCATCCTTAAATGAGTGGTGGACTTTACCTTTAAAACTATCTTGGTCTGGGATTTTCTTTATTGGAAAATGTAACTATATAAAATGTCTATAATAGACATAACACTAACCAGGTTATTTATTTATTCTTTAGTGAGTTTTTGTAATCTTTACAAGAGTTGGTCTATTTCATCTAAGTTGGCAGATTGATGCATTTCTTTATTACCACTTTAACATCTGTAAGGTCTGTAGTGATATAATCACTTTTGTTTCTGATACTGATGACTGACATCTTCTCTTTTTCCCTTTGCTTAGTCTGTCTAAGGTTTATCAATTTTATTCTTTTTTCTCAAAGAAACAGCTTTTGGTTTCAATGATTTTCGCTATTATTCTTAGGTTTTTATTATTGCAATGGTTTCTGCACCTTGCTTTATTGTTATTTTTTCCTTTGGCTAGCTTTGGGTTTAATTTTCTCTTTTTCTTGTTTCTTAAGGTGGATGCACAGATAATTGATGAGGGACTTTTCTAATGTAAACATTTTATGCTATAAATATCTCTAGAGTATAATTTGACTGTTTCCCATCTGTTGCATTTTCAAATAAATATATTTCAAAATATATATATATATTTGCAATGTTTGGAACATTTTATTGAAGTACAAAATTGTTGGAATTTAGCTAATAGAAAAACATAGTAAATATTTACAAAAACACTGATAACATCACTCAAGTCACACACATGTAACAATGTAGACAGGTCTTTAAAAAGTTTACAAATTGAAATTATGGAGATATGAATCTAATCACTCATTGCTGAGCATGGTTATCAATATAACATTTAAGATCTTGGAGCAAATGTTGTCCCCCAGTGTTCTGCAATCCAGTGCCCTTTAGAAATTGGTTTCTCTCTTTGGGAGATTCAGACTCAGGGGGCAACCGGAAGGGACAGTTAATAGCTGAAATCATCACATAACTGGTCTAATTTTCTTCATTCTATTGATTGTGTCAAGTTATAGACACAGTCAAAGTGTTTTTCTTTAGTCTTTGATGATTTGAGAAGATGAAGAACATGAGCAATTTCTCATTGCTTGAACAAAAATTTGACACATTAAGAGGCTGAGTGTGGAGTATCCGTACTAGAGCCATAAAATTCATCTGAGGGTAAATTATGTATAAAACTAAGATAAAACAGAGAATTAACTATGCTCTATCTCGTATTTACTGAAAGTAGGAAAGGAGGCAGAGTGACATTTTTAAATCAAACTGCTCTAGTTTTAGCTTAATGGATGGTTAACAAACACACTGCTTTATGCTGAAGTGACCACATATTTTTAAATTTCCCTTGAGACTTCCTCCATGACCCAAAGGCTTAAAAGTGTAATGCTAAATTTTTAAATATTTGGGTTTTCAAAGTCTCTTCTGTTAATGATTTATAGTTTCATTATGTATAGCCAAAAAACTTTGTATGATTTAAAATCTTTTGTTGTTGTCAAGGTTTATTTTATGGCCTAGAATATGATCTTATTTTGATAAATGTACTCTGTGTACTGGAAGAGAATATATATTCTGGTTGTTGAATGGAAAGTCTATAAATGTCAAGGAGATAAAGTTGTTCAGTGGTAGTGTACAGGCCCTTCTTATTCTTGATGATTTTCTGTCTACTTGTTTTAACAACCAATGCAAGAAGAGTATTGATATCTTGAAGAACGAGCATAGGTTTGTCCATTTTTTTGTTTAGTTACTCTTTCATGTATTCTGGAGCTTTCTTGTTTGATGCATACACATTTACAATTATTATTTCTTTTGCATTAATTAATTTTTCATAATTAATGTTCATTTTTATCCTCAGCAATTTTCCTTGTTCTGCAGTTCAATTTTTCTGATATTACTATAACTACTCTCATTTCTTAATTGGTGTTTACTTGACATATCATTTTACTGTCTTTTTACTTTGAATATATCTATATCATTATATTTGAAGTAGGTTTCTTACAGATAAAATATAATCTGTTGGTTTTTAAAACTTTAGTCTGATAATCTTTTTTAATTTGTGCTTTTAAGCCATTTATATTTAATGTAATTATTGATGTGATTACATTAGGCTTCCAATTTTATTGTTCACATTATTCCAGATTTGACATTGAGAACCCTTTCAAATTGTGTGTTGTGGTTCGTGCCTTTGACTCCAGTGAGATATGATGGGGTTCATCTGAACACTCCTCCTTTCTTTGTTGGTGACTCATTTCTCTGACAAAGTCCTGGCTGTCATTACTCATATATATTTCCTTATTTCTTCAGTCTTTGAACAAAAACTAGTTTCAGAATTGTCAACTCACATTCCCATGAAAAACAAACTCACTAACTAGAGTACAATATTTGCACACCATTCTGTTTGCTTTAATTTTAAGGTCCCTGACATTTTTGGATGAATACGTCCATACTGTTTAGAACCAAGTCTCTTCTGTTTATTACTCAATCACCTACTCTCCATATGCCTCACCGAGTTGTGCTTTCCTATTTCTGCAGGCCAGTCATCTTAATCTGGAGGAGAATTTATTTTTTATTAATATGAAGTAGACTTTTGCTAGAAATAATGAACTAAAATGGCACCAGTTCCAGAAGGCACTGCTCCAGTGACCCTTCCAAACCCAGTACCTTTTTCTGCCAGCTTCACACCCACAGTGGAAAGTGCTCTCCGACAGCCATTATTGCCTAAATGGAAACAACTGAGTAAATATAGATACAATGGGGTGGAGTGCAGATGTGGGAAACCAAATAGTCCTAGACACCTCAGAAAGGAGCTCTTTGTTGTGGGGCTTTTTCTCCCTATTAGAAATACAAGAAGGGAGGTGAGGAGGGGAAATTGCCCAATTTCTTTCTGTATGATAAACTGTCATTCAGTTTGTATGTAAATTTTGATTCTTAGAAATTGCCTTTCTGGTCTGGCAGAGCTTGACATTTCTGCATCCCATTCCTTTTGAAATATTTTGTTTATTTTTCATGTTGCATTTAAGAAAATTTGAAAGGAAACATGAGGGACGTTTCTCATACAAATAAGCTTCAGTCGTATTATTCAGAGTCATGTTTGTTGAAGTGCCATTATCTTACTCTAATGTCAGAAAGATCCTATTCACTTTCTAATCAGTAATCTCTGGAATAGTCTAGAATGTGCACAACATAAATGTTTAAACTCTTTTTGGAGGAGGAATATTATTTGCTCCAGAAATAATCTGTATTTGGGGGACTTTTAGAGATATGTTATTTAACATGAAGACGGGGTCAGCCTGTGTTATTAAACTCAACTAGTTATTATTAATCTTGTTAAATTTGGGTAATTAATTGAATAGTCAAGAAGAGGGCTTTTAGCACCTCTCACTAACTTGCAAATAAATATGAGCATTTAATACTGAAACTTTTGTGGGTTTTGTTTTATAAGTGCTTTCCATGAAATTATATCTTTACCTAGTGCACAGAGAATGGATATTTTCATAATCTAAATATTCCTGTGTCATCCATACATGTGTTTAACTGCAAGACACATTAGCATACGAATGTCATGCTGCTTACCTAATATTGCTGTTTTAAGACAAAAACACAACTTAATACAGGCAATGTTATTAAGTTAGTTTAAAAGATGATAACCATGTGGGGTAAGATTTAAATAAGTAAAACTAAAGCAAATTTGATAAGTAATTATTTTAATGATTATTAACTATGACTTGTTCTACCCGAAATATGTTTCTAAGCTTGAGCAATATAAATCTTTCTAACATATAGTGTAAGATGATACTACGTTCTTGGCTGAATGTGATGCATCAGACAGAGAAAGACATAGATTATGACTTAGTAAAGATTCAATTCCTTACTTTTTACTGCATAATTTTCCGAAGTAGTGCTTTAAAAATTTTTTGCTAACCAGAAAAGAACATACAAAAGGTTGAATGGATTTTGTAGTGAACACCTGTATATCCAATACCCAGATATGATGGGGGTGTGAATATTCCACCATTGACATTTTACGATGCTTATCACACATCTATCGATCTATCTATTCAATAGTATTTTTATTTATTTTTATTTTTTATTTTTTTTTTGAGACAGAGTTTCGCTCTTGTTACCCAGGCTGGAGTGCAATGGCGCGATCTCAGCTCACCACAACCTCCGCCTCCTGGGTTCAAGCAATTCTCCTGCCTCAGCCTCCCGAGTAGCTGGGACTACAGGCTCCCCACATCATGCCCAGCTAATTTTTTTGTATTTTCAGTAGAGACAGGGTTCACCATGTTGACCAGGATGGTCTCGATCTCTTGACCTCGTGAACTACCCGCCTCGGCCTCCCAAAGTGCTGGGATTATAGGCTTGAGCCACCGCGCCTGGCCAGTATTTTTATTTTTAATTAATTTCTTAACTCAGAGTCAGCCTCTATCTTGAATGACCCTGAAACTTCAAATAAACTAAATATCAAAGATATGTTTGAGGTATTAGAACCAAGTGAATAATGACTCCACCATTTATGTCTGAGACTTCTCTCTTTTCCCGTTAGAGAGGCCTTCCTGACCAACACTTCTCAGGAATACCCTTGTCATCCTCTGTCCCTTCACTCTGTTTTATCTTTTTGTCTTCAGCACTTAGCATCATACAATATCATAATACAGCTCCATGCACCTGTACTGGAAACATGCAAATTGAGTTTTTGGTTTCCTTTTGTACATAACTCGATTTTAGAGCTTGCCTGGCACAGAGATTCGAAGTTCATAAATGTGGGCAGCTCTTTATCTGACTTCTAAGCCACTATTTTGTAAACATGAAGTTTTACAACATCTTTCTGTACCAACAGTGCTACTTCAACTGTCAACATCTATTGCAAAAACAAAAAACAAAAAACACACCCCACATCATTACTAAAGCTTTCAGAGGGTGATTTACAGGACTTTTTATTGTAACACTAACGGGCTTAGGGATTGTTTGCAAACTCTCCCTAGACGACAGCTGTTTCTTAAGCCTAATGACCAAAGGTAAATCTTTGTTCACTTTACATTTTATTAATTGGTTTCATACTGGAATTTCTTCTTGTACTTTATTTTTACATCTATTAACATTTCTTCCTGTACGTCCAAGAGTGTTTTATTTCAAACAAACTTCCAAATAAATTGTATGGTATGTTTGTTCTCTACCTGAATAGAGTCTGCCTATGTAGGGTGGCCTATTATATCTCAAGACTTTTTTCTTGTGAAATAAATAGCAGGAAATCATTAATAAAAGGGATGAATTTCTTTAGTGGAAATACTGCTCACACAATAGAAAGAACATCATCCTTCACACTGTAGAAGAAATTGTAGCCTGAACACGTCACTCCCCAGGCCAGGACCGTGGCTTGCTACCTGGGATGGAGTTCCATGGCCAGGAGAAGAGATCGGTTTTCCTGACGTTAACTTTCATCACGTTCACAGAATGTGTGAGATAATCACATGGAGAGTAGTTCTGGGTAGTGGAGAGGAGGAAGGTAAGGGCAGCCCCTTCATGGTGGGTCACAGCCTGGGCAAAGGTCCTGATTCCTAAGGCCAGGGCTATCTCTCAATAAGAAATGAAAGTCATTTTCTCAATGAATTTCTTTAAAAGAAAATAAATGCTTCCTACTTCCTCTCCTTTAATGAATAGAGCTATGAGATGATACTGCATTCTTGTCTGAATGTGATTTTTAGACAGAGAAAGACATAGATTATGACTTAGTAAAGATTCAGTGCCTTACTTTTTACCACATAGTATTCCAAAGTAGTGGCTTTAAAAGATTTTTGCCAACCATAAAAGAAGTTTGAAAAACTTCGTATTACCTACTCTTTTTAAAGATAATAGCTAGACATTTTATTCAAAAGTTTATATTGTTTCAAAAATTATCATTTCTGATTTATTGCGAATATTAACATTTTAAAATAAAAGTGTTACGTCTTAAAAAAAACCCAGTGGAATCAAAATACCTCAGTAATTTGATATTTATCAGAATCCATTTAAAAGGCAAATGAACGAGTTCTTTAATAATAGAAAATAGATATGTTTCATCATTCTCTGTTACTTCAATTTTACTTTCCCACAGAACTTTATCTTCATGTAGTTTTACTGATCAGCTTATATACTTCTTTTCAAAAACTATATATAAAATTTTTTAAACTCTATATTTTCTAGCACATTTCCTGTGATGATAGTGCTCTGTATTTTATTCTGAATTAGTTAATTATACTTAATAACTGTAGAAATTGATCAAAACAGCATACATATATTATAAAATGTTGTGTATCATTGTTAAACAAAAAAATAAAATGAAATGAAAATGTGTCTCAGGGTTTTTTGTCAAGTAGTTTAAATAATCACAGATGAATATTATCTATTGATAGAATAAAACAGGGCTTGGTATTAATTCAATTCCTAATTTTCATTTTCACAGGCTGAGGAACTGAGATATTAGTACTTGGAACTGGAAGGAGCTTTATTATGAAAATTTCATTCAATTATTTAAATCTTTTTCAAGGTGTATGCAAAAAATCACATAGTTATCTATCATCAAATTATTTTAAATTATCTATCAGCTCCCAACCCAGTCAGGGCTTTTTTTAAAATTTAGCTGATAGCAAAGAATGTGGCATCCTGACTTGCAAAGTGACTCATTACCTAGTCATTAGAGTCATATGCTTACCAAATTTATTAATATGACACAAAGATGCTTTGCTAAGAATTACCAAATCACTATTATGATACCTGTGGCTCTTTCACTCAGAGGCATGTATATTTTTAAAAACTGAAAATACTAGAAAATAAAGAGATGTTGTTAATTTCAGAATACCTCTACCAATGCAATATCTTAAATAAAATACGATTATCTTGTCACGGGCTTTCTATTTCCATCAAAACTGTGGAGTGGCAGATGCAGACAGACACAGGTGAATTAAGTTGTTCACTAAATTCCCACTTGTCACCAAGAATTGGAAGAATTTAGACAGCATGTTTGCCAGCAGGTTGGTATTTCTGAGCACACTTTTTAACCAGTTTTGGTTATTCTTACCATAAGATGGGGGAGTACATTCTCTAGCTTGGCCACCAGTTTTTATCCCTGATTAGATAAGACACCTTTACCTTCAATATTTCTTACTCTTACTGTCTTTTTGTGTTCTCTCTCCTTAAGCTGAGAGTCCTTGTTAGACAAAGATTTGGAGGACAGAACGTGTAATGGACTGAACATTTGTGTTCCCCCAAAATTCATGCTGAAATTCCAATCCCCATTGGGTTGGTATTAGGAGATGGGACCTTTGGGAGATGTTATGTCATGAGGGTAAAGACCTCATGAATGGGTTTAGTGTCTTATAAAAATGGACCCCAGAGAGTTCTCTCACTCGCTGCCCACTGTGTGAGAATACAAGCAGTCAGTGCTCCACAGCGTGGAAGAGAGCCCTCACCAGAACCCAATCATGTGGGCTCCCTGATCTTGGACTTCCACCCTCCAGAATGGTGAGAGAGAGCTGTCTGTCGCTGTTAAGCCCCTCAGTCTATGGTACTTTGTTATAGCAGTCTGAACAAAGAAAGAGGATCAGGCCATTAAACCAAAGTTGTTCTTATGAAATTGTCCCAATCTTCCTATAGAACTGATGTTTCTAGTTTTTTTAATAAACATAGAAATGGACCCTCCTGGTCTTGAAGCTTGAGACACTTGCATTTGCTTTATCTGAGTTCCTTTCTCAGGAACCAACCGTAAGACCTCCCAGAGAGTTTCAGGGAGCTGACACTTTCCAGATCACTGCATCCAGACAGGGAAGCACCAGATCCCTCATCAACCAACTGCTGCCTATTGATCAACGCCTTTTCCTTACTTATCCCTAGTTTCTGTTTTCTTGAATCTAGTTACGTCCCTTTCCTGCTCTGTAAACTGCTAACATTAGTCAATGGGGGAGATGGGTTTGGGACTCATCTCCCATCTCTCAGCTGATGTCACCTAAAATAAAGCCTTTCTTTCCTGGCAATACTCGTTGTCTCAGTGATTGACTTTCTGTGAAGTAAGCAACTGGACCTAGGCTGAAACCCTGGCATCCAGCAACACTTCTTTCATTCTGCTCTAGAATAAGTCAAAATTCAGAAACCTCATCATAAGGAAGAATACTTCCTCTCCAAGTTTATACTTCATTTTTAGTCTGAAATAAGATGCATCAGATAAAGACAAAGCAATGTCAAACTTCTGCCTCCTATTGTCTTTGTTCAACATGGTAGAAGGAAGGATTTATGCCCTGCAGAAATTGCAGAAAGTGGAAGAAAGTCGAGCATGAAGTGGATATGGAAAGGGAAAGCAGTGTACATAGGTGCAAAGTTTTGGGAATGAATATCCAGAAAAAAAGTGTATCTAGAAGTTGACTAATCTAAAAGAATCCATGTTCCATAGCCTTGGAAACCATTCATGGAAATGCATATGGCAGTGTCAAGACCATTAAAGGGCTGGGTGAGCTCCAGAGTGAAGGGAAGAAGGATTAGTGTCCAGTGAGCAGAAGATGTGAGCACAGAGGATAATTTACGCTATTATCATAGCCTTGAAGAGAGTTCATCACCAACAGTCAAACACAGAGAATCAGCCAAGTAATGATTCCAAAATATAGAACTTTCTAAAAGTCAAATGACTGTATGTTATATAAAAAAAGGGACCCCTATTTCCTATCAGGCATGGCCCACGAGGAGGGGTACCCTCCGGAATGTGTACACAGGTGGGGGTTGGGGGAGAGTTACAGGAGCCACGTGATGTGGTGGGGTTGGGGGAGCAGAGTGCCCATCATAATGGAACTCTGCCATGGTGCCCAGGTCTTGGTGATCCTGCTTGAGTTGCCATGGTTTTCTTTCCTTGTGCGTTTTGGTGGATGACAACTCTTCTAAGGCATTGGATGTGATGCTTCAGGTTTGTACTACACATCCTATTCCTTAATCCACGTGACCAAAAAGAATATCAAGAAAATGGATCTAGATGTTGGGGCTGGATCATATCGGTTTCCAAGCATGGAGCTAATTTAAAGACTTAAACTTCAGAAGGAGCATGGAATATGCCACATCCCAGACACATGCAATAAACACCTTCTATTGTATTTTGTTATCAATAGAAATGATTATTCACATTAAACAAACATATAGGGAAAACAATCTAAGCTGTGGCAAGGTAGGTAAGTTGTTTACCATCTTAGAATCAGGAAGAGGCAAAACTGGAAGTCACAGTCTTGCCCATGTGATGCCAAAGGCTGAATCACTTTCCATTATATCCCAGGGAGCAAACAGGAGAGGGGCATGAGTAGGGTATCCCTAACTTGGAGTGTTAAAACCAGGTGAACTGGAACAACTTTTTCCCTGGGTAGGAAATATCTGAACAGCAGCGAGGTCTGGGTAGGCAGAGGACATGATGGAGGAGGACGCCCTCAGGGGCCTCAAGGTCAGTCGAAGTTTGTTCCAGCTTGTCATTGCCCCTATCATCGTCCGAAACATTAAGGTCTTTCTTAGGTAATCTGAAAAGTAGAGAAACTTATGCATAAGGGAAATTAATGGAGAAAAGTTTGACCTTGGCAAACTGAAAAGGAACTCCCCTTTTTACATCCCCTACGGAGAATTCTTACTAAACTTGCAGTATTATTAGGTCGTTGCAAAAGTAACTGTGGTTTTTGCCATCACTTTTCATTACTTTTAATGGCAAAAAACACAGTTACTTTCGCGACAACTAATACTTTCTTTCCTCCGTAGAGGTCGGGCTTGTTGGCACTCTGAGATTACCATTCTGCTATTGCTGGGCTTCACAGCCACCAATTAATTCACAGTCAGTTTTTCTGATTTCCAAGTAAACCAATGAGTCCTTAATTCCTGAGATTATCCTTTTAAATATAGTGATATACTTAGCTACAAGGGACCCACTTTCCATGTGTACTTTTGGGAGGCTCCAACGTGCAGACCTGACATTGTTAAATTTCGGTTATTAAAAGTCAGGTACAGGCTGGGCGCCACTGTTCATGCCTATAATCCCAGCACTTTGGAAAGCCAATGCAGGTGAATCACGTGAGGTCAGGAGTTTGAGGCCAGGCTGACTAATATGGTGAAACTCTGTCTCTACTAAAAATACAAAAATTAGCTGGGCATGATGGCATGTACCTGTAATCCTAGGTACTTGGGAGGCTGAGACAGGAGAATTGCTTGAACCCGGGAGGTGGAGGTTGCAGTGAGCTGGAATGGTGCCACTGCACTCCAACCTGGGTGACAGAGGCCAGACTCCATCTAAAAAAAAAAAGTCAGTACAAACTACCTTCCAAAATGAATGTATAGTTAGTGAATTTGGTTACGAGGTACAAATACATTGGTAGGAAGGTAAGAGAATCCAGGTTTGGGTTTACCTTTCTCTTTTCAGCATCAAGTCCATAGTTTGTTCTTCTTATTTCCTGGCGGGAAGACACCCTTCCAGGCAGCAGAGCATCCTTTAGTGACTTAAATACTAACTGATTTATCATTAGTACACAAAACATGTTTCCTACTTAGCTTTCTCTAATCCTCCAGAATAATGTCCTGGTGTTATTGAAATACTGTGGAACTGAACTGAGAAAACTGTTCATTCATCCCTGTGAAACTATGCCTCATGTTGCCAACTGGACAGGCCAAGTTTCCAGTTATAGCCGATGGACACCAGGCCGTGGAACGTGAGTCCGGGGCTCTAAGGCTCTCTCGTTGCCAGAAAATATTTTCTTCATTCACCTAAGACTTTTCCCTAGAGATGCATTCCTCTGAGTTACAAAGGCTTTTATTGAAATGTGGGTTTAACAGGAAGGCCAGCACCTTTCCCTGTTTTGGTTGGGAGCTCTCTGAAGGCAAGACCACCATGCTAGGCATGGAGCGCCTGGGGTGGGGAGAGCCGTGCCAGCATCAGGCAGAAAAACCTGGGCACCAAAAGAAAGGGAGTACGACATCTATGGCATTGAGGACTGTAGCCTGAAGTGTCACATTCTCAGTGGCACAAATTCAGTATCTGAAAGCTCACAGAACGAACATGGGCCGTGCGTGGTGGCTCATGCCTGTAATTCCAGCACTTTGGGAGGCCGAAGCGGGCGTATTACCTGAGGTCGGGAGTTCGAGACCAGCCTGACCAACATGTAGAAACTCTGTCTCTACTATTAATACAAAATTAACCAGGTGTGGTGGCACCTGCCTGTAATCTCAGCTACTCGGGAGGCTGAGGCAGGAGAATCACTTGAACCGGGAAGCAGAGGTCGCGGTGAGCAGAGATCGTGCCATTGCACTCCAGCCCGGGCAACAAAAGTGAAACTCTGTCTCAAAAAAAAAAAAAAAAAAAAAAAAGAAAAGAAAAGGAGCAAACGCGTCTTTATTGAATTCTTTCAAGGGTGGTTCTTTAGACGTGTGTCTCCCCAGGTGTCATTTGTCTTCTACCATGATGTGCCCAGCACCAGAGAAAGTGAAGAATACAGGCTATCATCATTCTCAAGATTTTGATAAACCCAACTTTGCATTCATTAGGTAATTAACTGAACACTTTCATTAAGCACATCGCATACCAGTCCCTGTACCGAAATCAAGGGGAAGTGTTTCCATCTTCTCCTTTCCTACATCAACCTGAAAGCAAGAAGCAAACTTAAATCATTTCATTCTTGGTTATCACATAATAGCACACAAAAATTCTGGCAAAGAGTGAAAATAATGTGTCTGTGATCTCAGTTCATCGGAATGTGATGGACTGGGATAAAATTATTCAAAGCAACTTTGCCAGAGGCATGGCATGTCTACTCACTGAATTTGCATTCTTTTCACCTAAAACATAAGGCATGGGCTATCGGTCTCCGTGGAAATTAAGTGAGAGACCATTTTCTTCCTGCCAATGTAATGTTGGTATCGGAAATGAGATCACAATAAACTCAGAGAGGATCAGCTCCTGCAGTGTGGTTCTGAGAGGCAGGATGTCACAGCCACACAGGGGGTGGCAGCACTAGCTTGGGTCTCGTCCCTTTCGTGGTAGTGCTCCTTCTCCATCATGGGTTCCCGTCTGAAGGGCAGTTTGTGTCATGGTCTCTTAAGAAACCTCACTGAGAGAGATGCTGATTGGTTCAAGGGTTTAGACATGGTGATTTGGCCTTTAATTCTTTCTTCCACTGTCCTTGTGAGGAATATATTTGTGTATATGAGGCAGCAACTGTCTCCATCAAAATCTTGCTCTTATCATAGGTCACTTTTCTTCCCTTGGCACTGACTACCTGGCTGCCTAATAAGGCAGTGCCATGAACATTTGCATTTCTCCTTTTTTTTTTCCTGATACGGAGTCTTGCTCTGTCACCCAGGCTAGAGTGCAATGGTGCAATCTTGGCTCATTGCAATCCCCATGTTCCGGGTTCAAACGAGTCTCCTGCCTCAGCCTCCTGAGTAGCTGAGATTACCACATGCCAGGCTAATTTTTGTATTTTTAGTAGAGACAGGGTTTCACCATGTTGGCCAAGCTGGTCTTGAACACTTGACCTTAGGTGATCCACCCACCTTGGCTTCCCAAAGTGCTGGGATTGTAGGTGTGAACTACTGCACCTGGACTGCGTTTCCCTTTTCTACTTGTGTGTCAGGTTCTTCATGTTGTAGGCAGATTACTGAACATGTAAACAAATAATTTCTTATGAAGTCAACTTATATTTTAAGTACAAATGAGGAGATCACATTAAGGGAAGACCATAGTGGGGCCTTTGAAATTTATATTTGCTTTTTTCTAGGTTTATGTACTTTGAGATAGGAAGTTTCATATGCTTGGTTCTCTTACGTTGGGTTATAACCTACAGCACTTCTGTCTTTTGTTTATGCAAGTACACTATGAGTTACAAGTTCAAGCTTAAGATGGTTGAGGGAACAGTATAAGAAAATGACTAACAGAACTCCCAAATTTCCCATCAGTGCCCTACACCAGTGCCCTAACTTAGCAATTCCCTGATATAGCAATAAAAACACTGCATGATTGAGGTTTTATTTTCACTATAAACTAGGTAATAAAGCCAAAGGCCTTTGACACTGTAGATAAATTTGTGCTTTGACTTACTCTGTGCAGTAGACATGAAGTAACTGAGAACCTCTTCCCATTTATATCAGGGGTGCTGTAGGCATTGCCTCTGAAAATTTGGACCTGACCACATCAATATTCCCAATCCACATCAGGAATGCAAATTCTGTTCCTTCTGGGGTATTTTAAAGACCACACTTCTAAGTCTAAAGCCATCTGCACCAGTGCCTTGTGAATAATTGGGTTGGTTTAGAACCATGGAACATGTGGCCATCACAGCAATCACCCACGCTGTCCACAGGCAGCGGGGGGAGACAGAGTGCCTCCCAAGAGCATGATGTGTCATTCTGAGCCTGAGTGGAGCGGGTGGCTCTGCGGAAAATGCAGACTCAGATGATGGGCGCCAGCAGGGAACAGGGAGGCACAGCGGCCAGTTGCCACACTGGAGTCAGCTGTAGGAGTGATGAAAAGACACAGTGCTGGGGATCATGTGTGAGCTAACTAACTCCCAGTGAGATGAGGCTAGCTCGGCGTCTACTGGATGTTCTTGTGGGAGGCTTACTTCCTGGCAAGCCTGGTAGAGTTTCAGGGCACTGCTGAGCCAAGACCTGGCACATCCCAAGGGGCAGAGCTGGCCTTGAAGCAGCCAGGCACTCAGAGGAGGAGACGGTTGGCCAGTTGGTCATGCCCAGTTTCTTCTTCTTGTGCACTACTTTTTGGAGTGGAAACAATTCTTCTCTGTGTCCTTATTACACTTGCCTTTGCCATTGTGAAAAAAAAAATTTTATGGACGGGCCACAAAGAGGCTTGACATTTCCACCGAACAGAATGTTGAAAACCACAAAGATTACTAATAGCTATCGGTGGATAGAGCATAGATTGTAAAATAAGTTGCACAATGTGATTTTAATTTATTTGTACAGTATTTTTATACAGAAGTATTTCTCTTAAAATTGATCTAAGAAGTAAAAATTAGAGAACAGAACCAACAAAGATTACAAACCCTTAAAGAAAAATCAAATGTATTAAAAGTCTAGTCAAAATGAAAATTATCAAATAGGCCAGTGCTAGCACTGAAAATATATGTGTGTGTATATATATATATATATATGTATATAAAATTTCTAAACTTTCCCGTATTTTTCTCCACCCTCCCATATGTGCTACATAACTTAAACCCACTTGAATGCAATCTCCTTTCTGTGCTTGTTTATACCCTCTAGATAAGACACAAGTTGACAAAAGAATGAAGAAGTTAAATATTTTAATAGCATTCTAGTTGGGTAAATTATTGAGTTAGCTCCTCTGCTTCCATAATATATTTGAAATAACCTCAAATTTTATGAAAGAAAAATCCTTGTAGTTTTTCTCTTTAGGGCATGAGTTCTTTAAAAATAGGCACTGTGCCTTACTCATTTTGGTAACACTACCAGTAGTGCATTTTACCTGGCACATAGAAGAAACGTAACCACTATTGAATAAAGAATTACTGCACTGGTTTTTAGTTTCTCTGTATCGTTGAGTAGTATGTTGATACCCCTCTTGTGTAAAAGCCTTGCTCATCCTGCTCAAGGGAACTGGTATACACCCATTGCTATGGTTTGGGACCCTGCGGGAGTAACTCCCAACACCAGATTTTGGGGACTGATATTAATACTCTAAACTGCAGCTACGGTTGCTGAAGCTGGTTCATTTTACTGCTACGTTGCAGGGGCCAAACATCTGAACCTGGAATCAAGATTTCTGGAGTTTCCTTAAACAAGAAGAGAACGGGATTCAGATAATAAAAAAGACCTCTTGATCTTTTGATAAACACATTATCAGTTACCATGATTTATCATAGCCTTACTTACATTTATATGCTAACATTTATGTTATTTATAAATATACTTATTAGCCAAGTGTCTGAAAAATCTAGCCAGAAAACCTATATTTTTTATGGCTTTGCATAAAAAGTATGAAAGTTAAAGGCAAGTAATGGGGGTGAGGAACTGGTAACTATTTTGCCTTGTGGGTACCGCCAGCGGACTTCCCATGATGTCTGCATCTCTGTGCCTGAAGGTTTTCTTCTGTGATCAAAACAGCTGCTTTAACCCTAGGCTAGGTAATCACCTCCCTACTCCCACCCTGAAGCAATGATGCTAAACCCCAGTGACACACCGGTTCCATTGTCCCTCAGGTGGAGTCATCCTGAAGCCTGGAACTTGCATTGTTTCCCAGAGTTTTTATGGGGAGCAAAGGCTCAGTTACCCATGGTGGTGAAGGCCATAAGAACAAGCCTCTTCAGACTCCTTCCCCCTCCAGCCCCTTCCTGTGCCACTTCCCCACTTTCCTGCAGAATTGGGGCACCTGTCCAATAACCCCTTGCATCATTGTCTCAGCATCTGCTTCCAGGGGATCCCAAACTAAACAAGTGATCAGGGAAAACCCCTGCTTCAGATCACTGAATGCCCATTGAAAAATGTGAGCAGGAGGACGTCCCCTGTGAGGTAAAGGGAGGAGGACCGCAAACACCAGGCGAGGACTCATGGACAAGCTGTGCATTCAGGAGACGGGCTTTTCCAAAAAGACAGACAAACCATCAAGTAAGAGTGTGGTGCAGGGGCTCAGAAGAGCCCTAAACCTTCTGTGCCTTCTGTCCTCTCTAGTCACTATTGCCATAAGTGGCTTATCAAATCCAGACATTGTATCTAAGAGGTGTGAGTATAACATACAAAAAGGAGCAGCATTTGGGGCATAATAGTGTCTTCTCCCCAGAATTTCTCGGTGAAACATTCTTTCATTCCCCCAAGACAGAGTTCACTGTTCCTTTTCTCTGTTTCTCTAGAACCCTGCCCACTCGATATATCAGCTTCCTAGGCTTGCTGTAACAACGCACCACAAACTGGGTGGCTTACACAACAGAAATTATTTTCTTACAGTCCTGGAGGCCAGAAGTTCGAGATCAAGGTGTTGGCAGTTTGTTCCCACCGAGTGCCATGAGGGGAAGGATTAGTTCCAGGCCTCCCTCCTGTGCTGGTAGACTTTAATTCTCTTTCTGAAGCTTCAATTCTCCCTGAGACTTCAATTTTCTTCCTCTATGAAGATCTGTGTTCAAATTTCCCCTTTTTATAAAGACATTAGTCATATTGGATTAGGGTTCATGACCTCATTTAAACCTGATTACCTCTGTAAAGACCCTCTCTTCAAATAAGGTCAGATTCCGGGTACTGAGAGCTTGTTTGGAGGTTCTAGCAGAGGAGCCCAGCTATCTGTATACTCTTGGCTGAAAACTCGTCCTCCTCTCTTAGGGATGGTTGAAGTCTTTGACCGAGCACACAGCTTTGGGAGGGACGCACATGGAGTGGTGAGGGGAGGAAAGGGATCCCCGCCTAGCCAGCCAGATCAGCTGAATCAACCCTCGCGAGCAATGGGGAGACACATGCCGCAGCCAGATGGCCTCTCATCCAGATTCCGGGTACTGGGGGGTGAGGACGTCGCCATCTGAATTTGGAGGAACACAATCACTCACAGCACACCGCCGGGAACCGCTGTGATGCCGTCATACGCTTTCCCTTCCCCAGAACACTGCATGCTCCTCGGCTTAGTCTTTTTGCCTCTGGCATGGCTGTTGGAATATCTTCCGTTCTTTTAAATTTCACTTCACTTTGGTAATGCAGATCTACTCTCTTGACGAATGTTTAAGCGGTCAATAAGGTATTGCTCACTATAATCACAATGTCTTAACCAGCAGATCTCTAGAGCTTTTCCATCCTGCATAACCGAGACTTCATGCCCATTGACTGGTAACTCTCCCATTTACCCCTGCCCGCAGCTTGTGGGCACCATCAATCCACTCTTTGTTTCTAGGAGTCAGACTCTTTCGGTTCTTCATATCAGTGGAATCCTTGCAGCATTTGTCTTTCTGTGACTGACTTATTTCACTTGGCATAATGTCCTCAAGGTTCATCTGTGTTGCTGCATTTCCCCAGATTTCTTTCCTTTTTATGGCTGAATAGTATTCCACTGCATGCATATGCTGCATTTCCTTTCTTCATTCTTCTGTCAGTGGACAGATTATTAGTTGTTTCCCCCTCTGACCTATTGTGAATAGTGCTACATTGAACACAGGAGAGCTAATATCTGTTCGAGATCTGAATTTCAATTCTTTTGTATAAAGAACAGCCAGAAGCAGATAGCTGAATCATTTGGTGGTTCTATTTTTAACTTTCTGAGCGACCTCCATTCTGCTTTCTGCAGTGGCTGTGCCGTTTTCCAATCCCGGCAACTGTGTGGAAGGGTTCCGGTTTCTCTACATCCTTGCCAACACTTGTTTTTATTTTTTTATTTTTATTTTTTTTTTAAATAACCATTCTGACAGGTGTGAGGTGTCACTGTGGCTTTTATTTACACTTTCCTTATAATTGGTGACACTGAGCAGCTTAGTATATCCTCTTTGGAGAAATAACTTTTAAACACTCAGAAGAAGTGAAAGAGTAAATAAAAAGTAGGTGTTCCATAGGTATCATTTAATGAATGAACTGTTAGCAAATTTATAATAAGGTGCAAATGAATGATACCAGATTCTTCCTGAAAGTAGGCTTTTACTTGTGTGAAGAGTTGGTCCTACCGAGAGAACGGGTTCTAGGCCTCTAAAAAAGGTGGGAGGGGAGCAACTGATGGCGGCAGGGGTGGGGAGACGGAAACAAAAGGTCCCCTGAGAAAATAAATACTAATTTTCCATTTTTTCCGAGGCCATCCCTGTATTTGGAACTTTTGAACTCAAAATCTTAACCTTCCTTGTACTGTAGGTGTAAGTGATTTGGTAGCCAAATTAGATACCCTTGGTCAAGGCAGGCTTGGAGGTATCATTTCCTTCCTTCTGACTCATCCAAGAAGATGTTCTCTAAACTCCAGGCTATTAATGGCCTTGCAAAAATCTCTGGGTGCTGCTTGCTGCCTCCATTACCTTTTTGACTGGTTCGGTATGATTCTTTTTTCACTATATAATATTCATACAGGGCTGTTGCACCCATGACTGCATGAGCCTGCATAGAAAAGAGGAGATGACAACCCTAAGGAACATTTTTACGTTGAAAATTGCCCAAGACTTTTGAGCCAAGCACACATATGCTAATGACATACAAATCACATACAAATCATATGCAAATGTATCTTTCATCTATCCAAGTCTTCTTATGCTTTGATGTGGCCCTTGGGAATCGTCCTGCTGCAGGTCATTAATCTAAGGAGTTGATTTAACAGCTTTCTCATTCTTTAGCCTTCTGTGATCTAATTGCCTTCATTATCTGGAATAATGCATAAATGCATTTTCTAGAATTTCATAAACAAGAACCCATAATTTCAACAAAGGGATTTTGTTTGTTGAATAGTCTTATCGCATTGATCATATATATATATACACATACATAATATATGCACATATATACATATATATGCAGAAGCTGTATTTTGAAAAATGTTAAAGAAATTAGAATGCAAGTAGAAGATACATTCATAATGTCACTTTCAAACGGAGCACATGTCATCTTTAAGAGTTGTCCTTTGAAATTTTTTGCTTTAGGTACTTGGTAAAGCAAAGCAATTACCTTTAGGTACCAAATACATCTGACAAAGGCTACTGAGATCATAACTAATTTTTAAAACTCCCTTATATCTATTGTTGAATGTGAGGCAAGTTGTCTGTAGACTTGGTAAGCATTTTTAAGGGGACCACGCAGAAGCATCAACATCACAGTCTGAGGGAACAGGGGCCTCCTTTCTCTCATCGGTGTTCAGAGGCTGGTATACGGAAAGCACTCAGTGAATGTTTGGAGATGAAGACCGAGCCACAGACTTGTTTATAGAAGGCATTTAGCTTAGGGAGAACCCTCCAACAGCACGTTAAACTTATACAAATTCCTGCGTTGATGAAGTCACTGGGAACTTGGGCTTGCAGAAAGAGTGACCAGGACCCAGCCAATGGTCAGCGCTCCCCAACAATTCCTGTTTCTTTTTGCCCCTCATTGTCTTCATTACCTGGAATAATGTATAAGTGCATCTTGTAGAATTTTATAAATTGAGCATCCATAACATGCACTACAGGAAAACAAAGAAGTAAAAATACGCACTGGCCATCACCAGTTAAAATTATCTTATAGACTGACATCTTGTTTATCTAATGTGCCCATACAGCACAGAGATCTCATCCCAGGATCAACTGCAGCTAAGAGCAGGAGTGTGAAGATATGAAAAGGTATCTGATGGGAGCTAGGCTTTCTCTCGTCATTCCATCGGCCACGGGTCTGGCTGCCGACACAGACTGCAACTGCAAGGTATGGGAAATTAGTTGACTCTATTCAGAGATGTGGTGTCCTCAATGGTCTTAATAATATCATATTGCATTTAAAAGCAATTAAGGGGAATGTTTTATTATGGATCAACACTTGCATCTGTGGTTGTATCTGAAAATCTTATACTTCCGTCTATGTGTTATTTCTCTCTTTATTGTATCACTCACAGACATCTAAAACTTACCCTATCATTGACATGAAAGAGAAGAGTCTCACAGCAGCACTTCCTTTTTTTTTTTTTTTTTTTGAGATGGAGTCCAGCTCTGTTGCCCAAGCTGGAGTGCAGTGGCACGTTCTTGGCTCACTGCAACCTCTGCCTCCTGGGTTCAAGCGATTCTCCTGCCTCAGCCTCCCCAGTAGCTGGGATTATAGGCACATACCACCATGCCCGGCTAATTTTTTTGTACTTTTAGTAGAGACGGGGTTTCGCCATGTTGGCCAGGCTGTTCTCCAACTCCTGAGCTCAGGTGATCCACCCACCTCAGCCTCGTAAGTGCTGGGATTACAGGCGTGGGCCACTGGGCTCAGCCAGCAGCACTTCCCTTTTTAAATGGAGCCACCATCCCAGACACTGCACTGACCTTAGGCAGAGCTAACCAGCAGCAATGTCTTTTGCTCTTTAATGCATTTTGGTTTTGCCTCATTTAATAAACACTCTCATAGTACTTGCTATATGCCAGGAACTATGCTAGCGTTTTGCAAACATTAGTTTTCAAATAGCCCTATACGATATGGACTATTATAATCTCCAACTTTCTATGAGAAAACTTAGGCATAAAAATGGAAACAGTTTACTTAGATACACACAGTGCACAGTCAAACCCAAGACAATCTAATTTCAGAGGCTATGCTTTTAGCCACTACACTGTGTGTCTGTTTTCTTGTGTAGAGCTACATGATTTCCCTAGACCTTTCATAATTTGCTAGTCTAATGCAAGAATGACTCCAGAAATTAGGTACTGGAGGTGATCCAAGGCAAATTGTTACCTTCAGAACTGGAGAAAGACCTCCATCCAAAAGTGCATCAAGAAATAGAAAAAAGATGTTGTTTATAGTCTCAATGGAGAAAGTGATCTACCAATCTGGTTGTCATCTGTAGCTATTGGATGGCTGAGTTCTGTTCTGCGAAAGATATCAGCATGCATTGGAGAAGCAGTACAGGGACGATTACTCTCAGAGACCAGACTAAATATTTCAAGTGAAGAACAGAAAACGCCTAAGGTTTTGGAAACTGCAGCCAGTGAGTAAGATAAGGTGGAAAGCAGCCAGACAGAAATCAAAGAAGTCCAAAGCGGCCCCTCCAGCACTTTGGAAGAAACCAGCCTATGATCTGGGATGCTGCTGAAAGCTCAGCAACCAAAAGGGAAATGAGAACACAACGGGCATGCACTCTGGAGCTCCAGGCAGCCACATGCTTCTCCCTGGAGAAGAGCGTGGGGCTGGTGTGGCAATGCTAACGTCAAACCCACTGTTGGTTATTGACGGTGCCCATGGAGGGGACAGGGGCTCCTTCTCTGAGGACAGCTTTGAAGCCCCTTCTTCTGGCCTTTGGCACCTTCTACCTGACTCCCACTTTCCCTCCACTTATGTGTGGACTATGCCTTGCTCTCAAATGTGTGCTTAATTTTTGTCAGTTGTTTTCTATCCCATCGGATATTGTAGGTAGGCTTCCATCTTTTTAAAAGGGATCAAATTTGAATTGTTATTAGGAAGAGTTGTGAAAGTATATCAAACTTACTTTCTGAAGGATAAGCTGAAATTGGTTGGAATTCTCAGAACAATCCCAGTCTGGTGCACTGGGGTATGTGGGGTGCTACACGGGGAGTTAATGCTTACGGAGCATCCAGCATGCGCCCAATGTCATGCCGGGCTGCAGCCGCTGCTCCCCAGTGGAGAGATCAGCCAGGAGGCAGTCAGCCCCAGCTGGACAGTCATGGGGTGTCCAGGCCAGCAGCAATGGCCAGACACTTACAGATGGTGCCACTGGGCAAATACTGAGCACCATGACTGGAAAACACTGCCAACATTGGTGCAGCCAGGTGAGCCCAACCTGTTTCAACAGGGGGGAACCATGGGTCACTAGGAGCTGAGATGTGGGGCCAAATAGGGTCAGAGACCTGGAAATGGAGAAAGGCAGGGGCCAACATTTGAACTGCCAGGAACTGGGTGGTGGTCTCTCTAAACCTACAGTAGAAACACTCTACTCCAGGCCCAGAAACTGGAGAGGTTTAGTCCAGTAGTAAACTTCTGCAGTACATTTATGCAAACAGCCACAAGTTCTTAATTTTGGGGGGGCTGTGCTTTCCGTTTGACTTTCTGGTGATGAGTAAAAAACCCATTGCAGGTAATGTTTGCAAATGCATAAGATATATGGGATGAGAAGCAACCCTATTGTATTAAAATAGAATTCCATCTTCAGAGTCCATAGATCCCAGGGTACACAGCAGATATGTGACTCTTGTAACTATAATAGCAAGGTTTGCTGAGGGTTTGAGCCCCAGAAAGGTCATATTGGATAAAAGAGCTAAGTATTTTCCTCACAGCAACACTGGTTGTTAAATAGTCTTGGCTCTGTGTCACAGGGGGAGGGAAGCTGTGGGTCTCAGACATTAGGAGAAGCACAGAGACCCAGGTGTTGGGTACTTCATCCGGGACTCACACATAGCTTTTCTGACTCCAAATAATATAGTCTTCCTTCCATGACAAACTGTGACTAGGGGAAGACTAAGGCTGCTGAGGTCAGATGAACTGAGGGGGAGCAGTCAGGGTGAGTGTTCACACATGCTCCAGGGTGGGCCAGCCTGGTGCTCCTGCAGATAAGGGCATCTCAGCCTCAGCATTGCTGACACCTGGTGCTCAAGACATCTCTGCTGTGGAGTCTGTCCTGTGTACCGTGGGATGTGTAGTAGCATTCTGGCCCGTATACATTCAATGCCACCAGCAACCCCCTCAATTTTGACAATGCCTCCAGACATTGCCAGATCAGCCCTGTTAAGAGCCATTGCTATGGAGCGGGATTAGGCCCTGTGGTTAAGCAACTGAATGTGTTTGGAACTCTCTCTCTATGTTACATACTACTCTTCAGGCTTTTCCCTCACCATGGGGCAAGCCTCCTGATATGGTTTGGATTCGTTCCCTGCCCAAATCTCATGTTGAATTGGAGAAGGGACTTGGTGGGAGGTGACTGGATCATGGGGGTGGATATCCCTTTTGCTGTTCTCATGATAGTGAGCAAGGTCTCACGAGACGTGGTTGTTTAAACATGTGTGGCACTTCCCCCATCTCTCTCTCTCTCTCTCTCTCGTGCTCCACCATGGTAAGACATACTTGCTTCCCCTTTGCCTTCCTCCATGATTATAAGTTTTCTGAGGCCTCTCAGTCATATTTCCTTTTAAGTCTGCAGAACTGTGAGTTAATTAAACCTCTTTTCTTCACGTATTACCCAGTCTCAGATAGTACTCTATAGCAGTGTGAAAATGGACTAATATACCTCCCAAATTAAAGAGTGGAACATGTGATCCTAACTGTGTATGAAGTTGGGGTAGTAAGCATGCCTGTAATCCCAGGACTTTGGGAGGCCAAGGTGAGTGGGTCACTTGAGGCCAGGAGTTCAAAACTGGTCTGGGCAACATGGCAAAACCCTGTCTCTACTGAAAATACAAAACTTAGCTTGGTGTGGTGCTGCATGCCTGTAATCTCAGCTACTCAGGAGGCTGAGGCATGAGAATCTTGCAAACCTGGGAGACGGAGGTTTCAGTGTACCAAGATTGCACCACTGCACTCCAGTCAGAGTGAAATTCTGTCTCAAAATAAATAAATAAATAAATAAACTTAGAATCTTGTTGGAAGGTCTCCAGCACGTGGCCAATGTGACTTTAACAGCAAGGTTTGCTCAGGGCTTGATCTTCTCCATCCCCTCTTCTCTCTAGGGGAGAGTTCCACACTCTGGCTAAGCCACACTCTTGATTAGAAGGTACTTATTGGGTATAGTGTACACTGCTTGGGTGATGGGTACACTAAAATCTCAGAATTCACCACTGTAGAATTCATTCATGTAACCAAAAACCACTTGTATCCCTAAAGCAATTGAAATAAAAAAAAAAAGTCAGTGCTTTTCCCTGTTGAAAGCAGCCAATCCCCAAGGGCCCATTCAACCTCTCCCCAGACAAGGAATTCTCATCTGCAGGGCTTTGCCATTCAGGCAGTGATGTGAGTTTGGAGCCACAAGCTGTAAATCCACATGGTGTGCGCCTTCATTCTTTCCTGCCTCCTGGAATTCCATGAATGCAGGCTAATATTACATTAACTTCCTTTCATCCACAGCACACACATGGTTAAAACGGAACTTGTGGTTAACTAAGATCCGTAGGCAGAATCCCCTGTGTGGTTAGATTTCATATCTGTACTCAGGTGGTTAGAGCTTTTTATTTCAGCGTAGACATCCATGGGTCTCCTTACAGAGAGGCAGTCTACACTTTTTTAAATCCTCATAATACAGTGCCTGCTATATCTGACACATCAGATGTGTTCAACAAGTGTTTGTTAACTGGGACCATCAGTGAGTTCCTTTTTATTCTCCAGTTAATTTTACTCTGTGAGTTGGCCCACCCATCCATCTTTAACTTGCCTTTTTTGTTTTTTCTTAAAAATACCTTAGATTTGGGGGAAGAATTTTTAATTTACAGAGAAGTTGCTAACATAGGACAAAAGTTCCCCCTGTATCTCTGAGCCAGGTTCCACTGCTGTGAATACCTTACATGATCACGGTTCATTGATCAAAGTAACTGACGTTGATGAACTGGTATGAGCTCAACTCCTGACTTTGGGTTCCACGAGTTTTTCCATTGATGTTCTTTCTGTTGCAGAATGCAATCCAGGTTCCCCACTGCGTTTAGTAGTCATGTCTCTCTGGCGTCCTCTGGTCTGTGGCATTTTCTCAGTCTTTCCTTGTCTTTCATGCCTTTGACAATGGTGGGGGTTGAGGGGGGTGCAGTGCTGGCCATGTATCCTGCAGAATTTCCCAAATCTGTGTGTGCATGGCGTCTTTCTCATGGTTGGGCTGGATTTGGGGGTTTGAAATGTGGAGATATGCAGTCCACTTTGCCTTTCCTGGCTTTGTACTTTGGCAGCTAACTATTATCTAAGTTAGCAATGAAGCTAGGGGAAGCACAGATGACAGTACCAGCTCAAATCTATTTTACAAGTGTGTTGGGTTTGATAAAGTTTTTTCTTACTACCAGCTCAAATCTATTTTATGAGTTCGGTTTGATATAGTTTTTTCTTACTAGTGTTTAATTATCACAGTTTTTTCTTTTAATAGTTCATTCCAGAGTTGTTGGGTTTTTTTTTCTGGAATAGGCAGCAAATTGACCTGCTTGGACCATGTTCTCTTGCCTTTGAAAATGTGTACTGGGGTTGTGTACATGAGATTGTATGTATAACAATACGCACATATGGTTGGGTTCACACACACGCACACACATTAACTCATGTTAAGTCACATATTTGAGTTACTGAATCACTACGTGATGGAAATTCTGTCTATGTAGTTTATCTGGAGTTCAGCCAGCAGCTTAACAAGCTCTCTCAACAACCTGCAGACAAAACAGAGTAACATGGACTAATAGTAAAATTAGATGACTTTGCTTCTGGTGGAATGACAGTACCCAGAGTGTCACCTGGGACTATCTGGAGGGGAAGTGGACAGCAGAAGCTTTACCATGGGCTCCACTCTGGGCTATGCTTGTTGCTCCAGCTCATACAAATGCAAGAAGAGAGGGCAAGGATGTGTGGCGGGAGGGAGGGGATGTGTGGGGTTCCATCTCTAACGCCTTAGAGAAAAGTAACAATGCACCAACATTATCTTAACAAACAAGCATTTTAGGCCAACCAACCAAAAATAAGAATGTAACCTTATATAGCAATATATGATCTTTCATGAGGGTATTTGTTTGCTGTGGCTGCCATAAAAAATACCACAAACGAGATGACTTCAAGAAAATGAATTTATTCCAGCAACTAGAAGTCTGAGATTAGGGTGTCAGTAGTGTTGCTTCCTTCTAAATGTGTCTGCATTAGTTTATTCTCACACTGCTGTAAAGAACTTCACAAGACTGAGTAATTTATGAAGAAAAGAGGTTCATTTGGCTCATAGTTCCACAGGCTGTACAGGAAGCATGCCAGGGAGGCCACAGAAAACTTACAATCATGGTGGAAGGCAAAGGGGAAGCAGGCATCTTCTTCACATGGTATAGGGGAGAGAGAAGAAGAAGGGAGAGGTGCTACAAACTTTTCAACAATCAGGTCTTGTGAGAGGTCACTCACTACCACAAGAACAGCAAGGAGGAAATGTGCCCCCATGATCCAGTCACCTCCCACCAGAGTGAGACATGAGATGTGGGTAGGGAACAGAACCAAACCGTATAGCTGGTGCGTGAGAATCTGGTCCACGCATCTCTATTGGCTTCTGGTGATTTTCTGGTAATCTTTGGCTTGTAGAAGCACCATCCCAGTCTCTGCCTTCATCTTCACTTGGCATTCTTTCTGTGTTTGTGTCTGTGTCCAAATATTCCCTTTTATAAGGACATCAGTCACAAGGGATTAAGGGATCCACCTACTTCACTACAACTTCATCTTATTGAGTTATATCTGCAGTGTCATCATTTTCAAACAACAAGTAAATTTTGAGGGGACAAAAGTCAACCCATAAGGTTCTGGTTACAGCAAAACTTAATGGCCTCAATCACACAGTGGATGGTGCTCATAAATTGAGACAGGGCCCACTGGAAATGGCTTGTCTCATGAGGTGTGGAGCCTCAGCTGGTTGATTCAAAGAGCCAACTTTTGACCGAAGCACCTGCGCACGTCCTCCCTATGGCCGGGCTTCCTCACAACATGGCTGCCTCTAGCAGTCTTCTTACCTGCCAGCTCGGGGTTCCAGGTGTGAGAGTGTTCCAGTGAATGGATCCCTTTCATGACTCAGCTTCCAAAGCTACAGAGCATTGATTTCCCCCCTTACACTATTCGACGTAAGCTCCCAGATGGAAGGAGAGGAATTCTCTTATACTTAATGGGGTGCAGTTGAGTCACCCTGTGGAAGGACATGTGGGGCAGGAAGTACTGCTGTGGTCATTTTGGAATTACATTATCTGCCCCAGCACTCTTTTCAACAGGGTTTGGCCTATCTGGCTGGGAGACAATCTGGCAGAGACCATTATGCCAGCCTGCCTTTGGAATTTTCCCCGTTTTGTTCTTTCTTTCATTTTTCTCTATGGAAAAAAATCTATTTAAAAATCCATCGCGAGTGAAACAAGGCTACTAATTCAAAGTTGATGTTCCACAATACCCTTAATAAATCATGCCATGCCAGAAATGTCTCAGTAAATCATGGTGAGGTTAATGAGAAATTTCTTGAAAATACGAGAAAGCAGGCAAGATGCGGTGGCTCATGCCTGTAATCCCAGCACTTTGGGAGGCCGAGGTGGGTGGATCACGAGGTCAGGAGTTTGGAGACCAGCCTGACCAACACAGTGAAACCCTGTCCCTACTAAAAATACAAGAAAATAAAAAAGCCAGTTGTGGTGGTGCGCGCCTGTAATCCCAACTACTCAGGAGGCTGAGGCAGCAGACTCACTTGACTGTGGGAGGTGGAGGTTGCAGTGACCGATATCACACCATTACACTCCAGCCTGGGTGACAGAGTGAGACTCTGTCTCAAAAAATAAATAAATCAAAAGAAAATACAAGAAAGCCAATGCAAAAGTAAAGCCCTCAAGCGCCTATAACAATTCGGTGTTCATGTCAAAAAAAAACACAGTAAATGACTTTTTTGTTTCCAAGTAAGTTGCATAAATTCTCATGTAAAAATCAGTGGAAAGTGTTTACATCCCAGGGAGAGAGATACAGGGCATGTTATCTATTAGAATAGAAACGGAAGACACCATTTTCTGTCAAGTGGTTGGGAGTGGAATCTCGCGTCAACAAGAGCAATAATTGAAATTCTTCTCAGGCCTCCAAGAGGCCTCCATCACCCTGTCGCCATCTTGACACCACAGGAAACCCCAGGGCCAAGCTTCACCACGAATGAAACAGATTTAGGGCTTTTCCCCTTCTTCTCACGATGGATTTTCACCCTTCCATTCCTGTTCTGTCTCTGTTCGTGGGGGTTAAGAATTGTTCTTCATATAAGGTGGCTTCTAGAAGCTTTCTTCTGGAAAGATTACCTCGTTCCAGAAAAATTAGCCACTGTGATGGCTCAGAAATCTCTCTCTCCATAGACCCTTCACCCACACCAATGCGGAGTAACCTGGAGGCCATTAGGAGTTCTGTTTAGAATTGTTTTCTCAGCATGTCCTTCTCTCCTGCTCTTCCCTTAGCGGAACCCAGGAAAATATTTGCTCACAAATGTTATAGTGTGATGACTAACATGCCCAGCCCTAGCTCCCACATGCCCCATGTGAAATCTCTGGATGTCTGTTTTTGTGTGTTCATGAGGAAGTTAGCATCCATCCTAATGTTTATATAAAAACACATCTATTGATTTTTTGTATGGGGGGCCTGGTTTTCTATCTTCTCAAATTGAATACTAAGTTTATTTGTATTTCTTGAATGTTTAATAATTGAAATGTTTAAGGGTGATATTTTTGCCTCAGGGAACAGCTTTGGCCACAACTTTTAAATGTTGCTACTTTGTAGTCTCAATATTTTATTGTCAAAATAATCTGTAACTCTAGTTTCTATTTCCTTTTGGTCTAAGAATTACTTATTATAATGTTTATTCCCCAGTTGTATGCTTTCATAAAATGAGAATATTGCAAAAATGAAACATAAAACATAATAAAACCATCATGCATATTCTTATCATTCAGAATGAAAAATCGTGACAAGTATTTTTGATAATTGCTCATGTAATAAATGTATACATTCTTCATAAGAGTCAGAAAAAACTAAACCCTACAGGCAATGCTAACTTTCCCTTTGATGCATACATGGAGTCCGACTGCTAGCTTCTAACCCTCAGAGCTCAGTAGCATGCGTTAGGTATATGCCAATTTAGTTCATCTGTGTATTTTAACATTTCTTCACAGCAGTCCAGCATATTCTGCATTTTATTCATTCCCTACTGAGGGGCTGTTTCTGTTGTTTTCCACTGTTTTTCCTGCTGTAAACACTGCTGTAGTGTTCCTCTAATGTGTCTCTTCTCTCAAACACATAGAAGTATTCCCTAAGCTGTGCACTTGGAAGTGAAATTGTGAAACTGATGAATGTGAACATTTCTAATTTTAATAACTATTACCCAACTGCTGTTCAAAATCCCTATGGCAGTTCAGGCTCAGAGGCTGGAGCTTTAAATATAATCTTTTATTAATAATATCTAGTTTTCAAGTGGTTAGAATATATGGCTTATGTGATAGAGTCATGTGGAAATAATGTACATATTAATAGTTATATTACATTCTCCTTGAATTTCTAACATTTTACTTTAAGTTTTTGATATTATATTTCTGATGCATTAAAATTCGTAGCTTTTCTATTTTGAGTTTGGATTATTCCTTTATCAATATTAAATAACCTCAGTTCCATCTGATTTTTTTGTATGTCCTAAAATTGTATTACCCTATACCATTGCTTTTCTTTGTAATTGCTTTAATTTTCACCTATTGTTTTATTTCTACCACCCTCAGTATTAGTTTATTATATGCTCTATTTTTTTTTTTTTTTTTTTGAGGCAGAGTCTTGCTCTGTTGCCCAGGCTGGAGCGCAGTGGTGCACTCTTGCCTCACTGCAACCTCCGCCTCCCGGGTTCAAGTGATTCTGCCTCGACTCCCAAGTAGCTGGGATTACAGGTTTGTGCCACCACACTTGGCTAATTTTTATATTTTTAGTAGACACAGGGTTTCACCATAATGGCCAGGCTCGTCTTGAACTCCTGGCCTCAAGTGATCTGCTCACCTCCCACCTCCCAAAGTGCTGGGATTACAGGCGTGAGCCACTGTGCCCGGCCACATTAACTTTAGCTGTGCTCTGCAGTTACTTTCCTCCGTGGTCTTCAAAGCATGCAGCTGGGCTAACCAAGGATGTTTGCCTGCTTCTGTTGTATTTCTTGTGGAGCTACTCATTTCTATAGCTATATGCTCTAGAAACGCATCACTTGGCAAAAAACAAAACAAAACAAAAAACCTGAGGTCAATTTGATAGTTCTTCCTTTTTAAACAACTTGTTTATGGCCTGAATGCTTAAGGCAATTTTCTCATAATAAAATTTCAATATTAGATGTTTATTTTCTTTACTTTTTCTTTGTGTATTTCATCTGTACTTCCAAGCCTTTTTCTTTAGTTGTGTTTTTATTCTCTTCCCTGCACAAGGGTAATACATGTGTTATTCTTTATTGCTTTACCTTTTTCTTCTGCATTCTGGAAGAGCTTTTCAAATTTGTTCCACATCACTGATTTGTTTTCTGTGATATCGATTCAGTTACTCTTCCCCATGCTGATGCCCTTGGGTTTGTTGTGCTTTTGAATTATTTTAATTTTGCATTTCTTGTCCATGAATTTTTCCCTTGGTTTTTTGGAGAACTTTCTTGCATGCTATTAAGGTCATTAAACAGTGAGCATTATTCTATGTGTTATGTTAGGTACATTTTCAGGAGTATGTCTTTCCTCTGACGGTTTAGGGGATGGCCTCCATTTCTGTGTCTCATAGGATTCACGTGTTTTATTTGTGAGTGCATGCACGTACACTCATCCCAAGAGAGTTTTATTCACACCCAGGATTTGCCAGAAGTCAGTGTAGAGTAAGCTCTGGCTGAGACAGACTGTTGCCCTCCACGCCAGCAGTGAGAGTTGGTGGAGCTGGCTGTGCTTCCACAATGGCCAGGTGTTCATGTGGGGTGCTCTGGAGACAGGGTCTTCTCAGTCCCTCAGTGGGTCCTCTCATGACTGAACCAACAGGGCACGCTCCATTCCCATCGGGATTTCTCGCCCCTGCCCCTGCTCCTCCGCCAGCATCTCCCTCCTTGGAACTGTGCAGGGTTCCCTGCTTCACAACACCTCCATGCTCCTTCCTAACTTAGGGTTCTGTTATGGGGTCTTCGTGTTTCTTATTTTTTATGCAGACATAATAAGAATATGAAAAATAGCGATTGTGGTGCTGTGTTGGTGTGGAAGGCAGCTGTGCAGTGTTTGTCGCTCCAGGGGGCCAGGAGCTCATTGACGGGCCAGGATTGGCTGCCACGTTTCCTGTCTTCTGAGCAGGTTGCAGGGAGTGGAGAGAGAACCAGGTCTTCTGATCCATGTTGGTCTGGCAGTTAGCTTTGTTTGGTACAGGAAAGAAAGCGTGGGTAAGATCTCATTTTGGTTTCTCAGATCAGCACTCTATGGACAGAATTTCTTTTCCTAGGTATATGTGATAAGTGTTTCTGTGCCATCTTTTGCTCTGCCTTGGAAGGCCGTTTCAGAGACTGCTAGCTAGAATTCATTACTAGACACGGATCCTAGTAGATTTTCTGAAAATCCCATTTTCTATTGTAAATGTCTTTCATTGGACATAAACATTGTTAAGTGTCAAACAGTTATCAAATGACATTGGTTCCATGAAATGTTTACTTGAAAATCAACGTAATTTGTTGTATAATGAATGCTTTGATGTCAGGAGATCACTAATTTCTCAATAAATGTGAGTGGGCTTACTGTCAAAAAAGGATAAAGAAAGAAGGAGGGAAAAAAGGAAGGAAGGAAGGTGGAGAGGGAGGAAAAGGGGAAAGGAGGGAAGAGGGAGGGGATGAAGAGAAGGAGGAAGAAAGAGAGAAAGGAAGGACAGAAGGAAGAAAGAAAGAAAGGAAGGAAGGAAAGGAGGGAGGGAGAGGAAAAGGGAAGGAGAGAAGGAGAGAGGAGGAGGAGGGAGGGAGGAAAGAAGGAAAGTCTGAGTTTCTGATTCCAATATCTGTATGATAATTAGAAACATGCATGGAATACATAGAAGAGAGCATTTTCTACCTGTAGATCAATGTCAGCAAAAGTCCTGATTAAAAAAGAAAATGTGGCATTAAAATAAGCCAAGTACATTTTGTTTTATGTGCATTTATGCTAATATTTTATATTTAAGAGCCATAGCAAGAATGCAAATTCTATCGGGACAGTTTTATTGATATTTTTAGTTACAAATTTAGAAGCATAGGACATACTATGCTTTTTATAAACCTCACAGCTTATAAAGTCACTGGAAAGTTGGCAAAAATCCACAGCATTTCTGTAGTTCAGTAATAATTCCTATGCTGTTCTTTGGTGTATTCCCTTCTTCTGCCAAATGCCTTTGCAAAACAATTCATTTGTCACATTAACTTTTTTCTTTCTCTTTCTTTTTTTTTTTTTTTTTTTGAGATGGAGTCTTGCTCTGTCGCACGGGCTGGAGTGCAATAGCATGATCCTGGCTCACAGCAGCTTCTGCCTCCCAGGTTCAAGTGATTCTCCTGCCTCAGCCTCCCAAGTAGCTGGGATTACAGGCATACTCCACCATGCCCAGTTAATTTTTATATTTTTAGTAGACATGGGGTTTTTGCTCTGTTGGCCAGGCTGGTCTCAAACTCCTGACCTCAGGTGATCCGCCCACCTCGGCCTCCCAAAGTGCTGGGATTACAGGCGTGAGCCACTGTGCCCGGCCACATTAACTTTAGCTGTGCTCTGCAGTTACTTCCTCCGTGGTCTTCAAAGCATGCAGCTGGGCTAGCCAAGGATGTTTGCCTGCTTCTGTTTTATTTCTGATGTAGCTACTCATTTCTATAGCTTTCAATATCCAACTTACCAAGCGATACAACAGAGGATGCATCAGAGCTCTTACCCAACAAAGGCAAGCACATTGACATGGGGAAGAGGAAGGAGTGGAATCACTTATAATTTTCCCTTCTGGAATATTGTTTTCCAAGGTAACTCTTGACTTTGTGCTAATGAGTTAAATTATCTGTCATTGTGATTTGTGATTCAGGACACACATTTGATTTTTATGAAAGTGGCTCAATTTGGCCCTAAGCCTTCCATGCCTCTAATTGTTGTAAATGTGAAATACTATGAAGGGTGATGTCTATGTACTATGCAGGAAATTCTATGAACTTTCACAAGTAACATGCTAAAATCACAGTAATTTTCACCTGCCAAAGATATCTTTAAAATTAAAAAGTGTAAAAGGAGGCAGGGTGCGGTGGCTCATGCCTGTAATCCCAGTACTTTGGGAGGCCAAGGTGGGTGGATCACCAGGTCAGGACTTTGAGACCAGCCTGACCAACATGGTGAAACCCCGTCTCTACTAAAAATACAGAAATAAGCCAGGCATGGAGGTGTGCAACTGTAATCCCAGCTACTCAGGAGGCTGACGCAAGAGAATCGCTTGAGCCTGGGAGGCAGAGGTTGCAGTGAGCCGAGATCACGCCATTGCACTCCAGCCTGGGTGACAGAGCAAGACTCCATCTCAAAAAAAAAAAAAAAAAAAAAAAAAAAAAGTGTAAAGGAATGTGAGTTGATGGCTTTTTGTGTCAACCTGAGGATCTATGAGTAAGTCATAGTCCCAAGAGTGTTGGAAGACATCAGTCTAAATACCATCCTAATTAACACTGTTAGACAAAGATTAATTTTAGTTTACCGTGGATCCATAAGGTGCTGGAAGCATGATTGCTTATTATAAAGGGAGGAACATTCCACTGCACTTACACAAATCCTAAATCTGGAGCTTATAAGTCCTGATAAAGAAGCTAACAAGATTTTAATAACATGTTGATGAATGGCCAATGGGAAAGCATTTTCAATTATACCAGGACACACTCTTGTCCCTTGTACTATAATAAATAAGAGAGTCACAGGCAGTCACTCGTGTTGCTACACTGGAGTTGTTTACTGTCTGAGGTCATAAAAGCTTATTCTGGATCACAGGTTAATGACCAGTGTTTTTTCTAGAAGGAATGTGTTGTGTGTGTGTGTGCATGTGTTCTAATTATGTCAGTTGCTAATTCAATTTCTCTCTTCATTAGGTCAGTCTGTTTTTAGCAATGTTATTGTCTTGGTCCATTTTCTGCTGCTATAACAGAATACCAAAGACTGGATGATTTGTAAATAAAATAGATGTATTTGGCTCATGGTGGTAGACGCTGGGAAGTCCAAGAGCGTGGTGCCAGCATCTGGTGAGGGTCATTCCATGGTGGAAGGGTAGAAGGTGGAAGTGAGTACCCAAGACAGAGGAAAAGGAGGCTGAACTCCAGAGATGACGAAACCACATGTGTGAGGGCAGAGCCCTCATGACCTAATCAGCTCTTAAAGGTCCCACCACCCAATACTCTTACATTGACAATTAAACTTCAACATGAATTTTGGAGGAGATAGTCAAACCATAGCAGGTATCCACAAAGCGAGTAGGGAGGGGATTCTGCCTTTCCCATGATGGCTCTATGTGGGCACTTCCTTGCGTTTCTTAGGTCAAGCAAAGGACTCTAGCATTAGTAATAAAAGATATGCAATGACAAAAACTAAGAATAAAACCCAAATAAATGTGAGGCACTGAGAACCTAGAGAGAGAGGTGAAAGAAGGATGTGGTGAGAGAAAAGCTATAAGGAATTACTAAATTCAGAAAAACACAGCTGCATCATGGAAGGTCACAAAAAGTAAGTCGTACATAGCTTAATTTTATGTTCTGTTTAAAGCTAAATGTGAACAGGACTTCTGCTCAGAGACGGCCCTGCCATCAACTCAATCCCAAAGCATGGCCAGAAAAAACGTAACAATGGGTAATTGTCAGTACTGTAATTTACCACTAAATCTTTTCTCATTCTTTAACATTTTTCAGGAACAATAAAACTTTTAGAATGTTGTAGTGTATAATGACATAGCATTCATCTTAATCTCCCTTCTTTCTGATTTTTTTGTCTTGCAAAAGGTAGCTCGTAGCACTGGGAGATTTTCTGCACTTGTGATACATGTGAACTTGGATTCATTCTAAAGTACCATAGCTTTACCTGCATTATTTCATTATTTAAACCTCCTAGCGATATACATGTACCATTACTGTCTCTATTAAATGTGCTACCTCTTGAAAAAATTCTAGGTCCACACAGTTTCCCTGGTGAATGCCTTTTAACCTTCAAGAATAATTCCAGTGCTACTTAAGCCATTACAGATCTTTAACAAGAGTTCTTTTTAAAAAGTTAAACAAAAACTACAGTACCAAAACCTATGGAAGATACCACCATCCTGGTGTACATGTGTGTTCACACACACACACACACACACACACACACAATAAATGAAGGCTAGCCTAATTCATAAATATCAGCAAAAAATGAACTTAATCACTGGTAGAATTGGGGAGAATTTGAAATATAATTCTCTATGACCAAGTGTGAATGTGCCAGGGAAACAAAGAAAGCTTACAATTAAAAGTTCTTTTTTTTTTTTTTTGTTTTTTTTTTTTTTTTTGAGACAGAATCTGACTCTGTCGCCAGGCTGGAGTGCAGTGGCTCGATCTCAGCTCACTGCAACTCCGCTCCCGGTTTCAAGCAATTCTCCTGCCTCAGCCTCCCAAGTAGGTGGGACTACAGGCGCATGCCACCACGCCCAGCTAATTTTTTGTATTTTTAGTAGAGACGGGCTTTCACCATTTTGGCGAGGATGGTCTCGATCACAATTAAAAGTTTTATTGTTCCTAAAAAATTTATGTAGTTAAAAATATGCATTTATTTGTAACATATATCTAATGATACATTTATATGTGATATATATTTATATTTATAATTTACATATACAGGAGAGTTAAGAAAGAGTTTATTGATATGGAAACACCCTGCAATGCTATAGTATCTTGTTACCTGACAAGGACCCTGGAAGACAGAGCGAATGTTGCAAGTTTGACTCTTGAATATATTTTTTTTGAAGAAATACATTTTTGTGCTATTTCTATTGTATGACTATATAATGCAGTGTTTATCTTTCAATATTAAGAAAGTAAGCAACCCAATAAAAAATACCAGCAGGTTTTCAGTGACACTTTACAAAAGAATACATACAAATGGCCAGTAAGTACATAAAAAATGTTCAACATTGTTAGTCATCAGGGAAATGCAAACTAGACACACAATGAGCTATCAATACGGACCAGTCAGAATGCCTAAAACTCTAGTTTCCTGCGCTTCTTTGCAATTTATGCCTCTCTTTATCTAAGATAACCAATGTCTTATTTATTTCATTAGAAATTGGCTTGAACTCTTCTAGAATTTTGTATATATTCACAGCATTTAATCTTTTGTGCCTGTTTCGTTGTTTTTTTCTCAGCAAAATTATTTGGAAGTTCATCCACATCGTTGCACCTATCTCTAGTCCATTCCTTTTTATTGGTAAGTAGTATTCCATTTATGGCCATACAGTCATGCACTGATGATGTTTCAGTCAATAACGGGCTGCAAATATAACGGAGGACCTATAAGATGATAATGGAGCTGAAAAATTCCTATCCCCTGGTGACATCATAATGTCCTAATGCCATCGTTGCTCATGTGTTTGTGGTGATGCTGGTGTAAACAGACCTACTGTGTTGCCAGTTCCGGAACAGGATAGCACATACAGTTATATTCAGTACGTAACACTTGATAATGATAATAAACTGTTACTGGCTTATGTATTTACTATACCATATTTTTTGTCATATTTAGACTGTATGTCTGCTCATTTTTTAAAAACAGTTAAATGTATAACAGCCTCCCGCAAGTCCTTCAAGAAAGAGGCATTGTTCTCAGAGATGACAGCTTCATGCCATGATTGCCCCTGATAACCTCCCAGTGGGACAGCTGTGGAGGTGGAAGACAGGGCTATTGATGATCCTGACCTGTGTACGCCTAGACTAATGTGTGTGTGGGTGTCTTAGTTTTTAACACAAACATTCAAAACATTTTTTAAACAAAATTTCAAAATAGAAAAATAGCTTATAGAATAAGCATATAAAGAAAGAAAATATTTTGTACAGATGTACAGTGTGTTTTAAGCTAAGTGTTATTAGAAAGGAGTTAAAAAATTTTTAAAAACATGACAGGGCACGGTGGCTTATGCCTGTAATCCCAGCAATTTGGGAGGCTGAGGTAGCTGGATCACTTGAGCTCAGGAGATCGAGACCAGCCTAGGGAACATGGTGAAACCCCCATCTTCACCAAATATATAAAAAAATTAGCAGAGTGTGGTGGTGCACCCCTGTAGTCCCAGCTACTTAGGAGGCTGAGGCAGGAGGATCACTTGAGTTCGGAGACAACATTGCACCACGGCACTCCAGCCTGGGAGAAAGGGTGAGACTCTGTCTCAAAAACTTTAAAAATAAAATAAATAAATTTATAAAGTTAAAAAAAACTTACAGTGAGCTAAGGTTAATTTATTATCAAAAAATTAAAAATGTTTTTCAGTAGCTTTAGTGCAGCCTAAGTGTACAGTCTTTATAAGCCAGGCAGTCCTAGGCCTTCACGTTCACTCACCGCTCACGCTCCGATTCCCCCCAGAGCAATTTACAGTGTTGCAAGCTCCACTGATGGCAAAAGGCTTATAAAGATGTACCATTTTTATGTTTTATGTCACGTTTTTATTATACCTTTCCTACGCTTAGATACACAAGTACCATTGTGTTACCACTGCCTACAGCACTCAGGGCAGCCACACGCTGGACAGGCCTGTCGCCTGGGAGCCATGGACTCTACCCTATAGCCTGGGTGTGTAGCAGGCTGTACCACCTAGGTTTGCGTGAGCGCGCTCTACGGCATCTGCACAGCAGCAAAGTCGCCTGACCACCCATTTCCCAGGGCGTAGCCTCTGGGTAAGTGACGCTGGCTGTGCTACAATTCACTTGTCCTGCTGAGGGGCATTTGGGTTGCTTTCAGTTTGGATCTAATACAAATAAATTTGCTGTGAACATATGTGTACAATTCTTTGTGTGAGCATACGTTTTTACTTCTTTTGGGTAAATACCTAGGCACAGAATGGCTGGGTTACACGAGAGGTGTATTTTAAAATGTTAAAGAAACTTCGTTTTTCAAAGTGTTGGGTGGGACTGAAGTAAACTAAAATGTTTCTTCCCAACAACAAACATTCAGCCTCTCTTGAACTCACCCATTTAGGTTTTTATCCCCACGTTCCATGGAAAATCTTTTCCTAGGACATCACACACCTCCAAAGTTTGGTTCCCTGCTTTATCTTACTGACCCATTGATCATCTCTGATGCAATGGATCACTCTCTCCTTCTTGAAATGCCTCAGACTCACCTGAGTTTTTTCCTTACCTTCCTTTTCATTGCTTTCTAGTCCGTCTTGCAGGATCACCTCCTCTTCCTGACGTCCACACCTAAGAGCACCCTGGGACCCAATGCTCAGACCTCTCCCCTTCTCTGTCTATGTATGTTGTAGGTTTCCCATCCATGCCTGTGGCTTCAGATGCCACAGCTTCTATAATCCGCCTATCCACCCCTCCACCTAGTCACCTATCTATCCTCCCTCACTCCCTTTATTACGCTTTATTTTCTTTATCTCTTTTCCTTTTTTGTTTTTTTAAGACAGCCTGTCACCCAGGCTGGAGTGGCGCAATCACAGCTCACGGTGGCCACAGGCTCGAGTCGATTCTGCCACCTCAGCCCCACAAGTAGCTGGGACTACAGGTGCATGCCACCATGCCTGGCTAATTTTTTTTTATTTTTTAAATTTTTGTTTAGAGATGGGACCTTGCTGTGTTGCTCAGACTGGTCTCAAACTCCTGGGCTCAAGCAGTCCTCCCACTTGAGCATCCCAAAGTACTGGGATTACAGGCATGAGTCTTTCTATCCTATCTTTGACCACTTGATCTGAGTTGCAGTACTATATGTCCAAATACCTGTTCAACTGACATTCTACATGTATGTCTTAAAATAGGCATGCATGTATTTTGGGGAGAATTCTTGATTTCTCTTTTCCCCCAATCCTAACCTCAAAACCTGTTTCAATCTAGATCTTCCTCGTTTTAATAAATACCAGTTCCATTTGCCAAGTTGCTTATATTAAAACTGCAAGTCGGTATTAGCTTCTCTTTTTTCCCACACACACCCCATCTCAGTAATCAGCAAGGCTTTAATTCTAAAATACTGTCTGAATTTGAGCACTTCCCACAGTTCCCACTACTGCTCTCCTGATTCCCAGCACTGTGGACATCCACACGGCTCTCCTGGGGGCCCCTTGTTCACACTCTTGGTCTCTGAAGTCTATATTCCACACCACAGCCAGAGCTCTACAACTGAGATGGACCACTGCCCTGCGGGACTTCTCCCTGGCTTTTCACTGTACTTGGAATCTCATGAAAATTCCAACCATCACCCAAGCTACATCCTGTTGCCTTGTCCCGGCCTCATCTCACAGTGCCCCAGGCTCACCTCGTTCCACCCCGCACCTTCCTCTTTCCCTCACGTCAGCCAAGCTCGCCCAGATACAGAGACTTTGCACCTGCTCTTCTCCCTGGAATGCTTTTTATTCTCATGAAGCACGTTCTCTGTTGTTTCTTTTTCAGATATCTCATCTACTGAATGAAAACTCCCCCTCAACATCGTATCTAAACATCCCACTCAGTCTCCCTGGCCTGCTACCTCCCTCCGCTGTCTAAGGCACTTACTGCTTCATAATATGACATCAAGTCTCATTGACATTTTATCATCTGTCTCATGCTAGGAAGTAGACCTTGTGTGGCAGAACTTTGTCTGGGGTTTCAGCCCTGTAGTCCAGGTAATGATATAGTTACGTATCACCGGAGAATTTCTGTGCTGGATGCCACAGGTCCTTATTTTATTCAGGAAAAGTCCTGCGTGCATCTGGGTGGCTCTTTGGAGCCACCGTCCTGCAGACTTTGATGCAGCAATCCAGGCAGAGGGATACTTCAGCGTCTTCTGCACTACCTCGAACCCACCGGCACGGCAGTAGAAGACACCAAATGGAGAATTCTGCTCCTATCCTTACAATGGACGCAGTTTATGGCTACTCACACTTCCTTCCCAAAACTTGTCACATGGCCACATCTAACATCAGGGGTGCATGGGTGTGATGGTTAATACTGAGTGTCAACTTGACGGGATTGAAGGATGCTGAGTACTGATTCTCGGTATGTCTGTGAGGGTGTTGCCAAAGGAGGTTACCATTTGAGCCAGTGGGCTGGAAAAGGCAGACCCACCCTTAATGTGGGGGGGGCACCATCTGATCAGCTGCCAGTGAATATAAAGCTAGGCCGAAAAATGTGAAAAGGTTAGACTGGCCTAGCCTCCCAGCCTACGTCTTTCTGGATTTACATCTTTCTGCGTGTAGGCTGGTAGGCTGGGTGCTTCCTTCCCTCAAACATCAGACTCCAAGGTCTTCAGTTCTGGGACTCAGACTGGCTCTCCTTGCTCCTTAGCTTGCAGATGGCCTATCGTGGGACCTCGTGATCTGTGAGTTAATACTTAATAAACTCCTCTTTATATTTATATAGTATAATATAATATATATGATATAATATACTATATAGAATATGTATATTCTATATAGTAAATATAATATATGATATAATATAGTATACAATATATTATGTGTATATTATATATTATATTATATTATATTAATTATACTATATAGAATATACGTATTCTATATAGTACAAAATATATAGGATATTTATATATCCTATTAGTTCTGTCCGTCTAGAGAACCCTAATACAATGGGCAACCCGAATGAGGGTGCAGCATTAGGCACTGTGACCCCATCTGTCTTCTTTATCATCCAACCCCCAGCACCCAGAACCTGGAGAGTAGCACTTGGCTTAGAGTCGGTCTTCAATAGGTATTTGTTGAATGCGTAAACCAAAAATAAAATTCTAAGGTCCCCCGGCCATCTAAATGAACTTCCGCGTCAGCCAGGGCTCTTAAACTTTAACCTAAAAGGCCGGTTCAGGACATGAAGGGAAGTGGGGTCTGACATGCCTCATTATGCCTCTCTGGCATTAACATCAACACAGACTTGAAGAAACATTTCACGTCATGTTCTCTCTGAAGCCTGCTCGCTTAGAGCTTCATCTGCATAATAAAACTTTCGTCTCCACAACCTCTTATTGCAACCAAACATTCCTTTCTTCTATTGATCCAAGGTCTTTAGACAAACTCAACCAATTGTCCACCAGAAAATGTTTAAATCTACCTATAGCCTAGAAGTAACTCCCACTGCCACCATCCCCGCCCCCCCCCCCCCCCATGGCTTTGAATTGTCCCGTCTTCTGGTCAAACCAATATATTTCTTAAATGTACTTGTACCTATGCAACAATCCTGCATGATCTGCACATGTACCCCAGAACCTAAAGTACAATTTTAAAAAAGTGTACTTGATGGATATCTCATGCCTCCCTAAGATGTATAAAACCAAGCTGCGCCCCAGCTAGCTTGGGTACATGTGGTCAGGCCTTCCTGAGGCTGCGTCACGGACTCGCGTGCTGAACCTTGGCAAAATAAACTTTCTAAATTAACTGAGACCTGTCTTAGATTTTCTAGGTCTACACATGAGATTAAAATGTCCAGATCTTGTTTTTTCTGGCCGTGGAGGCATGGTTCCAAGAAAACCAAAAAACTTCTAACAGTGCTTTGGGTCTGCTTTAGCCCCTGGTTTTGGCACACTTCGCTGGACAAGGAATTCTGTAGGCCTCGTCCTCTCTCATCAGGAATGATGTATTGGAAATTCATTGACACAGCTGTGTGAATTAGTTTACCGAGTCATCCTGCCAAAGGGAAATGATACTCCTCACAATGGCTCCAGCCTGGGAAGAATGGTTTTGTGAGGGATATTTTTCTGGTGCTTTCAAACTACATGACAGAAGCAACTACTACTTTTTTTAAAAAAAAAAAACCTTTTAGTTTACGTTCCAGGATCTATGTGCAGGTTTGTTATATAGGAAAATTGCATGTCGTGGGGGTTTGCTGTACGGATTACTTCATAACCCCAGGTACTAAGCCTGGTACTCAATAGGTCGTTTATCAATCGTCTTCCTCCTCCCACCTTCCACCCTGAAGTTGGCTCTGGTGTCTGTTGTTCCCTTCTTTGTGTTCGTGAGTTCTCATCATTTAGCTCCCACTTATAAGTGAGAACATGCAGTATTAGTTTTTCTGTCCCTGTGTTAGTTCACTTAAGATAATGGCCTCCAGATCCATCCATGTATCTGCAAAGGACATGATCTCATTCTTTTTGATGACTGTGTAGTATTCCATGGTGTATACGTACCATATTTTATTTATCCAGTCCACTGTGGATGGGCATTTAGGTTGATTCCATGTCTTTGCTATTGTGAATAGTGTGGTAATGGACGTTCACATGCATGTGTCCTTATGCTGGAACAATTTATATTCCTTTGGGTATATATGCAATCATGAGATTGTTGAGTCAAATGGTAATTCTAAGTTCTTTTGGAAATCACCAAACTGCTTTCCACACTGGCTGACATAATTTACTTTCACCCAGTAGTGTGTAAGCGGGCTTTTACTTTGCAACCTTGCCAGCATCTTTTAGACTTTTGAATCATGGCCATTCTGAATAATGTGAGATAGTATCTCATTGCGATTTTAATTTGCATTTCTCTAATGATTAGTGATGTGCATATTTTCATGTGGTTGTTGACCACATGTATGTCTTCTTTTGAAAAGTATCTGTTCGTGACCTTTGTTCTCTTTGTAATGTGGTTGGTTGTTTTTTGCTTGTAAATTTAAGTTTTTTATAGATTCTGACTATTAGACCTTTGTTCATTGCATAGTTTGCAAGTAATGTTTCCTATTCTGTAGGTTGTCTATTTACTCTGTTGATAGTTTCTTTTGCTATGCAGAAGCTATTTAGTTAGGTGCCGTTTATCAATTTTTGTTTTTGTTGCAATTGCTCTTGGTGTCTTTGTCATGAAATATTTGCCTGCTCTTATGTCCGGAATGATATTGCCTAGGTGGTCTTCCAGGGTTTTTATGGTCTTGGGTTTTACATTTAAGTCTTTAATCCATCTGAGTTGATTTTTGTATATGATGTAAGGAAGGGGTCCAGCTTCAGTCTTCTGCATATGGCTAGCAGTTAGCTCAGCTTCATTTGTTGAATACGTAGTCTTTTTCTTATTGCTTGTTTTTGCTGACTTTGTCAAAGATCAGATGATTACAGGCGTGTGGCCTTGTTTCTGGGCTCTCTGTTCTGTTCCATTGGCCTATGTGTCTGTTTTTGTGCCAGTACCATGCGGTTTTGGGTCGGTTACTATAGTCTCACAGTATAGTCTGAAGTCAGGTAATGTGATGCCTCCAGCTTTGTTCTTTTTGCTTAGGATTGTCCTGGCTATTCAGGCCCTTTTTTTGGTTTCATATAGATTTTAAAATAGTTTTTTCTGATTCTGTGAAGAATGTTATTGGTAGTTTGATAGGAATACCATTGAATCTATAAATTGCCTTGGACATTATGGCCATTTTAACAATATTGATTCTTCCTATCCATGAGCATAGAATGTTTTTCCATTTGTTTGTGTCATCTCTGATTTCATCCCCCAGTGCTTTTAATTCTCATTTTAGCTCTCTTTCACATCCCTGGTTAGCTGTGTTCTTAGGTACTTTTTCTTTCTGAGGCTATTGTGAATGGGATTAAATTTTTGATTTAGCTCTTAGCTTGGCAGTTGTTGGTGTATAGGACTGCTGTTAATTTTTGTACATTGGTTTTGTATCCTGAAACTTTGCTGAATTGTTTTTCAGATCAAGGAGCTTTTAGGCAGAGACTGTGAGCAACCACCTCCTTTTAAAAGGATTGTTTTCTTAATATATTTCATCCTCTTAGTTTTAATCGTGAATTATGCTACCTATTGTTAGTATGTAACTAAGCCCAGCACAAAAAACTCAAGTTGAGGGCAACGCAATCTTTTTTGGTGTGTTTCTTAATTTTTGTTGGTATCAACAGGTTTGTTTTGTGAACAGAAAGGTGTACTCAAAGCATCTAAGAGGTCTTGGAGATTATCTGTTGTAACTCAGATGAGCAAAGTAGAAGCTGAGATTGAATGTTCTATATTAAATTAATTTGGAGGAAGTTACTCAATGTTACACGGCTAGTTAAAGGAGTAGTGAACACGAGAACTTCAAGTTCTTGCTTCTAAGCCAAGAATGAAATTGTACAAACAACAAAAAAATAAATTTTTATGTTTACTAGTCAGTTCTTTAAAAATCGTTGAAAATAGGAACGGAAATCTATCTCAATTCAAATGCTTCTATGAAAAGCTTATCTTCTCATCAGAAAGAATATATTATTTAATCCCCACTGTGCACTTAGATTGTTATAATGAAGTCTGAATTTATTTAAAAGAATGAAAACCTTGAGGTTTTTGTGAAATAATGTATTTCTGAGGAAATGATACAAGAAATCCTTTATCTTTGAGAGGAACTAAGTGGGAAATGAATTAAACTTTTTTCAGCAATTTTGTGTACTCTATACATGTCAAAACCTCAGAACTGACGTCATTTTTACCGTCCAGGATAATTAAATTATTTCCAGCTCTTGTTAAGCAGAAATGATAGAACGTGTGTGTGTGTTTATATATACATATGTGTGTGTGTTGTGGGAATAATTAAGGAAGGAACTAAAAAAGTGAGAAGGAAAATCTGGCTTCTCTTTAAAAAGCCATTAGAATCTTGATAGCATTATCTGCTTAAGCAGCACATTCCAGACAAAAGCAAGAGAATATATAAACATAAAGGTTAGGAGCACAAACTCTGGAATCAGGCGCTAAGTGTAAATCCTACTGCCTCTCGCTAGTTGTGTGGTTATGACAAGCCGGTGTGTGCCTCAGTTTCCTCATCTGTAAAATACCAGCTTATAGGGTTGTTGGGAGGATTAGATTAGATGCATGAGCTACTTTGACAGACTGCATGCTGGTCTGTGCCACTCATACCTTCCACGGTTGTCATCAGCAGTGGAGCTGCTCTCATATCAGGAATAAGAAGAAATCAATGGCTGGGCGCGGTGGCTCGCGCCTATAATCCCAGCTCTTTGGGAGTCTAAGGCGGGCAGATCACGAGGTCAGGAGTTCAAGACCAGCCTGACAAACATAGTGAAATCCTGTCTGTACTAAAAATACAAAAAATTAGCTGGGTGTGGTAGCAGGCACCTGTGAGGCAGGAAAATCACTGGAACCTGGGAGGCAGAGGTTGCAGTGAGCCGAGGTCGGGCCATTGCACTCCAGTTCTGGCTACAGTGTAAGACTCTGACTCAGAAAAAAAAAAAAAAGAAAAGAAAGAAAGAAAAAGAAAAATAAATCGATTCACTGTCTTCAGCATTCACTGTCTTCAGCGTTCACCGTCCTTAGCATTCATGGTTTTAGGCGTTCCCTGCCTCCACATCTTCCACCTTGATGAATGTTAGGACTCTCAGGGTCACCAACAGAGGCCCCACACTGTAAATTTGCTATGTAAACACTCATTGAGTGAAGTGTTACTCTGCATAGAAGTAAAACAAGCTAAAACAATTCACAGCTCCGAGTTTCCCCTTGGGGGGAAGCCCTTTGCATTCTGGCCCTTGTGGAAGTTTCTAGTCCTTGCCTAATCATGACTGAGGTACCATCTCCTTTTGCAGAGAATGACTCTGAATCTTCTGAGCCTGGGGCCAGAGCCTCACGTATGTTCTATTTCTGCTGCCTGGAAACCCCCACCTCTTCATCCTCCTTGCCCTGCAAAGCCTCTCCCTTTCCATTCAGACTTCTGCACAACCGTAAAGGATGTCTCTCAGGGCCTCAGCACACAGCACAAAGTACGCTTGTTTTCTAATTATTTTTATCTTCCTTAGTAAACTGTGAGCTGCTGGAGAGCAGCAATCCTGTCTTCTTCATCATGTCTCTCCAGGGTCAGACCTGACACACAATACATTCTCAACAAGCCTTGTTAAAAGAACTATAAATTGTTGAGACAGCCCAGAAAGCAAACCTCATTCCAAAACATCCATTCGTCGGATTGCCTTGAAGTGGTCTCAGCCAAATCCACCTTTTGCGTTAAGCATATGTTTCTCCCAAGTACAGCAGAGAGTGTAGCTTTGGAGTCAGGCTGGCCAAGTCATCTCTGACCATCCCAGTGACCTTGACCAAAACCTGCAGTCAAATGGAAGTGTATAGATAACACCTCGCCAAGGTCCTGGGGGTAAATGCTTCCTGCCTCGGTTCCCAGGCTCATCTGCACGCACCATCTGAGGACCTTTGGAAAGTCTAGGGAGGTGTCTCAGACCACCTCCATGATTATGATTCCATTGGTCTAGCCTACAGTTTGACCTTTAGAGCTTTTGAAAGACACCAAGTGATTCCGGACTGTATATGTTTAGGAACCACTGGCTCAATAGATAGCTGTTGTTGTTGCCATTCTTACATTACATTTAACATAATGTATAATAATATCTATTATACAAGGTATTTAATATAAACGGTATTTAACCGTGTCCCGTGAGCTAGGAAGAGTTTGATGCAGATTGTACTTGGGAAGATACACTTATTGAGGCAATTATATTACTGTTATGAGACTGGATTCTTTCATGAGATTATTTTTATTCTCGCTGCAGGGTAAAGGACTGAAGCTGTGTGGAGCCTACTGAGAGGAGGATGGGGAAGACAGCCCACAGCCCTGGGAGGCCGTGGAGACTGTGTCTCCTCTGGGCAGTGCTGGGCCTCAGGGCCTGGGGGCCCGTGGAGGGAGGCTTTGAGAGCTGGGAGGAGGCACGGATCCACAAAGTGTCACTTCAAGCCTGCTTACCCCTCAGTCTTTGAAATAAAAGGGCAACAGTGTTAATGTTGAATCTGCAGTCAGCCAACAGTTAAAGCTGCAGTTTATATCCAACAAGTGAGCACGTGAACCTTAAAGTGAGTCATGGCTGAGCCCTGACCCAGCTGTAACTTATATATCTTGATTGTAGTAACTTCCCTTTATTTTCCATTGCCCCTTCAATATGGATTTTATATGTCCTTTTATGAGCAGCAGATAACCCACATTTTTTGCCGTCATGCTGATTTTTCACATTGATCATCTTCATTAAAAAATAACCTACACTAAATATTAATTTTTTTAAAAGATGACGTTCTAATATTTATCGTTGTATGAAGAGACTTTTGTTGTTTCCACAATTATGTTTTCCAGACACAAAACATCATCGTGTGTAGAATCAATAGAATTACTTAACTACAGTTTTCCTATCATCGATAGTTGACATATTTTTTTGTAAATTTGTCAACCTAAATTATGTATATATGCAGGGAAGCTGTCAGTATGTTGAAATTCTAACAATAATAACTGTAAAATTGTAAGAGAACTGACGAGCATTCAAAAATCAGTTTATAAAATGTTTGTGTTAGAAAATAGATACATAAAAAAAGATATAATTGTGATATTAATTCCAAAGACAAACTTCTATTAACTATCGGGAAGAAATGTCACACTTTGATGTGTTTCGTCCAGTGAGACGCAGAGGTAGGGGCAGCCCAGGGGGTGAGGATGGGTCTGATCCCAGAAGTGGGGTGTCCCCCTCTGTGAAGCATGGCTTGTGGGGGGGGGGGGTGCATGAGTCATTTGTCTCAACATCCCAATTCCTAAGACCCTGATAAGTAGGAGGGTGTGTAGGCTGGAATCCTTTCTTTAAAAAAAAGTATCTACTTGGAACTGCATGAACTGAACTAGTGAAGCCAGGGCACACCGTCTATTAATAGCGCCTCTATTCTAACTCTCCACTGCATCCTATCTGTGACATTTAAAGCCACTTAGGAGACACGGCTTTGGCCTTGGCTGCCTTGGATGAGTTCTTATCAACATGCAGAGACTTAAGGGAGCATCTCAGGATAGTTCAGCGGCTGCCTCCGTAAATACAAACACCGCAGAGGAGGTCGTCCCTTCCCTCACTGACTGCATTCTGAACCCGCTCTGGAAACGCTTTTTCAAAGTGCAAGACAAACCTCAGCCTGTCTCTCCTGCATTCTACGGTGACCTCTGTGCACCTGTGTCCGACATGAAACTCACGTTAGCAAAACCGTCCCCTCTAGAGTCCCTAGAGGTCAGGGACCCGTCTTGTTTATCTTCGTGCTCCTAGATCTGAACGTGGCACCTGGGGCACAGCGTAAGTGCGCAGTCTGGGATTGTGGAACATAAGTCACAAATCTTTTTACTGCCTTGCTTCACCTGCGGTCTATGGATGAGGGCTTCGGTGTCTCCAGGAAACTTGTTCGATATACGGTATCTTAAGCCCCGCCCAGACTTACAAAAGGCGAATCTACATTTTAACCAGATCCCCAGGGGCTGTGTGTACACACTGAAGTTTCACAAGTGATGTACAGTTAACTAGATTTACTAGGTTAACCTATTTTTGTGACACTGTTTGCTTCCTGCATCAATTTTAGATAGTGGCCTCTGAGGGCGTCATGCAGCAAAATGAGAAATCCACAAATCCCTTATGCATACGTTCGAATACACCCCATCATTAGCAAGGAAATGAAAGCTACTGATTAAAGTGACTATTTTTGTAACATCACTGCACTTTTCCATTTCAAAATAAACCAGAATACAACTTGTGTGCTTGTCCCATCTGCGGCCGAATATTACATCTAGATAAATAATACTAAGCCCCAGTGTCATGAAGGATGCCTGCCTATTACTTCCGTGGGGAAAGAAATATCGCCACTCCGCCATCTACCCCACTAATTCCATGTAAAGCTTAGCCCATACTTTTTCATCCATGACCTATAGGTCTCCATATTCATTTATTTCCACTCTGTATCATTCCAAACTGCATTCAGGTTGCCTCCCCCCCGCCGCCCCACACACACTCTTAAAATAAAAACTAAGGAAAAATGTAACTTTCAGCTAAGGTTGGCAATGAATGGTCACCCTTTATGTGATATTGCTTGTGAATATCTTTTTCCTACTACTACCTTGTTTGTTAATATTTGACTTAAAGCTAAACTTGTAGGTACCCTGCGCTGTGTATTTGTAACTTGCGTTCTTTAGAACGACTCAGAGTCTGTGGCCTCACAGGTCTGGTCTGGCACTGCAGTGTGAAATTCTCCATGTGCCCTTGCCCTGCCTAAATGCAGCCCCTGGAGAATGTGCCTGCCAACATTCCCTGAGACAGCCTCTCACTCAGCACTTCATTTAGAGAGAACGAGAGGTCACTCTGGGTAGAAACATAGACCCAAACACCCAGATTTCTGGTCATGGCTGGCTCTAGAGCACACGCTTCCTCTGGCATCATGTTTCTTTCTGCTGGTAAAGGAATCCGCTGCCCCCAGGCGTGGAAAACAGCAGCCACCTCATGGCTCAGAGCCACAGGGACTTGAAGGACCTGCCCAGGGTAAAATGTGGAGCTGAGACACAGTGACCCCATTGTCCATAGAGGCAGCTTTAAGAAACAAGAACTCCAGTGCGCATGCTGCAGCCCCAGTGTGGCGCTCCTGGGTTTGGGTTCATTTCACCTCCTTAGTCTGCGAACTTTGCCTCCACCTCTGCTTCTGGCAGTGTTTTTCATGGTGTCTTAAACATAACACATTTTAATGCACGCTTTGTCAGATTAAAATCTTTGGAACCATTTTATTTGGGGTGGCATTTTAATTTTATGTCTGGCATCTCTGACTCCTTGATTAACATGGAGCAACAACAGTAAAACATTTTTATATACACTATTTTGAGCCTTCAAAGGTGAGTGCAGGTTATGAGGAAAGCCTGATTTAACCAAGAACAGGGATGCATAGGACAGATCTGGAAGCACTGAACACGTTGAGGCGAAGATTCTTTCTTTCTTTTTTAAGAATCAGCATTTTAAAATAGACGTATGATGAAGATTTACTATAAATTGAATTTTATTTAAATATACCTAGAATGGCATGCTTAGTCAGCGTGGAGCTGTGTTCTGATGCAGTGTGGGCAGCTCTGGGAATGTGTCTTGGTTTAATCTGCCAGCACCCGTCAGTCATGGGGTCACTCATGTGTATTGCTGCTTCTCAGGGAAAATGAATGTGACATAACCACTAAGCTAACTTCACTCAAAATCTTGGTCCTATTTACAGCCTCCGACCTTTAGACCACGCTTAGAAAGGCTCCATCTCCCTTCACGGGTGCCATCTGTGGTCTCCTCACATGGCACCTTCTCTGGGTCTTCTCTTTGAGTGGTTTCTGATGGTCATGTGTTTTTTATTCCAGGGATTCTGAGCTCCCTGTGAAGTTCTATATCTCACGTGATTTATTCTGCGGCTGTGAGAGAAGCTGCCGGGGATCTGGACATATAAGCACGTGAGGGCAAAGCTCTGTCCACACCAGCCTGCAACACACACGGTGTGGTGGCTGGAGATGTTCAAATAACACCTGCCGTGAGGCCTTTCAGGGAAGGGAATTGGCGTTAGATCACACAGCTGCTGCTGTTTCCTGTGTCCTGTGTTTAGAATCCATCAAACACCCAGCCCCTGTGGCAGGGTCCTCTCCCTTGTTGGTGACCTGCTTGCTGACCCAGATGTTGGCCACCTCTTTGCGCAGCCCCTCACGTCATTGTATTGGGGATCAGAGGTCCTGAGAGTGCCCGTGGCATGAACAGCCGCAGTGACATGAGGTCACAAGACACCAGCCTGACACATTCCCCGTGAAAACGCTGTGATCGGTGATTGATTTTCGTGTCGGCATGCTGTCTCTGTGTCTGCTTGACCTGGCTGTGTGTGTGATCACCCCCTGCCTCACCCCATACCTCCAACACAGCGAAACAGATCACAAAGACTTTGCCGTGCTCCTGACCATCTAGGTGTGGCCGTGTCTATCTTAGCATCCACTCTGTGGAGAAGATGTAGAGTCTGAGCTCATGAATTTAGAATTGAGAAGAAATCTTGGTGTGAACATAACGAGCCTCCCTTCCACGGAAGTGGAGCTGCCCTGCCCTCTGCCCTCTGGCATGTTGATGGCAAAGCCGATCTGCAATTTGAAGCATCTCATTCTCTATTGAGACACCAGGGAGATGAAGTGTACTGCACTTCCACTATGCTGCAGCTCGATGAATGGAGTGAGTGGCGTTAATACCAGAAGGAAGCAGATCTGGGTTATAGGTTTGATTCTACAACTGCTTTTTCTGTGGGATTTTTGAGCACATCTCTTCATGCTTCTAATACATGGTTGCCTTGTTGAGCAAGTGAATCCAAGAACCGCCTACCTGCTTATCCAGGCAGGGCTGGATCCGGTGAGGTATTGAGGTCACTTCTTTTTTTGTTTGCTTTTTTGAGACAGAGTTTCGATCTGTCACCCAGGCTGGAGTGTAGTGGCACAATCTTGGCTCACTGCAGCCTCTGCCTCCTGGGTTCAAGCGATTCTCCTGCCTCAGCCTCCTGAGTAGCTGGGATTACAGGCACCTACTACCATGCCTGGCTGGTTTTTTTGTATTTTTACTAGAGACAGGGTTTCACCATGTTGGCCAAGTGGGTTTCAAATTATTAGTCCTAAGTGATCTGCCCACCTTGGCCTCCCAAAGTGCTGGGATTACAGACGTGAGCCACCATGCCTGGCCTGAGGCCACTTCTGACTCTCAGGCAGATGAATCCTGGTAAGTAGGTGTTTGCTTGAACACCGAAGCAGACTCCTGGCCAGTGGGTACATGTCTGGTGCCATGTGGGCCAGCCTCCCAACCAAATGTTTAGGACCTGCACTGAAGAGGTTGAAAAGTGATTTGTAATATACCCCTGGTACCTAATATACATATATCTTCACATTAGAAACTTCACTAGAAACTAATATACAGGTAACACATTAGAAACTGTCTTTACGTACTTTTAAAGGTGTGTGAATTTCAGATAAAGATTCTTCCTCCTTTTTGAAATAATCTGACATTAATTTGATCTTACGCCCCTGGCAGCTTTCTTTTCCAGTACTGTCTGGACTCCTGAGTATTGTACTCCATAGAAAACCAGGATGTTGCTAGTCTCTTTTGTTAACAATCAGAAGGGTTCCATTCTCTCTAGCAATATCTTAGACTTCTTTCTAGGTTTTTCCACAATGCACCATACTGTTTCCCTAAACCATGCATTCACCCACCGGCCGTGAATTCCCATAACGTAACTGTAATTCCTTTCCATTTTCCTTTGGAAGAAAAAAATTAGTCTGAGTCGCTCCCCATATGCTTAGTTGACTTTCCGGATTTGGGAAGTTTTTTGAATTTTCTGCTGCAAGAACCTCGTGTTTAATTTGGAAACTCTGCTTATTAACCTTTATACCACTGGATTTTTACAGAATGGAAAAGGTCATAAATCTTAGTTGGTTTAGCAATAGAAATACGTTGCCAAACAATGGAAGAAGGATTTTAAGTTCTGATTATTATTTTATAAAAAGTGTATTTAGTATTTGAAATACAGGCATGTGTGTTTGTCTTCAGGTTCCTATAACAAAATACCATAAACTAGGTAGAATATTAACAACAGACGTTTATTTCTCAAGTTCTGGAGGCTGAAAAGACCAAGATCTAGGTGCCATCAGATTTGGTGGGGGCCACTTTCTAGTTCAGACACATTATTTTCTTGCTTTGTTCTCAATGGAAGAAGGGCAAGGGGTCCTTTTTGCATCTCTGCTAGAAGGGCACCAATTCCATTTGTGAGGGCTCCACCCCATGACCTGCTCACTTCCCACAGGCCCTACCTCCTAATTTCACCACCTTGGGTGTTAAGATTTCAACAACAGGTGAATTTGAGAGGGACACAAACATCGATCTGAAACTGTACTGAAGCTAGTAAATAGCCAAGTAGACTCTGTGGCTGAGCGTATTTCCCAAAAACAGTCACACAGATATATATCCCATCTCACAAATCTTTACAGTGTGTTCTTGACACCTTTCCATTGAGAGGCGGAGCTCTATGGCCTTCCCTCATGTTTGCAGTGCCTCGAGCAGTGACCGCGGGGCAGTGATGCCACACCTCTCCTGAGGCCAGGTCAGAAAAGGTGGTACTCTCACCTTCTCTCTGATTCTTCTATGATTTACCCCATAGGCACAATCCAGTCACTAAATTGTGAGGAAGCCCAGACCACGTGGATGGTCCATGTGTGGGCATCCCAGACAACTGCTCCAAGGAGTGTCCCAACCACAGCCGGCATCTGCCACCTGCCTGCCAGGGAGTGGGGCCTCTGGTGATTGCAGCCCCCAGCCTCCCAGCTCCAGATGAGCCCCGAGTATCACAGTGCAGAGACGTGCTGTGCCTCAGTGCTGACCCACAGAAAGTATGAAAGATAATAAAGGATTATTGTTGTATTAAATCCCTAAATTTGGAGTAATTTGTTATACAGCAATAGATAACTTAAGACAGATTTTAAAAGTCACTGCCCATAGTATGTAAATTACAAGCATATGTCATGTGTATGTAATTAAATGCAAATTACATAAAATTGTAATAATGTAAATTATATCTGCCTTAATTATGGACATAGAGATTAGGAAAAATACATAGTATGTTATTTGCATACCACTTTTATTATTTAACGGTAACCCCAGTTCCAAAATATAATAATTAAACACAGTTTTGAAATTCTAGACATATTCAAACATAATATTGGCAGTGTATTTATCTTATTGATGTTTTTGTTTATAAATTAACTTTGGTTTTTATTTTGTACTTGCATGTTAAGTGGCTATGCACGGAATTGACTAAAATTTTATATATGGCATTAATAAAAAGGACACCTTCAGGCTAAATACATATTCATGCTATGAGACTCTTCTGTAGTTTTCCAGGCATCCTTGAATAATTATGCCATGCTAAATTTACAGTTAATATAACTTTTTATTTTACATGGAGTTTATAATACATAAAAAATGTACTTTGGAAGATATAATTTAGCCAAGTTGACCATCTTCTTCAACATTAATGGACATTTATAACTGATATTAAGTTACAATCATTCAGCAGTGATGACTACTGCCAACCAGATAATGATACAATATAACGTCATATGTTGACATAAGGCCACACATAGGATAAAACTCTACTTGTAGGGAACTCTAATATACAGGTAAATCTGAGCCACAGATTATGGTCAAAAACTAATTTTTAACAAGTCCAATTCAAATAAATTTTAAAGAAAGGTTGACGAAAAAGTAAACCCCAAAAGATGCATACATTCTAAGAGTAAGTGGAGCTGAAGATGTGCTTATGTTTGCATTCACAGTCTTTTTCAAAAAAGTGAAATATAACTTTCAAAATTAAACTTTATTTTATTTTACAGGCAAACTGTTTCTATCTCTTTTAAATAATCACCTTGACATCTGTAAACTTCCAATCAGAATAAATTTCAAGACACAGCTGTGCTACTGGTTTCTTCCATGAAGATCTCATGCCCATTTGCCTTGTCTCAGTAACGTAGCCATTACTCAGCGACCACACGGAGACGCTGCTAGCTCACCCCTAAACTTGCAGTCGTTTGAAAAGTTAGTGCGCCCAAATGTTCTTGAAACTTTGCTTTGGCTATTTCAGTACATTTGCGCTTATCCTGGAAAGAAAATAGCAATGTCGCAGTTGCTTCTGCTTTAAAGCACCATTTTCTTTTACTTCCCTACCCAAGTCCCAAGTCCCAGCAGAGCCTGTGGTCCTAGGAGCTGTGAGCTGGACATTTAGAGGGAGCAGAGGCATGGTGCTAGGCCCACACTCATCTCAAGGTGTCCAGGGGTGCCACGCTGTCCTTACACTCATGCCCTCAGGAGCAATGGGCAGACTCATCTAACATCTTTCCAGGGCTGTTCTTCAAAGCCAGAGTCAGAGGGCTGTTGAGCTTCTCTTGCAGTTGTGAGTGGATGAGTCCCCACTCAGAGAAACAGAAATAGGCTTCCCTGAGGGCATGTGACACAGCCTTTGGGACTTGAAGGATATTTGTAGGTTCTAAATCAGCAGGACAAATAGAGTCCTGAAGAGCTGGTCAACCTGCTGTCTAGTCTCCTAAATTCTCACAGAGCATTCCATGCACAGAACAGGTAAAATAAAAAGTGATAGCATGAATACGAAAACGCATTATGCCTTAGCAAAGGTCTACCTGCATCCTGACTGTTCTTAGACCTTTGCAGTGGGGGAGGGCATGGAAAACTTGCAGAAAGCCTGCCTGACCCAGGTCTTGGCCTTACCTATTTGGCCACCCTGCTTTGCACTACCACCTCCTCAAGGGACAGGTCCCATGGGACAGCGTGGCAGGTATGGTCGCTGTAGAAGTGCGAGAGAAAGCAAGGACACAGCCTGCTAGCTCAGTAATGGCAAAACAGCTTCTGAGCAGTGAGTATTATGCTTGCAAACCCAGTTGTTCATTTTCATACGCAAATCCTGGCATGTCTCTCAAAATAAAAACAGTACTGAATGGGATAAACCTCGCTTACTTTCACGGTCCTTCCCTCCCTTCCTCCCTCCTTCCCTCCCTCCCTTTCCTGCCTCCCTCCCGGCTTCCTTCCTTCCTTCTTTCCTTCCTATCTTCCTCCCTTCCTTCCTTCCTATCTTCCTTCCTTCCTTCCTATCTTCCTTCCTTCCTTCCTAACTTCCTTCCTTCTTCTTCCTTCCTTCCTTCCCTCCCTTCTTTTCAGATTTGCTTTATTTTCTATTTTTTAGTCCCTTTTCAGTCCAAGTACTCAGTGTCTCCATTAAATACACTACAAAAAGGTTATTTTGCAATGCATGATGCATTAACTCAGCTATGGTTGCTAACCAGGGCAGGCTGCCCTGTGTCCTCAGCATTGGGTGTCTGTTCAGCAGGCATCAGAGAATGAAAGGCTGTCCATGAATAAGTCTTCATTTCACTCATGCAGAGACAACCGGGTCTTTTATTTTTTGAAACCTGTCAAAACCTTGCCGGGAACCAGAGACCATCAGGCCTGCTGTGGTTTTATTTTATCCGTGAATGAGTATTGAAAAGTAATTGTGTGGTTGGCTCTTATGTCTCTTGGATTTTTGAGATGCTTTTCATACCAGCTAAAACGATTATTTTATCAGTGACCTTTGTAGACTAACTCTGTAGTAAACAGGAAAATATTCAGCCACGATGAATTATGTAATACTTTGAAATTGTCTAGACAGTGTGAGCAGGGCAACAGATGGGGCAAGTTCTTAGAAATGAAAAGCAGTTTAGCAACAGAACTCTAAATCGAGATGGTCTCCACATCTCTCCCACCCCAGCTCCTCTGATCCCATGCGCTCCTCTGATGCTCCTAAACTCTTTGACCCCAAGAGACAGAAGGATTTATCTGGAACTGGCTGTGGTCTACCCTTTGCACTGATTTAGTAATGGGCTGCAATGTCAGTGATTTGCTCATTTGTCATATTTTTTCCTCAGTCTTCTTGCTGCTGGGTGAAGAGTCAAGGATGGCATAGCAAGTAGGGACCCTAACTACAAAAATTATTGCCGTGGTGCTTTGTCCAGGCAGCACAGAGGGAAGGCAGGCCTGTGGTGGGCGGAGCGGGGGCTCTGGACTGCATTGCTGTTTAGACACCAGCCTCGCCTTCTTCAGAAGAGTACCCTGCTCTTCTCATGGTAGAAAACTATGCTTGTCCATGAGAATATCTTTGAGCATAGTTACATGGTGAGAATGAAATGGAAAGATAAGAAAAAAATCAGACTTAATAATTAAATCACCACTTACTGAGAAATCAATAAGTGTCTGGGGAATGAATAATTGTGCTAACTATTGTCAGCAGAACTTTCTTCCCAAATGAAAACAAAGCAAAACTAGATGCTGAGGTCTCTGGAAGCTACAAAAAAAAAAAAAAAAAAATCTAAGACACGAATGTAGCCTATAAAAGCTTTTACGATGCTTTGGGAGCAAAGTGTCCTGTCTATGAAGCAGGTGAGCAAACGATGTACGCTGGGATTCCCTCAGAGCAACGAAATGACAGAGAAGAGTGAGTTCCCTCAGTGCCAGGGAAGCCAGGAATGGATTTATCAGGGACGGGAAGTTTGAGCTGGTCCCTGAAGGAGGGTGAAGTTAGATGACAGCAGAGGGGAGCACAGCACACTGAAAGAGCATCAGACAAACTTGAAGTTAGGGAATCGGAGGTAGCAGCAATGGTGGCGGAGGAGAGCGCATTGGCTGTGAGGCTAGCTAGGGTTGGGATTAGGAGTTGCCTTGGCCCCCAAGCATCCGGCGTGGCATGTCCATAAGCATCTCATGCATTGCACGCTCGTGTCCATGTGGAGGCCCTCCAGGGCTCTTTGCACAGACCTGTGTGAAGCTCCCTGTGAAGCAGCCCAGGTTTCGTTAGGTTACCTATTTGGTTCTCTAGCTATTGTCTTAGCGGGGTCTCCCCAGAAACAGATATGAGACAAGGATTTATATGACAATAGTTTATCTGGAAGGTCAGGGGACATGGTGAGCCATGGAGGCAGTTAGTGAAGAATGAGTTATCTCAGGATGAGACAGCCACAGGAAGTGCCTTGCCACACCGGGGCCACGGTGCATGCTGCCGTTGAGTCTCACAGGGAGACACTGTCCACACAGGAGAGGCCCAGGGTGATTACACCCCAGTTCCAACTCACGGCCCATGCCGGGTGTCCCAGGTGCTCCCTGACTGTAGCCAAGGCCCCCAGGAAACCAGGAGTCAGGCTGCGGGGTGCCCAGCAGCAAGTACAGCAAGGCGAGAGTGTGGGTGTGAACAGGAGGGGAACATCTTCCATTCTTCTTTGTAGTAGCCATAAAACCTAGCACAGTGCTGGCCTGGGAGAAGCTGAGGACGGGCAGATGAGGAAGCGTAGAGCCCTTGGCAGCAAGACAAACTGAAATGGCCCCTTCTAGAGAGCCTCTTTTCTGGTTTTTCTATTTCTCCTGATTGTGGATTCCTGAGCCCTCTGAGCAATGTCACCTTCTGACACCACAGACTACTGAGTCCCTAGGTCAACATACAGGGTGGCCTCTACCCTGGGGGGCTGCCAACATCTCCTCCCACCCTCAGCACACCCTGAGCCTGCTCCCTGGGAGAGCCTGAGTCCAGGTGAGAGCAGGGGTTGGAGGGAGAAGCCTGAGGGTTGCCCCAGCTCAGGAATTTCCAACACTCCCGACAAAGACAACAGTGAGAAGCCAACATGAAAATGTACTAGGAAAAGTCTGATCAGAAAAGCATTTGGAGACATTAGTTGAAAAATTGAGTCTTTGAATAACCATTTCTTGGAAACCCTTTGGATGAAATATAAATAATTTATTAGTTCCAGGTAAAGTTGTCTTTGGCAGGCTACCTGCTCTTTCTCCACTGTTAAGAAATTCAATGTTTTTTTTGACATGTCATGAGAAATGAAGAATACACCAAAACAGAGGCTTGTTTCCATGATTTCCATGTTTCTTTTTAAAGGATGTGGATGATTCAATTGGCGAATTCTATTAAAATTGATTGTGAGCCCGAAGACACTGTAGGATTAGGTTTCCTTTCCAGCCTTCTCGCCTTCCGTTGTCTGGAAATTACCCACGGCACGGTCGTTGTACCAGAAACGTTAGCAGAGTCTTTATGTGATTATTTGAGAGAACAAACATGGCTACCTTTTTCCATAAGCCTTAAAAAAATAACCTCCCCTCTTGAACCAATGAAATGCACCTCTATAACTTCAAGTCTCTTCTTTCTTCATGCTCCCCTGGAGACAGTGGTATGTGCTGGGTCTAGAAAGGAATGTCAGCTTGCTGGGCAATTCACAAGATTTTCATTCGCATCTGAGACGCTTGTATAAGTTGGTTGGATTTTTCAGTTTAGTAAAGGTGTTTATGTAGAAGCAATCAGGAGACTAAAAGAAGGTGAAGGGTTTAAGGGATTAACTGTAGTCCCCTCCGGTTATAGTTTAGACAGATATACATAGTAGGGATACGTCGATGCTCACCTGTGTGGAATTTTAATTTACCTGTGCATCTCAGAAACTAATTTACATTGCTGACTTCAGAATAAACATTAAAAGAAAATATGAAACTGTGTATGATACCCTGTATTTTGCCACTTTTGAGTATGACTGCAAGTAACTTTAAGGTTTAACATGTATCCTATCAAGATACCCTTTCTACTCTATGATGCTGACCAGCAGAGATGGCTGAGAGGTTGCTTTACTATTTTTTCTTCCTATAGTGAGGCCCTGGTAAAAGAAAGAACATAGATGTCCGTCTTCTTACTCATGTATTAAGCAGAGATTGCATGAGTTATCGTGGTACAATTCTCCACTATTTGCAAGAAGATAACATGGGCTCAAATACCTGTGAATTAGAGCAACAAATTATTTTGCAAATGCCAATCTCTCTCTCAATGCCCTCCTATACGTATATGTGTGTGTGAGTGTGTATACACACACACATTTATATATGTTTGTGATATATATCAGCAGCTGAGTTGATTATTCATTTAACCAAAATGTATTGAGCATTCAGGGTACTCAGAATTCAGGCCAAATGAACATGGTTTGTACTCTTGAGGGGCTTAAGGTGTATTAGAGGAGACAACAGATTGTTTGCAAAGCCTCTTTCCTGGAATCCCCGCCTCCATTTTCACCTGGTTAAGTCCTTCTTAACTCATAGGTCTCAGTTTAGACATTGTTTCTTTCCCGTATTTAATTCTATTATGGTTAGTACACTTAACATGAGATCCACTGTCTTAACCAATGTTTAAGTGTTGCTACGTTATTGCTGACTGCAGGTGCCATGGTGTACAGCCGCTGTCTGAAGCTTACTCATTTTGCTTGACTGAAACTTTATGCTGTTGATGAGTCCCTCCTAGACACACCTTTTCTCTTAGAAGCCTTTCGTGACTTCCTAAAGTTTGCTGTGAGGCCCCTGCCCTCCATGCTAGTGGGACATAGCTCACTTCTGCCACGCTTTCTTGTCTTGCCCCTTACTCATCTGCATTCCTGTCCTACTTATGTCACAGAAGTGGATGCTGTTCTGAGTCTATCCTGTGCCTGGCCATATAGCAGAAAATCCACAAATATTCCATGACGAATAAATGAGATCAGCAAGTGCAGGTCATGGTGACAAGATATCGCTGGGGTGTCCCTGCGATGGAGACATCCAAGTCCAGAGCTTTGCAGGGAGTTTTGGAGGATAGATAAGAGTTTGTCAAAGAACAGAGAACAGCCTTCCAAGTGGAAAACCAATAGCAACCTTGGAGTTGCCAAGATGTGGAGGAGTGTCACCGGGACTCACAGCAGTCCTCCACAGCCTCCAAGGGAGAGAAGGAAGGTGGGTCTAGGAAGGCCGAATTACACAGGGCATGGCAGAAATACCTGAGTGGGTGCTGAAGAACAGTTACCAGTTCTAAGGTGGTGGCTACTGAGTTGGGAGACTTTGGGGAAGTCACTTAGTTTAAAGGTTCTTCAGTAAGCATCATGGACAAGCTCCATAAAACGTGTCCTGGAGGAACTTCCTAAAAATGTGCTTGCCCGGCACCAGCCCAGAGGCTGTGACTCAGGAGGCTGGTTGTGGGCCCAGTTTGAGGCAGCCATGGCACTTGGGTGGCTCGTAAGTGAGGCACCTTTTCAGGCCGTGGAGATGGCCGGCCGTGGGTTAGAGGATGCAGACTGGGCTACCTGGAACCACCCTGCGAGGCACCTCAGGGCCACGCTGACCATCCGTGGCCAGGTTTGGGGAAAACCAACAAGCATTCTGTGGCTGCTTCCTCGTGTTCACAAATTCCTTCCTTAGCAACGTCACTGCACTGTCCTGAGAGAACAGACGAAAAGATGCGTGAGTGTCTCCGAGAGACACCAGGCACCTTCTTAACCTCGGAAGCCTGCTTCGGTTTCCTCGACCTCGTCAGCAATCACAATTGTGCAATGACCGACAGACCCGTCGGGGATGCAATGACTGACAGTCCCGTCGGGGATGCAATGACTGACAGTCCCGTCGGGGATGCAATGGGCGGGTCCGTCTTCCCGGGAAGCTCCCTGGGTGGCTGCCTTCCCACTCAGCTCCTCCTCTTGCTTTGGGATGCTGGTCAGATTCCTTCTCGATTCCCAGTCGGATTCTCGTCTGGCTTGTGCCCGGCGGAATTTTCCTGAGTTTCTAATGCATTATTTAGGAGAGACGCCTCACCCGGCGGCCTTGCTAGCACAGGGAGGGTCTCCTGGGCATTCCTTGCAGAGGAAATGGCACTGCCCTCTGGAAGCTGAAGCCACGTGCCCCGCGGGCCAGCAGCGGGCGGGCTCTGCGCTGTGCGCTCGCTGAGCCCAGCCGGCCCCTCCGTCTCTCGTCGGAGCCCTCGGTCCTGGCTCATTGCCTGGCAACGTGCTGGTGCCGCCAAAAGACGACACCGCCGCTCCGAGTGGCCCTCTTTGCTCTCCTCCGCGTCGCGGCTGCACCCAGTAGTCTGCACGTGACAGATGTTTTCTGTGCAGCGAATGCTTGGTTATTTTTCAAGTGACTGTGTTTTTCTCAGAAACGTGGCCTTTTCTTTCCCTGGAAAGGAAGCTTCAGTGTGTGCTTCTGGGAACCAGCAAAGGGAGAGTCACGAAACGCGTGGCTGGCATTTTCTCCCACTCCTTATCAGAGAGGCCACTGGGCCAGGTGCCTGAAGGGCTTCCTGCCCTGAACCTCCAGGACAGATGGGGACACCGTGTTACTGGAAACCTATTACCGTGTTTCCCATGTATCTACCCCAGACTGAGGTTTTCTCAGAAAGTATAGCGACAACCAGATTTTTATTATCATGTATCTTAAAAAGGTTCTCACATAGCAGTGAATCTAGCTGGTTGGCAGGAATTTGCATGAAAGCCATGATACTGTTTATCAAGACTTGACCTTTGGTGACTCAGGATTTTTCATCCCTTGTTGCAGTGTCGTTGTTTTTAACGTTTCAAGGCAATCTGAGATGACATTGAAGTCTGGTGACCTTCGGTCAATGCTTTCTCAGAATGTTTTAAACCTTATGATCTTGCAGAGGCAATAACAATAAAAATTATTCTAATAAATAAAGCTGTATATGTCAAGTGCGTTCTATGTGCCAAGTATGGTGCTTAGCATTTACCAGGAATTACCACAGTTAAATCTGATGGGCACCCAGGGAGGCAGGTGTGTCCCTAACCTTATCTGTTTAATGGAGGAATAACTATAGTTGCCTTAGTAAATCCAAAGAATGTTCTGAGGATCAAAACACCTGAGAGGACTTTGCTCTCTCCAAAGCACCATGCAGATGACAGTGATTGATCTGCGTGCTATCTGAGCATGTTCCTGACTCACTGTTCACAGTACAAGCACATCACCATGTTCGGCTAAGAGTGGGATAAAGGTGACTCTGCTCTGCTCAGCACTTCTCCTGAGTGAGAGGCCAGGCAGGAGGGGGGCAAGTGCCACCCCCTTGACTACTACACAAAGGGAACAATAGAGGGCAACACTTTAGTTCCTGTCACCCCAAGTCCCTGCAGACACAAATTAGAAATTGTCATTGCCCGTTACTATTTCGTAACATTAATTCTAACAGTATTTTCTTAAATTACAAGAAAACCTGACATTTCACTATATAACTGCCTGAAACAGCAATTTAATCTAATTGTAACATACTATTAACACCATTTTCTCCATTGACTGATTTTTCATTAAGGTCCAATAATTACTACATAAAAATAATGTTGGGCCAGTTTCAATGTTTTAGTCATACATCCAGAGCCAAGTTCTCAAGGCTGCATTTCTTATTGTCCCGGATTATGTGTTAAATACAAACTGAATATGTACTTTTCAGGGAGCTATAAAAATTTTCCTCTAGATATTAGAATAAAATTTCATTTTCCAAGAGCAAACTTTGATCAAAAGGCAGGATTTTATTAAAGGACTTCAACTATTTTTATGGTCATGCACATGTGCACGGACATAGTGTATGTGTGTGAAGAGCTAAATAGATAGTGTTATGTGTTGAATTATGTTCCCCTAATTCCAGAATTTCACAATCTGACCTTGTTTGGAAATAGAGTCTTTGCAGATGTAGTCAAGGTAAGATGAGGTTGTAGGCGTGGGCTCTGATTCAATATCACTGGTGTCCTTTAAAAGGAAGAAAATTTGAACACATGCACACACACAGAGGGGAACGTCATGTGTGGATGACGGCAGAAATTGAGTGATGAAGCAGAGGCCAAGGAACAGCGAAGATTGCCAGAGATGACCAGAGGCCGAGTGAGAGGATGGAACAGGTTCTCCTGCACGGCTTTCAGAAGGACCCAGCCCTGCTGACCTCCTGACTTCCGACTTCTCGACTCCAGAACTGTGAGACGACAAGTTTCAGCTGCTTAATCTACCCGGTTTGTGGTACATAGTTAGGGCAGCACTAGGAAACAGATATAGATTTATAGATGATAGAGAGACTGATTAATTGATTAATGACAGATGAATTGATAGATGATAGGTAGATATATAGACAGGAGAGATAGATGGATGATAGATTGATAGATACATAGATAGATGATAGATGGATAGATAGATATACAGATAGATAGACATATACACAGGCAGACAGATAGATGAATAGACAGACAGATAGATAGATAGAAGGACAGATTGATAGATAGATAGATGGACAGATAGATGACATGCTGTGTATCCACAGCCTTTTTTGTGTCTGCTGTAAAGTTTTCATATGAGGTTTTAAAACTTTTTATTGACATGAAATACACACTTGGAAATGTGCACGCATGGTGTACAGACTGATCACTCCCGCCTTCCCAGAGGCTCCCACTCCCCTTATTTCTATCAACATAGATTAGTTTACTGATTTTGGAATGTATAAAGAAGGAATCATGTCATGTGTGCTGTTTTGTTTCCAACCCCTTTTGATTATCATTATGTCATGCAGTTCATCCATGGTATTAAGTATAGCTACATTTTATTTATTTTCACTGATAAATAGTATTCTACTATATGAATACACCACAGTTTATCCATTTCACTATTGAAAGACATAATGATTGTTTTCAATTTGGGACTACTACAAACAGTATTGCTATTTTTCGTGCATATTCAGTCTCTGGTGCACATTTGTGTGTATTTCAGGTGAACGTATAGCAAGGAGTGGAGTCCGTGAACTGCAGAGCCTACTTAGGTTGGGTTTTAGAAAAGACTGCCAGTTTCATACATGAGTTCCAGCTGCTCTGCATGCCCTCCACCATTCCAAATTACCATTTTTCTGTCTTTTCATTTTCTGCTTCCTTTCCTTCCTTCCTCCTTCTTTTTCTCACTCCCTCCCTTCCCTTTCCTCCTCTCTCCCCCTCCTCTCCCCCTCCTCTCCCCTCCTCTCCCCTCCCCTCCCCTCCCCTTCCCCTTCCCCTTCCTTCCAGCCTTCCTGCCTTCCTCCCTCCATCTTTCCCTCTTTTTTCTTTCTTTTCTTTTCTTTCCTTCTTTCTTTCTTGAGACAGTCTCACTCTGTTACCCAGGCTGGAGTGCAGTGATGCGATCTCGGCTCACTGCAACCTCCACCTCCTGGGTTCAAGCAATTATTCTGCCTCAGCCTTCTGAGTAGCTGGGATTACAGGCTTGCACCACATCTGACTAATTTTTGTATTTTTAGTAGAGACAGGGTTTCACCATGTTGGCCAGGTGAGTCTCAAACTCCTGAACTCAAGTGATCCACCTGCCTCAGCTTCCCAAAGTGCTGCGATTATAGGCGTCAGGCACCACATACAGCTTATCTTTCTTTTATTCTTTCTGTCTCTGTCTGTCTGCTCTGTCTTCCTCTCCTTTCTTTTTTACTTTCTCATAATATTGTAGCCACTCTGCTGAGTATATAATGCTACCTTCTTTAATTTTATTTGCATTTCCCTGCTGAGTTTGTGCACCTTCACATATGCTTTCTGGCTACTTGTATAGACTCTTCTGTGAAATACTTTTTCAAGTCTTGGCTTTTTGGGGGTTCTTTTAACATTTCTTAAAAGTGTGTAGGAGTTGCTCCTTTTTCTTACTGCAAGCCTCATGTTAGAAGCATGTATTACGCTTCCATGTATTGTGAAATCCTTAACTCCTTTGCGGTTTGCATTTTCCCTTTCTTCAAGGTGATTTTGATAAACAGTAGTTCTTGATTTTAATAAAGGATGATTTATCTTTCTTCCCCTTTCTGGACAGCATATTTTGCATTCTGTTTCAGAAATCTTTGCTCACCCTAAGGTCATAAAGATTCTTTACATTTCATGTTTAGATCTTCAACCCATTTGGAATTGATTTTCGTGTATGGTATGAGGAAAGTCAAAATGTATTTGTAAAACATGGACATTCCAATATTTCTGGAATATTTACTGAAAAAACTGTATATTATATATCATATACATTTATATATATACATATATATGATATATAATATACAGTTATATGTACAGATACAGTTATATACCCAGAATATCTCTTTATTTAGGTATTCTCTAATTTTTGTCTACAAAATTTTCAACTTGTTTACTTTTGTTAGATTAATTTTTAGTTGATATCTTTTGGATGCCAGTATATTTTACATCATTTTATATATCTTATCCTATTTGTTTATTGCTGCCTTATAGAAATGCAATAGCTTTTTATATGTTAACTTTGTTACAAGTAGATTTGCTGAATTGGCATATCAATTTTAATAGTTTGTCTATAGTTTGATTTTCCACACACTTAATCATGTTGCTGTAAATAAATACAGTTTTATGTCTTGTCTAATCCTCACACATTTTCTTTTCTTAAAATTTTGTCTAGAAACTTGAGTAGAACAAGTCAGTAGAAGTGGTGATGGCAGGCTTGTTTTCTCATGACTGATCTCGAGGTGAAATACTTAAATAATCTACAATAAAAAATGACAATTTCAGTAGGCTTTACTATAGATCGTACTTATCAGATCAAGAACGTTTTCTTTTATTCCTAGTTATCTTTTACGTCATATATATATGTTGAATTTTATCAAGCAATTTATTTCTGTACATTAATATGACCTGATTTTTTTAATGCAGTGAATTACAATTACCAATTTTTGAATGCTAACCCAACCTTGCATTTCAGGAGTAAATCCCGATTTAGTTTGATGGATTATGCATTTCATACATTGACTGGTTTGATTTTTAAATACTTTGTTCAGGAATTTACATCTACATAAAAGAGATGGCCCATAATGTTCTTTTTTTGTAATCTCCTCATCAGACTTCGGTATTGTGACTTTGCTAATATCACAGAAAGTTGTAAGTGCTCCCTATACTTCTGTTATTTAGAACACTTTGTGTAAGATTAGTAATTTTTTTTTCTTTCTTAAATGTTTGGAACATTTTGCCAGTGAAGCATCATGGCCTTAATTTATATGTGTGTGTGTGTTGTGTGTGTATGCAAATTAATATATTTATTTGTAACACTTAGGGGTCCTCAAATTTTCTGTTTTTCTTCACTTTCATTTTGGTAGGCTGTGTTCTAGAAATTTATCATTTTTCTACAAATTTTTAAATGTCTTGGTATAAGCGTTGTACATAATATCTCTTGATGTGAGGATGATATATATTATCTCTTGGTATATGGGAGATACACATTGTCTCTTGGTGTAAGGGTGATATATAGTATCTCTTGGTGTAAGGGGGATATATATTGTCTCTTGGTGTAAGGGTGATATATAGTATCTCTTGGTGTAAGGGCGATATATATTGTCTCTTGGTGTAAGGGTGATATATAATATCTCTTGGTGTAAGGGCGATATATATTGTCTCTTGGTGTAAGGGTGATATATAGTATCTCTTGGTGTAAGGGCGATATATATTGTCTCTTGGCGTAAGGGTGATATATAGTATCTCTTGGTATAAGGGTGATATATATTGTCTCTTGGTGTAAGGGTAATATACAGTATCTCTTGGTATAAGGGTGGTATATACTGTCTTTTGGTATAAAGGTGATCTGTATTGTCTCTTGGTGTGAGAGCGACATATAGCATCTCTTGGTATAGAGTAATATGTATTTTCTCTTGGTATGAGGGTGATATACATTATCTCTTGGCCTAAGGGTGATATACAGTATATCTTGGTATAAGGATGATATAAATTATCTCTTGGTATAAGGGTGATACATATTATCTCTTTGCGTAAGGGTGATATATATTATCTCTTGGTGTAAAGGTGATATATATTATATCTTGCTATATTTTCAATGTCTGTAAGGTCTACAGTGATGTTCCCTTTTCATTCCTAATTTTGGTAATATTTTTCTTCTCTTTATCTCTCTCCACCCCTCTCAATTCTGTCAGGACCATTTTACTAATACATTGAGAAAACCAACCTTTTTATTTCTCTACTATCTCTATTGTATAGTTTTTATTTAATTAATTTTTATATCTCTATTATTTCTTTTCTATTCTTTATGTTTAATGAGTTTGGGTTTCCAAGTTACAGAGATTATTTAATATTTTGCCTTCTTACATGTGTGCAAGATATAAATTTAAGGCTATAAATGTCCTAAGAACAGTTTTCACTTCACCCCTGAAGTTTTATTATGTTGTATTTTCATTACCATTTAATCAAAAATATTTTATAATTCCCCTTGGGATGACTTCTTTGACTCGTGGGTTTTCTATAAGGTCATCAGTTAATTCCCAGTACTTGGAAGTTCCTGGGTAGATTTTTACTGATTTCTAGCTGAGTTCCACCATGTCCACATCAGATAATCTTTGTAATTTCAATGTTTTGAAGCATATTTTGGCACAACATATTTTCCATTTTGGTAAACGCTCCGTATGCTGCAGAAACAGTTCTATTCTCCAATTGTTGACTGCATGTGTATTTATTTTGGGTGCAATTAAAGAACATTTGTGTTTCTTAATTTACTACATTGGCTTCCTGAAGGAGAAGAAAAGAACTGTAGAATTCTGAAATCCTATGTGGCCATCAGAACAGCAGCTCTGCTTCTTGGGCAGGGTCTCAGCCAAGTAAGGGGCAGAGGTCTCTCCCATCACCTGGAGGTACACGGTGTGAGATATACTTGTTCTTCTTTGTAGTGGAGCATAGAGATGTTTTAGGATTTGTAAACCTGCTTCTTTCCTGTGGTGCTAAGTCCCACATTGATCCTCCCCTCATTCTCATTGTGCCTTGCTCTTCTTTGCCTGGGGTCGCATCCATCCTTCTCAGAGAAAGACTGCAAAGCTCAGTGCCAACAGACATTTAACTGGTCTCCTTGCCTCTAATCTCTTACCTCTGCAAATAAGATTCTTCTTCAAATCATGGTCACATCACCCACATCCTTAAACTCCTTCAAATGGCGTCATACAATGGGCACAATCAATTCCAAACATATTATCATGGCATGGATGCCGCACGACCGAGCCCTAGCCTTAGCTTCCCTCAACTCCCCGAGCTTCTACCTCAACTCCTGATGCACTCCGTGGCCCGGGTAGACCTGGCCACCAGATGTTTAGCATAACTCATTCACTCTCAGGACTTTATTTTATTCCACCAGCAGGCGATGCTTACCCCTCCTAACCAAAGCTTCTTCATTCTTTAGGCTTCAGCTCCATCTCAGACTCTTCTCTGAAATTTTCCCCGAACTCCTTCATGGCCTCACATTCGTTCCTCCTCTGAGATCCTATCCCAGTTTGTTCCTGCCAGTCCAGTTTCTTTTGCATATGTGGCATCTTCTGCCTGTCTCTATCTGCCCCATGAGAATGCCAGCTCCTGGAATACAGAACCCTGCTGAGAGCACTTTGTGTATCCCTACCAGGATTTCACATTGAACTTTGCAGACTCACCCCGTAAATGAATGCAGAATGGAACCATCTAGGATCTGTTACTGTTCATAAGAACTTGTAAAGTACATGTACTTCTTAGAACCAGTTTTTCGAGTGGAATGAGTCATATGAGGGTCAGGATATATCAGTGTGATATTTTGTAAGTCTGAAGCAGGAAGCATTAAGAAAGAAGTAGCTCAGAGTCAGGGATAAACAAGATTATGTCGAAAGGGAAGTATGGGTCACCTTCCAACTCAGAAGATTAGAATTTCCACTTTCCATGTATTAAAAATAAATATATGATCTGAAATCAAAGGATGTGGTCAAAGCTCCCCCACTTCCTTGGAAAGCCTCTTGAAGGTCAGCACTTCCGAGTTTGCCTCTGTAGCCCTGAGTTCAAATAGATCAGCTGCAAACTTGAGATACTCAAGATGGGAGCTATAAAATTGCCTGAGAGATATTATAACCAAGAGGCAGGTAGACATTTCTCCCTATTACACTTCATGTCCCTAACCCTTTCTGGGAAGAAAGAAAATGATCCCATTGTGCACCAAATTTTAGTGGACTTCTCATTCACTCAGCAGCCAGGCTAGAGACTTTGACTCGAGGTTCTACTCTGCACAGCACTTGTAATCTTTCTTTCTCTGCCAACAACTTCTGTTATTTCTTCCTCTGAAATTGACTTCAAATTAGACACTTCCTCTCCATTCTGTCACCTCCAATGTCCTCCTGCCCGTATTATTTCCTGGCTGGCTTTCTTGCCATTCATGTCTCTCCTCTCAAAGCCACCCTCAATATTTTGTCAGCTAGCTTCCTCAGACAAGATTTAATCAGATCGCCCTGTTCTGAAGATTGCATCATGGACTCATAGTGCCTGAGAACCATGCTCCATTTTCTCTGTCTAGTTTTTAATCCATCTGTAATTTGGGCCCACCAATTGTGTGTGATTCTATTTCCTTCTTTACACAATGCGAAATTTAGTTCAGAGGTAGCATAACACTACGGTTAAAAAAAAACATAAATCTGGCTTTGTGAACTATAAGCTAGTAAATGATTCAATATACATAAAATGCTTAGAATGATACTACTCCTAGTCAAAGCTGTAGGTATGGAAAAGTGGATAATTATTAAGATCAAGTATATCTACTTTCCTTTTTCAGCCCTGAACTTGCCCATACCTCTCCTTTTTATAGCAGTGTTTAAACTCTGTAGTCTTTACAGACTGTGACACATCCCAAATCACTCACAAAGATTTAGCTCTTCTCTTCTCGGGACTCTTCTGTCTTGTCCTTAACATCTGTTCTTCACAGACAGCCCATCCAGCCAAATTTTTGGAGTATGTTATGTTGAAATCCCCAGACAACATTTAATCTTCATTCATTCATTTCTTAACTTATTTTCTCAACAAACGTCTCTTGAGAACATGTGCATGGTTTACAACCTGTTACTCAATAAACACATCCTTGGTTGACCTGTAATCTCTACCCTTATAGTAGGAAAATAAACTTTAAAAAATGTATTGTTTCCTTTAATTTCTGCAACATTCATTAAGCTGCTATCTTTGCATTTGAAATGCAAAGATAAAACAAGAGTCCCAGTCCTCAAAGAGCTCACAGTCTAGCAGGAGAAGCAAACTTACAAACTCATTGTTTTAGTATCATATCATCAGAGCTTACATTCAATTACATTCTGGAAATGTTTGCATTATTCCCCTTTGACAAAATTTCCTTGCCACCTTTGAGGTGGGCAGAATAATGGATCCCAGAGATTCTGAGTTGATTCTGTCTCTGGAACATGTGAATAAGTTATATCTCATGGCAAGGGAAATTAAGGCTGCCAATGGAACTAAGGTTGCTTATCAGCTGATCTTGAGATAGGAGCCCCCTTCAAGTGGGAGCTGGAGAGATCCCCCCACCAAGTCCAAGATCCTATCTCAAGATAAGCCTTAGTTGCTCATCAGCTGATCTATGAGGACGAATAAGGGTCTTTATAAGTGAAAGGGGCAGGCAGGAGGGTCAGTGTCAGAGGGAGGCTGTGAATGGCTCAGCACCCACTGCTGACTATGGTGATGGCACCTGGCCGTGAGCTGAGGAATGATAACTTGCAACACCTTTATTTTAGCCCAGTGAGACCAGTTGTGGACTGTGACTTGCAGAATTGTAAGACACTTATGGTAAATAGCAGCAATAAGAAAGTGACGTGTCCTTAAAATACAGGGCAGCAATTATTCCGGATATCAGCATTGGTTCAGGCTAAATTAGGTAAAGGGTTTCAAAAGCTTTACACTTATTAGAGTGAGGGGAAAAGGTGCCATTGTAAACAGGCGAAGGCTTGGCAGTTGCACAGTTATCGTGGTTGATCTAGGTCCCTAATCCCACAGACTTCCTTCCCCTCAGCTGAGCTGTTCAGGCATTCTCTATAGCTCTGATCGCAAATCTGATGTCAACCTGGGAGGTGGGAAGGACCCTCCTTCAGTGGGAGTTGCAGAGACATCCCCCCAAGTCCACCTGCTTCTATTCCTGCTCAGAACTCCCCTCCCAGTGTAGTTAAGAGTTATAGATTTATTTGTGTGACCAAGCCTGTCTTCCCCCTCAAGTAAAGTAACTAGGTCCTATGTTGTTTGCTGCTCCTGAACTATTTGGTCTCTGAATTCCAGTCCTCTAAGCCTTTCTTTTCATGCAGCCCTTCCAAGGAATGCAAGTCTGAGTCAAGGCTTTTCACCCTTCCGCAAATCCTCTTGACACCAAACACCTGACCATGGGATTTCCGAATGTGCCAGCTCCCAGGACCTCAGGCTAGCTTGCCAGGACGCCACCTGCTAACTTTAGTTTTGTGACGTGTTCGTCGAGCCCAGTGTCATTCAGGCCCTGTCCCTGGGCTCCGTGGATCTTCCTGACTGCTCACAGGCTGCCCCTGCAGCTCGGGACAAGCTTAGTCAGTTAGGATTTCCTTCCCCACAAAGCCAACTCCATACTTAGCCCAGTCTTCAAGATCCAAATGTCTTTTCTTCAGCAGCTGCCCTCCACCATCTTAGGGAGAAGGCAGTAGCTCTAGCACTTTGCAGTCTTTCACTGTCTTAAAATGTCACCTCCCAGCTCATCTCTGTGTACCCATCTCCCTGCTGCCCCACAGACTCTACCACAACTGCACCAAGATGCCCCCGACCCTCCCCACTCCCCCACTCACGTCCACTCCCCCCACTCACATTCCCTGGGACTTCGTCATGTCATGTATCTGCACTTGTTTTCTTAAGGAAGAGAATGTTTGTTCTTTTTTTTGAGACAGAGTTTGGCTCATGTCGCCTTAGCTGGAGTGCAGTGGCACAAGATCAGCTCACTGCAGCCTCTATCTCCCTGGTTCAAGCAATTCTCCTGCCTCAGCCTCCAGAGTAGCTGAGATTACAGTCACGCGCCACCACGTCTGGCTAATCTTTTGTATTTTAGTAGAGACGGGGCTTCACCGTGTTGCCCAGGCTGGTCTCGAACTCTTGAGCTCAGGCAATCTGCCCACCTTGGCCTCCCAAAGTGCTAGGATTAAAGGCATGAGCCACCATACCCGGCAGAAAATGTTTCTATATTCTTTTTTCTGACTATTTTTTATTGTGGTAAAGCACATATAACATAAAATTTGCAACCTTAAGCATTTGGAAATGTACCGTTCGGTGACACGAAGGACATTCACGATGTCGTGCACCCATCACCACCGTCCCTCTCCAGAACTGTTTTATCTTCCCAGATGGAACCTCTGTCCCCATGAAACAATCCCCATTCCCCGACCTCAGCCCATGGCAACCACCATTCTGCGTTCTCTGTCTGTGATGGTGACATGTCTAGCCAGCCTCCCCATAAGTAGAATCATACAGGATTTGTCTTTTTGTGTCTGGCTTAGTTCACCAAGCATAACGTCTTCAAGCTTCATCTATGTCATACCCTGGATCAGAATTTTATTTCTTTTCAAAGCCTGTTTGTATATACCACATTTTGTGTATCTTTTTTTTTGTTTTGTTTTGAGACAGAGTTGTGCTCTTTCACACAGGCTGGAGTACAGTGGTGCCATCGTGGCTCACTGCAACCTCTGCCTCTCGGGTTCAAGTGATTCTCCTACCTTAGTCTCCCCAGTAGCTGATATTACAGGTACGTGCCGCCATGTCCAGCTAATTTCTATATTTTTACTAGAGACAGGGTTTTCACCATGTTGGCCAGGCTGGTCTCGAACTCCTGACCTCAAGTGATCCACCTGCCTCAGCCTCCCAAAAAGCTGGGATTACAAGTGTGAGCCACCATGTCCAGCCTTGTGTATCTATTTGTCTATTGATGGACAATTATGAGTAACACCCTTGGGTATAGAGGCATCTGTTTGAGTCATTGTTTTCAATCCCTTTAGGTACATACCCAGAAGTGGGTTAACTGGATCATATGGCAATTCCACGTTCAACTTTCAGAGGAACTGCCATGCTGTTTTCCACAGTGGCTGGACCATTTTATAATACATTTCCACCAGCAACGCATGAGGGTTCCAATTTCCCCACATCCTGGCCAAGGCTTCTTTTCCGTGTTCTTGTGTGTCGCTGTGCTGGGGGTGTGGTCCTTGCTCTTTCCTCACTTCTTCGTCCCTGGCTGTTTTCCTGCAAGCTGCAACATGCAGATGCGCCCTCCGGTCTTAGCGCAAACTTTCCTTGGACAGGGTTTCACAGGGATGTGTATTGCTCTCAACTTTAACCACATTTTTTTTTTTGCAGGAGACTAGATTTTTATTATCATGCAAATCAGTTTCTCTGAGAACATTTGGGGGATCAGAGAGTTTAAGGACAGCTTGGTGGGTCTGGGAAAGCCAATGAGCTGGGAGTGCTGATTGGTGAGATCAGAGATGAAGTCATAGAGCACTGAAGCTGTCTTCTTGCACTGAGTCAGTTCCTGCTGGGGGCCAGTTTATCCATCTGGGTGTTGCCAGCCGATCCAGTAAGTGCAGAGTGTGCAAAAATATCTGAAACTAACCCCAAATTCTTAACACTAGTCCAAAGTCGTTTGCCTTGGTCCCTACCTCACATTCTCTCCTTAATCCAGCAAAATACAACATATGTACCCATTACTCTCATGAAGCTTCTGACTCTCTTTCCATCCCCCATCCAACACAGCTTCCTCTGGCCCTAGCAGTCCCAGTGTGGCTTGTGGACTGGTGTCATCAGTGTCACCTGGGAGCTTGTCACCAGGCCTCCCCCAGACATACGGAATCAGGATCTTCAGGGACAGAGGTCCCCATGTGTTTCCCTAGGCTCAGATCTGCAGGGTTGTAACCCACTGACACCTCCTCTTCCTTGAGATGACCTTGTCCGTGTGCACATCCCAAGCTCCTCTCTCAGGATGCATCTGCTGCCTCCCTGGAGGTTACTTCTCAGCATCTTTGCTTGCCTGCCCTTTGACCTCTCTCCCTTGACTTTGGAATCTTCCTGGGTTCTGTTCTTAGTCCCCTCCTTCGGAAACCTGACCTGTTCTTCAAGCATCGTCTCACTTATTCATGTGACTTCCACAACCACTTATACAACTATTGGTCATGAAACTACCTCCAGCTCAGAGCTGTCTCTTGAACTCTAGGCCTTTTATCTACCAGGCTGACATCTGTAGCCTCATCTCCCTACTGAGTCTAGGAACCCCAGCGCAGCAGATCGAATGCCCCTAAGCTCTTCAGCTCCTTCTTCTTAAGAAGACACCATCGTCTTCCTGGTTACCCTGGGGTTCAACACTAATTCCTGCTTACTTCTCTATTACAGTTATGGACCAAAACCCGTTGATTCTGTTTACAAACACTGTATCTCAGAACTCCAGAGAACTCGAAAACATTCCTCTCTCCCAGACCTATGTCGCACAGTTTCAGAGGGTCTGTCCTGGGAGTCTCCCCCAACAAGCAGTTCTTCTCACAATCTCCTTCCCTTTGGGATCTGCATGGCACTGCTGTGGTGTAGCAATTCATCTTCTGTTACCTCTGCAATAGCCTTTAACTAAATTCTCACGTCTAGTCTCAGACCCCTGCTACCTGTTATTCTTCAAAAATATATATAGTCCTGTAATTCCTCTTACTAAAAACATGCAGTGTCTCCCCCATTGCCTATAAACTAAGGTCCACCCTCCTACAGAATACATTCGTGATCTTTCATAATCTGTTTAGAGTCTATCCGTTTTCTTAGCCTTGTCTTCCAGTCTGTGTTCTAGACCCACGTTTTCCAACCCTGCTGCCCACCAGTATCTCCTGTGGAGATTAAGAAACCAAGGCATCTCTGCCCAATTCTGGCCTAAATCATGAACTCTGGGAGTGGAATCCCAGCACTGGTAGCATAAAAATTAGAGGATGAACAGATGAGAGTTCCTGAGTTTCAAGGGCATATCCCTCCCATGGCCTCCTGGAAGATGCCACCTTAAATCTCTACTCTATGACATAGAGCCATCTCTACTTAGGAGAAAAGAAGAAAGACAAAGAGAGAAGAAACATTTTTCCCTTTGCAAAGGCAGCCTTTCTTGTAATATCCATAATGATTTCACTTTCATTCTAATTTAGTCAAGATAAAAGCAAATGTAAGAAGTCCAGTAAAATATATTCTTCCAGGAATTAAGGCATGCCAGGGGACGCATTAACTTAATTGGTCTATATTAATAGAATGAAGGAAAGTAACAGCTTGATCTTCAGGGTGTACCATAAAAGCATATTTGTTGTCTAGCTATAAGAGAAAATAATAAAGTCGTGTGTGTGAGGGTGTGTGGGGGGGTCAGAAGGGTAGGGGGTATAGACTTGTATTCTCTTCTTTGACTTTTTCTCTGAAGACTGACTTCACAGATTCTCCAATTTGGAAGAGTCCTCAGTGTGAATAAGATTTAACAAATATTCTGAATGGTTATGGCTATGAAGATCATTAAAAAAATTCCAAGCAACTCAAAAAAGAAAAACAGAGGATTTAGTCCTATATTTAGCTTCATCGTTAATTTACCAAGATGCCATATTGAATTTTCTATCACATTCTCTATGAATCCTTCTGATTTGACCCTTTCAAATAGTAAAATATATTACTTTTAGTATTATCATTTTGAAAGACTACTATCCCTTCCCAGTAAACCACCATTTAGCAAAAAAACAAAACAAAACAAAACAAGAAAACGTGTTTCTTAGCCTTTTGTTCAAAAGGTAGACTAAGAAACATATAAAAGGACTCTAAAACTTTCTGAAATATTCTTTTGGTAGATGGTTATGGTAGCATTGTTTGTAAATCCTCTTGAAATTTCACCCACTCCCCAATAAAAGCTCACAATACAAGTAGGATGGCACAACAGAAAGTAAGCAACATTTGCAACAAAACTAGGTGACGAGATACTGCCACGACATTCAAAATGCCGGAAAGTGACCCACAACAGCCACAAGACCTGAGTGGCATCATCATCTGTTTGGCAGCAGTGGGGCAGCTGCTGGACCTGAGAACAAGAGAACCACCGAGAAGCAGCCTGCTCATGCTTCCTGGGCGTCACAGGACCCGGTATGAGAACCACAACACAAACAGCAGGTGCTTTCTTTTCTTATGCTTGGATTAATTTTAAAAAAAATTTTATCTCCATAAGTTATTGGGGAACAGGTGGTGTTTGGTTACATGTGTAAATTCTTTAGGGATGATTTGATTTTGGTACACCCATCACCTGAACAGCATACACTGCACACAATTTGAAGTCTTTTATCTCTCACCTCCTTCCTACCCTTTCCCTCTGAGTCCCCAGAGTCCCTTGTCTCATTCTTATTATGCCTTTGCATCCTCACAGCTTAGCTCCCACGTATGAGTGAGAACACATGATGGTTGGTTTTCCATTCCTGAGTTACTTCACTTATAACAATAGTCTTCAATCTCATCCAGGTCGCTGTGAATGCCATTAATTCATTACTTTTTATGGGTAATTGGTATTCCATCATACACACATACTATAGTTTCTTTATCCACTTGTTGATTGACGGGCATTTGGGTTGGTTCCATGTTTTTGCAATTGTGAATTGTGCTGCTATAAACATGTGTGTGCAAGTATCTTTTCTGAATAATGATTTATTTTCCTCTGGGTAGATACCCAGTAGTGAAATTGCTAGATCAAATGGTAGTTCTACTTTTCGTTCTTTATGCAAACTCAAACCTGTGGATGAGTGCTAGGGATCCACTCTCAAACCAACCAGCCAAGCTCCCTCCAGAACTCAGTGCCACAAAGAGGAGAAGCTGCTGGGAATAGAATACAAAAGAGCAGGACAGAGATGGTAGGGAGGAGAGAGAAGAGGGGGAGAGGGAGGGGACAGGGGTTGTGGGTGGGTAAACAAGGATCAGCCCCACACTTCATGGTTTCAGGAAAACAACCCCAGAGGGAGGTCCAGAGCCTGGAGCTGAAAACGCTCTTCAGACCCATCTCTCCCTCCTAAGAATTCAGGAAAGTGAATCTCAGGAAAAAATGAGTAACAGAAAAGGGTTGCAGAAGTCCCATAAAAAGTTACTCCAAGGAAAGGAGTAAGGAACAAAATATTGTTCCTGCAGATAATGAGATTATCTTTGTGGAAGATAAGTCTATAAAGCAGATGAAAAATGAAGCCCTCAATATTTCAAAATGGTCTACAATAAATTAGAAATTAATAGAAGATATGAAAGATCAACATAAGTCAGGAATAAAGTGACAGAATTCAGGAAAGAGTTAAAACTTTAAAAAAATTTAGAAATGAGATTTAAATTAAAATAAACACATACCTTTATAGAAGATTAAAAGAAGGAAACTTTTAAAAATCAAAAGAAAAAATCAATAAAAGTGGGAAAAGTCTGGATGATGGAGAAAGAAATTTCACAGTATGCATAGTAGAATTTCCCAAATAAGAAATGGTAATGACTAGACTTCATAACTCAATCAACCTTTCCTGAAATAAAAGGAAGACTTAAACTTTCCATTGAAATGGAACACCACAGTCCTGAGCATATGGAGCCAGCATGCCAAGATATCAAATTCCCAGAAAATTATTGACTTTTTTTAAAGAGGAAAAAAAATATTTTGAATATCTAGGCAGAGATTAGTCAACTCATAAAGAAGAGAAAATCAGATTTCCTTCAGAGTTTTTGACAACAATGTTGAGTAATATGTATACTTACGATGCCCAAGGGAGAAAATGTGAGAGCCAAAGATTCTGTGTTTCACCTGTCAGCCTAAATAACAGAGAGGCTCTCTAGAAGAAAATGGTGTTTATTCGGGAGTAAGCATTGCAATGGGAATACATGTGCCATAGAAAACCATGTGCATATTTAGAAAGGTAGAGGAAGACAAAGACAGAACATTTTGTAGGAAAATGAGGAGGATCACATGATTGTTTTGAAATAATTATCCTTGGCAACAAGGGTCAATAGCAAGGATGACGCAGCCCGAGGCAGACAGGGAGTTGCTGGGTGGATGTCCTCGAAGAAGGATTTTTTGTAAGTAGGGTTGCAATGATCTTTCTGCAAGGTTGTGGTTTTTCCAGACTTTTGTGGCATTTCTTGTTATCAGGCATTTGTGCTTAGAATTCTTTCTTCACGGCCTGCCCCAGCTCTACTTGTCAGGGTTTTCAACACAAATCCAATTCAATTCTGACAACTTTTACACAGCAAATGACTGTCAAGCGTGGCAAATAGGTATAAACGTGTAGAAACTCAGGGAACGTTGTTCTCATTAGCCCTCTCTGAAGAGTGTTCCAGAGTATGAGCTTCAAACAACTAAACTCAACCTAAGGACAGGTGATGAAAACCATCAGAGAAGTCGCCAGGTAAAATTCCACGGGCATCATGGAAGATGCGCCCTTCACCACCTGCCAGCCAGAAATGTCAGCCACAGAAGGTTCCCTGCCAGTCAACGCCCAAAACACACTTAGAAGATAATGACTACAAATTTGTAGTCACAGTGGTCGTAACAACCTAGACCATCAGGATAATAGTCTTCTATTTTTGAAATGGCAAGAGGAGGCTGGGCTCGGTGTCTTATGTCTACAATCCCAGTACTTTGGAAGGCCAAGGCGGGCAGATCATTTGAGGTCAGGAGTTCAAGACCAGCCTGGTAAACAGATGAAATCCTGTCTCTACTCAAAGTAGAAAAAAAACGAACTGGGCATGGTGGCAGATGCCTGTAGTCCCAGCTTCTCAAGAGGCTGACGCAGGAGAATCACTTGAACCTGGGAGGCGGAGGTTGCAGTGAGCCAAGATTGAACAACTGCACTCCAGCCTGGGTGACAAAGCAAGACCATATCTCAAAATAAATACATAAAAATAAATAAATAAATAAAAAGACAAGCGGAAACTGTGGCCTTTTGTTGATACACAGTGAAATCATAATTAGGAATGTTACATCTTCTGGGTAGAGAATGTGACACATGCATTACTATTTGCACTACTGCCTCACTTCTGCGTATATGAAACACAGTTTCCCAATGGTTACCAGAAATGATTCCTTTCTTCCATAAATCTTTTTGGCACTTTCCAAAATTTCCCACCCTGAACACTTATTAGTTTCATACATCCCCCCAAAAGTTTTAATCAGGGGAAAATGTTTATAAGCTAACAAATAGTCACCTAAAACAGAGTCCATTTATTTGACTTTTCTTTGTTTTTTGAGACTGAGTTTTGCTCTTTGTTGCCTAGGCTGGAGTGCAGTGGTGAGATCTCGGCTCACTGCAGCCTCCATCTCCCAGGTTCAAGCGATTCTCCTGCCTCAGCCTCCTGAGTAGCTGGGATTACAGGCACCTGCCACCATGCCTGGCTAATTTTTGTATTTTTAGTAGAGACCGGGTTTCACCATGTTGGCCAGGCTGGTCTCAAACTCTTGACCTCAGGTGATCTGCCTGCCTTGGCCTCCCAAAGTACTGGGATTACAGGCGTGAGCCACCTCGCTCAGCCTATTTGCTTTTTAAATTCTGTTAGAAAAATAACCAGTAAAGGAAACATATGAGCTTGAATAAGTCTCCTCTGGCAAGATCCTCACATTATAAATAAGAAAAGCTACCTCTTTAAGGTGAATTTTGTTAAGGTCATCATCCCCTTATGAATCTGGTCTTTGGTGTAGTCTAGTCACAGGAATATTCTCTGCAGCTTTTTATATTTTTCCATATCTAACACATGCAGGAGATGAGATATTTCACGAGAAAACTAAAGTCTGGAGGAAATTCTTACAGCAGCAGATTTTTAAAATGCAATTAAAGCAATGATTGATGATCAGGAAATCCCTTAGCTTTGGGCAGGTGATCTCAAGTCCTCTGCTAAAATCAACGACCTCTGTATTTCAAAACAGTTCTCCCATATACCTTCTTTTCCACCTTGAAATACGTTAAAAGCTTTCCTAATGACTTTTCTCCCCACTGCCTTTCTGAACCTGGCAGTCTACCCAGCGGCAATGTTGGTCCAGTCCTGTGCCCCTCCTGGGGGGAACTTCCCCAGTTATTCTTCCGGATACCTGCACATTCCACCCCCTCCTCTCCACTGCCTTGTTCCTGCTCACTCAGTTCTCTTACTCTGTTCTCATTACACGTAAAACTAAAACTAAATGAAACAAGGGTACCCTTAAACTGAGCAGCACCTCAAGTTTTCCATGTAACCTTTCAAAGTTGAATTCACGCTCCTGCTCCTCCAGGCTCCTGCACTTCCTACTTTTTTCCTTAACTCTTTCTGCTGTGGATGGAGGGGTCTGACATCTCCGGATAGCTAGCTGGCTTCCAAATTTTCCAGCTCCCCATTGGATCTCTTGTCCTCTGTCCTCCCCCGACCACACTGTCCTGTTTCTTGGAACATCTTGCTAAGCAGTTTTTTCCATCAGTGATATGGTTGGGCTCTGTATCCTCACCCAAATCTCACCTTCAATTGTAATAATCCCCACATGTCTTGGGAGGGGAGTAGGTGGGAGGTAACTGAATCATAGAGGCGGGATTTTCCCATGCTGTTCTCGTGATAGTGAATAGGTCTCACGAGATCTGATGGTTTCATAGAGGGGGAGTCACCCCGTGCATGCTCTGTTGCCCACCACCATGTAAGAGTCGCCAATGCTCTTCCTTTGCCTTCTGCCATGATTGTGAGGCCTCCGCAGCCATGAGGAACTTGAAGAGGTAATTCATTAAGCCTCTTTCCTTAATAAATTACCCAGTCTCGGGCATATCTTTATTAGCAGCATAAGATAGGACTAACACACATCTCTTCCACTGTTTAACATCCTTCCCTTCCACGCTCATCACCCTGATGCCTTCTAACATCTTCTAGAAAATAGAAGCACATGTCAACCATATATGTCCATATTCTTTTTAAACATAAAATGTGCTTATACTGTTCTGTGTCTTAACTCAAAAACAGGTGTCCCTATGTGCAATTATCTGTAAGATAAATTCAAAAACTGGACATTTAATTGTATGTGCTTTCATAACATAGATTTTCATGATAGAAAATCTGAAATTCACCCCCAGAGACAATGCATGAACTTATGTTCCCGCTGACTCTGGGTTCCATTTCCTTGTATCCTCCCCAACAGGATGTGTTTCAAATTTGATCTTTTCCAATCTCCTAAGAGACAAACAGGATGCCCTTGTGGCTTTAACTGTTGCTTCTTAGAAGAGAAGCCAAATAACTTATCATATGTGTGAAAGCCACTTGTATTTCCTTCAGTGTGAATTGCCTATTCATATCCTTTGCCCTTTTCTATTGGGTAGCAGATTCTTCTCTTATCAATTTGTAAAATATATTTTTGTGTATTAAGGAAGTGAAAATTATGTCTGTCACACATGTTGCAACTATCTTTCTCAAGTTTGGTTTGTATTATTTTTATATTATTTTTACAAGAAAAATATAATCAACTTTATCTGCCTTTCCTCCCTCCCCCAATACTTGTTTTTATGACTTCTGGTTTTTGGGTTTTCCCTCTACTGGCAGAATTATTCCACATTTAAATGCCTGTCAGTCATTTCCAAGTGGATCTCCTGTTGTCACTCTCAATTCATGTAGAGAATCAAGTCCATCCTTGCTCCTAACCTGCTCCTGTGCAGACCTCACCATTCCTGCCATGTCTCCTCTCCATCATCCTCCTAGACATGCAGAGTTCAAGGTTTCTCTGTCTAAAGGTGCCCCTTCACCTTCCTTCATGAAACCAGTCAGTCTCTGAGCCATGGCAAATCTTGCATGGAAATATTTTCATTTATAAGTCCCCTTTAATTTCCATAGTCAACAAAGCTCCACAGCCTCTCTATTGCAGCCCTACCCCTAGGCCACCAGACCTGTAATTGTCTTCCTCCATCTCCCAGAACCCAGTCGCACCTCCCTGCAACAACAATTTGAAAGCAAGGATCGTATCTCACATATTTTTATTTTGACATATATGTGCTATAATTCACCAACTGAAATAATTATATAACCTTTTATAGTATCTGTTCTATTTTTAGTTATTACAGGTGATAAGTTGGATGAGTTGGATGCTAATAGATTTTTATCCTGCTGTATCTATACTGTTTAACTGCAGATTATTTCACCGTACAGCAAATACACAGTATGATTCTGAGGTATTCATCTGAGTGCTCTCATCTACAGGAATAGAAGTACTGAGATAGTACCTACTGGAGATGCAATAGAGAAACAAAATAAGGTGACTTGCTTAATTAATAATGATGTTTTATCAATGAAACAAAGTGTTTATCCCATGCAGCCCCCCCTAAGGAACAAAATCAAAAGAAGAAATCCAATAAATAAAACTTCTGTAGGTTTTTACTTTTTGATAGGTTTCAGCCAGAACAGGTGGGTAGGTGAAGGAGCGTGTGTGTATATTTGCTTGTGGTTCATGGTTATGAGAATAACCTGAGTCTGACAGCATCAACACAAAAGAGGAACAACAAAAGAGAATCAACATTTCAGAACTGTTTTGTTTTAAATGTGGACGTATATGGTTGCTATGGTTGTATGATTAGGATAACACATTCTCTTTGTTAATGAACTTATCCAGACCATCCGGAAAGGAATGGCTGCAGTAAGTGACGACTGCCTGCTTAGCACGTTCTCCTTCCAAGAACATTGCCACAAGATGCACCAGGCGAAGCTGTAGACCGGAGCCCTCAAATAAGCTCCCTCCCACGCCAGGGGATTCAGGCACTGCCAAGACAACTCCTACTCCATGGAAAGGTAATTTTTTTTCCTCCTTAATTAAAAGAAAACAAAACTTGGAGAGCTGAAGCATTTACCTCCACTATTGACATTTATTCCTTTTTTGGAACTGTCACTGGATTTGGGGAATTGATCCATGCCTGCCTTTCCCTCTCTCTTGCAGCAGTGATTTTGATATTCCAGTAATGGGCCACATCATTTCACGGCCCCGACCATGCTCACTGTGCCACTGGGAAATGCTCCCTCATCTTTTCTAAATAAGAAAATACTAGAACCATATGACCCAGAAGGCTGCAGAATCACACGGTTTGTTGTTGTTGTTGTGTTGTTTGTTTTCAGGTGTGAAAAATAAAAGAAAGAGGCTGTTTGGATGGGTTTACTCTGGCATCTCTAAAAACAGCAAAATGCTGTGACACTGAAGCTGGTCACTGAGTGAGCTCATTTCTGTGCGAAAATAAACAATATATTTTTGGTAAGAATAGTTTGATTTATTCTCTTAAGAGCAATTAAAACAGATTGAAAGATAGTAGTAGTCCATCTTTAGACCAGGAAATAGAGAAGGTTTAACTAGTGGACACGTGTTTATCTATGGAATTTCCCAAGAGTGGGCCTTATCAAAATAAATAAATGTTTGGCTTTTTATACTGAAAATAAGATTGGGATGAAATAAATGAAGGTTACTTAGTCTATTACCTAATTAGTGAGTTAACTTCAAAGTCCTATAGGTAATTTTCCATAAAGGATGGTAAAGTCACCCAAATGAAGAAATACTGGACACGGAGAATGTGTAAAACAGTCTCATGCCTTACGATTCCACAGAACATAAATGACTCCATAACAAATTATTTTAAAAAAACAAACTGTTATAAAAGTCATACAGTAATCTTGATTTTTAACTATTGACATTTCATCTTTGAGCTTTGACTTCCAAAGTATAGCGACCTCATCTCATTACAAATGAGTTTGCTGTTTTGGCAATTGAAGAATAATTAGAAAATAAGCAACCGTTTCTCCTGCACACCCATGGGAAGGAAAAGCTCGCTGCCTCTTTGTTCACACCTTCCTCTCTGGATCTCACCGCCACCTGTTAGTTTAGGGATGGTCACCTCCCTGGGACAGCCCTGCTAGCCTTCTCCAAGGTCTGCACGCACACAGCCCTTGGTTCCGGTTTTCTGAAGCGCACTCAACAGCCTCCCTAAATCTCTAAATGACACCCTACATACCACCTTGCCATGCTGTTTAAAGTTCAGACTGCTCCCTGACACTTAAAGCCCTGCAAAACACCTGCTTAAGCTCCCATCCCAGTGGTCAATAAGCGGTTGATTGCCCCCAACCACTGTCAGTCAAGGCTACCCTCCGTCCCATCCCTGGTTCTCCAGAGACGCCACTCTCTTCATCAGGAATGCCCCCACCCCATTTCTGCCTAATTAAAGAAAAATATACAATCACTCTTGATTTTTGTCCTTTATTCCTGTATACATTTTCTAATTTCTGATGTATACATTTGTGATTAAGACAGTAAAGGGAGGGTGTTCCTGCCCAGTTTTCTCAGCTCCCACTGCAACGCTGCTGGACCTCTCTGATGCTGTGGAGTCACTCAGCAGAGCTGGTCTCTCCCTCCCCAGCTCCTGGAGAGGTCACTTTTGATCCAGGCTCCACCAAGGCCACCTGCCCCTCACCACTTTCCAGTGTGGGTGGAGCTTTGCTCATGAGGCTGGGGCAGCCATATACATTCAGGTTCGTGTTCATCAGGGTTAAATCCGGACATGTTCTCTTCCTAAAGATGGCGACCCTTTCTCTTTCTAAAGATTCACGTCCATCAGGGTAAATCGAGACACTTGCTCTTTCTGAAGACAGTGAATGGCTTTTGTCCTGGGAGTTACACCCAGGGTTCATACATTGTTACCTCCCAAGAGAAAAATAACATTTCAGTGAAAACTGGCAATTTTTACTAAAGGATGACAAGCCACATCTTTGCATCTGTGAATGTCAAAAGTGGCATCAATGTACCTTGTGACCACAGTAAATCATTGTGACTTTGTCTCATAAGTAACTCTTGAAGCCCTCGACTAATTTCAGATGCATGCAGTAGTGAAGGTGCTGTATTGGGAGGTTTCTCCTGCAATAACAAAATAAACCCAAAATGCAGAGATCAGTGCCATCGCTAACCCACTAAGAAACAAAGTCCCAGAAGATGGCACAAATCAGTGCTAGAGAATGCGTTCTCAGCTGGCACCAAGAAGAAGCAATTAGATCATAAATTATTCTCGTTTTTTTTGGAAACTCATGAAGTTTTTGAGTTTTGCTTGGTTTTCTTTTGCTGTCTGACTTTGCTGTTCCCTAAATTATTATGACTTTTCATTATTCATAAAAAAAAAGAATAAAAAGCTAGGGCTCTAGTCTATTATTTTTAAAGAGGTTTGCTATAAGTTAGATCCACTGTGGTAATAAGCTCTATGGTTACACAGTGTGTGGCGAAGGAAAGAAAATGGATTGAGGTTGAGAAACTTGAGTTTGAATGGCAACTCTGGCATTTATTAGTTGTGCAACTGTAAGAAAGTCAACTGACTTCTCTGAACTGCAACCTCATTCTCAGTAAAAATGGAAATTACTATCACCTCTTGCTGATTTGTAGAAGAGGATCGAAGAGAAAGAACGCCCCATGAGCATTCAGAAATTATCCATTTCCTTGCTCTTCTCTGCCTGGCTACCTCATTCCCATGGACAATCAAAAGTGGGCTGTAGTTTTACCTTTTTTTTTTTTTTAACACTGGCCTGCCTAAATCTCTGATCAAATAAAAACTGACTCTGAATTTTCTTACTCAGAAATGTGTGGCTGCAGCACCTGAGCTGATTGGTGTATTTCCAGGCCCCTGTGGGAGGTGGGTTGGCGGAAGGGGCATTCTCACCTTGAGCTGGGCAACCTGACCCGCGGACTTGGGAAACAGGCTCACCTGCTCCTTCTTCCTGCTGGGTCCAGCCGGGGGTTCCTGAGTCCCGGCCATCTGCCACCCTGGGCCTCTGCACTGGGCTTCCCTTTTCCTGTTTTGGGTTTCACATCTGTCAGCTGGGGTGGGTACTGGGCTGCCCCATGCTTTCCCTGGCACCACACATAGTTCATGTCCTTCCCAAATATGGGAGAGGCTGAATCCTTTCCAAAGCAAGTGTGACATCATGTATGCTATTATTTCACACGTTTTGAGATTCACCTTGTCTTCCTTGTGAGTTAGCCGAGTAATACACTTGCTAAATGAATTCATTCGAGCAGCTTTTACAAAAAGACCTGGCTGGCAACTTTTACAGCAGAACAAAGTATTGAGTATTTTAAAATAAAAACCTAACACAAGACAAAGTGGCTAAGTGCCAGCTTGTCAGACACAGGAGGCTGGGATTGCTCAGAGGGCGTCGGAATTGTTTGCCTTCTTCAGGGCTCTGTACTGGATCCCTTGATGTTTAAGAGTTCCTTAAGAACTCAGGCTACATCTGCCTAACATGAAGTCTAGCGTTGCTGGTATTGAAAAGATGGGTTGGTGAATAAAATGATTTTAATAATGCCTATCCTGGTCCATTTTCGCAAAATGAAGTGCAGCAATTAGATGGAGTGTTCCAAGCTGTCCCTCTGCGAGGGCAGTTAGGACGTTGCCTACCACACTATTTTTAATAAATGAGGTCACGGAGTATTTATATGTACTCTTGGAGCAGGCTTCTGACTGAAGAGAGGACCCACAAACAACAAAGTTACACTTTTGAGACCCCAGCACTCACTGACTTCCGGTCTCTTTACCTTTAGAGCATTTTATTATTTGGGGGACAAGACAGTAGAGAAGAAAAACAACAGAAAGCTAGTTAATAGGTGAAGAAAACACTTTCTTTCACCTTCCTCCAAAATTATCATTTTCTTCATTGGAGAAGTGAGGACAGATAGACTGCAGTACATCCACCCAGCGGAATATTATTTGCGGATAAAAAGAAATGAGCTGTCGAGCCATGAGAGAACACAGGGGTAGCTTCAATGCAAGTTGCTAAGAAGCCAATCTGAAAAGGTCACATGCTGTGTGATTCCAACTGCAGGACATTCTAGAACAGGCAAAACTTCAGGGACAGTAAAAAGATAAGTGGCTGCCAGGAGCCGGAAGAGGAAGGAACGAGGAAGGAATGGGCAAAGCACAGATGACTCTGTGGCAGTGAAATCACTCTGTGTGGTGCTGCTGCGGAGGCTGTGTGCCGTTCTGCACTGGCCAAGACCTGCGGAATGCACAAGGCCAAGCATGAGCTCTCAGCTCTGGACTTCAGTCCACAACAATGTATCAGTATCAGCTCCTCAGCTGTAGCAAGTGTACCACATTCATCTAAGATGCTGGCAATTAGAAGAACTGCTAGCAGTGGGGTGGGGCAGTGGAAGGATACATGAGAATTCTCTGTACTTTCTGCTCCATTTTTTTGTAAACCTAAAACTGTACTAAGAAAAGTCACTGTTCCTCAATTAACTGGTCATTTATTGGTGACTTTAGAGGTGAAGGCAGCCATTTTCATCTCAAAACATGTGAGACCTAGAACTCTGAGGGTCTGGCTCCCGCTGTCTCAGGGGAACCCTCATGTTGCTGGCTTCTCCCTCTCGATTTTCTCTGCATTTCCTGACCAGTCCTAAAGAACCTTGCCTGGGAGGCAGGAGTGGAGCAAAGTCAGCCCCTGGTTTTGTTCCCATCATTCTCCCTGGTCCTCTGTCCACCAGGAACTGAAGAACCAGGACTGGGTTCGAACTCACTTTGGGAGTTTTCAGCCCCTCCTCCACTAGAATTTCCAGTGAGAACTTAAAGTCTTTCAAGTGACGTTAGTGGAAGACCAACACTTGTTAGCATGTCTTCTTCTGAGTGGCCCATGCCTGCTTTCTCTTCCCTGTGCTTGAGCGGGAGTGAACTGCAGATGCTGGGTAACGATGCTTTCCCACATTGTGGCGGCCCTGTGGCTCTGCCAGGCGGGGTGCAGATGGTGCCTCCTGGAAACTGCCAGTGGGCAGAGCCTCCATACTGGCCAAGTTCAGTTACTTGGGACTTCTTAGTGCCAAGTCCGGTTACAGGCAGGGAATATAAAGGGAACCAAGTCCTGTCTTCCTGGAACTTGGTAAAGGGACGAACCTTTTAACACAGCAAGGGCTATGCACAGAGGGAGCTATGGCAGGTGGGTACTTAGGGTAGGGCCATCCCTGAAGGATCAGTAGGAGCTAACCAGGCCAAGGAGAGGGGACGGGGGATAAAAGCTCAGCGGCTGTCTGTGCAGCTCTCCACGTGCCGGGCAGGTGTCCTGTTCATGCCCCCCCCACCTCCGCGACCCTGGGGACATCCCACGGGACCACAGTTAAGATCCCTGCTGTGTGCTCTAGAGGCACTTACCTTACCACAGGGATCATTCATTCTTCTTAGGGGACCCTCCCCAAAGACAACCACATTACAGAGGAAACCCATCATCTCACTGCACGGTTTAACACATCTAACTTCTCTTGCATATAATCTCACAGCTGGAAGGAACCTCTGAAATTCTCCCTGCATGTTCAAGCTTAGGAAACCAGAGCCCCCAAGGTTCCGTCCAGTTAGGGTTCTTTCCCTGCACTGGTGTGATGGTTCTCAGAAGCAAGGCAGGTGGAACTTGTGAAGCTGCAGGCTCATCTGGACATCCATCAGATGTGGTTAGGGGGAGAAATATGAATAATGGCATATTTACCACATCTAGGGCACAAATCCTCTGTTTTGCAATAAACTTATAGATGGTCCTCTGTGCACACAATCCCGACCATCCTCCGGGTACTGCCCGTATTCTTCCACATTCCTGACTTACCTGGGCAAAGAACACAGATGCAGAGACTTTCTATGTGGTGCGTGATAGTGTCCACATCCCCCGAAGGTGACTTTAGATAAATTGCTACCATCACCATTGCCAGCAAGTCCACGAAGCATTCCCAGTGGTCTACCAAGGATTGTGAGTGTTGTCCACTCAATCAAGCACCATTATTTTGCCTTGATTTACTTAATGGGCATTTTCTAGTGCCATTTGTTTGATTTTCTGGTTTCCTGTTTTCTTTATTTTTATTTTATTTTATTTTTGTTGTTGAGACAAAGTCTTGCTCTGTCACCCAGGTTGGAGTGCAGTGGTGCGATCTTGGCTCACTGCAGCCTCTGTCTCCCGGGTTCAAGCGATTCTCCTGCCTCAGCCTCCCAAGTAGCTAGGATTACAGGCGTGCACCACCATGCCTGGCTAATTTTTGTATTTTTAGTAGAGATGGGGTTTCATCATGTGGGCCAGGCTGGTCTTGAACTCCTGACCTCAGGCGGTCCACCTGCCTCGGCCTCCCAGAGTGCTGGGATTACAGGTGTGAGCCACCACACCTGGCCTCCAGATTTCTTAAGAGAAGACCAGTGTGGTATACCTCTGGATAACCAGTGAATGGCTTTGCCATGTGAGTGTAGCAGGAAAGAGCTGTGAAACCAATCCCGGTCATGAGCATTTTGGGGTGGGTGGTTGCAGTGCGCAACATCTTCAAGGGAAAGAGTTTAAAGAGCAGATCTAAATGGCTTCTCCTAGACAAAACAAAACACAAATCTAGTATCAAAATATTTAAATGTAAGTTTTATGATGCCAAACTTTTACATTAGTTTTCCAATTATGAAAAAGGAAAGTTCTATTGTGGCTTTACGTGTGTGTGTGTGTGTGTGTGTGTGTGTGTGTGTGAGTGTGTTTGCCAATCTCAGTATCACTCATGTAATAAATATTTTGACTGTAAACCCATGGTTGAAGATATTTTGTTCTGGTAACATTCAGAACAAACCCGATGCTGAAGATATTTTGTTCTGGTAACATTCAGAACAAAATCCCACAGCATAAAGAGAAAGAGGTCCTGGGTGGCCGTGGTGAGTGGGCACTGGGGTCTGCATCTCACTCTCCTAAGAACTCTGCAGCCACAGCTGACCCCAGCCAGCTACACTTCTCTCTCACTTCTGTAAAGTGGCTGTAGAATCAATGTCACCACCCAAAGTAGGCAGGGACTTCCTCAGAATAGAGAGCAAGGTGGAATAAAAGAATATGCAGTTGTTCCAAGTGAATCTTAGACGCACATCAGAGAGAAAGATTTAGACCAGATTTGCAAATGATGGGTAGGCGACCAACATTGGCCTCAGACTGCAGCTGACTCCTGCTCTTCAACCTCTGTGAGTCCAAAATGATGACTTCAAACCTTTTTGAGAAGGAAGTGGGGGATCAGGGGTGGCTAAGCCACAGGGAATGTGGCCTGCTAATCCTGAAGACAAGGGCCATGGTTTATACTTCCTCTCTATCCTTTCCTGCAACTCAGAAGCTGCTGGGGTGTGCACGCCACATGTGCCATCACTTAATGCTGGTTTGGTTTGACTTTCCAGAACCCAGCCGTCCTTCTGCTTGCCCAGATGCTGACCGCCTCATTTTTCAAGAGCTTTTTCAGAAATTCTTCTGGAAAATGTCCCTACCCCACTTACACAGTGTGAGGCCATTTTCTCTGTGCTCCCAAAACCACATACAGAATGGCTGATGTCCCTTGGTGCTGTTATACAAGTCTTTGTCACCTGCCTGTCCCACTGCCCTGGAGTTATTGACAGCACAGCCCCAGTCTTCTGTGTCTCTGTGTCAGCGCTGCTGAGGCACCTGCCATGTTCCACGTATTCCATAAATGTTCTTTCTTCAGAAGGCATTTGAGATGAAGACGGGCTCGGGGATCATTCAGCAGGATACAGACGCTGGCAGCTGGCACACGGCGGCCACGCTGGCACAGTTAATCTCCTGACTCCAGCACCACAGGAAGTGGACCCCACACATCATGCTGGCTTTATGTTCTCCGTGTTCAGGCTAATCAGTCCTAAACACTCTTCTTGTTGTCTGGTAAATGCCTCTTTTCCTCCACAATTTTATTTTTAAAAATGCTTCTTGTGCCTTCATTCTATTCATATCAGTTGTCTTAATTATAAAAATAGGCTGACTTTTAAACATTAACTTGTATATTAGCCTATTAAACTGTCTAGGTTATGTGGCGGATATTATTCAAAGCTTAATAGTAGTAGATATTTTTCCTGCCATATCCTTCAAAATGTCACATTACACGAAAGGCTGGTTGCTTAGGTTAATTTAGTCACGGTAGAATTAATCCAATTAGTGCACTAATTTTTATTTTGATCTACCATGATTTCCATGAAACGTCTTCCATGTTTAGAATACGCCCTGCCAAGAATGGGTGTGTCATTCCATACTAAGCAAGGAACAACCGGACAGAAGAATGTTTAATGGTGGGAGAAAGGCTGGCCCTCCATTGTTTATTAAACAGGAAAATGAGTTCAAATCTCAATTATATTATGATCCTGAATTGAAAAAAAATGACAACTTATCTTTGGTTGGGAGGCCTGTGAATGATTTTGGTTTTTGTTCTTTATGCTTCTCTGGATTGGGGGAGATTCCTTGGATGAACAGAAATTTCTTTATATCAGGTGCAGAAAAAGCATTTTTAAAAATCCTTGTCATTTGTAAAGTTTAAGCCATAGAATTAAAAGTTCCCGGCTCTCCTTGAATATCCACGGGGAAGAGGGGGTCCCTTAATTCACAGAAAGACCAGGAGACTCTTGCTCCCCTTCAAGGTGTGAGAAACCTCCCGGCCACTGCAGGCTCATAGCAGGTGGGGACGTCACCAGCGTTAGAAGGTTGTGAACCTGGATCTGGGGAAGGTCACCGTGTTCTGTAACTGAGTAAGTCCTTGAAAAGCAGGGGGAACCCATACACATGTTTCACCCAGGGGGGCAGGAAAGGGTGTCATTTGGAGAACTCCACATTCAGGTAAATGGAGGAGATCAGCCCTCAGGGAATAATGGTGGAGTCTTGTCAGGCAGGGCCACCTCCCACGTGGCTGCCTGCAGCTGCCTTCTAAGGGATGGAACAGCACCTGGGGGGGCCCAAGGGGTTCTAGCCCAAGAAGAGATAACTTCAGACGATGACACAGCTTGTTGGTACAACGGGATGACTCAGGACTGAAGTCAGATGGGTGGTTCTGTTGCACCTGCCAGCCCATGGTGCTTCTGGAAAAAAAGAAATAGCAGTCCTGAGTATCTACTCAAAACCCAGGTGTTTCGTAATACATAAAAGGTTCTGTTTGATGCCAGAAAGGAAATAGCATCTTCTTCATATAGATGAGGAGACTGAGGCCCAGGGCAGTAGTAACTCAGACAGAAAACGGTGGAGCTTCAACCCACACCTGCGTCCCCAGCCTCCACCTGGATTCCACGCTTCCTCACCACTTCATGCGCCTTGCCCAGTGCTGAGCTGGCTATGCCTTGAGGACATCAGGCAAGGCCTCTGAACTTCAAAGACGGTCTACAAAGTGAGGCAACTGGGTTAAAAGGATTTCAAGGTGCTCTTCAACTGTCACCTGTTATGATTCTTTAATAATCTTATGTTCTAGAGTGACCATAGTGCAGTTGTTAGTGAAATGGTACATTCTTTCTGACGTGAACTTCACAGAGCATAGCACACCAAGGCAAAGACAGCTGTTGTGTTCCGATGAGAGGGGATTCCAGAAAGATCACGATTAGAATGGTTTCTCCATGGGACTGTGCCTTCTCCCACTGGGCACCACAATGCTGGTGAAGTGGGAGCATTGCCTCTAGTGCTGGACAGTAAGTTTCTGAGTAAGTTTAATCACACATTTATATGCATACACTGTATCTACCCTCCTTCTAAATTCCACACACATATACAATTTGAGATCCACGAATTAATTTTTCATCTTGTCGGAAGGCTGATTTCCTCAATGCCTGTGAAACAGGCCTTCAAAATGGCAAATGGAATCACTTTCACTTTGATACTAAACTATGTATGAAAGAAACGTATTAATTTTACAAGCCTGTAATGACCGCTGTTTTCAGTGTGTTGTAAGGGCACGAGTTTGTGAGCTCTCTACAAACCAAACAAATTAACCAACGTGGCGCTTCAGAACAATTAGCCAGTTAAGGTCTGCTGGTACTTTCATCGTTCTAGCTGGTCATTTATTTGTGTTTTGGGGTTTTTTAAAAATTAATTTAAAAAATTTTCATGGCTACATAGTAGGTGTATGTATGTCTGGGGTACGTGAGATGTTTCAATACAGGCGTGCAATGTGAAATAAGTACATCACTGAGAATGGGGTGTCCACCCCCTCAAGCATTTATCCTTTGAGTTACAAACAATTCAACTGTATTTATTTTAAAGTATACAATTAAATTATTATCGGCTATAGTCACCCTATTGTACCATCAAATAGTGGTTCTTATTCATTCTTTCTATTTATTTTGTACCCATCACTTATTTCTTTGGACTAAAGTTCTTCTGCTTATAATCATTATTAATGTCTAGAAAGAAGAATAGGCCTGAATGCAAAAATGTCAGAATTTCATGGGGTTTTGTCCTATGGCAGAAATGGGAAGTTCAGTCCTTAATTTTACCTGAATATATATTTACAAAGGCATAAGAGTTATGTTAGCTAATTGCTGAGAACTGTGGCTTTTTAGGCAGAGGAAGGCTGCAGAGTACTTAGACTTCATTTATGCTCAAAGATCCGCGGGAAGTGCTTGGTTAGTGCCATGTCCGAGGGCAGCTGATGTTCAGTAGATTTGGCCTGGGGACTGAGGAAGCCTCAGAAAAAGGTGGGGAGGGGATGTCTAGGGAATCGTTAGGAATCCAGCTCTGGTATCAGACAGACTCGGTGTTTCTGGTTCTGCTCCTTAGCCGCCATGTGACCACGAAAATGCTGGAGAACCCCGAGCCTCCAGGTCCACTTCTGTGAAGGCAGATTAATAATCATGTTATTTCCTCATGAGATGGTACTGAGACCTGGATTGGACAAAGTAGGTGTCATGTCATCCCAGCACTGAGTACAGGATTACTGTCCAGCACGTGGCTGCACTTCTAAGAAGCAAAAGGGCCACATCGTGAATTTCCCTCTCCTGGGCAAGCAGGACCAGAGAGACCTCCAGGCTGGAGTGGCGGAGCGGATGGAGGAGAGATGCTGGCTGAGGAGGCCAGCACTGCTCAGAGTGTCAGCAGTGCACGGGGCCACGGCCTGGTGTGAGCCCCCATGCTGCTTCTCTCTCCTGGGGTTCACTGATCACAGCTTTCTCTCTTTTTTAAAGCACCAGTCACCGCGTGGTTCTTGAGGCACTCATTCCCTAATTAACTCTCACTTTCATGTTCTCATTGCGACCGTGCCTGTGCCCTGTGTTTACAGGAAGCCTGAGTTAATAAATGCCTAGCTCCACCTGCCAGAGGTCCGAGTACTCGCTCTGCATCGGTTCTGCACAGAGGACACACACAGGCTGAACAAGTCTAACTGATAGACCGAGGTTATCAGCCGGAAAGCCCTGGTGCCTGGGTGGGGCAGCCCTCATGACCATCCTGAGGAAGCCGACGGGCCCTTTGACCAGGAGGCCATGAGGCTGAATGGAGAATGTAACAGACACAGCCAGCAGGGCTCCAGTTACAAGGCAGAGGGCACCAAGAGCTCAAGGCCACCCTTTACCCAATTACAATTTAAACTTTTTTTCTCCAAATGTGATCATTATTCTTCCCTGATTACATGGTTAGTCTTTGATGGATGTCATGCAACTCTGAATAATTTTATCATTTATAAATAGGAAATAATATCATATCATGTCAAAACTGCTCTTTATAGTGTGGGGAAGGAAAACAATAAATTTGTTTGTCCTTTAATATCCCCAAAGTGGATCAGAATGCAAGGCCCATGGTGCATAGAATAGTTTTGTCAATAGGAAGCGAATGGAAAGAATTTTGATGAAAGTTCTGAAGTCTTGCAATGCAAATGAAAGTAGGCAAGGTGACAAAACTCTACACTTACAGATGTTGATTAGTCTTTAAAAAAATGCACGCGGCCAAAAGTTGAAACCTCAGTTGTTTGAAAGAATCATTTTAGAGCTTGCAAAGATGTCACCCTTTACCTGCTGCTTACTGAGGGCCAGTGAAAGCAGAGACGGACCGTTTGTTTTTCTAATTGGTGATTGTGCCATAATTTTTACTTTCAGTGAATGATCTTATCAGAATTAAAAGCTATGCAATAAAAATAAAGCTATCCTATTGGTACTTTCTTAGGGTGGGTTTCATTATTTCTTTTCTGGCTGTTAGTATTTCTCCATTGATTTAGTCCATGGTTGAGGGTGTTATTTAGAAACTGAAATATTACAGAACAGGTTTTGTAAGCAATATAATCATATGATCCATTATCCAAGCACCATGCCAGACTTTTAATCTCACAATAGCATCAGGGATGTAATTTTTAATAATATGTATGCCTGGGATTCTGTTAAAAATATAACATCGAGAACAATTTGGAGTGAACTGTGGTTTGATGTTCTGTCCTCACGAGTATGATTCATTTTTTATGAAAATGGGAGAAAAGTGTGAGTTTTGTATTAAATCACCCAAAGAGCCCGATTAAAAATTTTTCTTTAAATGGGTAGGCAGATGGTTTGTTCCCATTGCATCAACAAACAAGGAAACCAAGCTGAACGAAGAGGCACAAGTTGTTTTATCTGAGACTAAAAAAAAAGATAGAAAGGAGGAAACAGATGATGTGAGTGATACTGATGGGTCAAAAGGCGCAGACGGCGGCAGTGCGCGCCTCGTCCCAGAGATGAGAGGATCAACCAAGAGGAGGCTACGTCAGCCACTAATTTGTTAATTAATTTTACAGAGAGGCATCTATGTTTCTTTACCCTCCCCAAAATGGCATTTCCTAATTCCACTGTACATTAATGTGGAGAATTTTTCAAAAACACAAATCTTGTGTAGTTTCTGAATATTCATTCAAGCTGTTCTGGCTTTTTTGTCTCACTTGATCTGACAAGAGCTTCATGTTTATCAATGGGTCTCTGGCTTGCTTACGAGAGGGAATTATTCCTTCACCCCCACCTCCTACCCCGCAAGTATGTTGTTCACAGTAAAGTCTGTCATCAGCGTAGGGAGTGGGCTGGGCCAGGGTCACTGGCTGAAATCCGGCTGTCACTAGAAATCAAGAAAAATGCACAAGAGAAATGGGGAGTGATGAGTGGCTGGAGTGTCTTCTCTGAAAATCTTTAAAATCCTCAGAAACGGCAAGTCGGGCTGTGAGCCCTATTCTGTGACAAAGTAGTTCACATCGCATAATCATAAAGTGATCATTTGGTTTATTGTTTTTACAATCATCTCTTATCACAGATTCTGCTCTCAAGCAAAGTCTTGGGCAGCCTTCTAATATCACAAAAGGAACAGTGAAGATACAAGTTGCTCATCCTGGGAAGAGCCCAGCATGGATCATTCTAGATGGCTCTGAGACATTTCTAATTCAAAACAGCAAGCCTGAAGATTGCAGGGATGTGAATTGGCTGTGCAGTAATTCAGCTCATTGAAAACGAAAGCGCAGGTACAACCCAATCTCTTCTCAGAGCACATTGGAATGGGGTTCTTTCTGGTACTCAATATATTAACAAGAACTGTTCGGTGAAGTATGGGGTACATGGAGAAATCCACATTGCAGTTTAGAAAACTTCCCAGTAAATGGTCGAATTCAAACACCATATGTCAAACCCTTTATTGATCAAGACAGGTTGTTCTCAGAGGGGGAAGACTTAATTTAATGACTCTGAATAACAGGTGGCTTGGTTCATATGTTGATAACTATAAATAATTCGCTCTTGTTTTTTATAATAGTACACACATCATTTGGGCCTGGAAGCCCCAAATAACAAAATGCCTTTCACCAGCCTCTTCGCCTATCATCACCATCACCTGCCTCTTCCTGGTCACACCTTGGAATCTTCTGGTAGTCAAGGTACTATGGACAGTGCTGACAGGGCTCCCAGGAGCTCCTCCCAGAGTGACACCGTCTGTCTGTGTGAATCAGAGAAGGCTCTTCTTTTTCCAGTACCATGGGATAATTACGAGGGACGCATGAAGCCCTAGCACCATGGGCTGTCCTGAGTAGGAGGATGCTGTGCAGGATGGAAAACCTCTACACCACCTCAGAGGAGCAGTTTCTGGCCCCTCATCCTTTCCCAGCCCTCCACTGCTCTTTCCCATCGTAACCTCAGAGGAGCAGTTTCTGGCCCCTCTTCCTTTCCCAGCCCTCCACTGCTCTTTCCCATCGTAACCTCAGAGTAACTATGAAGGGGCAGCAGGAGGAGACCTTTCTGTTGAGGGCATGGTCCCGCATGGGAATCTACGCAGCTGGTAGCACGGCACAGGACCATGTGCCGTATTTTGTAATGCATCTTCTGTTGTTTTGCAATCAGTATCTATGTCCACGTCTACGTATGACAGACCTCTTGAAGTGGACTTTTTAAAACTTTTGATTACTTTAGAGAATAAATTCACCAAGTTTTTCAACGTTTAGGACAGATGGCTTTCTAGGTACTTTTCAGTGTCACACACACGTCCCTGTTGTGGTAGCAGAGCCTAAGCAGAGGGTGCTCCGTGGCTCTGCAGCATGCCTAGGACAGGAGAGCCTGGGATCTTCCTCCATTGGCTTTTTGGGAGGTGGAGGAGATCTAGGTACTTTTTCCATCAGTATTAAAAGTCTGTGTAAAATGAGTGACATCAGAGGACACTGGAAAAACCCAACTAAAATTTTCTTTTTAAAAAAATTTCTTCTAAAAAAAACTGGGATACATGTGCAGAATGTGCAGGTTTGTTATGTAGGTACATGTGCGCCACGGTGGTTTGCTGCACCTATTGACTGGTCCTCTAAGTTCCCTCCCCTCGCCCCCCAACCCCCAACAGGCCCTGGTGTGTGTTGTTCCCCCTCTCTGTGTCCATGTGTTCTTATTGTTCAACTCCCACTTATGAATGAGAGCATGTGGTTTTGGTTTTCTGTTCCCGTGTGAGTTTGCTGACGATGATGGCTTCCATCTTCATCCATGTCCTTGCAAAGGACATAATCTCATTCCTTTTTATGGCTGCATAGTATTCCATGGTGTATATGGACCGCATTTTCTTTACCCAGTCTATCATTGATGGGCATTTGGTTTGGTCCCATCTTTGCTACCATAAATAGTACTGCAACAAACATACACATGCGTGTGTCTTTATAGACACATTAAATTATAAATTATAGTAGAATAATTTATATTCCTTTGGGTATATACTCAGTAATGGGATTGCTGGGTCAAATGGTATTTCTGGTTGTAGATCCTTGAGGAATCCCCACACTGTCTTCCACAATGGTTGAATTAATTTACCTTCCCACCAACAGTTTAAAAGCGTTCCTATTTCTCCACAGCTTTACCAGCATCCGTTGTTTCCTGACATTTTAATATTTGCCATTCTGACCTGCGGGAGATGATTTCTCACTGTGGTTTTGATTTGCATTTCTCTGATGACCAGTGATGATGAGCTTTTTTTCATGTTTGTTGGCCGCATAAATGTCTTCTTTAGAGAAGTATCTGTTCATCCTTTGCCCACTTTTTGATGTGGTTGTTGTTTTTCTTGTAAATTTGTTCAAGTTCCTAGTAAATTCTGAATAGTAGATCTTTGTCAGATGGGCAGATTGCAAAAATTTTCTCCCATTCTGTAGATTGCCTGTTCACTCTGATGATAGTTTCTTTTGCTGTGCAGAAGCTCTTTAGTTTAATTACATCCCATTTATCAATTTTGGCTTTTGTTGTAGTTGCTTTTGGCATTTTTATCATGAAGTCTTTGCCCATGTCTGTGTCCTGAATGGCATTGCCTAGGTTTTCTTCTAGAGTTTTTATGGTTTGGGGTTTTATGTTTGAGTCTTCTTTTTTTTTTTTTTGACCACAAACATTTTTACTTTTATTGTATGTACTTCATGTTACACTCTACATTGTTCACTAGTCTGAGATGATACACAACATATCGAGGAATGTTATTTATGAAATACCCAAAACCTTTCAAGTTTTTGTTCATTAATTTCACCATGTGCTCAGAAATAATTTGCATCCCTGGGCACAAATTTCATTTCTTCCTTCATAATAACCACAATATGAAACAGTTATTAGTAACTAAGTATTGCAAAAGATGCAAAAGAACACAAAAATGGACTGCAAGAGGAAAGGAACCCATTTACAGGGTGGTTTATAAACAAGCTAAGGCCTGAGAAATGAATTTTAGAACGAAATTCTTTTTTTTCCATAAACCAAAGTTATATTATCTTACCTACAAATCATGTACAAATACTTGTGAAACAGGCTTAGAATAAACCCATTTGAGTCACTCAGCACAGTTCAAAGACAAAAAGCTAAGATCTTTTGTAGAGAAAAGCCTTTTTTAAAATTTTTTATTTTTTGTAGAGCTACCCCATAGGCTGTGCGCCCTAAGTAGCTAAGAAAAGCCTTTTAAAAACCCAAGAGATGTCCTTCACACAAACTGAACCCTGATTTTGCATGTAATGGGCTGTTGATTTGGCTTAATTTTATCACACACAGGACTTGCCACCATAGCGAAGGGAAGACAAAGTCAGGCTAACAACAAAAGAAATCACAAATACATTTCAATTGAGAGCAAGTACTGTTTATTAACTGACCAGCTTAGAAAAATAATCATAGGAGACACCTTAGTTCATTCTTCTAATAAGCCTGTTGATCTGATCCTCCCTGTTGCCAGCATCTCCATATTCTACCAAATGGGTGGTCTTTTTCTTCATTCCGCCTCGTGGAGAAGATAATTTAAAGGGCCACAGGAAGTTATTTGCTTCTTTGAAGTGTTTTCCAACAGTATAGATCTCATGAATCAGATCCTCCATGCAGATGGTGCCATATTTTCCAAGACATCGAGCAATCAGAGCGTTATCTGTCAAAGCAATTCTCTTCTTTTTGATTTTGCCATAACCACGTTTGTAGATTAGTTCATTTACTGACTTCAGATTTGGGTTCCCCCTATGCGATATATGGCTCTACAATCCTCAGCATGTTAATTGAAGCCTTGTTGAGCTTCACAAAGTTTCCACTGAAGATTTGACGAAGGTGAAGAAGCTGCAACACCTTTCGGACCTTTGGGCTCACACCACTGATACCTCTGATCCTGATGACAAATGCCAGTTTGGGTTCTGCAGGTACATAGAAGTTGCCAGCTTTCCTTGCCATCCTTCGCCATTCGAATCTCAATTCTGTACATCTGCCTATATTCCTTGTGATAATGCTTCGCTTTTTCATAGATAAGCTTCCTCCCTGCCTTTCGAAGCATCTTTTGGGCAAACTTCTTTCTCAGGCGCTTGATCTTCAGCTCTGCGAAATTTCTTCGCTTTTTCTTAAGGGTTTCTGGCACAGCAGGAATCTTCTTCTTCTCTTCTACACCCTCCATGGTTCCAGTCTGAAAAATACATTTAAGTCTTTAATCCAACTATTAAGAAATGAACTAACTCACTCAAAACCACACAATTACATGGAAATTGAATAATCTGCTCCTGAAATTAAGTCATAAGTTAAGTTCTTTGAAACCAACAAGAACAAAGAGACAACGTACCAGAATCTGTGGGACACAGCTAAAGCAGTGTTAAGAGGGAAATTTATAGCACTAAATGCCCACATCAGAAAGCTTGAAAGATCTCAAATTGACATCCTAACATCACCATTAAAAGGGCTAGAGAGGGAAGAAAAAACTAATCCAAAAGCTAGCGGAAGACAAGAAATAACTAAGATCAAAGAAGAACTGAAGGAGATGGAGACACAAAAAACCCTCCAAAAAATTAATGAATCCAGGAGCTGGTTTTTTGAAACATAAAAATAACAAAATACATAGACCACTAGCTAGACAAATAAAGAAGAAAAGACAGAAAAATCAAATAGACACAATAAAATTTTTCAAGTTTTTGCCAAATATTGAATTTTCAAAAACCATTTGTTTACATTTACTATAAGATTTATGCCTGTGGTCATATTGCTTATGGCACAAAATGCAAAGATAGAGCTTTTCCCTTTGAGATGCAAACTATGTATCTGAAACAATGAAACTCAGTTAAAACATCTCCAATGGTACAATACTGCATTTGTGACATGGTGGCATAGCCACTGTTACTTCTAATTGTATCGGCATTCTAATGATTGTCAAGCTCTGCTATTTTAAAAGGTTCAGTTTAAAAAAAAACTTGGAAAATAGTTCCAATATTTTATAATTTTTCAATACTGAGTATAAATGAAGTGCATTTGAAATTTCTGTAGGGATTTGAACAAATTATTGTTAAAGAATTAAAAGTAAAAGGAAATCTTAATCCTGGTCTTTGAAGTTCATTTGATATTTAATTGACCATTAGGCCACCAACAGTCTTGGCTTAGGACCATTTAATAAAGAGAAAGCCAACCTTACATTAGGAAAAAGAGCAGTGTAATTCATCAAAAGCTACACACCATTTACATTGCTTTCCGCGGAGATTTCTTGGGGAAAGTGTAGAACACACCGTTTTAAGTAATTTATGAACTCTTTAGAAATGTTACAGCAATTGAGTTCTGGCAATAATGAAAATGTTTGTCGATAAGCAGGCTTAATTTTTTTTTTTTAACTTAGGCCAAGATTATACCTCATCTCCTACCACAGAAACTCAGGCTGCAATTAATAAAGTCATGAAAGAAGGTAGTTGAAAAAAATCACTAATGCTGATCAACAGAAACATCTTAAAGTGTTTAAATCGATATAAAACAATAATACTTCCCTGTATCCAAACAATGTCAGTTTGTAAAGTTGCATTGCTATTCTGCAAAATCTCATCTGATTCGTGTAAACCCTACTACTAAGATATCAATGTAATAATTAACTTTCAGACTTGAAAAAGTGTAACTCTCATCTAAAACCTCTGATACGCTTATAACAAAAAATATGACCATCATTTTTTCAAGTTATGATCTGAAAATGGACGTAACCCTGACTTCCTGCAGGCTTTCCGTTGTAAGGATACTGATGATCTCCACCTTCTTCCCTCTTTTGAGAGGCTCAGTGAGTCACAGGAAAAGAGGAACTCTACAGCCTGGATGCTGGTTTTTCCTGTTACAAACTGTGTCATGGAGCTCATCATTCCATCCCTCTGGACTTCAGGTTTCAATCCTGTGATTCTGAAATGTCATGCAGAATTGTGGTTTTCAAGCTCTAAATATATGAGGACCAATTTCCTAACAAAATTAGGTTGACCACATACAAGAAGATTTACCTTCATTCTCCATTGATTAAAAATACAGATACATACACATATATATCACTATGTATACACATATAAATAAATCAGGACTTCTATTAAGTGAATGTGCATCTAAAAATCTCAAACTTCTGAAATATACTAGCATATCAAATGGAATTTATTCAGTCTATAAAATCATAAGAGCTGTGACTTACTGGGGACTTATCTTGAGGTAAGCATTGTGCTAATTAGGCACTTGCCATTGTAAGTGTAAGTATATATTATTAGTGTACTAATTTTATGAGGAAGAAACTGAGGCCTTGAGGGATTAACTTTCTCAAAGTCACAGAGCTAGAAAGATCTGGGTATACTGAACTCTTGCAAACTACCTACCCTAGACTCCAACTTTCCCATGTTCCCAGGCCACCGGTTGAACACTGCTGAGCTGACTATCTAAGTTTCATCATTCCATTAGAATGCCTGGCTGGAAGTAAATTATCTGCACCTGTCACCACAACTTCAGATGAAAAGATCATACCCAGTTTTATTTATTCCACAAGCATTTATTTACTTAGGTACACGGATAGATTCTGGATATTTGCAAGACCTAAGTAAATAATTTATTAACAGTGAAGGTGAAGCTGCCATTGGTTAATAAAGTGCTTCTCCACTGCTTTGGTGTGACTTGTAGAATGATCCAGGTAAGAAGTGCAGGAGGCAAGGCGTTTTAAGAGAAGCTGGTTTCAAATGAGTAAAAAATTGAGGACTTTGAACTTCCGTTGCTGGACACTACTATATTATTTATCAAATGGTGTGAAATGCCTAACTTTAGGGAGCTTCCCAAGGTAAACAATGGCTGAGTCTCCCAACAGGCCATAATCCTCAACGAGCAATTCTCTGCTTGGAGTTTAAGGCATGTCTACGTTGTCCATCAACATTTCTGTGAAAATACAGTTCTATAATTTAGCAGCTCTGATATAATTTTAAATGTCTCTGCTGGAAAAAAAAAACAACCTTATTTTTTACTGTACACATTGAACGAAGATAGAATACTGCTCCTAAATATGAACCAAACAGAAACCAACCTCACTCAGATGCTGTGTGTAAAATGTGAATCTGTCTTCGTTCAAATCAGCCTCCTTTAGCAGGTTTGGATTTGATTGGTCCTGCCTGTGACTCAGTAGGACAGTTTTAATCCAGGATTCCAGGATTGTGGGTGGAGGGAATCCAACAATTACAAAATAAGTGAGTCAAATACACATGTTTGATCTCATTGTTTGTAGGTGACATTTAGTCTAACAAGACAATGTCCTTCTAAAATACACTCTATAACCTCTGCACTAATATAGTTTTCTAGGCTGAAAAGTACATTCATGCACACATTATCATTACCATGACTAATGTTAAATTATAATGCTTTAACATATTTATATAAATCCTGTTATTACACTTACTTGCATATGGAATGTTGTTTAAAAGAAATTATCCTTCCTAACTATTTTTAAACCACCTCTCATTTATTCAACTGAATACATTTACTTCAAATAGTCCACAAGAGACACAATTTTCCTACAGGATTCCACTTATTCTGGCAGTACTTTAATGTGATATAATTTTGCAGATGCTAAATGTTCTCCTTTCTCCAAGTTTTACTTCTTATTTGAAATTTGACCAACAAGTATTTACTGACACTGTGTATAATTTAACAAGCCACAGAAATCTTCCAAACAATGTTTTTAATAACAGGAATATTGTCTCAATGATATTTAGCTTGAAAAATAAACAAATGCTTCAAGAAAGTGTCTCAAGAAGCATGAACATCTGATGCATACTTAGAAAGTACCAAGAGAATGGCAAGCTATCTTAATTTCATTAATTGAATTAAAAATAAAACCCAAACCCCTCAAAAGAACATTATGTACTTTAAAAACTTTTTGATAGTACCATTTTTCCTACAATTTTAATTAACAAAATCTACCAACATTTTTACTTTTGACAAGAATAACGTATTTCAACTTGACTTCGCAACATTTGTTTTATATTATTTTCCTTACTATTTAGTTGCTATACCTAATTTGTGGCTCGTCACATAATTTAGAACAAAAATACACACTAGGAATTTTTTCAGGGGACATGTCCTCTAAGATATTTGGAAGATTCTAAAAAATGTTAAGAAGGGGTTGTTACGGGCATTGATAAATTAAAGTTATTAGAGTCCTACCGTGCTCCAGCCAGTTAGGGCATCAGTGAACACGAACCAGGTGCAGCTAATATCCAGCAGTGGGAAGCGCACTGCCTTCAGTGGCAACAACAAACATGTGTACTGCAAGTAAAAGCGAAGCTAGTCAGGCGATGTGTTATGAGAGGGAAGCTAGTCAGGCGACATGTGATCAGATCCTTGAAGGACACAGGAGAGAGGGGGAATGCTCCAGGCAAAAGCATCCAGGCAGAGCCTTGGCCCCAGAGAGAAGCTGTGCCTGGAGTGCCAGGAAAAGCAGATGCAGGGAGGGGCAGGGAGCTCGGAGAGGAGGGGAGAGGGGCAGGTCAGCACTGGGCACTGCAGTTCCTCATAGGATGCGGGAAAGACCTTGGCTTTCTTCCCTAGGATGAGGTAGGGAAAACATTCTATGCAGAGGAAGCAAAAAGGCACAAGCCTGCCTGCAGTGAGCCAAACTGTGTCTCCCCAAAGGTGTGTTCATGCCCTAACCTCCAGTACTTGTGAATGTGACCTTACTTGAAAGAGGATCTTTGCAGATGTAATTCAGTTAAGATGAGGTCATGGGGTGGGGGCTAATTCAACATAATTAATGTCCCTTCAAAAGGAAGAGAGACAGACACACAGGAAGAACACCATGGGAAGATGGAGGCCAAGGACGGAGGACTACATCTGCAGCTGAGGACTGAAGGCTGCCAGCAGAAGCTGGAGGAGGCAAGTAGTGGTCCTCCCCTGGAGCCTTCAAGGGAGCATGGCCTGCCGACACCTGGATTTCAGACCTCCAGCCTCCAGAACAGTGACAGAATCAATGTCTGTTGTATTAAGCCCCGGGAAGCTCACCCATCAGCTGAGAGTGAGGGTGGGGGAGGAGGTGACTGAGGAGTGAGGAGGGGAGGAGTGGGTGTGAGGATGACCACTGCATCATGGACGTGTTTAACTGCTGCTTCTCCACCCTGAGTGAACGTGACGTGTGCGTCCAGGTGTTTCAAGGAAGACCAGAGCAGCCAACATGGTGTGTGTGCTCTAGTGGCCCCCACCTGGATGGGTACAGTTTAACTAAAGCATTTAAGCACAGGTGTGAGGGACAGAAGCAGGTGAGTGAGGGACAAGGCAGTGGAGGGTATTTGCAAGGAAGTGGAAATAGTAAGTGAATTGCAGAATTAAAGCTGGGTGTAGAGCAGATAATGAGACTTCCTTGAAGGAGGGAGGGAGGAGAAACCAGGAAAAAGCCAGAGAAGCAAAGAGTGTGGGCTCTAGTCAAGGTCGTTTTCATCTTCTAACTCCTGGCACAGGACCCCACGTATCATTCCTCTCCAATAAATTGGCCAGTTAAAATCATATAGCCCCAAAGCTCTGCTTCTAAGCCGAGTAATTTGCTTAGAAAATTAAGGCTCTGGGTTTAAATGTTGCAGAAGAATGGAATTTTTTAGAACAGGAAGGAGACATAGCAAGCACCCCGGCCAGACACCCACATGTTTTTAGAGGAGGAAATACTTAAGGTAAGTGGTCTGCCCATAATTACATAGCTATTAAATCATGGACGTAGAAAGAATTCAGGCTGCTGGTTGCTGTCTCGTATTGCTGCCACATCATGGTGTTGTCTGGCTTTAGAATGTTTATTACCTCAGGTCTCCTACAGGGACACGTTCTGCTGAAGGTTAATGGGGCTAGCGACCCAACCCAAGTAAGGACATGAGACGTGCTTGGAGGAGGTACCACGTCTTAGGTTTTCAACCAAAACTTGGGCAAAATAATAGGACAGTTCTGGAGTGTGTATACTAAAGTTCCGGCACATTCTCATCTATGTCTTCTGCTTTCCCTGCGCTTCATTCCATAGTCCCTTATTTAATCTTCTGACTGTGTTCACAGAGGCACATGCTTCTTACTCCTCTAAGTATTTAAACATCCCCTGGGAGGACTCTGCCCGCACACAGGGAGGATTGTGCAGTGTTCACCCCCATCAGCCATACTAGAACTCTTGAGGAATGAATACCAACGTGTGAACATGTCTGTGTGTAAGTTAAGGAAGTACAGAACTCTTCTAATCTAGAAACATCTCTAGTTATCTCTAACTTGCTTGATTTAAACATCAATCAGCTTAAACATGATGGAAACAACTTTGGAATGCAGTTCTTTTAACATGTCACCGATATGTCTATCAATGATTATTTAGGATGGTTTGTTTTACAGAGCACATTTTAAGCATCAAGAAATATTAGAATAAAAAGTAACTATATTATTATATCTACGTTCTATTTAAATGTACTTGTCTTTCTCACTAAATTACACACAAAAAGGGGGAAAAATTATGTTTTTTAATGTCTTTTAGTCATTTGGCAAAGACAGAGTTACTAGGCCTAGGTGATGGCTGGGAGAAGGATGGGTGTGGTGAGAAGAAATCGCATTCCCATGCAGTAATTTGCATTCAAATGTATGCCAGATGTTTGGTGATAATGTATGGACAATGCATTCCCTTGGTTGTCAGGTACTGAAAGAGAAAATATTAGTCATATGTGGGAAAATCTGCACTACTGGCCATATTTAATGTACAATGTTATGTTTCAATAAGCTGCTTCGTAGTGATTTGGACAGTTTCAGCATGGCTGAGCTTGCTGTTGGCCTTCAATACACTATTTTTTCAGCAATTTATCTATCTTTAAAATGTGAATATAAGCTTAATACTTTCATTTCCCCTCCACTGAGACTGTTGCAGCTGTAGACACCAGGAAACAAAGGCTAAGGAGGAGGTGGGACTCATCTCGGTGCCATGGAAGATGGTGGCAAGATGGGCACTGCCACCCAGCAGTACTTCTGTCCTCTGAAGCGGAGCCCCTAGCCTGGCATGCTCTGCTCTCCCACATGTGGCCCTGGTGGTACCTCTGCTTGTGTCTCACCCTCCAGTTCATTCATCACATCTCCTCGCAGGAGACAAATGTTGTTTTATTGACCTGATACTTCTCTTTCCACTGGAGCACATTCCCCTGTCATTCCACATGACTCTGGCTGAGCAACTCCTCCCTGGAACCCTCCACCCCTGTGTCCAGCCCCAGAAGGAGGTGTGTGACTGAGCCTGGTAAATCGTGTACCCCATTAACCCTCCCCAAGATGGGCTCAAAGAGGGGGAGACAAGCCCAAGCAGGACCAGTCAGGTCAGACTCCATCTGTGAAAACTGGTATGCAGGTGCTGGAAGAAGAGGATGCTTCTCCCTTGGGATTACTCGCAGCAGGAATGGGTGTGGTGTGGCCAAATGCCATCTTTCCACCACATGGGACAGTCCTTTTGTGGCAGGAGACAGTAGAGCCAACAAGAAAAGTAAAACAGAAATAAGAAATGAAGTAGAGACAGAGAGACAGAATTCTCTCACATCATTTAAGCTCCAGATCCAAATGTGCATGAAGTCCACCCAGCTGCTGCCTTTGTGCTCAGGGCACAGGGTCCTCTTTTTTGGACTGAGCTGCCTTAGTTGACAGAACAGACCAGGGTCAGCAGGTACCACTGCCTTTAAACCTCGTCTGCTTCTTGTCCTTCTCTGTCTCCTGAAGATACCTTAAGCAGTTCCCATAACTGGTCACATTTGATGACTGGAGAACTCACAATCTCAGCCATTAAAAATCCCACTGCAATCTACATTAAAACACTGTTATTTTTTCTTGTTCAAAACATCTCTTCTTCCTAGTTCAGGAATTCCCTGGAACTCTGGGCACCAGCCAGGAGAGAGGGGCCGGATCTGTCCTCCAGCCTTCAGAGCTCCAGCCGAGCAGGGAGAAACGTCTGTCTCGGACATTCTTTTCTCATTTGGCTGCTTGTTCCTTTGGTTTGGCAAGTATCTAGATGCTGGATGCTTCTCTCTGTACCTCTGGATCTCTCAGGAGCCCCTTCCTCAGCAGGAGTCCTCACTTCACTTTCCCTGCGGCCTTCCTAGGAGCAGCCCTGGAGCCAGGCTCCATCCCCCTTCACGGTATCCACCTGGTCAGTGGGGGAAATTCTGTGTCCCTGCCTACCCACACCCACCCCCAATTCAGGAATGGCGAGTCTCTCTCCCCTGACACCCTGACACCATGGGCCACTCCAGCCTTTCTGCTTTTCTACTTTGCTAAGTAAGAGTCAGTCAATGGTCTCTTTGTTCAAATGTGCCCACCCATTCCGGTGATGCCCCCATCCCTCCACCCCTCCACCCCTCCCTACAATCTTCCATGAGCTCCTTGCCATGCACTGCTTAGTCCAATGCAGGTCTGGCGAGAGCCACAGATCAGGAAGTCCCCCTCTTGGGAGGACATCCTATGTTGCTTGATGATTCTCAAAGACATCCATTCTTGACTTGAGAGAGGAAGTGCCATGAATGCCCAACTCTCCCAACTATGCCAATAGTTCCCCTTAAGTGAAGCTTCCCCCCTTGAATTCCTCTTCTTTTTTCATATTGGCTAGTGGTGGGTAATGGGCAAAAGACCTTAGAACTGGTTTTGGTCACTCTTTGCAAGTCCTGTGGTTTTTCTCAATTGGAGACAGGGTAATCCTCCCTACCGTCCACAGCCTCCAAGCCTCCACTGAATTTCTGAGGCACCAGGGAAGCTCAATTTAACACTGCATTGCAATGATTTCCGCTGAAGTTGTATCTGCTGCAAGCAAAGGAGTTCTGATATGTGACCTCCTGTTTCTCACTCATTCCTGAGGCCTTTGGGTCCATTTTTACAGGTGCTTATTTCCCCCAGAAGGCCCCTGTAAATGCCAGGTTTGTTACTGCTGTGTTTTGATTCCCTACCATTCATTTGGCATCCCCAGGAATTCCCCTCTGCATATGCAGACGTCTTGAATATACTCTCCCCCCGCTCCTTGGCAACAAGTGTGCGCATGAGTAAGTCAGTCCATGCAGGAGTCAACATGCTGCCTTCTCGTGATGGACACAGGCCAGTAATTTTCTGTGTGGAAGTTTGTGACCAATCTTCGCCTTTGCTGATAATCGAACCACTTTCCCAACCCACAGCCAAGTGTGCATCTGTCTCTACAAAGACATATGCAGGATAAAGAGACAGACCCTATCAAACAACAATCAAAAAGACAGTGGGAACTCTCAAAAAAAAAATCCAATGAGAAGAAAACAGAGTCATTCTTTGAAACAAGACAATAAAACACAGACACTACAGTAAACACATGCAGAGCTCAGTGAATTGTTATAAAGCCAATGCATTTGTAACAGCTACTGGGTCAGTGTATTCAACTGTACCAGCTGCCTAGAAGCCTCTCTCTGTGTCCATACCCCAATCACATGCTCTTCTCTCCCTCCAAAGTAACCAGGATCCTCTTTTTATTTTTCCTTTTTTGATAGGGAGTCTCACCCTGTTGTCCAGGCTGGAGTACAGTGGCGTGATCTCAGCTCACTGCAACCTCTGCCTCCTGGGTTCAGGTGATTCTCCTGCCTCAGCCTCCTGAGCAGCTGGGATTACAAGTGCACGCCACCATGCCCTGCTAATTTTTTTGTTTTTGGTAGAGACGGGGTTTCACCGTGTTGGTCAGGCTGCTCGCAAACTCCTGACCTCGTGATCCGCCCGCCTCCGCCTCCCAAAGTGCTGAGATTACAGGCTTGAGCCACCACGTCCGGCCCACCATCCTCTTTTATATGAATAGCTTACTTACCTTTTTTATTGTTGCACTTAGACTTGACCTATTTTAAATCTACACCCACCCTATTCCATTCTTTTTCTCATAGTTCACCTGTTGAGGAATTGGGCCATTTGTCCGGTAGCGTTCCCGCAGACTAGCTGTTGCCGATTGTTGATAGCATGCGGCATTATCCTGTGCCTTCTCTGTGTGTCTGGATTCAGAGGTTTGATCATATTCCAGTCCAATTCCTTTGGCAAGACGACAGGCCGCATTGTGTTCTCCCCTCAGGAGATACAGGATGCCTACTTTTTCTCCTTTCTTGAAATAGCAGTCATGGGTGCTCAAGGTCAAGATGCATAGATTCATCAGGGACTGGGAAATGCTTGTATTCTAATTCTGTAGGTTTGTTTTTATTTATTAGCTGAAATAAATGTATAGGGAGACCTTTCCTCTCATCTAATTTTTGGTTTCACTATGGTAGAGTCAATGTAAGATAAGCAAAAAAAGCACTTTATTCTTCCTTTTGTTTATAAATGTTTCAAAATAATGAACTCATTACTTGTCCTCTTCTGAAAGTAACCAGCATTTTAAGATATCATTATGAACACAAGGATGCAAACCTATGTGACATATGTCACCCTCGCCTCACAGCTTCTTGGACCTGGTGCAGAGTGTGCCTTTGCTCTGAAGTCCACTCAAAATGGTAGTTGTAAGAGGCACCATCTATATGGATCAGAACCATTCCCCATTTGGACACATGATGTTTCCAAAACCCAGAGAGAGGTGCTGATTCTTAGCATTAGGGGTTACAAGTCCAATCTTACTCTACCTTAGAGTGGATGTCTAATAGCATCCCTTAGATTACTGGACAGGAAGAGCTCTGCTGATGTGGACTTTGCTGTCTTGAGTCTTTGAGTCTTTGTAAGGGCTATCTTACGTGCGTGATTCTAGGCTACCACTTGCCACACACTTTGGCAAGTCCAATGGGCAAATTTACCTGTCATCAATACAGTAGACCAGCAGGACATTTTGCATGTACTACATCAAAATGATAGCGGTTGCTGTAGATTACATCGTAACAAAGACGTCAGCATTAATACAATTCTTTGATGTGACAGTGAACACACTACTATGTTTCCATCATAAAAGCAAACTGCTTTCGATCCTCCTTCTAATGGGGATTACGAAAAATGCATTTTCCAGATCAATAGTCGCACACCAAATGACAGAGAGTCTGATAACCTGTTCCTATAAAGAGACTATCTCTGGCACAGGTGCCTTGTGAGTAAACTGTGGTGGTCCATTCACTATCATCTGCTGCTGTAGGGGCCACAGCGGTGAATGGGATGGGAAGGCACTGAAGACCGACACACCCTCATCCTGTCAATCTTATGTTGGCTTTAACTTCTCTAATTCCTCCAATCAACAAGCATGGCTTCCAGTTTACTACGTAGGCCAAGAGGAGGATGTAGATTTAGGGGCTTCCATTTGCCTCTTCCTACCAAGATGGCTCTTTCTCTACAGGTCAGGGTGCTAACTTGGGAGTTCTGTCAGCTGCTAAATCCAGGGTTTCTCAACACCAGATCGACTGAGATTTTGGTCTGTCCTGTGTGTGAAAGGATGCTGAGCAGCGTCTCTGACCTCTACAGCAGATGCCAGCAGCACCCCATTCCCAAGTCCCCCGCTGAGAATCAGAAGTGTCTCCAGATATTGCCAAATGTCCCCTGGGGGGACAAAAATCACCCCCAATTGAGAACCACTGTGCTAAATATATCCACCCCAATGATAAACTCAAAAATTGGGGCAATTAACACAACGTGGGGGTCCTTGTAGCCACTAAACTTGCAGGGACTTTGGTGAGACACGGGGCCTCATTACCCCCACTGCAGTCACAGGGGCAAGACAGTGACTTTGGTTTTCTGGTAGCAGTGTCTGCTAAAGCTCTATATCCAAAAGTCATCAAAAGAGCAGAGCATGTCTCTTTTCCCACTGTGTCATTGCCATTGAATGACAGCCCGTCACTTTGGGGAGATTATAAAATATTCTGGGGTGTCTTTTCTCAAAGGTGCACAATCTCCCCTTCCAATCAGAGGGCTCTGGGTCAGTGAAGTGGCTCTCATCTACAGCCTGGACGAGGGCCACCCCTTCCCCCTGAGGAGGCTGATGTGAGCCTGCCCCTCACCTTTCCCTTTTTCAGCTAGGAAGCCACAGGCCCCTGTGGGCTGTCCATCAGCATCATCCCTGGAACACCATGATCAGTTAGCCACTGTCACCTTGCTTTTCTGTTCAAGGCCCCTGCTTGCCACCTGGCCCCACTGCCCATTCCCGAAAATATGTCTACCGCTGATTCAGTGTCACTGCCTGGCTTCTGCCATTCCAGAATTTTAGAGTCCTCTCTGATGCAGGTGTCATGGTGGTGTTACCTCCTGTGGACCCTGCCTGGAGGAGGCATTCTACCCTGAGCTCCTCAGAGAGGTCACTTCCCCTACCAGTGCCTTCCTTAGTGTCTCATGAAGCAAATTCCCTTAGGTTCCCTTTGAGGAGCAATAATCAGATGGTCCATCTTTTGGTCCCAAGTAATAAACCCATTCCAGTATTCTCACAACTCTGAGCCTTCTGACCCATTCCTAGACACTCTCTCCTCCTCATCCACTGCAGGGATCACTGAGTCTCAGCTTCAAGGAGCCATTCCAGCAGTTACTAAAACTGGCTCCAGGGTCCTTGCCAGTCATTATGTCCTATTTCATAGATGAATGTTCTCATGGAAAAAGAATTCCCCTGTACACTTCTATCATCCATAATCCCTTCCAATATCCTGAGGACCCACTCCACGTTTCTATATCTCTATATCTCAGACAGGTGCATCTACTCCCAGAATGGAAACTGTTTCTCAGATTCACCTATTGAGAGTTCTGACCCTGGTTATTGGCCTGCAGGTAATGCATGGAGGAGGTTGTGCAATGCGAGAAGGAGGACGGGCACCACCTTATAATAGATTCCTTCCCGGTGATGTTTCCACAGTCCCTAGGAAAGGGGAACCTGCTCTCCTCCAGCGAAGAGAGGGGTTCTGCAGGCAAGGAGCTCTCAGGAGTCTCAAGTTGCTGAGGCTTATCCATCACCCAAGGGTCTCCACTCTAGGCCCGGGGTCCCTCAGTTTCTCATCACGGCCTTGAATTTGGTGTAGGCTGGCTGTGTCCCTGCTGCGTATCGAATCTGCTTTGCAGTTCCATTCAACCTGGTGCCAGATTTTCAGCACAGTCTGCTCTGAGGCTGGAGGGAATCGGGGCTCTTTGAAGTCTTGCATGGCAGTCTTCTAGCTTTCCCAGCATAATTTAGTTGACAGTTGGCAAAACTGAGTTTGCCCAATCTTTAAAGGCTTCCATATAAGTTAAGCAAAATACAACCAACTCCATAAGAGTTCTAAATAACATTGCTTCTATATTGCTTAGGAGCCATAGTTACAAAAAATAAAAATAAAAAACCCTCGGTGCTCTCCCTTCTCCTTGCCTTCCAATCAGAGGGCACTGGGTCAGTAAAGTGGCCCAGACCTACAGCCTGGACGAGGGCCACTACTTCCCCTGTGGAGGCTGATGTGAATCTGCCCTCCCCTTTCCCACAACTCTGAGCCTTCTGACCCAGGACATGGTAATGCACTGCAGGTGAGGGCCTCGGGGAAGTGTGCTGCGTCTGCACCGCCAGGGCTCACCCCTCTCCACTTCCTACCTGCACTGGGGTCCTTCTTCTTCTTCATTTAAAAAGGAATTTTTTTTTTTTTTTTTTTTTTTTGGGCCAGGTGCAGTGGCTCATGCCTGTAATCCCAGCACTTTGGGAGGCTGAGGCAGGTGGATCACGAAGTCAGGAGATCAAGACCATCTTGGCCAACATGGTGAAACCCTGTCTCTACTGAAAATACAAAACTTAGCTGGGCGTGGTGGCTCATGCCTGTAATCCCAGTTACTTGGGAGGCTGAGGCAGGTGAATTGCTTGAACCCGAGAGGCAGAGGCTTCGGTAAGCTGAGATTGAGCCACTGCACTCCAGTCTGGGTGACAAACCCAGACTCCCTCTAAAAAAAAAAAAGGGGGGGGTGGGGAATTCATATGGGTACGCAGTAGGTGTATATATTTATGAGGTACATGAGGAATTTTGAAACCGGTAGATAATGTGCAATAGTCTGGGAAATGGTGTATCCATCACCTCAGATGTTCATTTCTTTGCATAACGAACATCCCACTTGTACACCCTTAGTCATCCTGAAATGCATCACAGATCACTGCTGCCTGCAGCCACCCTGCTGTGCTATCAAATGCTAGGTCTTACTCATTGAACCTAACTATATTTTTTGGCCCATTGGCCATCACTGGGGTCCTTCTTGTCCACTGACTAGTGAACTACCCACTTCCAGAATCCTGTACTGAGTGTGTGTGCTCTGCAGCTATCCTGGTTCCGACTTTCTTGGCCTGTGTTCTGCTGAAAGCAGAGATGGAGACCGGGGCTTACCTAGTTCTTGTGTATGTGGTATCTGTTCCCAGGAGGCAGGAATGCAAGGATGGAGGGTGCAAAGCAGAGGAGGGAGAAAGTTTGCCCGCCCAGAGATGACAGGCCGCACCACGAGCAGCTGGAGCCTGAGCCCGTGGGGGACCTTCTGAGAGGCCAGATTGATTCTGCCACAGCAACTGGCTGGTCACATGGAAAAGGTGGATGTCTGTCCAACTCTCTTACCCTCCACAGCCTGAGCGCTGCCCGCAGTGGGTGAACTCCCCCCACTTCCATGCAGCATAAGCACTCGGGAGCACTGAGAAGGCTTTTTTTTACATCTTCAGTGTCAAAATCCCAGGGAAAGAGCAAGAGAAGAGTGGCGAACCTTCAAGCAGAGGTGCTGTCGGCATGAGGGCAGCTGTGGCCTCACAGGGTCATCCGCCAGTGCTGCACTGGAGTCAGGGGGACGGTGAAGGGATGCAGGACAGGCACAATACCACCTGGCTGTTGTGAGGGGCTGGGACAGGGATGCAAGGCCAGGCAAAAGGCCGGGCTGGGGACACACGGCCAGACGAGGGGCCGGGACTAGGACACACGGCTAGTGTGAAGGGACACGCAACCCGTGCGAGGGGGGACACATGGCCAGGCTAGGGGCAGCGATGGAGACACACAGCCAGCTCAAGGGGCTTGGACGAAGAAACACAGGCAGGCAAGAGGCCGGGACAGGGACACACGGCCAGGCAAGAGGATGGGACGGAGACACACAGCAAGGCAAGGAGCCGGGACTAGGACACATGGCCAGTGTGCGGGGGACACAGAGCCTGTGTGAGGGTCCGGGATGGGGACACACAGGCAGACGGGAGGCCGGGACTGGGACACATGGCCAGGCAAGGGGAAGGGATAGGGACACATGGCACGGTGAGAGGCCGGGACTAGGACACATGATCAGTGTGAGTGGGACACACAGCCAGTGCGAGGGGCTGGGACAGGTCTAGGTCGGCCTCCTACATGCCCGTCCAGGGTGGACTTGGTAGCACCATCCCCAGCATAAATCTTTCACCTCCAGGTCCAAAGTGGTGGCTCTGGGTCCCATGGACACAGGTGGACTCAGCCAGAGGTGTGGTCTCATGCCCATTCCACACAAGGGCAGTGACATGAGAGGGGCAGCTAGTCACACCCCCGCAGCTGGAACTCAGCGACAGGCACATCTAAGCTCCAAAGGCAGTTGGTGAGAGCCTTAGCCAGCTTAGCCGGAGCTCACGTTCATCCCAACATCCCGAGAAAGAAAGAACGGGAGAATGGAGGTCAGTGGGCACGGATGGCAGGACCATGAGCCGCAGCAAGGCTGGGAAGGAATGCTGGCAGCAGGTACCTGCCGTACGACTTCCAACAGAGGAGTGCTCTTCGACAGCTTTGGAGGGCGGTGATGGCAGTCCTGCTCGAGCAGGGAGGACTCGAGGGAGTGAATAAACCAGGCAATGGGCCTTTGAGATTGATGGAATCCCTCTATTGTTACCAATGTTGTCTCAATGCAAGGGAATTGGCGTTCTCTCCTCAACACTCAGCTCTTTGCCTGTTGACACCTCTCATCTTCTCTCTGGCCAACGCTCCTTTTGGGTTGTAGCAGAATCTCATAATCATTTTTCTTCCATTCTACTAAATTGCCTGGGCAAGATAGAATAGAGGTTCCAAAGACTTCAGACAAAGAACAATAGCTCAAAAATATTTATACTTGAGCCAATTTTTAAAATAAATGTGAAGCCAGGCATTTCCAGGAACCCTCTTAGCCCAGTCATACTGGGTAGTGGTGCACTGAGCCACACGCTGCGAGCAGGGCGTATGTGGAGGGGAGGGGAGGGGCTGCTGAAACCCACGACCACAGTCAGACAGAAGACATCCAGTGGGTTTCTGCAGGGGGCATCTGTCAGGTGCTTCAGAAGGATTCAAAACACAAGCCACGTCTGTGGACCGGGGCATCTGTGAAGCAGGCTGGGTCTCTGGATCTTCTGCGGTCTGGTTGCTGAACTGCCCGAAGAAGGTGGATCATTTTCTAAAACCCAGAGCTCTCCTGGAGCCAGACTCAGCGCCTTCAAGAGTGTAGGGCTAAGGCAGCCTCGGGCTGCCCAGGAACTGCCTCCTCCTGTCCTTGCTGGGGAATGTCCTCACTCACAGCTTCTCCACCGAGGACAGCAGGGAGAGGCACTCAGCCGGAACCTAATGCTCTGGTCCTCAGCACAGCATAAAACCAGAATAATGCAGACTCTTAAGTCTATGTCCAATTCGACCGTAAGATTGCTGAGGGCAGGGACCAGGGGCTGCTCTCACCCTCCTCCCTCCTCCACGGCGGGCACAGTGCTGCACGCAGGAGGCCTGCTGCCACTCTCTTTTGCTTAGCTAACAGCGGGAACACGACAGGAGTGTGTTGGGCCGGATTTTCTGAGGAGCAGCTGCAAACGTTCTGGAGCTGCCACATCCCTATGTGTCCCACCTCACGCCCCACATATGCTGTGCACTCCCAGGCAGAGTCTTGTTAGGTAGACTTTACCATGCCATATTTAAACATGAGGAATACAAAGCCCAGAGAGATTTTAAAACTTTTCCAGAGTCACATGCCCAATAAATAGAAGAGGTGTAATTTGGACCTTGGTCCTTTGAAAGGGAAGTGTGTTCTTTCCACCACTGTGTGGTGGAAGACTGTGTGAGCTATGGAGCCAGCAGCCAGAACCACTTGTCCCTGCTGCTTTTTGAGAGATGGGCTTAAGTAACCTCCTTCCCTTGCGGTCCACGCTGATGTTTCCAAAACAGCAGACATGAATTTCAAGGAGGCACGACTCAAATCTTACTTCCCTATGAATTGTTTTCCTTTGCATATTCATAATTTGTTTTTCACAACTCGTGATTTTGCAATTGATTATACACCATCTTAATTCATTGCGCACTCATTTCTTATTTACATAGGGCCTCTCCTCGAAGAGCATTTAAATGAACAAGCCTTGCACGTCTCCTGTTCTTACACGAACCCCAGGTGCTCAGATGGCTGTGGTTGTCAGGAGGGGACAGAGTGGGGTGTAGAATCATCAGATGCCACCGTTAGCGGGACAGGGCGTCCATCATCCCTCTCATTCCGCAGCTCCAGAACGTTTGCAGCTGCTCATCGGGAAATCTGGACAAACACTCACACCTCACGTTTAAATGCTTCCATCAAAAGGACAAGAGCAATTGATTCTATTTGTCTTCTTTAGACCACAGAATATACTTTGGAATCAAGAAAGTCGTCCCCCAAACATATCTCAGAACCAGAAATGAGCTGCTGTGCCTTGGGTTTGCTGGTGTTTCAGACAGGAGCTGCCTGCAGCAGAAAGACGGTTCCCTTCGGGGGATGGACAGCCAGGATCCTTTCAGGCTGCCTTCACTTTCCTAGTGAGGCGCCAAGGCCATCGCGGAGGCCAGTTGAGGGGTGAGGCGGGTGTTGGCCCACACTTGTCCATGCCGGACTCCTGAGGTCCGTGGAAATCCTTCTGGAACCATCTCTGGCTATGCAGCCTCAGTGCTGCTCTTAGCAGCAGATTGTCACTTAAGCATAACGAACATTGAACCACAGGGTCTTTTGGAACTCGGGAGATGCAGGTGCTGTGGCCCTGGCCTCAGCGACAGCAGACAGTGTCTTTGGGAGGCTGCGCAGGGGACTCCTCATGCACCGTGCCAGCCCGCTTCATGCACCATGTCAGGAGCTCCACCTGGGCTCTTGCAGGAGTTGCAAACTTGGTCAGCAAAAGGTCAGAGAGTCAACATTTTGGGGTTTGTGGACCATGAGGTTTTTGTCAGAACCACTCAACAGGTGGGTCGGAGCCAGGATTCTAACTCGGTTTTATTTGACTCTAAATCCCCTGAGCTCTGGTTACCCTGATAAAATAGTGACTGCTCACACCTTATACACCACATATGCCATTGTTTGTAAGTACTCTTTGAAAAATTAACTTATGTGATCCTTACATATTAAGAATTTAATTCACTTGAACCTGCCTACGGGGTGAGAATTGCCTTTATCTTCATTTTAGAAATGAGGCAACTGAGGCACAGAGAGTTTAAGTAACTTTCCTGAGGACACAGAGCAGACAGTGGTGGTGCTGGAATTTGAACCCTGGGAGACTCCCTAGGAAGTCTTGGCCCTTACCCACTACACTAAAACAGAGGTGGATCAGATGTCCATAGTAAAAGACACTATATAATTGAATGCATAGCTGGGTGACCAGGACTCAAAACGACTTCAGAGTTTAGGGGGAAGTCCATGTAGAATAGGCTCAACGTACCCCAGGCCCATGAGAGGAGGACAGCTATGACAGAGGAGGGCAGGAGAGGACAGTGTCTGTGGAATGAGGTGACTTGCTTCTTGTCCAGACACTTTCCATCTAACCCATAACAAAAATTTATCGAGCACTTACAATGTGCCTTACTCCATTAAGCACTTCCATTTCTCTAAAAGACAAACTAATCTGCTTTACTACATAGATAATAGAGAATATTAAAACTAAACAAGGCTTTAAAAATCACCTAGAGTTTCCAGTTCAGAGCGGGGCCTGAGTTGCAATCTGAAGACGCTGTACCACCGTCTGCCGGCAGCCTTGGCAGGTGGGATTTCTCTTGCTCAGATGGCAGACAATCCAACTCAAACTGGCCTGAATCAAAAAACGGAGACACACTGGCCATATACTGAAAGGTCTGGCAGTGAACTCAATACATTTACACACAGTGCAAGCTGGGGCCCCAGGAACCTGGGCTCTCTGTCTCCGTTTCTTACCCCCATCTGCAGCTCTGCCATACCCTCTCGCAGCCTCTAACGGTGGCCCTGGATGCTTGAGCTCTATTGCTTCTCAACCACCAGCTAAACAGAGACAGAGAGAGAGACAGACAGAGAGAGAGAGAGAGTCAGAAAATACTATGCCAGTGCCTCAGTCAGAAGGTCTGCAGCTGACTCGCTGTCTCTGACCAGCTGACAGAGGTCCCGCGAGTGTTCGGCAGGTCTAGGTCACAAGCCGACCCTGGTGCTGGGGTGGATTCATCCTCTCTAGGCCATTTTGAGTCTCTGTCACCTGATCCAGCAGTGAATCATAGGATCCTTTTAAAACTGTGGTGTCAGAGCCATTCCCTTCAAGCCAAAGTTGGTGTCCTCACAAGGTGGGGATGGGGGCTGGCGTCCTGAAAACAGTGGTTTTCCACTCTGTTAAAGCATCCTGGCCAGTAGCTTGTCCTCTGTTTGTTTCAACTTTCTCATCATCCAAATGCCCAGTACATTAAAGGGTTGGTTATTGATTGTGATTTATTTTAAAATTAGTTGTTGTGAGGATGCGGTGGCTCACACTTGTAATCCCAGCACTTTGGGAGGCTGAGGCGGGTGGATTGCTTGAGGTCAGGAGTTCGAGACCAGCCTGGCCAACATGGTAAAACTAAAAATACAAAAAAAAAAAAAAAAAAAAATTAGCCTGTGGTGGTACATGCTTGTAGTCCCAGCTACTCAGGAGGCTGAGGCAGGAGAATTGCTTGAACCTGGGAGGTGGAGGTTGCAGTGAACCGCGATCGCACCATTGCACTTCAGCCTGGGCGACAGAGGAAGACTGTGTCTCAAAAAAAAAAAAAAAGAGTTGTCATTTTGCCCCCACCCCACCTAGAGTAGTTGCTGACCCCACTATTCCCGCTCTATCTCACCACCCTCAATACCTCCAGCTGAGTCCTTCCTGACCAACTCCTTCTTGGCGTTAAAGAGTTAGAAGGCCACTCCCTATGAGGTCAGAGGTCCCTGGGGCTAAGAAGATGTTCCCATGAGAACCTGCACTGCTTCCTTTTGGAATGTTCTCCAAAGCCTGGACTTTCTTGGCTAAGGTGGGGTTGAGGGTGGTTGCTGTGGTGCAGTAGCATGGAGGTATCGTATCGGTGTGGTACAGGATAGGGGGTTTGCTGTACACACGTACACACACACAAGGTTTCCCCAGTTACAGCACACAGCTAGGGAGAGAAAAAGGAGGCAGCTGCGGACCAGGCACTGCGACCGGCTCTCCTACACCCCGACGGCGGACTTAGAACCCTGAAGGGTCCAAGAAGTCTAGATTTGAACCTATAAAGGACTCGCAGCCCCCTGTAAAGGTATATTTGTTAAGATCAGGAAGATAAAATCGATTGTATCAACAGTTTTTGGCCTGATTCATCTACATGGGGTTTGGGGCTTCATTTGTGTCCCTGTACTGGGCCAACTAAACAAATCTTCTTGCAAAACATAGAGAGAGACCACAAAGTGTGGAGACAGCACATTTAAATTGCAGAGGTCCAGACTCGAATCTTGATTCCAGGAAATATAAAGGCAGAAGAGGAGAAAGAGGAAAAAGGAGGAAACAGATGTGCCTATGTAGATACAGTGCTGGGGAAATTGTCAGTGGGTTGGAAGCCAGGGATGGGGAAGAGAAAGAGCATGGAAGGACAGGAGAACAGGAGGAGTGCGAGGGCACCACACACTGCTGGGGCGAAGGAGGAAGCAGATGTGCTTTGATGAATGCAAGAAGATGAAACAACTACTTTTAATCTCATTTGGTTAATATATTGTTTTCTTTGAATGTTAGTCCAGTGTTTTCCAAGTTGTGGATGACAATTCATTGATATGTGTTGAAATAAGACAAGTAGTGTTTTAAATTAATAGGAGAGCTGGGAAAAGAAGAGACTACACACAGGAAGAGCATTGCTTCAGAGGATGTGTTTCCGTTGAGTGTGGATGTATGCGGACATGTGAAATGCTTTTCTTACAGGTTGTGGTCCAACAGTCTCAAAGTGCATGTACTCCCCTATGTGACACATCAAATTCATTTGCGTCACATGAGCACTAAATGAGACCACAGGTATAGAATTCAAGTATAGTGCCTGGCAGGTAACTGGCATTGAAGCCAGTTTCACACTATCCCACACCATGCAGAAATGGTGTCTTGGAGGTTAATTGCTCAATGACAAACAGCAGCAAAGATGAGTCTCAAATCTAGCTCTCTGTTCGTGGTCTCAGTCCCTTCTACAATTATATACACCTTTATAGACATGCTTGACTGTGACCAACTAAAACGAAGTTGTCAGTACTTCTAGAGCAGGGACATCCAATCTTTTGGCTTCCCTGGGCTACACTGGAAGAAGAAGAATTGTCTTGGACCACACATAAAATACACTAACACTAACAACAGCTAATGAGCTAAAAACATTGCAAAAATCTCATAATGTTTTAAGAAAATTTACAAATTTGCACTGGGCCACATTCAAAGCCCTCTTGGGCCTCATGTAGCCTTCAGGCCGTGGGTTGGGTAAGCTTGTTCTAGAGCGATGCTGAAGGTTCACCTCAACACAGGACATTCAGTAGAAAATGATTCAGAATCCTAAGTAATTCTATATAGGAGAGTCTTTGACTTTGTAATTAAGGCATAGAGTACAAAATGGCTGTACAGCTTGATGAATTTCTGCTTTTATACGCAACTGATTAACCACGATCGAGACCACTGAGAGCACCCAGAAGAATCCTCAATGGCCTCTCCTGGTTAATACATCTCCATTGCCGAAGGGCATGGGCAGGTTTGCCTGCTGGCAGCTTTATGTAAATGGAGTCATACGTTTGTACTCTTTCACTCAACATTTGATTTGTGAGATTCATTCACCTATGGCAGTGGTTTGTTATTTTTCATCACTGTATAGTGTTTCCCTTTGTGAATATATTCTACTTTCTTGTCTGTTCTATTTTTGATGGATAGTTAGCATGTTTCCAGTCCTTGCTACTATTGAAATAGTGCCAGGAATATTTTTGTACATATACTCATGCCTACAGAAGAATTTAAATCATGGCAACTTTATGAATAACAAAGTTTGCCAAAATATTATTTATAATTGAAAAAATAAACAATATAGATCAACAGGGAAATGATAGGTCATTCAGTACACAATCTTGGGAAGAAGTGTTTTGATTTTTATTCTCACCATTTACCAAAACAAAAGCATTAAATACATAAGGACATAATAAATTGTAAGAAAATATAGCAACACCAGACGAGGAAGAAATTTCTAAGTGTGAAAACATGTTAAGTAAACCACAATGCAAAAAATTTTTAGTAAACAGAAATTTTAAACTTCTGTGGGCCCACACATATAATTAACAAAATTATAACTTATCTAATAATTCAGAAAAATACTTATAACAAATACATCACAAAGATTTAATAAACTTACTATAATCTAAGTTCACATAAACTGGTGACAAAGACATTAACAACACAAGAAAAGTTAGCAAAACTGTAGAAATGGATTTAACATGTGCTTAGTAATGAAAACACTTAAACCTTTCTAGTAATCAAAGAAGAGAGATTGAAACACGGTCACATAATTGTGCACATTTGACAAGGTACAAATATTTAACACGATTAAGACAGAGCTAAAGAGAATGGGAAAAGAGGCACGGTTACAAGCTGTTGGGCTAACTTCTGCAGGAAGCAACTCAGCACTATGCATGTGAAGCTTAAAAACACGCAGGGCTTCCGAGTCAGTATTTCTACCCTCAGGAATCTGTTCTTCCCCCAGGAATAATGCAAAACATAAACAAAGTAAATGTATACCACATTCATCGAAACAGCATTTATCACTGATAGAAATAAAAAAAAATGCTTAACAATAAAAAAGGAGGGAAAAATGATTATTGCCCGTGTGGTGGAAAATGATGTAACCATTCAATGATGGCCATCATTAGGTTATGCAGAGCAAGGTCAAGTGGCCACGTGGTAAGAGCATCGCAGTGCTGGCAGCAGCCTGGGCAGCTTACACCGGGCAGAACAGACCCAGGACGATAGGCCCGTAGTACAGGACCCCACTGTCCATCACACCCTGCACAGTAGCAGCAGTCTGGCTGGTGTACAGGTTTGTTGCCTGGAGAGAGAGTCTGACCCCTGAACTGCAACCTTTAAACTGCAAGGCTAAGGGGCTCACTGGGGTGTCTTCAGGACCTTGGATAACTCCAGTGAGGCCGGGAGATTAGAGATGGCACCGGGAGACAGTGGGAGATGGTTGTCCACCTGCAATTGAAATAAGGAAACTTCTCATTGCTTCACAGGGAGTGAAGATGTCTGTGGGCTCATTGAGTTGAGTAAGATAGACGTGGAGGAAGGACACAGGCTAGGGGAGAGAAACATTGGAAATACCAACTGATAAGAAAGTCCCCTTAGAGACAAACGCATGTGTATGTCTGTTAAACCAAACACAGTGAGGGGCTACACATTCTTCTTTGGCAGATAGGAGAAATTAACGCAAGAGGAAGAGCAGTTACCATTCCTGTGATCCTATTTTAACTTCATGTTGTGCTGAGCTAAGGGACATGTTCTACATTCCAAAGGAAGAGAAAGAAAAGGAATCACGTTACCTAACTCATCATTGAGATGAGAAGGGAGTGGACGGCGGGCAACTAGAATGAGCAAGTTTCCTTGCTGCTGCCCTTGGCTTCAACTGCACTGTTTTTATGGCTTTGTTGTGTAACTTGAAGTTTTTAAGAAGTCAAATGAGTGCCAAAATCTAGCAGAATTCGTAGCCATTTTATAGGTTCTTTCAAAGATGTGGATGGTGGGGATGATAACATTTATATAGCGATTTCATGCATATTATCCTTTTTCTTCATTGCATGAACTTTACTATGATTCTGATGTCACAGGTGAGTAACTGAATGCTCAGGAATGTTATCTGCCACAGGATCAGGGGCAGCTACACTGTACACAGCCAGAGAGCCCTGTTCACAGTGTAGTGTTTGTGGGTGGTGCCCCTGAAGTTGTGTGTGGCTTTAGGTGGCAGTCCTCATCAAGCAGAAGTAAATGGCAAAAGGTGCCTCTCAAAACTAGGTTCTTTGTCACCTCATTCCAGAGTGTCACATTACTGAAATCTGCTAGTTAAGGAAAGGAGGATTTCTCATCTATCCTTTGTTTTCCCATACTACAAAATATAATTCATACTGCAAATAAGCTTCCATTCCTACGTGACTTATTGTGGAAATAAGTTATCATTTTAGGGTTCAATATTTTTAAAATTTTAAGCAGGTTCTTTGGAATGTACTTTATTTGATATTGCTATCGGTTGGTGTGACACTGTGTTCACATCAAATGCCATTTAAAGACTATATATAAAATAGTTACATGTTCTTTCTAGTACAGAAACAAAGAATGAACCATAAAAAAAGATTTTTAGATAGAATTTAAATAATGGAAAGCCTCTGGTTTTCCCTTTTGGGCAAACTTCTAGTCTCGATACCCTGAAAAATTTCTGCTGTAAAATGCCTCTAAGGTATAAAATAAAGTAAAAATCCACATCCTTTTAAGTTCATAACGACCTTGCAAGAAAGTCAGGGAAATCCCAGGGGACAAAACAAAAGGTGGCAGGCGTGCTGTGGAAAAGCCGGTGCAAGGAGTGACAGCTCTGGGGGAACCTAGTAATGTCCTCACACCTTGTGCTGTGTTTCAGTAGCCCCAAAAGGCAGAAGACAATGCTGAGGGCTCTTGGAAGGGCAGAGTCTCTCTGCACCTCGTCATGCAGCCAGAAACTCCAAGAACCGTGCTGAGTGAAATGGCAAACACACACAAAAGTCTCTGCCCTTCAAAGGGAGAGAAGGTGACTTCAATATCTAGGCACAAAGGTTGGAAGTCAGCAAACAAACCAACAGATGATGACTCAGCCACACAGCTCCAGAGCCAGATGCTGGAACTATCAGGTGCTGGGCCGTTCTCTCAAGGTCAGTTTTTAGGGGAACCGAAAGTTAAAGAATGACCAAGTTAAATCCATTCCAGAAATGTAAATTCTGTATAACATTGAAAAATTAATGTAGCTTGCCATCCTCATATATCAAAATAGAAAGGCCTAAGATCATGTCAGCAGCACTAAAAATATTTGATACATTTTTACATCCATTCAGCTTAAAATCATTGGCATGATAGGATAGAGAGAACTTCTTTAAACTGGAAAAAATGGAACCTACCAAAATCTTAGAGCAAACATGGTACCAAAAGGTAGAATCTGGAACATTCCCTTTCAAAAAGTATTAAGACAAGGTTGCTTTTACACCATACATTGGCGGCTCTAGCCAGTTCAAAGATGAGAAAATCTGTGAGCGACACTCAAAATGGTATTATTTGTGTATTATATTTATAAAATATTTCCCTCCAAACATCTTTAAAGCATTAAAATTAATATGAGGTTTAACAAAATTATCAGATATAAGATAAATTAAAAATTGATTGTATTTCTATACCCAAGCAACAGAGAGAAAATGTAATTTTTTAAAATGGATACCTTTTACAAGAGTAACAAAATATATAAGGCGCTACGAGTAAATCTAACAAAATATTTTAAAGACATCTATGGGGAAAATTATAAAAATTTAGAAAAAGATATTTTAAAATTCACTAAAGAGATTGGGAAATGTGCCACATTCCTGGCTAGGAGAACTCAATATCTTAAAGATGTCCAATCTTTCTAATTGTAGCTCAGTCCTAACAAGGTGGTTTATTAAACTTGTCAAGCTAATGCTAAACCATAAGGAAAAGAAAGTTACAAATATACAAGACGTCTGATGATTTCACAGCCTTGTGATTATACTAAAAAATACTAAGTTGTACATTTTTATGGCATATAAGTTATATCTCAATAAAAAACCCATAATGTTGAGCAAGCTGCAGAACAACACTCCTGAACGAAGGTGAAGAAGTAGGTGAAAGAAATGGTCTACCAGAAACTGAGAGTTATTAATAAAATATAGTAATTAACACAGTGTGGTACTGGCATAAGAACAAGCAAAAAGAACATCAGTGGAAAAGAACAGAGGGCACAGAGACTGACCCATGCAAACCTAGAGACTTGCTATACCCGAGCAGTGCCATTCAGAAAAGTGGGAAAGTCAAATATTCAAAACATGCTTCAGAAACAATAAAAAAAAAAAAAACTGAAATTGAGCCAGTATCAGACACCATGCACAAATATATAATGCAGGTGAATTAAAGAGAAAGAGGAGAGAGAGAGAGAGAGAGAGAAATACAGGAGTAAATACATAAAATTAAACAAGATGAAAAAGGCACAAAACTCAAAAGGGAAATTTAATAAATTTCACTCAGTTAAAATTTGAAATTGATGTTCATTCAAAAGAAAACATGAAGAAAACAAAAAGACAGAATAAATTTGACAAATTGATTTGCATGAAAGATTAATACATGGCATATATAAACAATGCCTACAATCCCATGGGAAAGAATTTAAAAGACAATGACACCCTGTTGGTGGAAGTTTAAATCTGTACACTCACTTTAGAAAGTGATTTTTTTATTACACATTAAAATTAAAGGTGGGAAGAATTAACCCTGGTGATTCTATTCCTCTGTCCAAAACAGTGTGCCTAAGAATATATATGTATGCACAAACAATTGTTAAAAGGCACTTTAATTGTTGAGAGGTATGTAATTGTTAAACATACTGCTTTTAAAAACAAATAATGTTCAAATAAAAAATTTAAAAAACAACTACAAATAACCTAAATTTCTATTGGCAGACGTGAAAAACTGTTATATATATTTATTACAGTTGAAAAAGATAAACTATGATTTCATAAATCATAATACATTTCTCTCAAAAACATAATGATGAACAGGGACAGAAAGCAGACTTGTGGCCACCAGGGTTGAAGAGTGGGGAACTCCAAAGTGACTGCTGTGGGCACAAGGTTTCTTGAGGTTTCTTTTTGGGGAGATGAAGATGTTCCACACTTAGACTGTGATGATGATTTCACAGCCTTGTGATTATACTAAAAAATACTAAGTTCTACATTTTTATGGTATATAAGTTATATCTCAATAAAAAACCCATAATGTTGAGCAAGCTGCAGAAGAATATTAATAGGATGATGATATTTGTGCAATGCTTAAATGTAAGTACAATGCAAAATGTTTATATACATGTCTGGTAAAATCATAAATACAGCCAAAGGCTAATAATCACAAAATTTCAGATAGTGGTGGGGCTCATCAGTGGACTTCAAAATATTGGTAATGTTCTACTTTTTAAAGCTTGGAGCTGACTACACTAATTTTAAAGTATTATTATTTATAATTTATGCATATGTCAAATACCTTTTTGTATGTGTGTACTATGTTGCATAATATAAAAATTCAAAAATTAAAAAAAAGTTCTTAAGGTAAATAAACTGAATTCCATCAAATATTTGAGAGAAAAATTGGAAGAAGAGTAACAGTATCTGCCTCTTAGGGTAGCTGTGAAAAATAAAAGATAATAAATATCTAGTACGTTGCTGAACCAATATGGAACTCAAAAATATTGGGCAAAAGCATTTATGAGGGGTGGAAAGAAGTGAATAAGCTTGAGAGAGACTAAGAATAGAAAACTGACAGAATTTGGTAATGGATAGAGATTGGGGGGTGAAAGTTATTGCACGCATGATTTCCAGGTTTCTAGCTGCACAGTTGGATGTATGGTAACCTACTTGCCAATGTAAGAATCACCCTCCAAATAATCATTAGCCAGGGCAGTTAAATTTTTAATTGTAAGAAATTAGAAACACCAAAAATGAGCAAGTATTAAGATAGTGGTTAAATGAATCATGGTACATTGGGGTAGAGAAATAGTATGCAGCCATTAAAAATCACGTTTTAAGAGATTGAAGACATCTTGTGTTTTAAGAGCAGATTAATATCTGCACATGCAGTACAGTTTCCATTCTGCAAAATAATATTAATAGATGCGTATATAAAAAGATGACCAAAAGTTCTTAAAGTACTATCAATGGCTGACTCTGGGAGATTACCAATTTTAATTGTCTTCTATTCACTTTTGTGGAATCTAAAAATGTCCTACAATAAACAAGTACTAATTTAATATTTTAGAATATATGTGGCATTTCAAAATGCAACTAAAATCACCACCAGTCTCTTCAAGTCCATCTCTTGAGGACACTGATGTTACGTGGAAGGTGGCAGAATCACATATAGTATCACGCATGTGCTATGAGGTACTCTGGGAAACTGATGGGGAAGAGAAATATTCCTGGTCATTTGTTATGAAATAATTATGTGGCTGGGGTTAAAAGCCTCTTAGGATAATCAAGCAGCGGCTTTCACTCAGACACTTTTAATACATTCACAAAATGCCTTCTCTTCAAGTGCACCCCAGGTAATTCAGGGTAAAAACTCAAAACAGTACCTTTTTTGCCCAAAACCACTTTCAGAAAGAAGGGTTGTCAATTTGCTAGAAATGATTGTTTTTAATCTTCTAGGGTTATAGGCACAACATAGTTATTCTCTTTCCCTTAACTTTGGAATGTTGGAGCTTTGCATGTCTGTCGCTTCTCGTCCTTTTCCCCATTTTCTCTGTTACTTTCTTCCACTTTCCTTCTGTTTCATCTTTGGAAATAAGAATGTCCTTTGGAATAAATAGTATGCTTGTATTTGTTTATTTATTACAGGACAGTAGTTATGGTATTGTTACTTTAACCTTCTCTGTGTTGATACAATGTCTTAATCATGGCAGTTCTATTATATTTTTAGGTAACATTTACATAACATAAAATTATTAGTTTTAAAATATGCCATTCAGCTGGCCGGGCGCAGTGGCTCATCCCTGTAATCCCAGCACTTTGGGAAGCCGAGGTGGGTGAATCACGAGGTCAAGAGATCAAGACCATCCTGGCCAACGTGGTGAAACCCCCTCTCTACTAAAAACACAAAAATTAGCTGGGCATGGTGGTGCACACCTGGGCATGGTGGTGCACTTCCCAGCTACTCGGAAGGCTGAGGCAGGAGAATTGCTTGAACCTAGGAGGCAGAGGTTGCAGTGAGCTGAGATCACACCACTGCACTCCAGCCTGCTGACAGAGCGAGACTCCATCTCAAAAAAAAAAAAAAAAAAAAAAAATGTCATTTAATGACAATTAGTACTTTCTAATGGTAGATTTTTAATACATTTACGTTTAATATATATCACTGAATAAATAAGATTGCATTGAATTAAATAGGCCTCCAAACAATAAAAAGCAAATTGGAAACATTTTCTACCTTACCAGGACGCATATTGTTTCATTTGTTCAAGGGAAATCCCTGCTTAGATATAAACTTCCTAAATTAATACAAGTATCCTTACACAGTTAAACATGAATTTAGGAAGCAAGTGTTTAGGTAGCAGGGATAATTCGTTTGCATTATATGGCACTAGTTCTTGGAAGGTAGACTTCCAAATATGAAAAACACTGATTTCATTGAAATAAGGGTTTTCTACTCCCCTAAACAAAAAGCCATGGGAATAGATGGCTTTATTCAAGTGACCGAGTATGGCTGGAATCCCCTCTGGCCTCCCTCTCTGAGTTAACCCTACAGATGCAAATAGACTTCTCTTTGGCTCTAAAGATTACACACTTCATCTTGATAGTGTTGGGAAAGGAAGAATTAGAAGAAACAAATTCTAGATTTTACATCTAGGAGATTTTACAGATTACTCCTCTTTGCTGCAAAACTAGATTTTTTTCCTCTAAAAACCTTCAGCTTTCTTTGAATGGCTTTACCCCCTTCCCCACCACCCCAGCAATGGTCAAAAGACAAATTGTACTCTTCTGGAACCAAATCTTACAATATTTAATAAATATCTAGTTTATCTAAATCATGTATTTACACATATTTGTTCAAAATACATAACATGGCATAACTTGTCATTTTTCAGTCATAAACCTCCTCTGACTCCTTCAAAGAGGGCTCAGGCTTCCTTGCCTTAGCCAACCCCCTTCATCAAGACATTCTAGGATTGGTACTTCCAGAAACTTGGCGGCCCAATGGGCCCCTCTTCCTCCTTCCTATACTCCCTTTTTACCTCCCTGTACCCAACATGCTTTGCTCTTCTCTTTCCTGGTCATTCATTCCATCACACCCTCTGGAATTTCCGTGTCGTTACAACACAAGCTTCCCTTATCCTCAGATACCAGCTTGAACAGAGAGGATTCATAGGGCCCCACCTTTGTGGCCTGTAAACAAATCTGATACAGAACACAAACCATTACAGCCAATATGTACTGGCTGTGTCCACTGTGCCAGGCAGGAGCTTTCACAGGTTTAATGGGTTAATTGATGCGAACTTTTCAGTAGTCACACAAAAAGCACTTAATCAGAAAAAAGTAAATGTATAGAAGTGTAATCTGAGAACATAGAAGAACAATCCTGCAAAGAGTTCTGAGCGCCTGCTACACAGAGTTTCCTTGAAAAAGCCTATCAAGCACGAAGAGTGAATCGAAATCTGCCCAGGGCAGATTCCAGAGGCTGCCAGGAATGCTCCTTGAGGAGGTACAGTGAAGAAGGGACAGCCTGCAGGACTGAGGACCAGAAGAAAGGCCAGACGCCAGTCTCCATCTCTATTCCAAAATCAGGCCAACATTTGGTCTCACATGTCTGGTGGCATCTAACAGTCCTGGAATGGAGAAATCTCTGGAAATGTTTGAGCTGAAGTCATCGGAAGGGAGGTGTTAAACGTCAAACGTGTTGCATTCACTCCCAATTGCTATATGAATGCATTCTAACAAGCTGTTAGAAAAGGAGTCAAGGAAAGGGAAGATTCTGATCCATATTCCAAAAATGCAAAGCTGAAGAGATGTTGCAAGATGACATTCACTTGGGGGAAAAGCCCAGTAATAGGGCTTCTCAGCTTTGCAAGAAAACCATGAGATGAAGAGGAATGATGGAGACCCACCACCTAGACACGATGCAAGCCCCTAGGATTTCATACCTGGGCTCCCATGGGCTTTGACTCAAGCAGAAGAACCCTGGGCACACCCTGATCTCTGCCTCCCCCTGTATTCACCAGAGGGCCCCTGGCTGGAGCCTCTCTGCTCACTGATGACAGCTACTGCTGTGCTCACCATGGATGCCAACGCAAGCAACACAGGAAAGGGGTCTTCAGGGCTCCTCCCAGATGCCAGGCCACACCTCCAGACCACAGCTGAACTTGCAACTTCACAGACATCATTAAAACTCAACCTACTGGCAGGTGCATTGGCTCACGCCTGTAATCCCAGCACTTTGGGAGGCGGAGGTGGGTGAATTGCTTGAGGTCAGGAGTTCCAGACCAACTTGGCCAACATGGTGAAACCCCATCTGTACTAAAAATATATATATTTTTAAAATTAGCCGGGCATGATTGGTCAGGCACCTGTAGTCCTAGCTACTCAGGAGGCTGAGGCAGGAGAATTGCTTGAACCCGGGAGGCAGAGGTTGCAATGAGCCGAGATTGTGCCACTGCACTCCAGCCTGGGTGACAGAGCCAGACTCAGTCTCAAAACAAACAAACGGACAAACCTCAAATTACCATGTGTCAGATTTCTGCCCACAGCAGAAGCCCATAGAGCTATCCACTTTCACCCATGGGGTTATCCTAACTGAAGTTCTCCTTTCACCCAGCCCTGTTTCACTCCTTTACCTCCCAAATACTTCAGTGTCTTCTCTCAAGTGTCTTTTCCATTGAAACACTTCTCCCATGCTTTCTGAGTCTCAGTGTTTCCTGAAACCAGGCTGCATCCTGGGGAGACTGAGTCTTTGCTCCTGGTGGATGACGCTTATTTTGTCCCTGGACTTTCCTTGGGGTTCTTCTCCTTCTCCAATGATTCTGCCAAATAGTACTTTGAATCCATCACACAAAGACTTCCTTCATTAAAAGTTCACTCTCATGGATCCTGCCCCATCTGTCATGCCTTCTCCAGGTTGCATTCCAACCTCCCCCTCTTCCTCACACCAGGAAACCACTCACTAGACCAACATGGCTCCCATGTAGCCAGGTCCCTTCATCCTCGTTACCTGTACCTCTCATCCTCGTTACCCCTGACCAGCCAGTCCCTGCTGCAATGCTCTCTTCTGTCCACTCCCGGGATTCCTCAGCTGGCTAGTCTGTGCCCCTTCATTAAGTTTTCTCTGCTAGCTTACCTTTCTGTCCCTGGCTTCCAAACGTTAAAGTTTGAGTCCATCCCAGGTGCTCCTCTCTGTCTCATCTCTCACAGTCACTTTCAGCAAATCCTAGGGACTTAAATGCAGCTAGATGCCTGTGACTCCCAAATTCATATCACCATTGCAAGCCTCTCAATCAGCCTATCCAACATCTTCCCTCAGATTCTGTTATGTCAAACCTTGTGTGCCCAAAGTAAATCTCTTAACTCTCCCTCCCCCATTTCAGGAGAAGACCTCGTCATCACCCAGTGACAGTGCAGGACACTGAAGGTCCTCCGTTTTTCCCCCATCCCCCCAACCATCATCAAGCGCTACTGAGCCTTTAGAAGTTAAAGTCAATTATTTTTACAAGGGTATTCATTGCACTGTTAAGTATTTAATTCATACTTGTGCTACAAAATTCAGAAAGTCCAAAAAGTAACACGATGAAATGTGAGTCCTCTCCCCCAATCCATCCCATCCCCCAGGAAGCCAGGTTGGCTTCTCATGTGGTCATATTTATGAGTTCACGTCCAGTGGGTATCTATGCACATAACCACACATTTTAAAAATGAAAAGTGGCTGTACTATACTCTACACACTGTTCTGGAGCTTGTTTTTCCACCTCACACTATATAGTCAAATATTATTCTGGGTCAATATAAACAGAGCTGCCTCATTTGTGTTATGGTTGCATAGTATTCAAACCTCTGCCATCACAAGACAGTACTATAATGAGCATGATTATATGTTTCTCTTCCTAACAATAATGCAATGAATACCCTTGTGAAGAAATCATTTCCCATTGGCATGAGTAATTCCTGGATATTAAATTGTGGGTCAAGGAACATAAAGCATTTGTCATTTTGGTAGATATAGCCAAATTGCATAGATGCTGTTCAGTCTGTTCCACCAACAGCCCAGGGTAGAACCTGTTTTCCAGCATTCTGGCAAATACACTGTGTTATCAAACTTCTTGATCTGTGCCAATCTGATAGGTGAACTATTCTACCACACTGTGGTTTTAATTTGCATTCATCTTATTACAAGAAAGGTTAAGCAACCTTTCATACATTTAAGCCTTCTTGCATTCATTTTCATTATTGTGAACTTTGTTTTCAGGTCATTCGCCCATTTGTAGAATTTTTTAGTTTCTTATCTTTTATAGGAGTTCTTTTAAAATATTAAATAAATATCATTAGCACTTCATCCATAATACTGGCTGCAATATCCTTCCAGCTTGTACTTTAACTTTGTTTTTGCTGTTTTTTTAAAAACTGTTTCCCCTTACATAATCTTATTTTAGAAAGTCAAATTTATCAATATTTCTTTACTTTTCTCTAGGTTTTATGGTTTCATGTTTTAATATTTAATTTTTTTTTTTTTTTTTTTTTTTTTTTTTGCTTCACCTGACATTTTAGTGAAAGGAGACAGGCATCTAACTTTTATGTGTCTACAGGTGTATTTTCTGGTTATGCCAACCTCATTTACTGACTAATCTATCTTATCCTCCAATGAAATAAACTGCCGCTTTATAATTTGCTACTTTGTCCTTTGTGTCTGGATTTATTTCTGTACTTAACACAATTGGCCTTTTGATTCGGCTATATGCATGTAGGTTCTCCACTTCCCACTGGTTTGTGAGTTTCCTAAGGACACTGTCAGGGTCTGAAATTTGATTCCCCTTCCCTCAGAAAGCAATGTTAGCCTGTCACTGTTAGGTGGATGCCGGTAGAAGATGCAAGCCTTTCGGGTCAGAGACTCATGGCACAGAAGGCAGCAAGACTTGCCTCTGTTCCTCCTGCTCCCCCAGGCAGCACTGGACAAGAGGGAGGGGCCTGACGGATGCCATGCCTGTGGTGGGCTGTGTTTCCACTGACATACCGGGCTTGGGGAATCCACCTTTTTTGTAGCAGGAAATAAGCAAGCCTCTGCTCTTTGTTCTGGAATGCGACCTCATCTTTTAGTGTGGTTTGCTGCAAGCACAACCCCTAGAAAAGGCTTGAGTAAAGCAAAGCCAGGATCTTGCATATTTAACTGACCCACTAAGAGGCGTGGGAGCAGGAGAGACGCTCGGAGCGTCCTTCCCAGCAGACACAGCTGGGTGGTTGTGGTCGGTTGGCATTTTTTAAAAAATTACTATTAGACTTTAAGTTCCGGGGTACATGTGCAGATCATGCAGGTTTGTTACATAGGTATACACATGCTATGGTGGTTTGCTGTATCCATCCCCCCCCATCATCTACATTCATTAGGTATTTCTCCTAATGCTATCCCTCCCCTATCCCCCACAGCCCCTACTATCCCTCCCCTAGCCCGCTACCCTCCCCCACAGGCCCCAGTGTGTGATGTTCCCCTTCCTGTGTCCACGTGTTCTCACTGTTCAACACCCACTTATAAGCGAGACCATGAGGTGTTTGGTTTTCTGTTCTTGTGTCAGTTTGCTGAGAATGATGGTTTCCAGTTTCATCCATGTCCCTGCAAAGGACATGAACTCATCAGGATCAAACAGTGTCTAGCACAAAGTAGATGCTTGAGACACGTTGATAAATTTGACAGAATCCAGTATTTCATTGGGTTAGAAGCAAGTTACCACCACATAGCATAACTAGAAACCATCTCTTCAGAATTATTCTCCACCACACAGACAGTTCCTCACACTACGCACCCAGGCAGCATCAAGAGTCTAAAACGTTGTCTTTTAAAGGAACCAACCTAAAGATAAACTAAATAGAATTACTGTTGACTCATTAAAACTAATTTCTGTGAAATGAAATTTAGAGACTTTATTTACCATCTTCATTTCCTGTGAAATGCTCAGCTGATAACCTGGAAGCAAGCGCTGAGTTGAAGCGCCCTAATGGTTGTTGAGTGGCTGTGCCATATTTGTCAATGACCCTTGGTTATTATCACTAAAATGTTTTCATTATGCCTTCTTTTGTTTGAAATTACAATCTAACCATGATCAAGAACACCATCCAGTGAAGAAACATGAGGAGATTAAAAAAAAAAAGCGTTTTTCCCTCTCATGAAATCAGCTAGAGATTGCAAATACCATTTAGAAACAAGAAAAGCGAACTTGTTTAAGAACTTACAGGAAAAAAAAGTCCCAATAGAAAACAGTGAGACAAACAGCAAATAGTTTAACTGTACTTAAGAAACATTTGGAAATGAATGACAGAAGATGCAATCACATTAAACATGTAGACTTGTAACTTTGCGCCTGCACAATGAGTGAGAATTTGATTACACGCATGATGCTCTCTGTGGAAGCACATTAGAAGACAGTCAACATCACAGGTGGATGTACTACAGACCTCACTGAAGCTGGCACACTGAAATCGGCTCTCTGGATCACTTGCAAATCAGTTTAAATGTTAACATTTAACATTGATACATTAAAACAAAAGTTGTCTCAATTTCCCTTTCTACTTGTTTTCATTTATCTCGTGTCTTTCTTATAAGTGCAAACATAATTTAAATCAGAGGATAAATCTATTTAACTAAGATGGAGTTCCAGTCTTGTCTTTTTTTTTTGAGACAGAGTCTCCCTCTGCTCTGTTGCCCAGGCTGGAGCGTAGTGGCGCAGTCTTGGCTCACTGCAACCTCCGCCTCCTGGGTTCAAGTGATTCACCTGCCTCAGCCTCCCAAGTAGTTAGGATTACAGGCGCGCCACCACGCCCAACTAATTTTTGTATTTTTAGTAGAGACGGGGTTTCACCATGTTGGCCAGGATGGTCTCAACCTCTTGACCTCGTGTCCGCCCGCCTCGGCCTCCCAAAGTGCTGGGATTACAGGTGTGAGCCACCGCGCCCGGCCCATTCTTGTCTTCTTACCCTATCTTTATATCACCTTTTCTTGGAATTTCCCCAAATATGTAATCTGATGTGATATTTGATACTTTGTGAAATTTCCTAGGCTCAAAGATAAAAATCACTTTCTCTACTATACACCCTTAAAGCTAAAATTGCAGCATTAGATGTTAAAATTAAGCACTAAGGAAGTTAAAACATTGCCAGATGATGGTTACTTGGCAATTTTTATCTTCAAATTATGTGTGGCAATATTGTAACAAAAGACACAAGAAAAAAATTGCTCGAATATTTGAGGACAATAGTGTCTTATTACTAAAATAGAAAGCTAATGGGGCATAGACCTATGTTCTGGGTCATTCTTAGTATATGTTTGAGGCTTAACAAATATTTAGCACATTTTTAGTAACTGTGTTTGCTTTTATATTTTGAATCTAAAAAGCCACAAATGCACCTTCATAACAAAGGGTGAGCCCACTTCTCTATTATCCTGTAACTAAAATAGAATGCTACTTAAAACAACAAGGCAAAATGATGCTTTGGATATTAATTTTCTTTAAAGTTTATATTGTGAGAGACAGGGGGTGCCATTGTGAAATTGTGTTGTACTTTTAGTGTGAAGAACCTTTAAGACTAGGTACAAGTTTGTCAAAACAAAACAGGTATCAAGTCTCAAAATATCAAATATTTCATTTTCTGTGTGCTTTTAATGGCAGTGAGAATCATGTTTTTAAATTCTCACTTCTACTACCTAAAAGGAAATTTTTGTAGTATAAAATATAATTTTAAAATGTTTTAAATACGTAATTCTTACTTTTTTTTTTTCTCTTTTAGCAAGACAACCTTGGGCTGACATTTGAAACTTTTACTAAAGAGCCAGCAAGTATTAAAATGCAGGCTGATGTTTACACTTCCAGGAGTAATTCTTAGAATGTGTTTATCTGAACTGAAATCTCCACTTAACAGTCGGCGGGAAATGGCAATACATGGCATCTGCCCTAAATTTCACAAGTTGTTGCCTTATTTATATTCTTGTGAACCTCATTAATCCATACTCCCTCAAGTCACTTTAGTTTAGTTAATATTATTTGTGTAAGTGTTTTAAACAAGGAAAAATGGAAAATTCATGTGTAAATAGCTAATCATTGTTCTTAAACATAGCATATACACGAAGACTTGTAGGACAGGTTGGGAAAGATTACTCAGAAGGAAAATTAAAAGATCTTAGTCAATTCTCAGTTGTGTTTTAATCATATCTTTATAGTAGCTACATATTATGAAATATTTTTTATGTATCCCTCATACTGGCTAAGAGTCAAATTCATGATCTTTATTGAGTATACTGACAAACTACTCTCACAAGTTATTACTATTATTGATATTTTATATACCAGCTGTTTTTTCATCCATAAAAGCACCTCAAGAACCTATTCGGTAGCAAATGAGTCAAGTTTTCTGATCCCTTCACTCTACTGAATAACGGCTCTAAACACTTTCACTAACTTGAATATCTTCTATTTGCAATGCCTAAAGATTGAGAATAAAACAATTAAGAATGAAGGTGTAATTTGTAAATTTAGAATTGCTAAATTAGTAATGAGTACATAAGTTCAAATAATTTTACTCAATCAAAAAGATAGTGACATTTGACACTTATTGCCATTTGTTATTTGTTTTCAAAATATATTTTTGTTACGTTATTTTCAGAGTATGTTTTCTTTCCTATCTACATTTTTTCAAATTTTGCTTTTCAGTATCTTTCAAGATGACTTTGGCTTATCCTAAAAAGAATTTGAGACCTAAAGGTCAATGTAGGGGAGAAATACGATAAAAAAAAAACTTTGCTTGCAAGACAAGCAAATCTTGACTATAACTTACATTTGATTAGATAAACCATTTAGATTCTTGTTTTTCATTTTGTTGGCTAGTTTTTCTAAACTCTTAAGTGGACAGTGATATACGTTTCTATTAAACTGTGTAAGTAGCTATGCAAATTGGGATATAAATTGCATTAGAAAATATGAACATATTTGCTTGATACTTAATTCAACCATAAAAAGTAAATTCTTGCACTTATTAATGTTCTCTTTCCTCATTTGTCATCTGATATTGCTCTTAGTCACTCATTATCAAAATTGCTGTTTAATCTTAAATTACTTCTATTAATTTCCTTAAAGATTCACACAAAGCAAATTTATGTCAGGCCATAAGCACCTTTCTCTCAAAGCAACCACCACTCTATTTGTGGCAACTCGCACCAGAGCCCTGAATCTGCCTTGGGAAGAAACATTGCCAGTTGGTGGCAGCATTCACAAGAGAGGGTCACATTTCCTCTGTTATCTTTAGGTTGAATTTCAAAACAACTCTAGAAAAGACTCAGAGGGCTAGCCTTGGAAACAGCATGCAAACAACTGCCGGAAAGTGGAAAGTTTCTGACTATAACACGGTTCTACCAAACAGTAGAGCATGTGGCAAAAAAAGCAGGCTGGCTCCCTTCCTCCTGTTTACCTCCTGAGCAGTGTATAAAACAGGGTGAGCTTGCTCCTGGAATCAATAGGTGAATCAATGAACACAGGCTGATCTTCCCCCCTTCATAACATCTGTACTCTCTGTACAAGGACACTCCCGGCCACCCTCGTTGGGCATCCTCCCGCCCTCTCTCGGAAAATATAGCTGTGTCATCTTAGAGACATTTTTAATGTCATCTGCTTATGATGTGCAGATTGAGAAGCAGACAATTTTGTTCTGCTCTGGCATGAAAAAAAAAACACAAAAACGTTTTAATCGGCAGCTAGGATATCAGTATCAAGCAACACACAGGACATCAATTTAATCATGCAAAATATAAGTGTATTATATTACAGTGGCTGAGTATTCCAAGGAAAAGTAATGGTCTAGGAAGACGCTCTTGCATTTTAAAAATATCTAGCAGTGTTATATAGTCATTAATTTCCACTTCAATAATAGAAGCCTTCTGAGGAAAAAAAAAAAGCTTTTGTTGCTTCTTAAATCTAGAAACACATTCTCAAAATTCAAACACAAAATCCAGAGGCGTATTAATAAAAATATTAAACTAACTGCAGTCACTTTTTAATTGGGCATTTATGTATTTATTCAACATAATTATATTGATAGTGAAAAAATGTTTAGAATATTGGATTAGCTTCATTTGTACCTACTATATAAATATTTTTCTAAAACAGTATTAATTCAATTGATAGACTTTAGAAAATGTATAGTAGTTTGCTCTACCATATATGCACATTAAATAATCTTTATTTTAGAAAATCCTCCCTCATCCAATGAACATTTAGGAGAGAGACTGATCCATATTTTTAACAAGAAGAATAAACACTCAAGTAGAAAGCCTTTATAATTTCCAAGGAGCTGCTCAATTCCATTAACAAATCCTGATACTTTAAATGTTTGCAATGCCATGCACAGTAAATGATTCAAACAGCAGTTACATTCTCTCATGTAAGTCATTCTGTTGCACATACACAAAGTTAGCATGTTACAAAACTCTTGTGAAATTTCAGTTGAAACATTAGCAAATAAATTTGTGCAGAAAAAAATTCGCTGGTAAAGCGCAAGAAGTCTCCTTATACATCCTAGATGGGTAAAAGTCTGTCCACAGTTCATTCACCAGAGGAATGCAATTCCTTAAATGAGCCACTGAACATTATCCAATAAAATGAAATATGATGAAATAGTGCCATTCATTTTAAAGATTAAATATATCCTCTGACAGAAACCTGTGAAGTTAAAAATCTTTCCCTCTTAAAATACCTTTTAAATTAAAGCTATTGTAACTAGTTATGTAGCATTCCACTTAATCTGCTTAGTTTTTAGATTGAGTTCACCTAAATACTGTCAAACACCTACAGGTCAAAGAATCAAAAAAGAGAGAAAATTTCACAAGCAATAAAATGCTATCCACCTTTCTCCTCCCATACTTTCCTCTCTTTTATGAAACAAAGAAAAGAATTACTGATGTTCATGACTGGTAGTGATACCAGAATTTGTATTGTGAACCTGTAACATTTTAAATCTCTACACTTTTATATAATTGATTTTTTCATGAAAAGTAATTATTTCAGAAGACTTTTAATAAAATAATCACTATTGCATATGATTCTGTTGAAAATAGAAGAAACAAACAAACAAACAAACAAACAAACAAACTCCCTGCTGAAAGATACAGCCATTTTATTAGCTGTGAAAGGAAAGAAAGCTTCCAAAGAAAGATCTTGGACCATGAGAAAAAAATTTCAACCAGGCTGTTTGCTGGCAAGAGGCCATGCCAGCAGCAGCCAGTCCTGCGTGCAGAGTATGTTGGCAGATGTTATTAGCTGACTTTTGCTGAAAAAGTATGGAAGAACGGTTGGAAAATCACAAGGTGTACAACAAGCTTTAAATAAATAAGTAGCTTATCTGGCAATAGAAAGGGGGAAAGAAAACAAGTTCCTCAGGTTAGGAAGGAATCTGGGATACTTCTAATTACAGTTCCTTACTGTTGGTTTGTTTCATGGGCTGACTCTCAATGAGAATTGAAATTGTATCACCCACATTTGTATTTAGAGGTTCTAACTGCAGAATTACAATTAATTTCCAGTTTGCTATAGGAAATTTACGCTCTCTATGACAGAATATCACCAATATACATGATAATTCTTTACCCCTCTCTCTTTTGTCCCCAGTCTGGTAACTGAGACAGTACTTGGGGAAAGTGCTAACTGCCAATCCAGAGCTGCTGACACCTTAGCTTAAAAACACTGGCATTGAACACTGGGATGGCCCCGAGAAACAAGCAAACAGGAAAAGATGACACTTGCTAATGTGTGACAGGCACAGCAAGTAAATATTCAATACAGATATGAAAACCTAACTTCATATTAAAAGTCAAAATGAAAAAGAAAAAAAATATTGTAAAATATACTTTCTCAGAAGAAACCATGATGATGTTCAACAGTGGTGGCCCCTTTAGCACTGTCTACGGATTGTTGGCAACATACGGGAACATAGAGGGTGGCCCATTTACATCCTCATAAAGTGGGATGGAAGTGATCACAAAGCCAATATAACTACACCACATTTTCTTCAAGCTCTAAGATAAGAATCCCTCATCTTTCCTGAGTAGACATATTGCTAGGCAACATTTGTGAACATAAAAAAGTAACAAGACCTAAAAGGAACCTCAAAGCACAACGTTCATAAAGGTGGTGCCCCCAACACACACAATCATACACACATAATCACCTATACACATACACAATCATACACACATAATCACACCTATACACACAATCATACACACATAATCACACCTATACACATACACAATCATACACACATAATCATACCTATACACATAAACAATCATACACACATAATCACACCTATACAATCATACACACATAATCACACCTATACACATACACAATCATACACACATAATCACACCTATACACAAACGCAATCATACAATCACACCTATACACACAATCATACACACATAATCACACCTATACACACACACCTATACACACAAACACAATCATACACACATAATCACACCTATACACACAATCATACACACATAATCACACCTATACACATACACAATCATACACACATCACACCTATACACACATACACAGTCACATCTATACACACACCTATACACAATCATACACAATCACACCTATACACACAATCATACACACATAATCACATCTATACACACAAACACAATCATACACACATAATCACACCTATACACACACTCATTGACAATCATACCTATACACAATCTTACATAATCATACCTATACACACAGAATTATACACACGTAATCATACTTGTACACACACACAATCATACAAAATCTATTATACACAAACACGCACACATGCACACACACAGGTGCACAGACGTAAAATGGCATTCCTTGAAGTATTATTTTTTAAAGGTATGGTTTAAAAATGGATCAACTTTAAACACACCTCTTTGAGTCACATTGTGTGATATTTGCCATACTGAATATTCTTCCCAAATTCAGGCTACTAATCAATAATCCGAACTGTAAAAATACATGTAAAAATAAAAACGTTATAATATTTGTACTAGTCAGGGCTCTCTTGGCACACAAAATTAGCCAACACAATCTTCAAGTCACGTTCCAAAAATATGTTAAAATATGTACCACCCTTTAAAAATTACTTATTTTCTCTTAGATTAAGATTTTATTACATTTTAAATACTTGTATACATGATAGGGGACATTCATAGGTAAACATCCGGGACTTAAAAAACAATAACCAAGATTATTAAGATAAATTATTGCTGTAAATAATCTCATGAAGACATAATTTTTTTAAAAAAACAGGCAAGGCTTATTTTGTTGAGCTTTCTTCGTTGTACAGAGTCCGGAACCGGCTCGGATCTGAAGTCAGGGAGCCCTCACCTCACCCTGACTTGGTCACTGAAGAGACGCAGTTGTAGGGGTGCTTATTTGCTATAAGCTTTTTAAGTCACAAAAGCCTCGTAGATGGAAGAATCTGAAGCAGTGCTCCAAGGGCATCTCCAACTTGGCCGTCGCCGTCCGCACCGCGCACACAGGTAGGGGACGCCCACCTGCCAGTACGCTGGGCGCGGGGCGCTCCTGTGGGGGGAGAGAACGCCCCGGTGTGGAAGGAAGGGGGGCTCCCGCAGCGGCGTGGGGGAGAGGACGCCCCGGTGTGGGAGAAAGGGGGGCTCCCGCAGCGGCGTGGGGGAGAGGACGCCCCGGTGTGGAGGAGAGGGGGCTCCCGCAGCGGCGTGGGGGAGAGGACGCCCCGGTGTGGAAGGAAGGGGGGCTCCCGCAGCGGCGGGGGGGAGAGGACGCCCCGGTGTGGAAGGAAGGGGGGCTCCCGCAGCGGCGGGGGGGGGAGAGGACGCCCCGGTGTGGAAGGAAGGGGGCCTCCCGCAACGGCGGGGTGAGAGGACGCCACTGCGGAAGGAAGGGGGGCTCCCGCGGGGGCTGGGAGGACGCCCGCGCGATCTCCCGGCTCCGGGGTCGCGGGCTCTCGGGCCCGCCCTCTCCCCGGCGTAATTGAAACCGCACTTTCTCCGCCTGCCATCCCCCGATCTCTTTCTCCTATTACCTCCCAAACGCGACTTTAACTTCCCGAGAAGCTGACAAGTGAATGGCGCCGAGGACGCCCCGGAAAGCGCCTGCGAGCGGGTGGGACCCTGGCACCCCTCCGCGCCCCTCGCAGCCCCGCTGTCCTCCAGGGGAAGGGCGCGCGCCGATCCGGAGCGCTGGGACGAACGCGAGGCTCGCGAACCCGCGGCCGCCGGCCCCGGAACCTCCCCACGCTCCGCGGCTGCGGGGTACCGAGACGGGGGACGGGAACGGGATACGGGGACGCGGAGGGGGCGCGCCCACCCCAAGCGTGGGAGCGGCCGCCCTCGCCCAAACTGAGGACGCCGCGTCCCGAGAGCACGGCCGTGCTCGCCGCCCCCGGCTTCCCCCGCGAGGCCTCAGCCCCCGCCGCCGGTCCCGATCCCCCGCCCCGCCCCGCGCGGCCCCGCCCGGCGCCCCCTCCCCGGCGGAAGCTCGAGCCCAATTAATTGAGTCCGAGGCGGGAGCGAAGGGCCCTGCTCGCCGCGGCCCGCCCCGCCCCTCCTCCGCGCCCCTTTTCCCGCCTTGGGTGGCATCTCCTCCGCCGGCATCCACAGCGAGCCGCTGATTAATGAGGCCGGGGCCGCCCCCACCCCGCCCGGCCGGGCCGGGGCCTCCGCTGGAGGGGGAGGGGACGGCGGGAAACGCGGCCCGGGGAGAAAGGGGGGCGGGGCGGGGCGCGCGGCCCGCCCCCCGCGAGCCGCGCGCCGATTGGCCAAGCGAGCCGTCCGTCGGGGGGCGCGGCGCCAATCCGGGGCGGCGGGGCGGGGCGGCCGCGCCGTGTGTGCCTGCGTAACGCCGAGTCACATGTTGTTTTGCTCTTCTTAGTTCAGTCACTCGGTGCGCGATGTGTTACTCACTGTGCGGCGGGGACCGGGACGAGCCCGGGTCGCCGTTGGCAGCGGCAGCGGCAGCAGCAGCAGCAGTCCCGGCGGCGGCGCGGACCCCGAGCGCCCGGGCGCACCCCGGCTCCCCGGAGCGCGACGCGGCGGCGGCAGCCCCAGTGCGGCCGCGCGCGCCTTAGGCTCGGCCCCGCGGCTCGGGGACCCCGACTCCCGGCCCAGCCAGCGCGTCCCCAGGCGCCGCCCGAGAGCCAGGGGAGGCAGCGACCGCAGGCAGCCGGGCCGGGGGCCGGCCACCGCCCGCGCCGGGCATCCTCGGGAGCCCCCCGGAGCTCGGAGGGCGCGGCGCCGCCGAGCGGGGCTGGCCCCCGCGGGCCTCCCCGGACCTTCCCCCGCCGCCTGGGCCCGAGGGACGCGTGCTCGGGCGGGCGGCCGGGCGCAAGGGTGGGAGGGAGCCGCCCCCGCCCGCGCCCTCTCCGCCCCTCGCCCCAGCCCCTGGGCGCCGGGCCTGGGCGGCGCGGCCTGAAGCGCCCGCGATGGCGAGCCCGCCGCGGCAGGGGCCGCCCGGGCCGGCGAGCGGAGACGGCCCCAACCTCAACAACAACAACAACAACAACAACCACAGCGTGCGCAAGTGCGGCTACCTGCGCAAGCAGAAGCACGGCCACAAGCGCTTCTTCGTGCTGCGCGGGCCCGGCGCGGGCGGCGACGAGGCGACGGCGGGCGGGGGGTCGGCGCCGCAGCCGCCGCGGCTCGAGTACTACGAGAGCGAGAAGAAGTGGCGGAGCAAGGCGGGCGCGCCGAAGCGGGTGATCGCGCTCGACTGCTGCCTCAACATCAACAAGCGCGCCGACGCCAAGCACAAGTACCTGATCGCCCTCTACACCAAGGACGAGTACTTCGCGGTGGCCGCCGAGAACGAGCAGGAGCAGGAGGGCTGGTACCGCGCGCTCACCGACCTGGTCAGCGAGGGCCGCGCGGCCGCTGGAGACGCGCCCCCCGCAGCCGCGCCCGCCGCCTCCTGTAGCGGCTCCCTGCCCGCAGCCCTGGGTGGCTCCGCCGGCGCCGCCGGGGCCGAGGACAACTACGGGCTGGTGACGCCCGCCACGGCCGCCTACCGCGAGGTGTGGCAGGTGAACCTGAAGCCCAAGGGTCTGGGCCAGAGCAAGAACCTGACGGGCGTGTACCGCCTGTGCCTGTCGGCGCGCACCATCGGTTTCGTGAAGCTCAACTGCGAGCAGCCGTCGGTGACGCTGCAGCTCATGAACATCCGCCGCTGCGGCCACTCGGACAGCTTCTTCTTCATCGAGGTGGGCCGCTCGGCCGTCACGGGCCCCGGCGAGCTCTGGATGCAGGCAGACGATTCGGTGGTGGCGCAGAACATCCACGAGACCATCCTGGAGGCCATGAAGGCGCTCAAGGAGCTCTTCGAGTTCCGGCCGCGCAGCAAGAGCCAGTCGTCGGGGTCGTCGGCCACGCACCCCATCAGCGTGCCCGGCGCGCGCCGTCACCACCATCTGGTCAACCTGCCCCCCCAGCCAGACCGGCCTGGTGCGCCGCTCGCGCACCGACAGCCTGGCCGCCACCCCGCCGGCCGCCAAGTGCAGCTCGTGCCGGGTGCGCACCGCTAGCGAGGGCGACGGCGGCGCGGCGGCGGCAGCGGCGGCAGCGGGGGCCGCGACCGCGGGCGCCAGGCCGGTGTCGGTGGCCGGGAGCCCCCTGAGTCCCGGGCCGGTGCGCGCGCCCCTGAGCCGCTCGCACACCCTGAGCGGCGGCTGCGGCGGCCGCGGGAGCAAGGTGGCGCTGCTGCCGGCAGGGGGCGCACTGCAGCATAGTCGCTCCATGTCCATGCCTGTGGCGCACTCGCCGCCCGCCGCCACCAGCCCTGGCTCCCTGTCGTCCAGCAGCGGCCACGGCTCGGGCTCCTACCCGCCGCTGCCGGGCGCGCACCCGCCCCTGCCTCACCCGCTGCACCACGGCCCCGGCCAGCGGCCCTCCAGCAGCAGCGCCTCCGCCTCGGGTTCCCCTAGCGACCCCGGCTTCATGTCCCTGGACGAGTACGGCTCCAGCCCCGGCGACCTGCGCGCCTTCTGCAGCCACCGGAGCAACACGCCCGAGTCCATCGCGGAGACGCCCCCGGCCCGGGACGGCGGCGGCGGCGGCGGTGGCGAGCTGTACGGGTACATGACCATGGACAGGCCCCTGAACCACTGCGGCCGCTCCTACCGCAGGGTGTCGGGGACGCGGCCCAGGACCTGGACCGAGGGCTGCGCAAAAGGACCTACTCCCTGACCACGCCGGCCAGGCAGCGGCCTGTGCCCCAGCCTTCCTCTGCCTCGCTGGATGAGTACACGCTGATGCGGGCTACCTTCTCGGGCAGCGCAAGCCGCCTCTGCCCGTCCTGCCCCGCGTCCTCCCCTAAGGTGGCCTACCACCCCTACCCGGAGGATTACGGGGACATCGAGATCGGCTCCACCGGAGTTCCAGCAGCAACCTGGGCGCAGACGACGGCTACATGCCCATGACGCCTGGCGCCGCCCTCGCGGGCAGCGGGAGAACCAGCTGCAGGAGCGACTACATGCCCATGAGCCCCGCCAGCGTGTCCGCTCCCAAGCAGATCCTGCAGCCCAGGGCCCTAGCCGCCGCCGCTGTGCCCCCCGCGGGGCCTACGGGCCCAGCGCCCACCTCTGCGGCGGGCAGGACCTTCCCTGCCAGCGGGGGCAGCTACAAGGTCAGCTCGCCCGCAGAGAGCTCGCCCGAGGACAGCGGGTACATGCGCATGTGGTGCGGCTCCAAGCTGCCCATGGAGCACGCGGACGGCAAGCTGCTGCCCAACGGGGACTACCTCAACATGTCCCCTGGCGACGCGGGCACCCCGCCAGACCTCTTCTCCGCGGCTCTGCATGCCGGCGGCGAGCCGCTCAGGGGCGTCCCAGGCTGCTGCTACAGCACCTTGCCGCGCTCCTACAAGGCGCCCTACACGTGCGGCGGCGACAGCGACCAGTACGTGCTCATGAGCTCCCCCGTGGGGCGCATCCTGGAGGAGGAGCGGCTGGAGCCTCAGACCACGCCGGGGGCCGGCCCCACGCAGCCCCCTCACCCACTAGTGCCTTTGCCCCCGCGGCCTGGCAGCAGCCGCCCCGACGGCTTTCTGGGCCAGCGGGGCCGGGCGGTGCGGCCCACGCGCCTGTCCCTGGAGGGGCTGCCCAGCCTGCCCAGCATGCACGAGTACCCCCTGCCCCCGGAGCCCAAGAGCCCCGGCGAGTACATCAACATCGACTTCGGCGAGCCGGGTGCCCGCCTGTCTCCGCCCGCGCCTCCCCTGCTGGCCTCTGCGGCCTCGTCGTCCTCGCTGTTGTCCGCCAGCAGTCCAGCCTCGTCGCTGGGCTCGGGCACCCCGGGCACCAGCAGCGACAGCCGGCAACGCTCCCCGCTCTCCGACTACATGAACCTCGATTTTAGCTCCCCCAAGTCTCCCAAGCCGGGCGCCCGGAGCGGCCACCCCCTGGGCTCCCTGGACGCTCTCCTGTCCCCCCGAGGGCCCCTCCCCGTACCCGCCGCTGCCCCCGCGCCCGCCCGCGTCCCCGTCCTTGTCCCTGCAGCTGCCACCGCCGCCACCACCCCCGGGGGAGCTGTACCGCCTGCCCCCCGCTTCGACCACCACCACTGCTGCCACCGCCGCCCAGGGCCCGGGCGCCGCCTCGTCGACGTCCTCGGAGACTGGGGACAACGGTGACTACACCGAGATGGCGTTCGGCGTGGCCGCCACCCCGCCGCAGCCCATCGCGGCCCCGCCGAAGCCGGAAGCCGCCCGCGTGGCCAGCCCGACGGCGGGCGTGAAGAGGCTGAGCCTCATGGAGCAGGTGTCCGGGGTGGAGGCCTTCCTGCAGGCCGGCCAGCCCCCCGACCCCCACCGCGGCGCCAAGGTCATTCGCGCGGACCCGCAGGGCGGCCGCCGCCGCCACAGCTCCGAGACATTCTCCTCCACCACAACGGTCACCCCCGTGTCCCCCGTCTTCGCCCACAACCCCAAGCGCCACAACTCGGCCTCCGTGGAAAACGTGTCTCTCCAGGAAAAGCAGCGAGGGCGGCGTGGGCAGCGGCCCTGGCGGGAACGAGGAGCCGCCCACCTCCCCCCGACAGGTGCAGCCGGCGCCCCCCCTCGGCCCCACAGGGCCGACCGTGGATCCCGGGCCAGCCTGGGGGTTTGGTGGGCTGTCCTGGGAGCAGCAGCTCCCCAATGCGCAGGGAGACCTCCGCCGGCTTCCAGAACGGCCTCAACTACATCGCCATCGACGTGAGGGAGGAACCCGGGACGTCGCCGCAGCCGCAGCCGCAGCCTCCACCGCCACAGCTCCCGCAGCCGGGGAGACAAGAGCTCCTGGGGCCGGACCCGAAGCCTCGGGGGTCTCATCAGCGCCGTGGGGGTGAGCAGCGCGGGCGGCGGGTGCGGGGGCCCGGGGCCCGGCACCCTGCCCCCTGCCAACACGTACGCCAGCATAGACTTCTTGTCCCACCACTTAAAGGAGGCCACCATCGTGAAAGGTGAGGCCCTTTGCCTTGGCGTCTGCGGGAAGGAGGGGGTGGGGCAGCGGGTGGGGGCCCCTTGGGTTTCACGGCCCTTACTTCTTGGGGATTTTGACCCAAAAGCCATCAGCCTGACTCTGGCTCATGTTTTGTTTTTCCATGGGCTGCCTTGTTCTCTAACTTCAGAGAATTTCCAGGAACACTCAACTCGTCTTTGAGTTGCAAGTGACGTTTTCCACGTGGGAGGGAAGTGATTTTTTGAGGCCCCATCCATCCACCCATCCTGTGCGCCCCACAGTCCCCCGTCCTTTCATACAGTAGAAGATCTCCCAGACCAGCAGCCCTGGAGGCCGCGGGGCACCCATCTGTCTTCCTCTGGGTACCTGGGTCTGTTCTTCGGGGAGGACCTGTGGGTCCGCACCGCTGCCCCCAGCCACAGTCTGCACCTTTCCCTTATGTTTCTGGTGCCATGCTTCTCCTGATTCTTGGTGAGCCTGGAGGTTCAGACCTGAAAGTCATTTAAGAAATGAGCATCCATTTTGATGGCTGTTAACGGCCACAGTTAAGTTTGAATTTGACACATCCACTGTAGGAGCTTTTCCATCAGGGGCATTATTTTCTCTTGAGGGGTGACACGGTGAGGCTGCATAAGCGCAGCCTGATAGAGCAGTGGTGTTCTACCTGAGCATACGTGCGAGGTACGTGGCGGCTTTGCTGAAACATGGATCTCCTGCTTGGGTTAACCCCGCAGCTTCTGATGTAGCTTTGGGGCGGGGCTCAGGCTCTGCATTTCTAGTGAGTCTCTACACAGGGCTGATGCTGCTGGCGGCGGGGACAACTCTCTGAGGACCCTGTCCCAGGGGAGACTCACCTGGGGAGGAGGGGGAAAAATTGCCTGTTGGGCCTCACCCCAGACACATTCAGGTAAAACATGAGATGGCTACGAGGCAGGGAGGGCGTTTTTCAGAGTTGTCCAGATGATCTGAGTGTGCAGCCAGGATTTAGAACCAGTGCTTTGGAGAAGACAAGGGAAAGATAAAAAAACACAGGTCTTCTCAAGAACGATCGGATAGGAAGGTGCCTGGTATTGTTCTTCTCGTTCTCATCAAATATCCATGAGGAGAGAGAGCTGGGCTGACTTTGCTGCTGGTGGTGCATTCTGGCTGTATAAACTTTGAATGGTGCTTGGGATGGGGGCGATGAAAGAGAAAGGTGAATGTTCATTTCCAGAGCGTTTATTTCATTTTGTAGCTGTTTTCTTTGTAGGGTTCCTAGCAGGATGGAGGCTTTGTGGGAACAGTTAAACAAATAACAACAAATAGTATTATTTAGATTTTGGACTAGATGTGAGCCTAAGGTTTAAGCAGTCTTCAAGGGTCATAAGATGAGGATCAAAGTGGGATTCCCAGCCTTTTGCTCCTAAGTAGACCAATTTAATGCTATCCAAATCCAGTATCTGTTTTATAGTGTATTTAGGACTGTTGGTCCATGGGATTTGAATTTATAGCTGTGGGGTGAATCTCCTGTTATTCTAGTGAAATAGAGGAAAAGCTATTTCCTTTATTAAAACCATAGACTACAAGATGAAAAGAGTCAGAGAATTGTCAGGAGTGTGGTGCTTCAGTATCCAATTAAATCATTGGAAGTTGCCAGAACGTATCCCGTGAACAGTGGTTCTCAGCTGAAGGTCACTTTGGTTGGAGTTAAACACTGTTGCGAGTGTGTCAGAGAGTTGAAGCATTAGCTGCCTTATAAGACAGAGACCATTATAAACACAGCAGCAGCAGTATAATTGAGTGGAGAAACACACACGTTTATGATGTGCACAAATGGATATATGCTGGAGTGAACATGAAAGCGGCTACATCTTGCCTGAATCTGATTCTAATCAGAAAAGCAGCCTGAGAACATAACACCTTTTCCTGCTTTCAGTGGCGTCTGTGGGACAAACCTGGCCTGGGTGGAGGTGGGGCCCTAGCCATGGGCTCTGCCATAGCAGCTGATGTGAGCTGGAATTTGTGTCTACAGGCCTGGAGGGACTCAAGGACTTTCTGATCAAGTTGATACATTCAGAATTGGAATCCAAATAGAAGATAATGCCTTTTTCAGACTAGTGAAAATTTTGAACTCTAAGAGAAAAGTTTATTTAGAGACTGGATTGAGTTTTTAAGATTTCCCACCGCATAAAATTCCTTTCAGCCCATATGACTTTCGATTCTGAAGTCCAAACAGCAGTGTGTACTCTATGGCTGCTGAACAAAGATCATAGATCATTGAGGCTGCTGTTTGTCCGAAGTTTGTGTGGTTATCAGGATGAACCCTCTTCTAAGAAGTAAAAGGACTCCTTTAAATCAAAATAGATAACTGCAGTCAGTCCACTACTCCTAAATGGCATTTTGAAGACAGCAATATCTGCCCTATTGGGCTTCTCGTAAACTAAATTGAACAGAGAACAGGAGAACAGGAAAGGCTGGTGTCACCTTAGTCCACGTAGCGCCAAAGTTGTGGTCTGTTGAGACAGAAAGGAAACATTTAGAAACTTGGGAGGAACATCCACTTTTATTTAGCTCACACATGCACTAGAAATGTGTTTGTGGTGCTCATGAATACAGAGTTCATAGGAGTAGATAAGCATCTTTTGAGGAAATGATTTATAGAAGGCAGACTTGCAAAGCATGTCTTTGAAGATGAAATAGAGAAAGCACTTCCTGGGCGGCCCCCTGCCCTGCCTGGCTCTTAGAAGTGGCCTGTGTTTCCACCCTTAGCTCCTTGTATTCTGCGTGGGAAGACATCATTAGCGATGCTGATGCATAATAATTTGGGGTTACTTGGGTAATGTTTGGTATTTGCATAAGTGGCAGCAGAGAGGTAAGATTCCAGCTATGTCTGGCAGTTGTTTACAGTGGGATTGTGGATGGGGCTGGGTTTCAGTGCAAGAGCCAATTAGAAAGTGTATCTCAGGTACATCTATTTTTATTAGTCCAGAGCAAACTCTAAATTATGCCTCTTATTTGAGGGCAAGTGAAGTTTACTTATCTATGTTTTTGGTGTGTGTGCTTGTGGAAAACTCTAACCAGTCTGTTAGGTTTTGTTGTTGCTTGGGAATTGGAAATATGCTACTGAATTTCCTGTGCTTTAAAACTGATTTTTAAAATTAACGCTGTATGTTTTTGTGTTAGGATGGTAGATTGGTGAACGCCGTAAAGTATGCTATTTCAGTGTTCCTCTTTAGTGCGATTTTATTCTAAAAATGGCATATATATGTATGTATGTACAAAACAGGTTAGATAAAAATTACCACTGAAAGTATCCATATTTAAATTTTGTTTAATAAAAGGACTATCAATTCTTATCCTATGGTGAAAGAATAAGAGACGTGTTTCCAAACTGTCAATAAAATCACAATTTATGTTGAAAAGTTTTGCCTTTTGAAGTCGTAAAGGAGAGAATTTTCCTAAGTTCAGAAATCCAGTGAGATGATTGGCAAACCTCACAAGCGTTGTGTTTGCTGTGGCAGGTGCTGGTTTGCTTTACTTGGCTGGCTCTGGCTGTAATAAGGTAATAGTGCGCACTGCTCCTGCTCTAGTCACAGGAGCAGACAACTAAGGTGCTAATGAAAACACACACGGGCTTTCGTGAATGAAAGTCACATGACTTTCTTTTATTGAAAGAGAAACCTTTACAAAAATAGTACTTCATAGAAGGAAGCATAGTATGTGGAACACTAAACCAGGAATCAGGAAACCAGGTTTCTAGTTGCTGATCTTAATGAGTCATTGTGTGACTATGGGCAAGCCACTTAATCCTTCCTTCTCACTTTCCCTGTCTGTAAAATGGGGGTAATTATAATCCTCCCCTTTCTGTGTCACAAGCTGGAAGGTAAATGAGATCATAAACATCAAGAGTGTTTTAAGCTCTTCTTAAGGAATATGCTAATAAATCCAATTGTTGATACTTACTACTTTGAAACCATGAATGTATACAGGAAAGACACTTGTATAAGTGGGTGCCCTTAAATTGAAACAGTAACAGAGTAGTCTGAAAATGGAGCCAGTACCTTAAAAAATACTACCTTTACTGCTTCATTGCTGGTTCCACTCCAGTCTCCCTACAGCCATTGTTTTCCCCCTTTATTTAACTTAAGATCTGTTGGTAGATATTTAGGAACAGATCCTAACAAAGTGGTGTTCTAAATTACATAGTAGAGTAACAATTAGGGAAAACAGTATGGTAATCCTGAAACTATATAAAGACTGCACTTCCGATTACCTTTTATAACTTGTTTATGTATTAAGAGATGTTGACAAGGTGAAACTACATAATTTGAATATACATTTTAAAAATCATCTCTTAATGCCGAACTCATTGAAAGAAAAACAGAACCCTGCAGTTGTTTACTCATTGTTTAGTGTCTGGGGTTTCATTCTTTGGGATTGATTTAATTAGGGTAGTCATTCTACAGTTTTAGAAAATATGTGATTCTTTTGTTTTTCTACCCCCCAAAAGAATCTTAGTAGAGAATTGATGTTTTATTTTCTTTAGAAGTATCAGTATTTAAAATGAGGCTCTTTTTTCTGAAGAGAAAAACTTGCAGAAGTTTTAACAGCGTGAGTACAATGGGTTTTCTGTTAAAATTCCCACGAATGCATTTTCTTTAGAAGCATAGTTCTAAGAGCTAGCCAGTTTTGGTATCAGATTTGGCAAGGAGAAAGGGTTTTTGTTTGTTTGTTTGTTTTGAGTTTTTTTAAGGAATAGCACAGAATCAAGTGTTCCCATTTCACCTTAGAAACTTAAGGGAAATGTAACTTTATTCTTTTATCTGCATTACCAATTAGAGTAAGCAAAACTATGTGAAGCAAAGTGCTGTGCCCCCCTGTCCTGCATTTGGACAACTGTAATAGGGGTGGATTCTCTGTTGGATTTCTCTAGTACAGATGACAGCAGAATGAGTATTTCTGTACAAGATGAACAAAGCATTTTAATGCTGGCATTTTCATGAACAAATGAAAACAAAATTTTCTGAATGTCCAAAAGTATTGTTTATAAATGTATTAACTGTCAGATGATGGTTGTTGTGAAAATAATGCTGTTCAAGTTTAGATAGGGACACTCTATATTTGGTTTGAGTGGGTTCCTCAAGATTGCAGTGGTTACTCTGACTCATTTAAGGCAGATTATTGTACACAGAGTTCAGTGCTAGACTTTTCTGAAGAAAATTGGTAAAGTCATCATTTGGCATGAAGGATATGATGAGGATGATGAATGCTACTGATTTCAATTTCTTTCAAGATAGCTACAGACTTACATTAACTGGGTGCTAGAATAAAATACAGAGGTGCAGGTTAGTATATAGCGGGTTGGAGTATATGTTGTATACTAGCATTCTGTTCTGTAGGTGTAAAAAACGCCAGATTCTTCTCTGCTACGGCTTTATTACTTTAGTGAATTCATTACATAAGAATTCTGAAATAGATTGGATTCAAACTTACAGGTTACATGTTTACAAACGAGAAAACAGTCAATTTGGTGGTTCTGATGAATTTTCTATTAGACTAGAAAAATACTATATTTGTATAGAGTCACTTTTATGTATCCAAAGACACTGTAAAACTTGAATGGATAAAGGTGAAGCCTTGGAAACTTTGTCCAGTTTTCTTATGTCATATATGATATCTATATACACAAACAAGGTTTATGAAATATTCCTTGCTTACTGTGTTTTTACTAAAATTTGGAATATTTGATCAGCTATTTTGACCTACAATATATTTTTTAAAGATAAGTGATCACATGCATTGCACTCTGTAATGCTGGGTCTTTTAATATTCATTTTAAAGAGTGTCAGGTTTTCCAGAAATAAATATTTGGGGCTGGTGTGTGTGTGTGTGTGTGTGTGTGTGTGTGTGTGTCCATAATATCTCATCCAGTCGTGCTGCACAGGCTTCATGTGATTTTTTTCCCGTAACTGAAATTCAAGCATTAATGATGTGTTTTCTGTTCATGTTGAAACTTTATAACTTAAGCATAGTCTACTGTTACTTTAACCCTATGCAATTGGTGTAAATACTTGAGTCAGTTATGATGTGGTATGAAATTTCAATTGTTTTCTCTGCATAAAAACAGATATTATGATAGAGTTCATTATACTATGCGATTTTGTTACCTTAAAATTCTATTATACTATGTGATTTTGTTACCTTGAAATTATGACTCATTCTTGGCTGGGCACGGTGGCTCATGCCTGTAATCGCAGCACTTTGGGAGGCCAAGGCAGGCGGATCACCTGAGGTCAGGAGTTCGAGACTAGTCTGGCCGACATGTTGAAACCCCATCTCTACTAAAAATACGAAAACTGGTGGGGCATGGTGTCGTGTGCCTGTAATCCCAGCTACTCAGGAGGCTGAGACAGGAGAATCGTTTGAACCAGGGAGGCAGAGGTTGTAGTGAGCCGAGATTGCACCACTGCACTTCAGCCTGGGCAACAAAGAGCAAAACTATAAATAAATAAAATAAAAGAATGACTCATTCTTTTGCATGGTATTAATATAGAATCTTTAATATTTAATAATATGATGCATATTGTAGTACATGCATTCTGTGGACTTAAATAAGTCGATCTTTGGCCTCCAAAGTATAAGTGTAACAGATAATCCTAGAACTTGGTACACAGCTGGCAGCTGAAGATTTTGAAAGAACGTTGTTGAAGTTGACTCTAATGACAGTGTACCATGATCGGGATCAGTGTTGACAGAGAATTGCCTGTCCGTCTCCTCTTTGGGTTAAAAGAGTTGTAAAAATTCAAAAAGTGTTTTTCTTCCCTTTATGGTGTTAGGACATTTTCCTGTACATAGTATTATATAATATTCCAAAAAAACCCTGTGGCGTAGGAGAGCCACCATCAACCCCGTTTTCTGGAATCAACAACCCACAGCGTGGAGAGGCCACATGACTTGCCCAAGATCTCTGAGCCAAAAGGAGAAGGAGTGTCAGGTTCAACCTCATAGCATCTTAGTATCCCTAGCTCAGTTCTCTTATGTCATATTGTCTGCTTGGAAAGCTTCATATGCAATAATTACATTGGGATTTTATTCTAGACCCTTACGTCAAGCAACATTCAAGGTAATATTTTGCTGGAATGATAGCTACTTAAATCTTCCCCCCGTCCCTTTTTCTTCCACTTGGTATCAATTCAAAGTAAAATGGGGGACAATTGGAGGAGGAAGACTAGACATTATAGGAAAGCCCTCTGTTTATTTTAATCAGTTTTTATATCTGCCAGTTTGGAGAGTTGAGGATTTGATACTGCTTTCAAGGCTGTCATGTTGCTAGTGGACTTTAGAGTTGACAATCAAGTTGGTGGTGGACCTGTTCCGGGGACTCCCGTCACGCTCCCTGAACCTCTAGGTGTGTTGACAAAGTGGAAAACTTAGATTCCCCTGGCCGTCTTTGATTATATCTTAGTAAAGCAAACTATATGATACTTGGTAAGATCCCCACCACCACCACCACCACCATCAAATACACTAAAACTCTTGCAATTCAGGTGGCGACAATTAGAAAAAAATACACGAGGGTGTTCTGAGAATAAAGAGTTGAGAACTGTTGATATAATGTAACTTACTTATTTTAAGGTTGTGAAAACAGAGGTTGTGGGAGGTCGGGAGTCTAGTCAAGGTTACTGATTTAATTCGTGGTAGAGTTGTTTGTAGGTATCATCAAGAAAGAATAGGAGAATGTGATGCAAACAATGACACATCTCAGTCGGTTCTTTGTATACTGATGAATAACTTTCTCCCAGGATGCAACCTGTGCTCCTTAGGTCAACTTAGTATTTGTAGAAGTGAGATTAGTCTTTTTACCTTGGACCATTTTAGTAAGTTGCTTCATACATAGACTAAAAGATACCCTGAAAACCAGAAATAAGAGAATGCAGAATTCCTAAATAAAGAAACACGTTATAAATCAGAGAAATATGGCTGCTCATGACCATGTGGATGGTGTTTACTGAGGGGGGAGAGATTTGGCAGATATTTAAGGTCACATATTTACTTTGTTAAAAGAAGGGAGCAAAGTTATTGGGCTAAGTGAAATCTAAAGGCCAGCATTATCTAGCGGAATTGAAGTCTCTGCTCTGTGTAACAGGTTCAGCCTGGGTGGTGACACCGTGACTGATGAGTCAGTGGGTGCTTTCGGTCACTGCTGTCTGTCTCAAAGATGGGGGCTGGCTCTTTAAGTGAAATATCATACACTTCCCATTATGGGATAAGTCCATTAACATTTTCCTAAGAAATGAGTCATTAACCTATTTAATGAGTTTATTTGAAAACTAACAATTTAGAATTTGCCTAAGGACCAATAAGTAACTAATCAGTTGTTGCTAGGTAGTTGTCTTCTGGGTATTTGAGTATTTCATCAGTGCCTTTTTGTTTTAAGAGCCTTTGTTGTTTTTTGTTTCCTTTTTTCCAATTCTCAGGAAAAAAAATCATTTAGCTGGATTTTTATATGACGATAAATAGTTTTCATACAAATTTAAGTTCACAGGAGCTGCTGCCTTTCTAATGACGTGGCTGTAACCTCACTTTCAAAAGCAGAAAGAAGCACTTTAGGAAACACATAAAAATTCCTAAGATACTCACAATTTTAAAAATATGATAGGCAAATCCATGGCATGGAGCTCTTTTGAGCAGTGCAGTATTGATTTCTGTGAGCTGTCAGTCCCCTGAGCAGCAGGAGAGCCCCTCCTTCCTGGCCAGCACCCCCAACAGTGAGCCCCGTGACCCACCAGACAGCAGCTGAGATTGGAGACCTGGCAGGATGAGCAAAGCAGGAAAGCATTTTGCTATTGGGGTGAATGACCCCCTTCCTGGTTAAGAAGGAAGCCAAGCTCAGAGCACCCTGTCTTGCAGTGATGGGTTTGTTGAACATTCACCAAGTTAGCCAGAAAAACTGATCCAGATGTGGGGATGGGGGGGGGGTCTTCATGAATAGACCAGAAGCCTTTGCTCCATTGAGGTTTGGGTCCCTCTGCAAACTTTTGCCTTCTGCAGAGGACCTGGGAAGAGCATGCACCTGCATTGCTCCATGCTGGGAAGCTACCAAAATAGGGACTGAAGTAGGGACCATTTGACCCCGTGAACTCCCCGGGTCTGCGGTAGAAGCCACTCCTGATCCTATCATCTCAGTGGCCACCCTCACCCATGACTGCCCTGCCCTGCCTTGGCCCAGCACATGCTGGGTGGGGTTCTCTGCCCTCCTTTCTTTGTTCGGGACTTCCCATCCCCAGATGGATGGATAAATAAGGGGAATTATGAAGCAGGGAGAAAAGTTTTGGAAATAGGCCAGAATTTCCTTACTAAATTTAAAAACCATGCACATAATCCTTTAGAAACTCCAGGCAATGAGCAGGATTAAGCAAGTCATGGATTAGAGTGTATCGAGCAGCCTGTTTTGGTTTGAGACAGAAATGGAGGTACTGGGACCCTAGTGTACTGTGCACACTGCCCGTCTTCTGAACTTCCTAGATAGCAGACATTCCTGGAAAAGTAGAGTCTGTGGTCAGTTTCTTACTCCACACCTTGGATGCATTTCTAAAAAATAAATTACTAAAGTGCTTTGCTTCAGTTTTATTCTGGTATGCTAGTAGGTATTCACCTTTCATTGTCTTCTTGCATAAAAGTGACCTAAAATAACATTTTACATATGCAAATGAAACAGAAAACACATCCACAAGCTACCCATACCCTCTTCCAGTGCTGTATATCGGAGGAGTATGCTGAAACTTGTTCAAATAACTTTGGTTATGTTGTCAAGTAGATATCTACTCAATTTATAGTTCAAATGAAAGTGTATTTGGGTATGCTTTAGCAAAATGTATTAGTTGCAAAAGTACCAAATCTTTTTTTCTCTTTTAAAGTGTTCTAAATCCAGGATTGTACATTTATTTTAATTGCAGTCAGTTTCAGAAAACTGGCTTTAATTTAGCTGGCTGAGAAAGCAAAAGAGAAAAAATTAAAACTTTAATAATGAACTGTATGGAAATACTAGATACAAAAGTCACACAAAATCCTTTTAAATGTAAACATCAGTGAATTTGTAGACATTGCTGAGATTATTCGTTTTAAGAAATTTTTTAAATGAGAATTTTTTCCTAAAGGTTTTGTAGCTTCCAAACATAAGGGCATTTTGGTGTTTAGGGACAGACTGAAGTTTCAGTGGTACAGTAGAAAGGACACACCTTGGTTTATTTTGCCGTCTTACTATTATTTGCAGCTTAGTTTATCACTGTTCCTAGTTCCAAGTGAAATGATCACTACAATAAAATGTCCAAGTTTTCTCAGCAGGAAGCATTTGAGTTCCTAGAACAAGTCTGGGGTGGTATGAATTCATTTGTGTGAGTCCTGGTTCGTCCAGGTCATCTGGACTGTTTAGAATTCATAGGATCTTCAGCCATTTCCAAAAGGCAGAACACTGTTGATGTTTTAAGCCAATCAGTGTATTGAGAGTTCAGCGTGTGTCAGCGCAAGAGTAGATGTCCTGGGAGATACAGAAGAAATGCAAAGCCGGGCCTCTACCCTAGGTGCCTTCAGAGTCAGCTTGGCAGCATTCCAGCGAGCACCATGTTCTGGGCAGCCCCTCTGATCCCTTTCGTAAGTGTCCGCCCTGCTGGCAGTCTTGGCTGAGCACAGAGAATGGGGTGTTTCATGGGATGTCTCTGCTGCGACTGTGGATGTCCTTGCTGGAGCACTCACAGTACTGGTCCCATTCACAGCTGGGACCCCTCAGATGTTTCACCCCTTCCCTCCTGCGCCAGCCTAGGGTGCATCAGATGAGGTGGTGTTTGTGAGTTTTCTTCTCTGAAACATAGTAGCTTTGATTCTGCTGCTATCCTGATTTCTAGATGTTAGCTTGCCCTGAGCTCTTAGCCTTGCCCCCAAGCTCTCCTGGTATTTCATTCTGTGCTCAGTCTTTGTCATAAATGGTAGTGTTCCAGAAAGTTCCCCATTGTTGGGTTTCTGGGCTCCTTTTCCGACTCCTCCTGATTCTTCTCTGCTTATCCTCAATGATGGCTTAACAAAGATGTCCCACTTTCCTTCATGGAAAAGGAAATAGTTCTCTGAACTCACGCCTTCTCTTTATATCCTTTCCCTCGGCTTTCCTAGATACACATGCAAGAAGGCTCATGTCTAAAAGGTGTTCAGTTCAGCTATTTGCATGCCACTGTAAACGTTACCCATTAGAGGTTAGATATTAGTCACAAATATTTATATAATCCTAGGCTTTTAATGTTATGCTTCAGAGTTGCTTTACAAATGGTCATTGTCATAGTAACTTCCAAATAAAAGGTTGTATTTTCTGAAGTCTCACCTCCAGCAGATGTGCAATCCATCTTCGGTGGGCCCGAGCCTGTGTTAAGAGTATTGATCCCATTCTTTCTGGAGGCATCCCTGGCCTGTCCAGGAAAGCCCCCTCCCTTCTGCCTGCCACAGTCCCCGAGTTCAAAGGGCTACTTCCTACTTTTACCCCACCCTGCCTTCCCTGGTGTTGGCCAATGTAGGTGAAAGAAGGAAGTCCCCTTGGGTTAGGAAGCTCCAAGTCACCCATGCGTGAGGCTGATGGGGGAAGTTGGCCACAGGTGAGTCCCCTGCCATTCTCACCTGTTGCCACCTTTTATGGTTCTTTTCAGAAAACAAACAAAAAACCAATAGGAACTTTACTTACTGGGTGCTTGAGAAAGGTATAAAGTTGGGAGCAGAAAGGACGGTGGCAAAAATGAGATCTCCCTTTAATTTTTAAATTCATCCAAACCATTAAATTTCTGCATTTTTTTCCATTACAAAGATGACAACTGTTACAGGTAGAATACTTCAAAAAATTCTTCATCCATTTGAGCAATATTAAAGGATAGGCTAGTGAGAAACAGATTTGGTTTTCAAGCTAAAAAGAACAACAGAAAGTGGACGAGTCTTCAGTGAACTGTCTGCCTTTGAAACCTAGGAAGCAAACTTAATTCTGATGTGCATTTAGGACATGAAGCATTGCAGGTGCTGAAATGCTCTAGAAATGAAGCGGGGGAAGGGGAGAGGGGGAAGAGAACATTTGAGCCAAGCAACCTGAAGGAGCAGGGGAAGCCAGTCTTACGGATGTTAAGGGGAGAACCCAAATAGGCAAAGGGGATGAACAGCATTGCAGAGGCTCCAGGCCAGCAGGTTGCCCAGAATGTTCCAGAACAGGGAGGAGAGCTAAGGCTCAAAGGAGAAGGTGAGGAGAAGGAGATAGCCAGGGACCGGGAGAGACTGAACCTGTCCAGCCGTGCTACCGACCTTAGTTCACATGTCACACTGCAGGAGGGAGATAGACTCCTTGTAAACAATATGCAGAGCTTTTAAATGGTTTTATACTGGTGCCATCGATTCCATCATCATGGGGGGCAGCGTCCCTGGGTGGTGGTGTTTACTTGGTAGCATCTGTGTCAGCTCGAATTTCTTTCTCAAAAGTACATAAAATTTGACAAGAGCTAAAAGTGATCTAGTAGAATGAAGACACTTCGATGTCCTTGAGATTGGGACCACTGGGACATGCTTACAGGATAAACAACAAAACAGAAGCACAAGTCAGTAATCACGGAATGACGTGCCTTATTCTAAAACTTACATTTGTAGCACGGTTTATATGACATTTAAAAATGGTATTGAATCCCGATGACCTCCGCGTAGGGTTGGATCTTGTTATCCCTGTTTTTTGTTGGAAAATCTGAGGTCTGGAGATGGTAAGCCAGGTATGTGCCTGCCCCACCATGGAGCCCAGCTCCTGCTGTTGGAGGAACTTTCACAGACTGTAGAGCGAGGAAGTGGTCCTGGCAAGCCTGGCTGCTGCCTGACTCTGCATCTTCTAGTGACACAGAGCCTTCATTTATAAAAAGACAAAGTCCCTCTGACAAACTAAAAGGTGAATCCGCTTATTTGGAACTCTGCCTTGAGGTGGGGCGCCCCTTGCATTACAGTTAACTGTAGGGCTGGCTAACTGCCAGCTTATCAAACAAATCAGTTTCACTTTTCAGCTAATTTGGAAATGAAAATTATAGAAGATAGAAAAAACTGCACAGGAAATGTGTTACTTCATGTATTATTCCATTTGTTTCATGGAGATCCTGGCTTCACAGGAAAGAGCTGAGAGCGTGGGTTTTGCTGAGGGAGTAGAGCTTGGGGAAGGTGAGGGTGAGTGTGTACACGTGCCCCCTGTCCTCTTAGCCTGCTGGTGAGGAAAGTGCATGTTTAATAAATGGGCTGCAGCCAACGTGTGCAGTTATAGTATTCGTGGCCTGCATAATTTTAAAAACATGATTGAGCATTTAGGTCTGTCTTTAGAATTTAGGCACCATTTGACTTAGTTTTCACGAAATATGTAGAAAACTAATTGTGAAAGAGGACCTCATTCTTTAATTATTTGCTTGAACTGTGTTGCTAGTTATTCCTTCCAAGTAGAAATGGTAAAATATCTCATCATTCTCTAAGCAAAATGGGGGGGAATGACAATTATTTTATAGGAATTTCATATATATTGGACATCATAAAATCATATAACTGGAAATGTTAATGGTTGAGCTGATTTTCCAGGGTGGGATATCACTGAGTGATGCTCTCCTGGAAGAGAAGGTACTAAGTCTGTACACACGGGATAGAACCATTGTCTATTCAGTGCGTATCTGCTTGACCCTGAGTTTTGTCACCTTGGTTACTAATGTGGTGGTTAGAAAGGCACATCTCTCTTGAATCCATTCTTAAATGCCTTAAAGGACTCAGGCACAGCCTTGGAAAGCCTGGACATGTGACTGTGTCAATCATCACACACAGTCCAGCTTCCTTTTCATGTAAGAAATGTTTTATTTATAATTAATTGATGATTTCTCCCCTTCCCCAAACTTTCGGCAATTTGGGAAGTGGAATCTTTATGTTGTTGGGTATTTTCTTCTTCCACACCTCCTCCTCCTCGCTGAAAAGGGAGGACAGGAGATGTGTTTGTGGCCACATTCCCGGTGTGGCCTGCTGGACAGGAGCCAGGGTGCACAGTAATCTGCACGGCCTCTGGCCTCTGTCCCTGGGCCTGAGAGGCAGGAGTAAGGGGCCTGTCCTCGCTCTGAGTCCAACTGCTGGTGGCTCAGGGCAGGTCACTGCACCCCACTGGACCCTGCAGGAGAAGCTGGGGCCCATGTTTCTAGGCTGCCCACTCATCCAAACCTCTCTCCGTGTCCCCGACCAAAGCATTTCGTGGTCTGTGTCCCCTGGTGTGTGAGGCTGCTCCCAGCCCATCAGCATTTGAAAATGTCTACCAGGTCTTTGCCATTTTAGGTTCTGCCAAGGCTGAACAATGTATGTTTCCTCTGCTTAGACTTCAGTTTTTGAGTAACTTTATAGACACTTGGCATTTTGGCTGAATGGGCATGTGCAGTAACGGAATATGACGTGTGCATTGTTTCAGCGCCAATCGGTCACGTGAAGTGGGGGAGTGAGAGCCACGGTGGACGAGCTCAGGATATCTACACACTTGGGGAGGAGGAACCAAAGACGTGGATTTCCTCTGTCTCCACATCCCTGGGCAGGCCTGGCTGTCAGCTGCTGCTGTCTTATCTTATTTTATTTGCTTCTTTAGTAAATGAACTTTATACAATTGGTAACTTGGCGCTTTCTATCTTGCATTACTGAAATTTGCATTGGTTCGTTTAGATGTAAATCCCTGTCATCTGTGGCAGAGGAATTTCAATGTTGACCTGCATTTTAGTGCACCTTTTTTGTACGGAGCAGAGACAGGGGAAGTGCTGTCCTCCGACGGCCCACACCAGGCAGAGCCCAGCCTGCTGATGATACATTGTGTGTGCTTGGCACGTGTGACGTGGCAAGGGATTCATGTCCTCTCTGGGGCAGCTGCCTGCGTGGTGGACACGTGCGGCCCCTTCCCAGGCGTTTTGTCCTGTACTCCAGGCATGAAGAAAGCAGTTAGGCAAACGCACTCTTTGCAGCTTTAAATGGCCTAGGGTTACCCCCAGAAAAACAATTCTACTTCTGTTCCACTTCTGTCCAATTAAAACAGGTTTATTCATTTTATTCCGAGAGCTGTTCGCCATTGTGTTTGTGCATTCGGCAGTTGTTTATTTGCTGCTTGCAGTTGTGGTTGCTCGTGTTGTCATTCACAAATACAGTTTTGAACAGGGAAGAGCTGTGATGACAAATGCACTGAGAGAGACCACGGCGGCGCTCCGAAAATTAGCCAGGACGGGGAGGGTGGGAGGAGTCTGCCTTTCCCTGGCAGCACAGGGCTGCCTGGTCTTCAGAAGTCTGTAGCTCAGAACACAACATGTGGTTACATGTATACATTATTTGAAGGTGCACAAAGAGAGCAAAGGGAACCCAACCACAAAATGCCAGCTGTGCTAGTAGCACGTGCTTCTTTATGAATGAAAAAAATACATTTTTTGTATTAATTATTTATATGTTTTATACATGAAATCTCATTTGACAGATTCCCTGTGACCCCACTGGGGAATTCAGGGTGGGAGAGATCGTGTCCCCATCTTCATAAGCGGGAGCAGACTTAGAGACATCACTGTAGAGATGACACAGCTGGTAAGAGGTGGTTCCTAGATGCCAGTCCTGGGGGCCTGGCTCTGGTGTGGCCACAGCACCTTCCACACCTGTATCACGAGAGTCGTGGGAATGGCCTGTAGTTTAAAGCACAGAGATGGTGGCATGGAGCCGTTCCTAAGCTCCCAGGGGAAGAGCAGAATGTTTTTGGTGTGGCTGATTGGGAAGAATGGGTACTTTGATCTCTACAAACACAGCCTGCACTTCAATGACTAAGTAGGATTTGAACCTTCAACCTTGATTCTCCTAGATGGCTCAGTTAAATGCTGCATGGTCATTCTTATGAGGCTTTCAAATTAGATAGATGGATTTGTCCCCAGAGAGACAAAGCTGAAATCCTATATCACATAGATGTTATGGACCAGGGAGTGGGGGATATAGTCATTTAAGCTTTTGAAGTAGGAAAAAAGGTCCAGTTGAAATGATATATAACAACAGGCTGTTTGGAGGTGGATATATTTTGAATAAATAATTATTCTACATTCCCTTAATTTGGTAGCAAAAATATAATAAGTTGGTTTTATAATTTCAGAAATAAACAATACAAATATTTTTATGGTGTACCTAAAATTATTTTAGATTAGTAAAAAACCATATGCGCAAGTGTGTGGTAAATCTGAGGGAAGAATTACATTGTTCATTGGCTATTTGCAATTTTAATGCACATTATACCACTTGGCCCAGATAAGTCTTAGGGCTGAATACTTACATTCACATTCTCAAATGACCCAAGGAAGAGAAAAGATTTGGACCCTTTATGAATTGTAGATCTCACATGTAAACCTTTACTTCTGTTGTAGAAAGAATGCTAGTGGACGATGTATTTAGCAATGATTAGATTTATTGAGCACTTTTGTGTTATGCACGAAAAAACAAATAGAACAGAGGTAGCCAAGAGAAATTCATCCCAAAAGTGTGCCGGTTCATAAATGATTCTGTGACTTGCATCCTCTTTTCAGTAGGGTCTGTAACAGGATAGTGTGGTTTTCAGAAGACAGTATTGCATTTCTAAAGTACGTAAGCTTGCAGATAATTTTTAAAGGGGTATCTATTACTTTCCCGGTGTAACACCCAGGTGGAAATACATGGTGTTATTCTGGCAAATTTGCCTGTTTTTCTTCTCATTGTCTTCCTTAGTAAAGGTTACCATGTTCATATGCTCCTTGAAGGATTGACAAACACTGTGTGAAAGGTCAGGTAGTAGAGTTCAGGTTTATTGTTATGCAATCTCTGTCACAGCTGCTCCACTCTGCTTATGGTGTGAAAGCAGCCATGTGTAAATGCATGAGCATGCTTGTGTCCCAATAAAACTTTATTTGCAGAGACAGGCAAGCCAGATCTGGCCTTACTTTACTGACCTCTACCTTAGAGTCACTCTTCAAGTGGGCTGGAAAGGGTTTTGTCTACTGGGTCTCACGCAGTCCTAAAGCTTTGTTCTCTTTTAGAAAACTTTATGGAGTATTTTTGCCTGTGAGAAAAGGCATGAACCACATGGGACTTTTACTTCAGTTTAATACCTGTAAGCTTTACTAAGGATCTGGCCAGCAGGGGGCTAGATGCTGGGGGACAGGGAGGTGAGAAGGCAGGGCCTGGGCATCCCCTGGCAAGGGGATGGTGGAGCATGCCCACATAACTTGCTGCTTCGCTAATGTGTGAAATGCTATTGTGGAGCATGCCCACATCAACTTGCGTGCTTCGCTGAATCGTGTGAAATGCTATTGTGCTGTTTAATGTCCTTCGAGGAGAGTTTTATAAAGAGCTAGTGGTTCCGTGTGGAAGTTGAAGCTCTGGGGCCTCAGGTGAAAGTTGCAGGTGTCTCTGCTCCTGCCCCGTCTCACTGTCACCAATGGGGGAGCAGAGAGGAAAGGGTTCTGGGAGAAATTGAGGACTCTGCTCTTCTACAGACTGGCAGGGGAGGCTTCAGAAAGTTGTTTATGCTTCCTGGTCTGGGTTTCAACTGAAAAGTGTCTAACATTTTATAATTTAAAAGAAAGGGGCCACCTGCAATTCTGGGGATGTTTTGTGTCTCAGGTGTTTGTGCCAGAGAATAATCAATGTTTCTTGTATGGCCTGGCTGTGCTGCAGGGGCAGTGGGCAATTCTTGCCATAGACACGAATAGCTCACGTCAGGCACATGGCAGTGTTTTTAACAGTAACACTCAGAAAAGAATTGTTTACATTCTGTGTTGTACAGTCTGCTGTAGCCATGCATTGTCAAATGAATACAGGCTCCTGTGTAGGAAACTTTGCATAGAGGGAACTTGAAGTGCCGTAGGTAAAAGTAGGTAAAAGTTTGATTGCTCCTACTTTTGGGTGGTTAAGATCAGGTCTTACGTGAAAGATTAAACGGGAGTTAAAGGGGGAAGATACCTCTTACTAAACCCAGCCTGTGAGACACCTAGATTGTCTCATCCTATTCTGTATTGTGTCATTAACATCAAGTTGCAACTTGATAGTAGGAATTTTTTTAATAACAAGTATTCAAAATGAAATGATTTTAATTGTCAGTGGAAGTGATGAGCTCATATAAAAGAATGTTGTCAGTCTTTCTCAAGGAGGGCTAGGAGGGCAAGCTTACTGCCCCTGTTTGTCATGGGGAACTTATTCTTCCATATTTCCCTTTTAAGTTATTTTTTTTTTTCCAATTTAAAAGAAATGTTCAAGTAATTGTTTTCCTTAGAATCTCTAGGTTTTGTTATCATACTCAACCTTACTTTTTTTTTCATATTCTTAGATTGTCTTGCTTTTAGTAAAGTCAGGAGATACTAAATTATCAGGTTTATTTTTCTCAGAATTGCTCCTGCAACTGAAAAGTTAATTTTCCCTGGTAATTCTGTGTTTAGCATGAAAGGCCTAAAATGTACCTGTGTAATATGTTTGAGCTCACGGAAGGGTTCATTGCTTTCTGAATCACATTTGCTGCTAGATTAGAAATACAGATTTTAAAAAGTGCATCATTTCATTTTGTCAAGCACGTCAGTATCAGTAACACTCCTAACGCAGCTATGACTGAAAGTGTGAAAGCATCTTTACCTACTCCATGAATTTGCCCTTTGGGTGGTCCAGTGTTGCTCACCAAAGGCCTGTGAGGCCCCATTTCCCACAGTCGTGCCATGGGGCCCTGTGTGGCGGGTGTAAGCCCCTCTGCAGAGGGAACCAGGGCCTCCCTGGGCAGAGCTACCATGACCCAGGAGTATTTGGCCCTGGATTTTGAGCATTGAAATATGACCTTGGAGGCAAACATGTCCAAACCCAAATTGTCATGAGAAATCATGAAGACGAAGGATTGGTGAGTCAGCCTTGTGTCTATAATGCTGACTGATTTTATTGGCTGAGCAAATTTATCTTCTTTCTTTCTTTTTTTCCCCTTATTTATAACATGTTCTAGGCTGGATTCTCACTTCAGTTTTCCATGTTGTGATTGCAGTCATGATGCCCAGCTCCGTGTGACGTGTTAGTGTGGGGACATTGTTCCATATATTACAAGGAAGCTTTCGTCCCTGTCTTAATAACAGTGTTTTTTAGTGATTTGTTTTCTTTTCTTCTTTCTCTCTTTTGGGGGAGTCAAGTTGAGCAGTTTGAAGGCGGAGCTTTTACTGACAGCTCTCTCCTTCATTTGCATTCTGATTGGTCTTTTAAATGGAAGAGAAATGGGGTGGAGTTATTGCCGGTCTGCAGGGCATTGTGATGAGTGGTACAGGGGACTGTGTCCCACGCATGAATGTCATCTGTCACAAGCAACAGCAGAAGGGAGATGCGGAGTGGGTACCCTGCACGACGGGTTGTGTGGAGACAGCTCTCATCTCTTTGCTAAAAGGGTTTTTGTTTCTTGGTTTAGTTTATTTGCTCAACACCTCTACGTGGATGTGTCTGTGGATGGATTTCTTTACAAAGCAACGTCTAAGGGACAGAGTAATACAGTGTGTAATTAATTATGGGACAAATTCAATGAGTATCAATAAGTTGACATTTTTTACATACATTACCTGTAGGAGCAGGATTGGTGTGTGGTGTTCTGTAACTGCGTTAGGAGCAACACGTGATTCTTACTGTTTACTTTTTGGTCTTGCCATTACAGCTGATGAACTCAAAAAATGTCTCCCTTCTTAGTGAATATCGAGTAGAATGGCCATAAAATTAGTAATTCTTCACTTCTGTTAAAATGAACACAGATAATAAAATAAATAAATGTTTCCTAGAATCTCATCTTTAGGAAACCTAAAGCTTGATCATATTTAAAGATTGAGGATGTCAGATGATTAGTGTTAGAAAATTGTGTGTTTTTTTCCCTAGTCACGATGAACCAGGCTGATTTTTAGGGGGAGGGATAACTTGACTTACTTTGAAGGTAAATGACTATAAAGGCAAAAGTTTACTCTCCTTCCTAGGTTTGAAGCTGCAAGAGTGTGTTCCAGCTTCCGTCTTCCTGGGGCAGGGGAGTGTCATTGATGAGGGGGTGGTTGTAGGGGGGTGGCAGGTATCGTGCTTCCGTGGTGGCTTCAGCCAGGGGCACCAGCGCGTGGTGTTTGGTGTCCTGAAAGCTGTGTCTGGACAGAGACAGCCCTCCCGAGCCACTGCACATGTTAATCATTTTAGCCCTACGCCTGTGGGACCCTTAATAGTATGTGTGGCACAGATTCTACCACCAGCTCAGTTGGAAAAAAGTTTTTGAGACATCAGTTGAGGCAGATAGCTTCTGTCTTAGGCCTTCTTTCTCTAACAAATGAATAAAAATTATAGTTGGGTTTTCAAAACAGATCCCTTTTTTCCACCGTGCATTCTTAGTACTTAACGCTTCTTAGGTCTCCGTTGTATCCTAACCCTTCTGCAGCAGCTGGCAGGTCACAGTCATCTGGGTCTAATCTGGGGTGTGCTCCAGCCTTTTCCTTGCTGCCCTTTTGCAGCTCCACAAGGGATTGTTTCTGGTGGTTAATTCTGTCTACATCCGCGAGTGCTTCCAAGCATCCCGAAGGGTCGCCCGGAATCAGCCACAGCCTCCTGGGGTAGGGGGATGTCTAAGCAAGCAGGTCTGTGAGAGGCAGGGCACTGAGGGTCAAGAGCCACAGGCCCATGCCTCCTGAGCACACCCAGACCACAGTTCCCCTTCACCATGAAAGGAGGTGGCCATAGAAAGCGGTTGTATTTTAACCTAACTGGAGACAGGCTAGGTGAGACACATCCACATGGTGCTTGCCCTGGTGCACGTGTGTGCATGCAGGTGTGTGTGCAGTGCCACAAGCTGATGCCCTCAGGCCTGGCTCTGAGCGGGTGGTCATCCTGTTTCTAGTCTCCCTTGCCTCAGCTTTCTTGCTTCCTTTGAGTGTGCCGTGAACAGGTTCATCTTCCTGTAATAACCCTCCCTCCTTCCCTCCCTCCTTCCTTCATTCCTTCCTTCCTCCCTCTCTTTCTTTCTCCTTCCCTTCTTCCCTCCCTCCCTTTCTCCCTCCAGTCTTCCCTCCCTCCCTCTATCCCTCCCTCCTTCCTTTCCCCCTTCCCTTCCTCCCTCCTTTCCCCTTCCCCTCCTTTCCTTTCTCTTCCCTCCCCTCCCCTTTGCTCTTCCCCCTCCCTTCCTTTTCCCTTCCATTCCCTTCCTTTTCCCTTTCCCTTCCATTTTTTCTTTCCCCTTCCCCCTTTTCTTTCCTTTTTTTTTTCTCAGCCTTCTTCCTCCAAGTTATCAGTGAGACCCTACACCAGAGTAGAATTAAAAAAGAAAATTGTTGAAAGGTCATTGCATGAATAAATGCATGGATGAATTATTTCCTTGCTATTTATCAGCTCTTTGCTTGCATAATGCTGATGCTTAGAAATTAAGATTTTGATAACTGTATTCAACTTCCAAAAAATAAAATTACACGTTCAACTTAATTAGAGCTCGCAAAGATCTAATGATAAGAGTTGAGTTTCCCAGCAATACAGCAGCCTAAAAAAAAACAACGAAAATGTCAGTGGCCCCATGAATTCACAAATGAAAATGGAAAGTAATTTTTTTCAGCAATAATTTACCCGCCATTTAATATGACAAAGTGTTTAAGTTTGAGAAATTGAAGAACTTATTTGTTTAGCTGTTTTCAAGATAACAGACTTAGAGTTAACATGAGATAATTCAGCCATATTTAGCTAATTGTTAGTGTCAAAATAAAATAAGCAGTTGATTAGAAATCTTTCTGTCAACGGATTTGTAGAGTCTTGGTTACCTGCTTTGTGGTGGCCATGGGATTCTTCCCATAATCAGGGCCTCAGTGACAGAATGCAGGCTCATTTTAGGTGAATTACAAGTCAAGGTATGTTTTAGCAAACGCCTGCTTTTTAGGGGACACAAACAATTAGATTCTTACTGACGCCTCGAGGTTGAAAATCACAATAATGAATGAAATAACTGAAAGACAAATCTTTCTTTAGGAGGAAATTAATTCTGTTAAGTTTCATTGACAGAAGAACGTTGTTTACTTTTAAAATTTTTAATGGTCATAAAGCTTTTTAAAAATAATAAGGTAGGCCAGCTGTGGTGGCTCACGCCTGTAATCCCAGCACTCTGGGAGGCCTAAGTGAGTGGATCACCTGAGGTCAGGAGTTCAAGACCAGCTTGGCCAACATGATGAAACCCTGTCTCTACTAAAAATTCAAAAATTAGCTGGGCGTGGTGGCATGCGCCTGTAATCCCAGCTACTCCGCAGGCTAAGACACAAGAATTGCCCAAACCTGGGTGGCAGAGTTTGCAATGAACCAGTCACGCCACTGCACTCCAGCTTGGGTAACCAAATGAGACTCCGTCTCAAAAATAATAATAATAATAAATAAGATAGAGCAGCACAACCTCAGAATGCCGCATTGTAGGGAATTTTAAAATGTTTACCTTGTACACTGACAAGTAGTTTTTTTGTACAAGCTTTTGGGGTTTTCAGGGGCTATGGGATGTAGTGCCTCAAGTTTATAGTGAGATGTGGTTTTGAGGGGACTCATTTTCAGCTTCAGGGCACACTGGAAGTGCTTGTTGAGTTCAGTCCTCTGATCTTAAGATGGATAGAAAAGAATTTGATTCACAAAAAAGCCATGGAGTATGATAAGAGTCTAGGATCAGAATTCTTAATGATTTTAGAAGAGGGTCCAGAAATGCAGTTTGTATCAATGCATCTGCACAGGAAGGAAATATACCTGTTGGAGAGCCAAGCGGTGCTCACCATCATGGGGGTGAGTGATGAAAATGAACGGTGTGTCATTTTGGTTAAAAAGCCGAGAAGCTTAGAAGGGAAAAAACAACACGCTGTGAAAGGTCAAAATCTTCCAATTTCTTCTGGCCCTTGAAGAAGGAATATATCAAGTAAAAATAGGCCTAAAACACTGGAAATCGAGAAAAGGTTAAAGAATTTTGCTCCTTCAACCTGGAAGGGAGGAAGCAATTAGATCTGGCCAAGTGTCCTCAGTCCCTCCCCCCCTCTGAGCACAGTGAAAGGGTAAATTACTTAAACTGGAACATAGGAAAGTTGGGTGGATAAAAATAACCCTTTCCTAATGTTGAGGGTTATGTAACAACACGTGAGGCAGTGCCGGAGCCTTCCAGTGCTGGACACTTTCAGAAAGGGCATGGATGGTCCAGTCGGAAGCTTTCTGAGGGCAGACGTGTGGAGTTATCAGTTCCTCCACTTTCCTAACATGATGCATATTTGCAGAATACACATAGCTTACAGAGCACTGTCACGTGTGTCATGATTTTTCATCTCTGCGGCCCTGGGAGGAAGGCAGTGGCTTCTCTGTATCTCACACAACGCAGGAAACATCAAGGCCTAGGGGGTTAGAGGGGTGATTCTCGGGTCACACAGACACACAGTGCGAACTGCCCCTTCTCTTCTGTCTCATTGGACAGAATGATTCACAAAAGCATGGGTGAATATTTTTCTTAAGTTGAAAATACGAACCTCACTGTATAGACAACTCACCATGAACCCAACAGCTCTGCTTCTAGGAAAACTCAATCAGAGTTTTCCCACCGAATTCATTTCCGGAAAACAGGATGAACACGGGTTTGCTTCTCAGAGGGCATCTGTTTATGAAAACGACCCAGGTTCTAGCCGCGGGTTAGAGGGGCCTTTTCTGGAACTCTGGAGATTTCTCTGCTCCCCTGAAGGTCTCTGTTGACGTCCCCTCCTTTTTTTTCAGAGTGAAGATCTGTCTGGGTTTGTCACCAGGATGCCACACATCAGAGAACATCATTAAAAGAAGATACTCAGCATTGTCTCAGCCCAAAGCTGCTTACAGTTTTCTTTTGGACCTGAGTGCTGACTGCGTTTGTAAACACCTGTGGACTCTGTTAGACGAGGCACCAACAAGGCACGGTCACCTGCCTCTCTCCCTTGTTCCCGGATGGGGCGTTCATCCTTGTGCTGTTTGCATTTTGTTTTGTTTTTTAACAAAATTAGCCGAAGAAGTTATTCTCAAGAAAATGGGATGTTTTCATTGGCCTTCTTCAATTGTGGCCAGTGTCTTAATTTCTTCTTCTTTTCCTTTTGGCAAAGCAGACGTAATCCTCAGCATGCTAAGAGAGTGCACCCGTACCTATGAAAGTCGTACAATCTGGTATTTACTGGCTTACACTCAAAACGACCACAGTCCTACCTCAGTTCAAGGTAAAGCCGGATTTATGCGGCGGGGGTCCCGCAGGCCCTCCTGTGGTAGCCCCTGCCCTGTGCGTCTGGAGCGCGGTCCTCGGCCTTAGTGAACTTGTTCAAGTAGACAGCTGCTTGTTGGATTCCAGTGCAGGTACCTGCCATGTTTACGTCCGCACAGAGCCCAGTGTGGGGCTGACATTTCTCAACGGAAGTGGAATTTGGGATTGGACTCTGAAGATGGATTACTAAATAATAATTATTATATATAACTGAAGCAACCTACTTTTGAAAATCAACTGTATTGGGTCATGGGGGGTGGGGGGAAGGGCTTTGGGAAGGGGATGAGTATCTCTTTTTACCTTTAACAGACTCGTTTAATCTTCTTGATGTAGGTGTTGATGTAGGTACTTCACATTGCAAACGCCTTTTCTCCTATTTACAAGCTCAGATGTCTCTGCTCTCCTGAATCTTGGGCATGCCTTTCTGTAACCAAAAATCCCTGCAGGCGTGCTGGCAGTTCCAGGGTGGCCCAGGTTTCACAGATTTAATTTAAAAAAATCTGTTACCTTTAATATAATGTTATTATGTCAACCAGTGAGGCTGCCCTGAACAACAACAAAAAAAGAAAAAAAAAAGGAAAAAAGAAAAACTGATGAAAAGAGGCATTCCAGCCCCTGTGTTCCTGACGGAAAAGGAAAAGAAGAAAAGCGATCTCGCAGTACGTGTTACTTGTCGAAAAAATTCCAAACAAGACTACCCTTGTTCTGTGTTCTCAGTATTCCGAAAATACCAGTGTTGTGGCAGTTCTTGCAGATGTCACCTACAGCTGCTGAACTTGACCAGCAGGGCGTCCTGCCGGTTCCCACTCCCCCGACACTCGACCGGAGGGCTGTCGACCTCTCCTCCCGTGGGGGCTTCCCCAGTGCCTGTCTTCTCTGGTAGTCAAGGAGAGGTTACACTAATTCATTGGAGACGTGAGTTGTTGGTTTTGCTTTTCTGTTTTGTTTTGTTTTTAGAAAAAAATATATATAAATATATAGATATATATCACTATAGATTAATGCATTAATAAAATGAGGCTTTTTTAGAGGAAGACCAAAAAATTCAATGTCTTAAAAATATATTTAATGGCAATGCAAAAGTCTTCCTGCTTCCGTGCTGAACTTTAGAACAGAGGATTGTATTGCAAGACAAAGTTGAATGTAAAGTGATCTCCCTGAGCATTTTTAAAGTTTTACTTTTCTGAAATTATACATCACAGCAGCTCATAGGCCATACAATGTTAGCTGGAAGGTCAGTTTCAATGTATGATCTGCTTTATTAAGATGTAGAAAACATCCTGAAGTCTTTATTTAGTTTTGGGAATTGGCATCGATGGGTGTATTTGCTTTGTAACTCCCCCCCAGGTACGATAGGGACTGAATATGGACCCTGCTGAACGCGGTGTATATTTAACTCGCCCTCTATGCTTAGAGTAGTCCTGACACTATACAGATGGTTCATGTTCATACTGCAGCTTAAAACAAGCAAAATACACATACGATAATATACTAAATTTTCCTCTATCCTGTACATTTCAAAAAAAAAAGGCATATGCAATATTTACATTTTTAATTTAGTTTACAGAATGGAACCAAAATGTATAAATGTTATGTTTGCTAAAACTTCACAATGTATATTGGGTCTTTGTACATTTTGCCTGACTTACCTTAAATTTAAAATATTTTTTGCTATATAAACTTTAACAGTTATTAAACAGTGTTTTCTTTTTGGGTACGTATTGTTTCTGGATATCAAGATGTTAAATATATTTCTTGCTATTGTGATATGACAAGAGACTTAACTTATCTTGCTCTGTCTTCCGCTGTACACGCTGTATATAGGGGTCAATGTGTTGCCGCTGGAGATGAGAATAAACTGGACTAGAATAGTGCATTGTATTTAGTCTGTATTGATCATGGATGCCCTCCTTAATAGCCATATGCAATAAAATAAAGTACATTATTTATGAAATGAATACAGCTTTGAAGATTTTTTTCTGTATGAATTCTCTGTTTAACATAAAGCCAATCTACTTTTAGAGTTTGCGAGTAGGTGAGTAAATATTAGGCTTCTAAAAGTACTCTGATACTTTTTAATTTTAAAACTTTTATTCTGGAAGCCAGTTAATACCTGCCACATAGCAACATTTATGAAAAACAAATATGTTATAACAACAAAAAAGATCATTTGATTTACTCTATAAGACATAGAGTCTTTATGATGTGCCAGATACTATTCTAAATGTATTACAAATATTAACCTCGTCATAGCTCATGACAACCTTAGGAGGTAGGAATTGCCATCCTCATTTTACAGACGAGGAGCCCGAGATTAAAAAGCTAAGAGACTTGTCTGAGGGCACACAGTCCATGAGTGGCAGAACCAGGACTTGAATCTGCCTATGCACCTCTGCTCAGTGCTGTACACACAGAAGATGATGTACTGATGTGTACATCAAGAATGCCCCCTCCCTGACATGCACACAGAAGAAAATATACCAATGCCTACATCATCAAGAATCCTCCCTCCATGGCATGTACACAGAAGATGTACCACTGTGTACATCAAGGATGCCCCCTCCGTGATGTGTACACAGAAGACGTACTGACGTGTACCTCAAGAATGCCGCTTCTGTGATGTGCATGCAGATGAAGATGTACCGATGCGTACCTCAAGGAGGCTGTCTCCGTGATGTGCACACAGAAGGAGGTACAACAATGCGTACATCAAGGAGGCTGTCTCCATGGTGTGCACACAGAAGGAGGTACAACAATGCGTACATCAAGGAGGCTGTCTCCATGGTGTGCACACAGAAGGAGGTACAACAATGCGTACATCAAGGAGGCTGTCTCCATGGTGTGCACACAGAAGGAGGTACAACAATGCGTACATCAAGGAGGCTGTCTCCATGATGTGCACACAGAAGGAGGTACAACAATGCGTACATCAAGGAGGCTGTCTCCATGGTGTGCACACAGAAGGAGGTAAAACAATGCATACATCAAGGAGGCTGTCTCCATGATGTGCACACAGAAGGAGGTAAAACAATGCATACATCAAGGAGGCTGTGTCCATGATGTGCACACAGAAGGAGGTACAACAATGCGTACATCAAGGAGGCTGTGTCCATGATGTGCACACAGAAGGAGGTAAAACAATGCATACATCAAGGAGGCTGTCTCCATGGTGTGCACACAGAAGGAGGTACAACAATGCGTACATCAAGGAGGCTGTCTCCATGGTGTGCACACAGAAGGAGGTAAAACAATGCGTACATCAAGGAGGCTGTCTCCATGGTGTGCACACAGAAGGAGGTACAACAATGCGTACATCAAGGAGGCTGTGTCCATGATGTGCACACAGAAGGAGGTAAAACAATGCATACATCAAGGAGGCTGTCTCCATGATGTGCACACAGAAGGAGGTACAACAATGCGTACATCAAGGAGGCTGTCTCCATGGTGTGCACACAGAAGGAGGTACAACAATGCGTACATCAAGGAGGCTGTGTCCATGGTGTGCACACAGAAGGAGGTAAAACAATGCATACATCAAGGAGGCTGTCTCCATGATGTGCACACAGAAGGAGGTACAACAATGCGTACATCAAGGAGGCTGTCTCCATGGTGTGCACACAGAAGGAGGTACAACAATGCGTACATCAAGGAGGCTGTCTCCATGGTGTGCACACAGAAGGAGGTAAAACAATGCGTACATCAAGGAGGCTGTGTCCATGGTGTGCACACAGAAGGAGGTACAACAATGCGTACATCAAGGAGGCTGTGTCCATGGTGTGCACACAGAAGGAGGTACAACAATGCATACATCAAGGAGGCTGTGTCCATGGTGTGCACACAGAAGGAGGTACAACAATGCGTACATCAAGGAGGCTGTCTCCATGGTGTGCACACAGAAGGAGGTACAACAATGCGTACATCAAGGAGGCTGTGTCCATGGTGTGCACACAGAAGGAGGTACAACAATGCATACATCAAGGAGGCTGTGTCCATGGTGTGCACACAGAAGGAGGTACAACAATGCGTACATCAAGGAGGCTGTCTCCATGGTGTGCACACAGAAGGAGGTACAACAATGCGTACATCAAGGAGGCTGTCTCCATGGTGTGCACACAGAAGGAGGTACAACAATGCGTACATCAAGGAGGCTGTCTCCATCATGTGCACACAGAAGGAGGTACAACAATGCGTACATCAAGGAGGCTGTCTCCATGGTGTGCACACAGAAGGAGGTACAACAATGCGTACATCAAGGAGGCTGTGTCCATGATGTGCACACAAGAAGGAGGTAAAACAATGCATACATCAAGGAGGCTGTGTCCATGGTGTGCACACAGAAGGAGGTACAACAATGCGTACATCAAGGAGGCTGTGTCCATGATGTGCACACAGAAGGAGGTAAAACAATGCATACATCAAGGAGGCTGTGTCCGTGATGTGCACACAGAAGGAGGTACAACAATGCGTACATCAAGGAGGCTGTCTCCATGGTGTGCACACAGAAGGAGGTACAACAATGCGTACATCAAGGAGGCTGTCTCCATGGTGTGCACACAGAAGGAGGTACAACAATGCGTACATCAAGGAGGCTGTGTCCATGGTGTGCACACAGAAGGAGGTACAACAATGCGTACATCAAGGAGGCTGTCTCCGTGATGTGCACACAGAAGGAGGTACAACAATGCGTACATCAAGGAGGCTGTGTCCATGGTGTGCACACAGAAGGAGGTACAACAATGCATACATCAAGGAGGCTGTCTCCATGGTGTGCACACAGAAGGAGGTACAACAATGCGTACATCAAGGAGGCTGTCTCCATGGTGTGCACACAGAAGGAGGTACAACAATGCGTACATCAAGGAGGCTGTCTCCATCATGTGCACACAGAAGGAGGTACAACAATGCGTACATCAAGGAGGCTGTCTCCATGGTGTGCACACAGAAGGAGGTACAACAATGCGTAACATCAAGGAGGCTGTGTCCATGGTGTGCACACAGAAGGAGGTACAACAATGCGTACATCAAGGAGGCTGTCTCCATCATGTGCACACAGAAGGAGGTACAACAATGCGTACATCAAGGAGGCTGTCTCCATGGTGTGCACACAGAAGGAGGTACAACAATGCGTACATCAAGGAGGCTGTCTCCGTGGTGTGCACACAGAGGGAGGTACAACAATGCGTACATCAAGAATGCCCCCTCTGGGGATGTGCACATAGGAGGAGATATACCAATACATGCATCAAGCATGCTCCCTCCCTGACACGTACACAGAAGACGTACCACTGCTAACGTCAAGAATGCCCCCTCCGTGATGGGCACACAGAAGAAGATGTACCGATGCGTACATCAAGAATGCTCCCTCTGTGACGTGCACACAGAAGAAGGTGTACCAGTATGTATATCAAGAATACAAAGAGCAAAATCATCATATCCAAGAAAAAGCAATTAGGAAGCAGAAAATACAAAAATGATGCTGTGAATTTTTATCCAGGACAGTTTTGCCTCCTTGCTGGAAACATTTGTCCATACATCCACTTTGCCCTAAAATGCATGTAATAATATGCGTGTTATCTCTTGAACAAATAAAATCTGCAGTTTGGAAGGTGATTTTTAAAATGATGGTTTTTAAGTTGGCAAGGTGGGCACACACAGTGGTGTGGAAACTTGTGATGGGGGAGCCACGGGCTGCATCCCCTGTTTGTGCCTGGATGGTTTGTTCTGCGGGAGCCTGTTAGTCACAAAGAGTAAGAGGCCTGATCTGCAGGGCTTGATACACCTGAAATCTGATAACCATTTTAACAACGAAAGGGCAAATGATGCTGTCATTCCAGAGGCCTCCTCTAAGGTAGGAATGGACAAGTGATTTACCTGAAAGAGCACTGAGGATAAAGTACAGGGAGATGGAGTTGTTTGAACGGTTCACAGATCCTGGAAAGATCACTCAAAACCAATGCAAGGCCTTTTCCAGAATGTTAAGTGTTACATGACAAGATGAGATGACTGCAGACTGCAATAATTTTGGAAGAATTTGGTTCTAACCCAGTGGTGGCCTCAACAGGCAGCTTGCAAGCTGTGCCTTAGCTCACGGTACTGTCATGATGTTTGAGTCCGTTCCTTGAGCTGATCTGCAGCTTGTCCGTCCTCAAACCTTCCTTACGCATTGCTTCACAGATTAGGTGGCTTGTTCATTCGTGCATATCACTGTTAGTTGACCAGGGGCAGTAGCATTTGAGTGAAGCAAGCATCACTTCTTTAGCAGCTTTTTGATGGCACCAGTTGAAGGACGGGGGGGGACGAGTCCTCCACTGAGAATGTGCAGTGTCTCTTCTCTGTCACTGCTCCAGCAGCATCTCTCTGAATGCTGTAACTGAGTGAAATCTGACGTTTAAGGTTCTTGCTTTCGCGGTGATGCACAGATGATAGAACTAGTGTGCTGCGGTTGATAACTTGGAAACATAAAACGTCTAGGAGCTCCTTTAGATCTCGACCTTCCCAGCCGTGTCTCTCCTCTTGTCTCCTCGGCCTCGTTTCCCTCCGCAGAGCCCAATCACCGTAAATAGCGATTTGGTGGTTTCTTGACCACTTATCATTAGTGCCTCCTTCATTTCACGCTGGTCCTACTTTCCTACCTGAGCTCTCAGATTACGCACGGTCTTTCCGCTGCGTGTGGAAACTCTCTGTCCTATTTCAGGCACTTGGTTCCTCTGACCGTAGCTCTATCTGAGTTTGTGACTCCTAAGTTTTCTTTTTCTGTGTTTCAAAATCCTCTCCTTTCACCTGGGAACTCAAGAAGTTCTAAATTTTTACCAAAATTACTTACACCCCAGGAAACCTACCCCAACTCTTTACCAGACTGTCTGGGTGTGTCAAACACATATCAGGAATTGTACCATCTGCTCCTGTCTCTCCAGACCTTTCCAGTTATGACGCTGTTAATTCTCAGATGACGTTGACAGAAAACATACTGACTGATAGATTTTTCTAGAAAAGATGCATAAAACAATTAAGGATCTGTATTAATTAGCATGTATTTAGCTGCAAGTTTATTGAACCCCCCAATTCAATGTCTTTTAGCTGATCTGGGATGTTATAACAAAATGCCATAGACTGGGTAGCTTATAGATAATAGAATTTTTTTCCTCAGAGTTCTGGAGGCTGAGAAGTCCAAGAACAAGCTGCTAGCTAATGTGCTGTCTGGTGAGGGCCTGGTGTCTGGTTCATAGAATGCACTTTCTCCATGCCCTCCCATGATAAAAGGGGTGACCTAGCTCTCTGAGGTCCCTTTCATAAGGGCACTAATCCTATTCATGAGAGCTCTCCCCTCATGACTGAATCACTTCCTAAAGACCCCCACCTCCTAATATCATCACTTTGGGGATTAGAATTTTAATATTTGAATGGTGGGAGTACATAGACATTCAGTCTACAGCAAACTCAGAGCAGTAGTTCTCAAACTTCAGGACTTCTTAGAATTATCTGGAGGGATTGTTAAAACAGATGGTTGCACTCCCCCTCCTAGATTCTTCTCAGCAAGTCTGGGGAAAGGCCCCCAGATTTGCATTTCTAAAAATTTCCAGGTGATACTTATGCTGATCTGGGACCATGCAATGAAAATCACCAATTGCAAAGGGATGTATTGTCTCACAACAGGAAGCTCAGGGCTGGTCAATTAGGCAGCTAAGTGGTGTGCACAGAAGCCCTGGATCTCTTCATCTTTCTGCTCAGCCGTCCTCCAGATCTGTGCTTTCATTTCTCACACTTGGCCCCCTGTGTTTTTAAGATGGTTGCAGCAGCTCCAGGAAGCATATCCTCTCAGAATAATGTCCAGCGAAGACAGTTTCTCTTCCTTGGGTGTCTTTTTGCAGTGATGCAAATGATCCCAGAGCCATCCCACCCCCCAGCTGACTCTGCCTTACTTCCCATTGTCTGGGACTGGGTCCCATGATCCTGGTTTAATTGATTATGAGGAAGGGGATGGTTGATTTACACTAAAAGAGATGCACCCTCCAGGGCTGGGAGGAGTTGGCATCCCACGAAGAGACAGTTGAACAAAAGCTGGGCATTAGTAACCAGGAAAAAGAAGGAGTACTGTCCCTTCAGTAGCAAAGAACAGTGTCTGCTGTGCAGCAGAAAATGAAAGGGACACCCTTTTCAAATGCAATTATATCGCTTATGTACTATCTCCATCAACTGCAATTTTGAAAGGGGAATTTATAATAGGGTACAAGTAGAACAAAGTATGAATCTAGCATGATCAAAAAGAGGAGGGCGTCACTGGCTTATATTTACAGAACTGTTATTTTCCAGAGTCAGAGCATAATTCTACCACTATGGGCTTCACGTGTCTTTGCTTTTGTTATTAAATTCTGTACAACATGGGAAGCTGTTTTGTAAAATATCAAGATACAAAGGATTGGCAAATTGGACCTTTGAAGGTACATGAAAGAGCTGAGACTATTTAGACTGGAAAAGAGGAAACTACGGGATGATTGATTAGCATTGATAACATTAGGGGCTATGGATAAAATGAAGACTGGTCAGCTGACCTCCTCAAAAGAAGAAAAAAACAGAGAAAGGGGTAGAATACAATTAGAAAAACGTTTTCTATTTCCATGAAAAGTAATTTAATAATAATAGGGTTATTAAATATCAACTTTGAGACAATTGTCAATTTCATTGCCTGGAGGCCTTAAAAAATAGGACTTTGCAGCTGTCTTTTTTCTTAGTGATGGGAGAGGGGACATAGACCACATAAACTCGACCGGCCCCTCCCATAGGGGGCTCCACATCACACAGCTGAGGAGGCACCACCCACTTTGCTGCTGTGTCAACAGCTCCCCTGGACTTGCACCGGGCATGGCCTGAAGCCTGAGATCCTGGTCCTATGCCTTGTCCTGGCTTCTCTGAGGATGGGAGAACTACGGAGCACTGGACTGAATCAGGAAAAAGAATCATGATAGTTTCTTATGCCTAGTTTAGTCTGTAAAGTGTTTACCAAAGTAGTATTTAGAAATGTGAAGGAAAGATCTAAAATTTGAAGGAAGGAGCAGAATGTGAGGTCAATCCTGACTATAGTCCGGGTTCGTAAGATCATGCAGATAGAGCATCTCTAAATCATATTGCTTGAAGAGATTTTAAAGACAGGACAGCCAAAATGACAAAGTGATCTTTATCAAACAGACAGGCACTGTGGCTGGCACCTGTAGTCCCAGCTACTTAGGAGGCTAAGGTTGGGGGTCACTTGAGCCCAGAAGTTGAGGGCCAGATGGCACAAACAGCTAGACCTTGTCTCAAAAAATAAAAAAGTAAATAAATGCATGTATGATTCAAATTCTCCTTATTCCCCACCCACCCATTATCTTTTAGGAAAAGTCAAAATTCCTGAGCATGGTAGACCTGAGACACTTGGCACTATATGATCCGGCTTCTGCCCAATTCCCCAGGCCTATCTTCCAGGCTCTGACCCTCCCACTCCACCCCTCCTGTGACTGCACCTAAGCCTTCCTAGAGTACATAAAGAGTATCCAGCTCAAGGAAGGAAGAGACCATATAACAAAACGAGAAGACAAAGAATTGCTGATTCTAAAAATAAATGTTTATCTACCCCAGAGTTATTATTTCCTAAAAGATCCCTTGAGGAAAGTTATGCGACAATTTAGAAGCATTTTTAAAAACACACATTTAAATGCTCTGCAACATTGCTTCACTTCTTCTGAAATCCGAGGACATTCATAATCTCATTTCCATTCACCTCTCTTTCTCCTTTTTCCCCTCCTTTACATTTGTCAGTTACGTTGTCTTCTGCATTTTCAAGGTAAAAAAAAAAAAACACGTTTTTTCTATAATGTAATTTATATGAGTTTAAAATATTTACCCTTCGCTTACATTGACTCACTTCCTGCCGCTGGTTCTTTGAACGTGCTTATTTTTATCCATCTATTAATTGCTTGGGTTTTGTTTTTGTTTTTTGTTTTGTTTTGTTTTTTAAAGCCTACAGGACCCGGTATTCCCACGTGGTCTCCCATCCAAGTACTAACGAGGCCCAACCCTGCTTAGCTTCCAAGATCAGACGAGATAGGGAGTGTTCAGGGTGGTAAATTGCTTGGATTTTGTTACTGAAAGCAAACAACTCAAAACTTTTCCAGAAACTTTTTTATATGCTCTGTTCTCTGAGATCTCTCATATTTGAGAGGTAATTTTGTTGTCTTTATAGATGAGCAACAAATGGGCTGTGGAGACCACTCTTCGGTCCTGTGCTCCTTTCCAAAGAACTCTGTGCCATTTCTCCCGCCTTCTTAGTTTATTGAATCAAGAGGTTTTGATGAATGGTTTTCAAGTTCAAATTACTTTGGGTGAATTCACCCCGTGCAAAGGTGCCCTAGGTATACAACCCCATCTACCTAACCAGACTCATCTTCTACGTCTACCACCCCATGACCCGGTGCTGGTTACAGTTGCACTGAGCCTATCACCAAATTTTAACCCTTTTATGACTCTGTGCTTTGCATAAAACTATTTCATTTGCCCTAGAGTGTTGAAACCTCTTTCTTCATCTAGAAAATTTTACTGACTCTTCAAGACAACTCTACCACGTGTCAGGAGAAACAAAGCTGGAAATAGCCAATGAATGGTTCCGATGACTATAATGCAACCATTTTCAACTCACCTAAACAGAGCTAGTGACTCACTTCGCCAGATTCTCAAGGCACTCTGCTTACCGTTCTGTTACGGCATCTTCCAAGTTTCATGATATTACCTGTTTACCTGTTTCTCCCACGAGGGGGCTCCTTGATGGAAAAGATCATGCTGCAGACATGGTAGCTAGCAAAACCATGTTATGGCAACTGTGTTACTGTAACTCTATGAAGACATTTATCCACCTATTATTCCATATTCACACACATCTGAGAGATAAGTGCTATTAAGAAAACTGAAGCTCAGAAGGTTAACCACCTTGCTCAGGGTCACAACTAATAAGCAGTGAGTCGGAATTCAAAGCATTTATTTCAATTCCAACTCTTTCCCACTGTGTTTTAGTGGACCTAACACAATACATGACACATAGTAGGTACTCAACAAATCTTTGTTGAATATTTCGAATGAATGCATTTGTCTTGTAAACAACTAGAACACTCACAGCCTAAAGAGTAGAGTGCTTTGAACGATTGCATTGTATATTTGCACAATTTCTTCAACAATTACCCTGTTTTATTGGCTTTATGAAGGCATAACATTGTTCAGAGAAGTAAAACGCATTCTTTGGATTGCAATAAGTGACCAATATTGAATCCCAATGGTTCTCTAATATCTTACATGTATAGGAAACCTTTAACTATATATAACAGAAAAGCCAAAGCAACAATGGCTGGAACATACAATGTTTTATTCTCTCAGGTGAAACTAGACAGATGTAGGCATTCCAAAGTTGGCACAGGGTTTCCATCACTTCCAAGGACCCACCTTCCCGCCATCGGTCAGCTTCAGCATTCTCAGCGCACATCTTTCTGCCTTCGAGATTGCCTCATAATCCAACGTGGCTCCTGAAGCTCCAGCCATCACAGTGGCTTTATCCACAAGAAAGGGGAAAGGGGAAACTGTCAAAATGGGTGCCCCTGCTGGGCAGGTCAGCTACTTTGTAAGTGAGTCTTCTGCTTAAGTCTTGTAGGCTGCATATTTGAAACCCTTCACTGAGCACATTTCCTTTCTCCATGATTGATTTCTGCAGCTAATTTCTATTGCATTCTCCTCCCATCTGATACGCTTCTGGATACTGGAGATAGAGTGGGGAAGAAGCCTGAGTGTCTGCACTCATAAGGCCTTCTTGTAGTGATCGGCAAGTAAACAAATATAAATCATGAGATGAAGATAAGACAGGGAGGGATAGCCCCGAGGTTGTGGAGAGAAGGCTGTTTTCCTGAGGCTATCAGAGGAGGCCTCTCTGAGAAGGCAACACTGGATTGGAGTTCTGAGGGGCCTGCTGTGGGGACCCAAAGGAAGAGGGGCTCAGCAGGTGCAAAGGTCCCAGGGCAGAGACCAGGAAAGACAGCCATGACTCTGTGGCTGCCCTCTCATTCCACTTCTTACAGTTCTCTAATCAGAACTCCCATATTTAAAGGAGAACCAATTACAGAAACAGTCTATCAAAGTCTTGCCATTTAAGGGTGATCATTAAGAGCTTTGCTTCACCTCTTCATACAGAGAAGGGGTGGGAGAGGAGGAAGGACAGTGTGAAGCAGACAGACAGGAACTCCCCCTTTGGCACTGAAGGTGTATTCTTTGGGGGTGCCGACATATTCCGTGAGAGAAGGCAGGGCACAGGGAGGCTGGGCGTTCACGCAGACAGTGTGTCTTCCAGCAGAAGGTGTGCCTGACATCCGCCTGCGTAGGAATGGGGTTGAGTGCTCAATACCTGGTTTCTATCCGGGCACTGCCTGGCCTCTGCTGTTTCAACAATGCACTGGCTTCTCCCGTGACCCAGAGCTGCTGCAGAAACCACAGCCGAGAGTATGATTGATTCTCTGTGTGCAGACGTGTCCAAGGAGAGTTTGTCGGAGTGGAGGTTCCAGGACATCAAGGAGTCCTGTCCTTGCACACGGGCACGGTGCTGATAAGCTGTTCTCTGAAGCCAGAGAGCCGGTGCACCCCGCCGTGACCAGGCGCGGCTCTGTGCTGCAGGATAACAGGTGCTATCTCACTGCTGTCTGATCACTCAAAAGGCTTCTGATGAAACCCATGGCCGAATGGGTTGGGTACTCACACTAACAAGATCTCGATGCAGACACACCTACCTGCACATGTTTACGATCTTTAATTTTATGGCTACAAGTAATAAAAACGTATCAGGCTGTGTATTTTCTGTATCCAGGGATATAAACATTGCTATCGGTATTATTATCATCTTAATTACCATCATTGGTTACATCTGCTAAACATGTTCATGCTATCTAAAAGAGAATGAAAACAAGCAGTGGCAGGACCCCTGCACTCAGACAGTAAAGGGTCATAAACATTTATCGACATGCTGAGGAGAGGAGATTGTCATATCCTATTAAAATAACCAAAGATAAGGCTTTCAAAGAATTCAGTGTCTCGGGCTGTCTTTTCACATGAATGCAGAGACTGCCCAGAACCATGAGGCCCGCCATGGCATTGTCAGATCTGCTTTGTAACTGTGTAGTGCTGGGAGCAGGCTTTCCCTAGCAGTGACACAGACCAGTTCATTTAAAAGGCACTGGATGAGAAACTCCTGTGGCCAGCCTTGGCAACCTCCTTTGTCTCTGTGGATGTGTCTGGACACCTCTTGTCACCCTCCCTCAGGGGATGGGAAGCCTCAGTTAAGAGCAGAGCCCCATGCCTTCCCTCCAGGAAACACCATAACCTTCACTTCAGGGGTAAGGGGCTTCATCCACATGAGCTCCACCCGTCAGCCCCAGCAGCCTGTGAGCTACAGCTGGCCAGGGGCACCGCCTGGCTGTGCCTCTTCTCCACCGCCCGGCTGTGCCTCTTCTCCACCGCCCTGCCCTTCAGGGGAGCTGAGCCAGGGAGTGGAGGCGTGAGGAGCCAACCGTAGAGGCGTTTGCCTGGGATTCTGCTGCTGGCCTCCCTGCTGGGTGTGGCTGAGGCCTGATGCCCACTGCTGCGTGGGGGCACGGCAGCCCTTGCCTGGCCACCCCATCCATAACCCTAAGGAGGCTTCCTCAGCCAGCTCTGCGGAGCTTTCGAGGATCTCCTGCTTGGAGATGTCAGCATACTCCTCCCTGGCAGGCGGCCAATATTTTGTTTACTGCTCTGAAAGCACACTCATACTCTTTCCTCCCGTCCGGTCCATTTTTTGAAAACATTGAGCTCTTGGCTGACGGTCAGTGCCTCCTGCTTTTATCTGCTAGGCCTGAAACCATGACGTCCAGCCAAGAGGCCGGAGCCAGGCCTGGACCTCTTCCTGTGCTCCAAGGGCAGTGGCCGGGCTCCCCCTGATGAGGCCCATTCCAGCAAGACCAACGCTTGGGCATTTCAGAGGGATGTGCTCTCCCACTTCTTACCACTTTCCCCTTCTGAGTTATTAAAATTAGGTGACTTTTCAATACCCCATGCAAAGGGTAGCGTGCATAGCTCCGGCCAGTGCGACAGAAACTAAAATAATGCTTCTGTGTATAATCCAGTCACACAGCTGCCCCGCCTTGGTCTCACCAGGTCTGCAAGATGGCAGCCTCCTTGGTTTGCCCTCCAGCGTTCTCTTAAGTCCTGGAGCCGCTCTGGTAATTGAGCCTTCCTTCTGGCATCCTCTGGAAGGCTAATTGAATACAGCAGGAAGCAGCCACAGAGCTTTTTAGCATTTCTACCTCCTTTCAGTTGCACACTTTTCCAGCAGGAAACAAAACTACTCAATTCAGGAGAGAAGTCCCCTCTCTTCCCACTTAACCTTTCTCCAGCATACACATTCTGGCTACTCAAAGGTATGCTGTTTCCTTTCCACTAAAAGTTTCCTCCTAATTAGCTGGAGGCATCCAGGTGTGGCTGAAAATATGCTCAACCCTGGGAGTAAATATCTACACCTAAAGGCAGTGAGTAGCAGAGCAAAACAGCTTGTGCCAGGCACAGTGTGCTTAGAGCAACCTGCAGCTATTTATCAGGTGACTCAGGCAGGATGCAGGGACCAGATGGTTAGCATCTTGCAGAGGCTGACGGGCGCTTTCACTTGACTGTTTAAGAATAAGTTCACACCGGAAAGGGGATTTCACACGTCCTCTTCCATTCTGGAGTTTTGGTGTTTCACTAAGCTACTCTATAAACGATTATCTTGGAGAAGGAACAAAAAACTTCTAATTATGTTTCTTTTGCATTGGCGGTCAGGCAGACAGGTGAAACTTTTAATTATTGAACTGCTCCAAGGTATGCCTGTAAGTATATTTAAACTGTATATTGAAATAGTTATTCTACCTTTTTCTAGAAAATGATAACTTGTATGTTTCCTTTGTAAAATAAAAACCCACTTGTGACTGGTATACAAGGGACCAGTGGATCTGAAGCTGTCTAAATCATAAAGGCAAAACTAGTAGACTGCAAAAAAGGATAGAGCTCACTCTTCTCAATCTCTGGCCCTTGGAGAAGGCATGGGACTATCAAAGGCCCCAGAAAATGAACTCGGGAAAACTTGGTTGAAGTCCAGTGGGGCGGTGGGCAAAAAAGGTTGATGTTGAGGAACCTCCTGGTCTTCATCATCAGTAGGCATAAGAATATGATCACTTAGAATTTTAGGGTGGCAGTGAAATAGTAAAAGTGCATAAAGGTAGACTTTAAAGGGTGAGTGAAGCGCTGTACCAGGTAGGTATAGAAGCCATGTCACTCAGTAAGCTGAACGTCAACAATCTGTGTTGTTTTGCTTTGATGCTTTGCTGCATGCCTAAAATTGTCAAGAGAGTCCTTTATTGAAAGGTAAGAATGTTTGTTGGCTAGTTTCTTTGGACGTTTTTATTCGGAAAACCTTGGGTGAAGTGTCATTTAATAATATATCATACTGCTTTTCTTTCTTTCCTTCCGCTTCCTCTTCCCCTTCCTCTTCTCCTTTCCTTTCCTCTTTTTTTCTTGACAGGGTCTCACTCTTTCACCCAGCTGGTGTGCAGTGGTGCTATCAGAGCTCACCACAGTCTTGGAATGCCAGGCTCAAGGGATTCTCTCATCTCAGCCTCCTGAGTTGCTGGGACTACAGGTATACATCACCATGCCTGGCTAATGTTAAAAAATGTTTTGGCCAGGCGTGGTGGCTCGTGCCTGTAATCCTAGCATGGGAGGCTGAGGTGGGCAGATCACGAGGTCTGGACTTTGAGACCAGCCTGGCTAACATAGTGAAAACCCGTCTCTACTAAAAATACAAAAATTAGCCATGTGTGATGGTGTACACTTGTAGTCCCAGCTACTCGGGAGGCTGAGGCAGAAGAACTGCTTGAACCTGGGAGGTGGAGGTTGCAGTGAGCCCAAGATCATGCCACTGCACTCTAGCCTGGGCAACAGAACGAGACTCCATCACAAAAAAAAAAAAAAAAAGGTTTGTAGAGATGTGGTTTCCCTTGTTGCCCAGGCTAGTTTTGAACTCCTGGCCTCAAGTGATCCTCCCTGCCTTGGCCTTCCAAAGTGTTCAGATTACAGACATGAGCCACTGTGCCTAATAATGCTTTTCAAATGTCAACATGCACATGAATCTCCTTACGATCTTGTTAAAATGCAGATTCTGATTCAGGAGGTCAGGTGGAGGATGAGAGCCTCACTTCTAAGGAGCTCCTGGGTGATGCTGGTGTTGCTGAGGGCAGGTGATGTGAGCCACAGAGCAGGTAGGAAACGTGCGTTGAGAAGAGGAGACAGCTCCTGAAAGTCAATGGCCCTCATTCTTCCTCAAACTCTGCCTTACCCAAGGGGCACAGTAATAAGGTTTAAAAGCCCCGAGGCAGAACATGAGGATGGACTCACAGACATGGCAGCGGGGGAAGCTGGGACCCAGAGCTGTCTGGGCTCTGAAGTTAGAGTGCTGCTGGAATGCTCTGAGTCTCGGTCCACACTAGGGGTGTCTGATGGAGGATCTAGTGCAGACCCACTGGCTGGAAGGATCTCTGTAAAATCACCCTGAAAGAGAGGAGGAGCCTCACCCCAAATGACTGCCTCTTCTCTAGGCCTCTCTGCAGTCATCCATGTATCCCAGCGGTCCATGCAAGATTTGCCTTCTGGAGCTTGGGGGAGAAGCAACCGAAAGTCATGTGAACATCATGGTCTTGATTCTTCCCATTCCTGCTGATCCCGTCTCAGTCCAGTGTGGCCCTGGATAACTTTCCTTCTCCCTTTCTGCAAATGTGCCTGTCAGCTTGCTGGATGGAATTTCCACATTTGGTAAGAAAGTCGATGCAGCTGAGAAGATGTGAGATATTTATTGCCTCTCAATTGGAGTTTGCGTGACACCACACCGTTCATCCACAAATTTTTGTCCCCTGTCTCATAAAGATCAGGTTTCTCATCTGTAGGAGATTGATCAGAATGGTGAGAGAAATTACAGAAAACGCAAACCTTCTTGGAAGGCCTCTTCTTGGAAGAGGTTATGGCTGAAGGCAGCCTAATCCTCTTACTTTGAGCTAATAGCTAGGAGTAGATACAAAGTCGTGTAGAGGAGTTTATCTAAATAACTCATGTGGTCCTAAGACCTTCCTTTGATCATCTGCAGGCACATAACTGCTCTCTGCTTGGGGGGTCAGCAATGTTAATTACCCTCTAATGGTGTTTACTTGAGACCTTTGTCATTTAATCTGTAGTAAATAAACGTGAACATCACCAGCTTATGGGGGCTGCTGCTGACTCTGGCAGAGGTACCCTGGCTGTGCTGACTGGCGAGCCTGTGTCAGGGTCCATTTTTCATCCGTCGCTCAGTCAAGGCTGCTGGTCAGACTCGACACTCATCTGTGCACTGCTCTGTTGCTTGACACCCCTTCCCCCAGGTGTACTTATCCCCCCTCATTACTTCGACTCCCTCATCAACATCCTCAGCTTTGACTTTCACTCTCACATCAACCGCTGCCTGCAGGCCAACACCCAGGGCTGTGCCATGGGCACCCCATCCCCAGATTCTCACACAGAAGACCTCACCCTGCCATGGCCTCCTCCTCCTCCTGCGTATAAGCCCCACTCAGCCATTGCATCCAAACATCCTCTGCCTCCTCCTGGGCTGGACCTGGGCTGGCATCTTACAAGAGCATGTGGCCTGAGCCCATCTGCATGCTGATGGCACTCAAATCCACTCTGCATCTCCACATGCCTACCCTGCACATGCCTCAAAACCAACATAACAAAGTGTGGTCTTTCCTGAATGGACCCACCCAGCCCATCTCTGAGTTGCTTCTGCACCAGCCTTCTCTGCACCCATAAACAGCACCACCACTGTCCGCACACTCAGGCCAACCAGCTGCACCTCACCAGGGCTCCTCCATCTCCCCCTCACTCCATCCTTCAGCAACCCTGTGGCCTTTACTCAGAGCATATCCCGGCCTCAATCCAACCTCCTCTCATCCCTTCCCTGGACAGAAAAGTTGCCATCCTTTCTTGCTTGGGCTACCCAGCAGCCTCCTACGTGGCCTCCCCCGGCATCCTTCCCCCTCACTCCACTCCATTCTCCCTGCTACAGTGTGGCAGCAGCTGGATCAAATCCCTCCCCAGCAGGTTCCAGCACACTGGGGGCAGAATCTGCCCCTCCCTTCCAGGGTGCACAGAGGCCTACTGTGTGCCACACCCATTCGTGCCAATATGGCACATACGTCACTTTTAAATGTTATTGAGCTAAAGGAGCGATGGGGAAGGGAGAAAATAAAGATCTAACTGTGATTAGGTGATTCATGTTCACCCAATCATTTGAGTTAAAAATGCCTATCTGAACGCCCACACAGACGTCATCTAGATGAATTGGCATAGTCAGCACATAAGAGGCTTTGCCTGCACCTTCTTCTTTTCCTTTATAATGGGAGTGGCTGCACATTCAGTTCTGGCACAGTCACCTCGGACACGCTGATCACTGCCGCTTGCCACCACAAGTGTTTCCCGGTCACGTCACTGTCCACTGGTTTCATCCCATGGTGCAAGCTCATTCTGAAACCTTGTCTTCGAGCTATTTCCTCTCGCTCTGTCTTCTGCAGGCATCACTCCTCTGTGGCCTGGGGCTTTTCTCTGCCAAGTACATTCCACAGTTTAGGGGTGCTGTCCCCCATTTGTTTCTTGACAAAGGGAAACACTGACAAGTGGATTGAAAGTAAAAACATAAGGGTTCTCTTTCCCTGAAGCCATTTCCGAATCCTGAAACTGAAAGAGAGGATCCAGAGTCAGTGTGGAATTCGTTATCATGGAAAAATCCAGGGTGGAAAAAAATGAGGCTCAAGATAAAATAATTGAACAACATTCTTGGGTCTGACTTCTTAGGCCATGGTGTTAGAAGTTGGCATAGAATCTGATCCCTTATAGGAGCATCTTCTTCATTCCATATAATATGGCGGGAGACATGGATTAAATAAAAATCATTATGAAACTTAATATCGCTCTGTCTTCAATCATTTTCTTTCTTTTTTTTCCTTTTATTTTGAGACAGATTCTTGTGCTCTGTCGCCCAGGCTGGAGTGCATGGTGCAATCTTGGCTCACTGCAACCTCTGCCTCCTCGGTTCAAGTGATTCTCCTGCCTCAGCCTCCCAAGTAGCTGGGACTACAGGTGTGTGCCACCACACCCGGCTAATTTTTGTATTTTCAGTAGACTAGGCTGGTCTCGAACTCCTGACCTCGTGATCCCCCACCTCGGGCTTCCAGAGTGCTGGGATTACAGGTGTGAGCCACCATGCCCAGCCAATTAGATAAAATTATTATGAAATAAATTTTTTATAATAAATGACAAGCATTCAAAATAAATCGTGTAAGAAACCTTAAAGACTCTTTACCCAATTCACTAAATTACATTGTGTGTGACAGATTACAGTAGCAAATGCCAAGTCTTAGGGACACTCATGAGGCCTTATCAGGAACTGAAAGTGATCCGTCCCTAAGATTTCAAATGCAGAAGTTCCCCTGCATGGCTGCAGCGCCCCTCGTCCTTGTCCCCTTCCCCTTCCTGGAGCATCTCAGGGTAGACTGACTGTCAAAACAGCCCATGCACTCCACTCTCTGGCCCTGCCCTGCATCCAGCCAGCGGTGATGTCACTTTGTGGCTCTTCTCATCTTGAAGTGGAGGGTTATTTCTCTCTGCTCCTGAGTCTGGCCAGCCTTGCAACTCGCTCTGGCCAATAGAATGTGGAGGAAGTGGCAGGTGCTTGTCCCAACCCTGTCCTCAGAAGCTGTCTGCTGGGAACAAGCCCAGGCGAATCTGCAGGATGAAGAGAGACCACACGGAGCCGGCACCAGTCCGTCTGGTTGTCCCAAACATGTAGGAAGCCAGCAGGACGAGTACTCACCAACCCCCATCCTGACTCACAGACTCGGGAGCAGAGGTCAAGGTGTGCTGGTGTCTGCCATGAGCTTGTGTGGTGGTTCAGTCCCATGTCCAGTCGGTGGGCACCTCCCATCCCTCCCCTCTTCCTCATCCTCCCAGCCCATCTCCCTTGCACAGTCTCACATGCTTTTCTGTCCACACTGATCCCGTGGTGGAAGCATAAACTGAGGCAAGGGGCCAGCCCAGAAAGGCTGACAGATTTCGAATTCCAGGCCCCAGGCAACCTGTGGTAAGGGTTATTCCTGACTCTGGGTGGCAGGTGACACTACAAGTCAAGTCAAGTCTATAATTTTTTTTTTTTTTTTGACACGGAGTTTTGGCTCTTGTTGCCCAGGCTGGAGTGCAATGGCGTGATCTTGGCTCACTGCAACCTCCGCCTCCTGGGTTCAAGCAACTCTCCTGCCTCGGGCTTCTGAGTAGCTGGGATTACAGGCATGTGCCACCATGCCCAACTAATTTTGTACTCTTAGCAGAGATGGGGTTTCTCCATGTTGGTCAGGGTGGTCTCCAACTCCTGACCTCAGATGATCTGCCTGCCTTGGCCTCCCAAAGTGCTGGTATTACAGGTGTGAGCCACTGCATCCGGCCTCAAATCTGTAATTCTGTTGAGGTCCCATTAATGTGTCATTATTCCTATCTCTTTAATGGCACCTCAGGTGACTCCATACGTGGACTTTTCACTCCCTGTCCTCTGGCCCAGTCACCTGCTACTGGGCCTGCTCCACACAAGTGATGTCATATCCAGGAGGTGAGGTGCCCCAAGCAGGAGCCCCCCCTTCTTCAAGCTGTCCCTGCTCCTCACACACCCCACCTTCCTGCATTCTGCTTCGTGCTCAGAGCTAGCCAGCTGTTCAGCAAGCATTCGAGCAGAGGCTGTTCTATGACAAGAGCATCATTCCCGCCTTGAGTCACTCTCCAGCTAATCAGTGTGGGTGGCTGGTGGAAAACATGCCTGTAAGAAAGTAAATGGCTGGGTGGCATCATCGGAACCTCATATAAAGAACAAAGACCCATGGAGACACTAGAAAACAGGGCCACCCCAGGGAAGCTCTAGAGAGAAAAAATGTCAGCTACACCTTGGAAGCAAAAAGATCTTTGTCCATATAGAGAAGGGAAAAAATAAAATACCCATCTATTTCTTGCCCTGCTACTTATGCCCTGCCCATTTGCGATCTGGCTTCTGCCACTCTCGACCGCTGAAAGGGCTGTGTTGACAGCCTTCTCGATGATGTTGCAGGAGCTCTCACCCTCTGCAGCAGCAGCCCACCTGGTTGACTCCTCCCTGTCTAATAAAGGTCATAGGTACCATTCCTTAGTGCTAGTTATCACAAGACCTTGCACCAAACACCTTGCGTCTTATTTCATCCTTGCAACAACTTCCATTTACAATGCAGGGAAGTGCTGACAGGGTGCTCAGAGAGATGTCTGGGGTGACAAGCCCACACTAGCAGAATCAGGGCCTCACCCTGAGTCTGGCCAACTCTACACCTGTGCACAGCCACTCTGCCCTCATCTTCCCTGCAGGGGGGGGGGTGGCTGCACATTTTCTTCGGCTACTGCACGCCCAACCCTTCTTTCTCCCTCTGATCTCTAAATGTCCTTGACGCCCAAGTTTCCAACAATGACCTTCTCATTCCTCACTTCCTTCCCGTGTGATCTCCTTCTTTGGAGATCCCTCACTGCCTTCTTCTCTTTGCAGCCACCTCTCAAATCCCAGAAGCCAGGCTGTTACATGTGCCATTTGCCTGCAGGGTGCCTTAATTTGTTTTTTCTAAAGGCATCTTAAATTCAACATGTCCGGAATGTCAGTGTCTTCCCCTGAAAACCAATTCCACTTCTTGACCATTTTCTCTGAGTCGCTGGGGCTAAAATTTAGAGATGGACACTTATTTCTGACAGTTCCCTTGGGCCTTCCCCCACATCCAATCAATTCCTGTCTGAAATGTCACTTGTAACCGCCCCTCCCTTGCCATTCCTACTGATGTCACTTTACTTATTTCCTGTTACTTCCTGCTGGGCCACAGGAACAGCTGGACTCACCTTCTTGTCTCTGGTTTATGTGCCAGTCAGAGAACTTCTGAGGCATCACCTGGCGAATCATTCCGATGCTCACCTTGCATGATCGCACTTTTCTACTCAAGAACCCTCAGTACTTCCCATTCTTACCGAATAAAGTCCAAATTCTACACTTCAGTGTTCCAGCCCCTTATACACGGGCCGTGAGACCTTCGGCTTCATCTCGGAGAGCTCATGCGCTGGTCCCTTGTGCCATCACAGCCCGGAGTCAGGAAGATCTCAAATTCACTCCCAGCACATTTATGCTTCCTGTCTCCTCACAAACTGCTTTCTCTTTGTTCTTAACTCTGCCTGGGAAAATCTTCCCCATTCTTGAAGGCCTTTCTCCACTGTTAGCCCTCCATAAAGACCTTCCTGAATCCTCCAACAAGTGACTCACCCAAAGCACTTTGGTTTTTGTTTATAGTATTTGCCTCTGAATCGGGGCACTTGTTTCATTCTCTATTCAAGCGTATGCTCTTTGAGGGTAAGAATGAGTCACTGTCCCTTCGACCCTGAATCTTGACTCTCATGTATCAAGTTTTAAAAATTGACTCAGAATGATAAGTTAGAGTTATAAGAATAAGGTGGTAATGGCGGTTTTATAATTCAGGGATAATCCTTTAAAAAATGTAAAAAATAAAAATAAAAAAGTCCGCTGTAGAGGTTTGCTTGTGGTTGCCAAGGAATAAAGCCTTTCAGGGAGCTTAACTCCGGTGGGTTTGAGCCTCTCTCTGATTAAAGCGTCGGTGCCAATGTTATTGGATCCCTCAAAGAATGTGACGTTTGGCACTTTACAACCATTTGTTTCAGGAATCATGGGTAGGTCTGAAAAGTCAGCCCTGTGGGGAGCGAACTTTGAGTTTTGATAAATGACCTTCGTGGGCAGTTGAGGTCGCCTAGGCACACTCCACGGTGTGTCTTTTGGCACATCTGCTCTTGAAAGATATGATTATGTGTAACTCCGACAAATCTATCAGAAATGTGTTTTTATTTTTTTGCCTTTTGGATTTAATGAACCAATTCCCAAGAGAACTGTACAGGTTTCTTTAGAAACTCTCACCAATTGATACTGCATTATGAGAAATCCTCTACCTGAATTCCCTCATTCATTCAAAATTATGTTTAAACCCATAATGTCCACATTCATTTTGTTTTAACAAGTGGAGATCATCATAAGAAATTTAATAACAGTTTGAGTCATGGCAACCAAGTCCAGCTTTCCCCTCCAAGAGGCCAAGTTGTCTTAGCAGAAAAGGACATTGGCCCCAAAACCCACACCAGGTCCACCAGCAGCAAATTCAGAATGGTGGCCTCACTCTAGGAAGCTGGCTGTTCCATATTTTTATTCTAAATTTAAGGTTCAAAACTTCATGTTGGTGTTCATAAAGGCAAACCTACAAGCAAGCAAACAAAAGGGAGAGTTATTTAGTTCACATTGTCTTCTTCCATCCTTTCTCTCTCCCTCCTTGCAAATATTTCAGTCACATAGGTTTGACCAAATAGCTGCGTTTTTTTTTTTTTTTTTTTTTTTTTTTTTTTTTTTAGATGAAGTCTTGCTCTGTGGCTCAGGGTGGAGTGCAGTGGCACAATCTCAGCTCATTGAAACCTCTGCCTCCTGGGTTCAAGTGATTCTTCTGCCTCAATCTCCAGAGTAGCTGGGATTACAGGCATGCACCACCACACCTGGCTAATTTTTGTATTTTTAGTGTGTGTGTGGGATGGTTTCACCATGTTGGCAAGGCTGGTCTTGAACTCCTGACCTCAGGTGACCCGCCAGCCTCTGCCTCCCAAAGTGCTGGGATTACAGGTGGGAGCCCCATGCCTGGCCATGCATTTGGTTTTGAGAGCAGCACAGTGGCCATCTGTTCTCACTGCCCACCTGCTCTGGGTGGGTTTTGCTTGCTCCCTTACTGCCCTAGCCTCCCACAGGACCCTGCAGGTGTTGGGGCCTCAGACGCAGTTGCTGCCTGTCACCACAGCCGTCCCAACCGTTCCAGGGCTATAAATATGCTGACGACTCTATTTTTTGTCCCTAGAGCTGTAATATCCAGTGGCCTCCTGGAGTCACCCACCAGGATGGCTCATGAGCTCCAAAAGTGTCAACATTGTCCCAAACTGAGCCCCCTGCCCCACAGCAGAACCCCTCCCCAGAGCCTCCCGTTCTCACTCTATGGTAATTCCCTCCTCCCAACGGCGGTGACAAGAGTGGGGTCCCCTCCGCCCTCACCCAGCCTCGTGGGTCCCCTGCTGCCTCTGTCGCCCTTGCCCGGCCTGGATGTTGGCAATGGCGTCTTCCCAGCAGGTCCCCCTGCCCTTTGCCTTACCCCTTTCAGCCTGCGCCTTACTAAGAAGCCACCGCAATGCTGGTGACAAAGTGGGTCAGATATGCCCCAACCTCACGCAGTGTCAAAGTCTAACCACGTCCCAAAAACCTTCTGGTTTGGTTCCCAGCTCCTGCTCTGATCTCGCCTCTATTCGGAACCACCATCCCCACAAGGGCCTCTCTCAGTCACCCCATCCTCTGGCTCACCCCCGAGACCACTGCCTTCTGGGTGGACAGTCCACAGCATGGATGGCTCCACTTCCGGCACCTGCGCTGCCCGAGGGCTTGCCAGCCATGGCCTGGGGGTGCCCGACAGCCGTGGCCACAGCGTCCTCCCTCAGCGCCCTGCTCACGGCTCTCAACGTGCTCCCCAAGAGCTGCCCACGTGCTTGCCCACGCGCTCCCCACGGCTCTCCATGCAGCTTTGCATGGCTCCCCCACATGCTCCCTCCATGATCTGATGAGCCTGGGCAGGCGGAGCTGGGTGTCCCCCGGGACTCACTCAGGGGTAACCACATACCGTCTCGCACTTTTCCCTCCTTGTTTCCCCTCCTCCTGGAAATGCCTCCCAAGGAAACCACTCAATCCTTGTCCCAGGGCCATGGCAGGGGTCTCCTTCCTTACAGGGCTGGCTGCTGCTTCAGTCAACCCTTCTCTGGCTATTTATTTATCTAAAATGAAAACTCCAGCCATTGCCTCAGTATTTCATAGCCTCCTTTCCGATGCTGTTGTCACTCTTTAAAATACGACTGATTTCACTGATTCATTTTGTTCACTGTACCTCTCTCCTTCCAGAATGTGACACGGACGGTAATGTCAGCTTTCTTCACTCCTGGTTAAGCAGACTTGAGAAAAGGCCCTGGCATACTACAGTAGGCATTCAGTAAATGCTTTGGGAATCCTGTATTGTCAAAAAGTGGGATATCTTTTTTTAAACAGAGATAAGATGGCAGAATCTTGGAGTTAGAAAAGATCTCAGATGAGCCGAGTTTTGTCCTCGGGGCAGAAATCCTGGGATGCCATTCTGAACTGACTGTTGGTCTTGTCTCCTGTCCTTGAGCTGTTCTAATGACAGACATTTGCGGCTCCACATAGTCAGGCCCTCTGTTAGAGAACTCGTTTAGCTCAGCTCAACAAATGCTGCTCTGAGAACATTGACCCCCATGTGGGGAGGCTGGCTGCACCTGCAGCTCCTGCAGGGCTGGCTCAGGCCGCTTCCTGCTATCCAGGGGACTGCAGTGGCATAGGAGGGCCTTGCTGGGGCTCGGGGGAAGGAGTTCCAGCTCCACGGAGAAGGCCTCTGGAAACAACTTGCTGTGGATTTGATAAGTTCTCAAGCAGCCTGATTACTACTGGCCGTGAGGCAGGGACACCAAGATGGACAGCCTGGGGACAAAGCCAACGATGCAGGTGACAGAAAGCAGAAAGATGGAAAGAACCGGGGGCTTTGGTGAACCAGAGAACTCTTAGCTTCTCCAGCCGTAAAGCAGGCCCCACCACAGGGCTTACGGTCATAAGAGCCACTGGGTTTCCTTATTCATTAAACTAGTTTAATTCAGGTTTTCTGCATCCTAAAGGACACCAAGTCAGTGTGGGGGAGGGACCCTGTAGACACGTGTCCAGATGATCACAGAATTTCTGATGACACCACTGTCACGTGGGATGGAAGTCACCTCCCCCAGGGCACCCCTACACTCATGGCGATGAATCCTGGCTCTTATTTACTCTTTTGGATTTTAAAAGCAAGTGGTAAGTAGAAAAATAGAGTGACTTCATTTTATTTTTAATAAATCAACTGAATGTACGAATAGTTGTATCTACTTCCACATGTAGGAACTCTGTTACGTAAATTTGAGAATAATCTGCTCTTTGCTATTTAGACTTCATTTACTTTCACTATGGATTACCAATTGTGCCTACATTTTGCATTTTATAGTTTAAATTACTTTACACTTGATTTTATAGGGCACAAAAGATTCTCAATAATTACAAAGAAATGTGTTGATTTGACGTACTCCAAGAATCTCATGACACAGTCTAAATTGTAACTCAAAACTGAAAGAGGTCTATTGGGCTAAAGTGTCCAGCACCTAAGGAGGTAACTATGACTTACCTTTATTGTCTTGGGTCATAGACACATAAAGTTGATGTACTGGACTAGATAATTAATCCTGGTATGTTTTCAATGTCACTATGAATCTTTCATTTTTTTTAAGTGACTTGGAGACATTCAAACTGGGACACGGCGTTTGAGAGTGACGCAGGCTGCTGAAGTTCGCACCTTGTTGAGCAAATCCACACGTTCAGTGGCCAGCTCCGTTTTGGTTTTCAAACTTTAAGCTCCGTTGTATCCCCCGAAATAGATGAATGAAAACAAATCAATGTGTTTGTTATTTATTTTTTCTTATTTATTTGAGACAGAGTCGTGCTCTGTCACCCAGGCTGGAGTGCGGTGGCATGATCTCACCTCACTGCAGCCTCCGCCTGCAGGGTTCAAGCGATTCTCCTCCTTCAGCCTCCTGAGTAGCTGGGGTTACAGGTGCACACCACCTCGCACGGCTGATTTTTGTATTTTTAGTAGAGACGGGGTTTTGCCACGTAGGTCAGGCTGATCTCGAACTCTTGACCTCACGTAATCTGCCTGCCTCAGCCTCCCAAAGTGCTGGGATTACAGGCGTGAGCCACTACGCCCAGCCCAAGTCAACGTATTTATAATATGTGAACTGTCTGCACACCTTTTCAAGCACGGGAAAAGAAGAAAAGAAAAGAAAAAGAAATAGGTCCATGAATGAGGCAAGCAGAGTTGAAGCAAAATACTTGGATGCCTTCTCAACAATTTCTTCCAAACGACTCCCCGAAATTAGCTCTGCACGACCCAACTTTCTTGTGGGGGGTGGGGAAGCGATGATTTCTTAAAAGCCACATTGAAGTGTGTGTTTTATATCACGATGGTGGTTAGGGGACGGGAGGCGTTCACAGTTGACTGGGGGAAGTTTTAATCGTTGAACTATGCACAAGCGGAGCTGGGGCGGGAAGCAGCAGGAAAATGAGGCACCTTCTGCAGAACCGAGCCAGCCTGCAGGCGTTCCTGATCTGAGGAAAACACTTTAATTAATATGTAAAACAGCAGTGGGGGAGAAAGCAAGGTTAATTTCCAAACCACATCACTACCCGCGGCATTCGGGTTATGAAACCTTGGGAAACTTGTAGGACTTCCTGTGTGAAGGCACAGAGGTGCTTTTGTGTGTGAGCGGCTTCCGAGATGCTCAAAAGCTCTTTTATCTGCCCCCTGCAGTGGCACTGCGCTTTCTGTGCTTAAAAACACTGCCTTTGACTGGCAGGCTGTTTTTTTTTTTTTTTTTATTGCATTTTAGGTTTGGGGGTACATGTGAAGAACATGGAAGATTGTTGCATAGGTACACACATGGCAGTGTGATTTGCTGCCTTCCTCCCCCATCACCTATATCTGGCATTTCTCCCCCATGCTATCCCTCCCCAACTCCCCACCCCCCCCACTATCCCTCCCCTTTTCCCCCCCGACAGACCCCAGTGTGTGATACTCCCCCTCCCTGTGTCCATGTGTTCCCATTGTTCAACACCCGCCTATGAGTGAGAACATGCGGTGTTTGATTTTCTGTTCCTGTGCTGTTGTTTTTAATTTGCAGTGCACCCTCCATTTTTGTTTGGAACCTGCCCGAAGCAGCGTGGAGGAGAGAAGGAGCTGTTTGATTTCCATTGTTGGGGCTTTCTTAGCTGCCGGCCACCTTTGGAATGTGCGTCCCAGGCCGACGTCTCCTGGTTAGGAAAATGTTTTGCCTGGGGTGAGACTGGAGCTCATTTCCTGGTGCAGGTCTAAAATCCTGACCAGAGTCAAGTGTATCAGATTCTTGCAGTGCCAAGGATCGGTGTCTGGTGGAGACAGCAGATTCTCCAAGGTCACATAAGTGAAGAAACAGCTGACACGTCTTTCCCTAGCTCGAGCAGAAACAGCTCCATTCAGTGCCTGAACAATTGACTCAATTAGAGAACGTGCGGCTTCCTAAAGACGCGCCAACGCTGAGTGCGCGTGCGCCTGCGTTCCTGCCCGCCTCTTCTCAGTGCCTCACAGATACCTCAAAAGCAACAGAGCTCCAAAGTCCCCTTGGAAACTCTTGTCTAGAAATCAGAGGCTCGAGAACGAGTGGGTGTTCTTCCCACCGCTTGGTATCCAACCAACACCAACTCCTGGCCATTAGACACTTAAGCATCTTTCAAGTAGGGGGAGGACATTTTTTGGGGGGGTCCCAGAGTCCTTTGAGAATTAAAATCTACCCCAGGAGGAAAAGAATATCTGCACATATTAAAATCAGCATACATTTTCAGGGCTTTTCACACAACCACTCCAAGCCCAGTTAAGATTTCTATACTCAAATCAGTTCCTCTGTCCCATTTCGTCTGCCATGACCCTATGTGCAGCCCCACATGTCACTTACGTCTAGCCCAGAGGGTTAGCTTTGACTTCCCAGCTTGTGGCAGAATTTCCTTCTCCATTCACCACGCAGGCCGGAGTGGTCTCCATATTCCCAAGAGCTCACCCATGGCCTTTAGAAGAAAGTCCGAACACTAGCTTGGCACTGGAGGTCTGAGGAATTTTTCCTCCCTTGTTCCAGCCCCAGGAAAGACCAGTGTTTCCCTGAGCAAGCCTTTCTCCCGTGGCCTTTCAGTTTCTCCCAGTATGTCCTATGTACTATCGTGGAGGATTTGGATTGCAGTGTAGGCCTCTGAGGTCTATGCCGGAGTGCCCTGCGTCCAGCTCCCTCTGCGTGGTCCACTCAGCTCGGTGGCGTCCACGGGTGACTGAGCATCTGTCTCTTTCCCTTCACTGGGAGACCCCTCAGTCAGAATCTGGGTCTTCATCTCTAAACCCCCCAGGACAGTGGCAGCCCCTGATTTTGACGAAGGAGGAGAGTAGGACTGCAGCTTGGATGGAGGTGATGATCCATGGAGGGGCTTCCTTCTTTTGAAGCTTTTATATCAAGCACAATGTTCCGACTTATGTTAAATTTGTATGTGGGGTGGCTCAATATGACTTTGGAGAAGATCCCACATTGCACAAGGTGGGAGCTGAAGCCCCAAATCCCCACACTGCAGCTGTAGCATGCAGCCTTGCAGTTACGTGCACAGCCATATGTATGTAATATCTGGTATGTAACAGGCACCTATTGATTATTTGTTGGATGAATAGATGAGTGACCCTAGAAAAACATAGTGCAGACCTATGGGTAGAAGAAGCAAAGGACCCAGGAGTTTCCTGGAAGTTAGGTGTTCCAGCCCACCTCTCTCTCTCTCTCTCTCTCTCTCTCTCTCTCTTCTCACACACACACCCATGAGCCTCCCCCACTTTGTCTAGGACAATGATTCACAGGTTATGCAACATCTCCTAACTTTTCCATTTCTTTGCACTCGCTTTTTCACTCCATTTCTAGGCACACAGCAATCCCCGTCTCCTGCAACGACCCGTGCACCAGGCCTCACATTAACCATCTGCCATCTGCACTTGACAGCCCTGGTGGCCCCACCCTGAGGACAATTGCTCCTAGCATCTCTTGTTCACTCTCCAGCTTTTGCTTGGCTCCACCCTCTGTGGAAACAGCTGGCCCCCTTGACTGGCAGATCCAAGGACCTTTTTGAGTCTAGGGCCTTCAAACTTGTGTCTTCAGGAGCCTCTGCAAAGCTGGCTGCCACAGAGGTGGGCCCTCTCCCTCCACTCCCTGTTTTCTTCATTCCCCGCTCCTCCACATCACCCTCTCAACTCACTCAGCAAAAGCGAGGAAGCATTTCATTTTCACTCTTCGAAATCTTTCTTCAAATACTTCGTATTCATTCAATTCTTGTTCTTGGATAGAGTTTTGTGTTGTTTTAAGAACAGCGTTATCCAATGGCTAGATCTAGACCTCTAGCCAGCTCACTCCTCTGTGGCCCAGTCTCCTTTTGCCAACTGTCTAACTGTCATGTATAAATGACAGGCAGCTGCATATGTCCGTATGTCCAGCTGTCTGTTCTGCAGTGGGTCACTTATGGGGTCAGATTGTACATCTGCCTATTTCACTTCAAATTGCCTCTTTCTTGGAAGCATCTGGGGACGTCTTGCCTCACATGCAGACACACACAGAACAAAAGTAGAAAACCTCAAAGGAACTTCTGTATTGAAGAGATTTTAATGGTAAAATAATGAAGTTTACTTGTGATTAAAAAACAATTGTAATTTTTTAAATAAAAACGACTCAAAACTATCTTGGTGTTTTTTTGTTTTAATTATAATCAAAGTTTAGGCGAGAAAAGGGATGTCTATTGGCTCATGAAATTAACAATTCCCTAGATTGACCTAAAACAGTGCTTTTCAAATTAAGCATCAGGCCCAACTGGAGTGTTTGGGAACAGATCTCACTGAGCTTTATCTTCCAGAGCTTCTAATGCAGTGAGTCTGGGGGGGTGGGGGTGAGAATTTGCATCTCCAGCAAGGTCATGAGGCTGCTGCTGCTGCTGCTTTGGGGGCCCCACTTTGAGAACCACTGACTCAGCACGTCAGGCACCGCAGGACCCAGATGGTCAATAATATCCAGATAATAAAGTCTCCCTTTCCCCAGTGACACAGAAAGCTACCGGCACTCCCAGGCTAACATCCTCTCTGGAGCTGGTAATTTCCAAGAGATCTTTCCAACTTCCATAAGAAACGTCAAAAATATGACTGGCTCTACATGAGTCACCTGCTTATCCCTGGACCCATCACTGAGGTGCCCTGTGGGGTAACCTGATTCTCTGGCGTGGGTCACATGACTAGTCTTGTGGTGGGCAGGCTCTCTTCTTGACTGACAGCTCTCCTGCCCACCCCCACATTCAGAATCCTGTCTAAAGGATGGAATGTAGGGCAAACAGTGTTTTGTTTTCTTTAAATATATTTCAATCTCTCTCTATATCTATCTACCTACCTACCTAGATCTAGGCAAGCTACTTAATCTCCCTGAACCTCATGTTGTTTATCCAGATAATTGATTTCATAATACTTACCTTTCAGGATCATTGTGGGGATTAGAAGTATCACCTGCTTAAAACAGCTAGCACATTGCTTGCCACATCAACTGTAGAATAAATTATAGCTAGACACTGAAGGGGGAATTGCTTCATCCTTGACCGGATCTTCCCCAGTAAAGGTGGTTCATTAGGTGTCGGGCACCAGATAGGGTGGAGACAGATTGAGGATGCTCACCCTACCACTCGTCTCCACTCATCTCTGCCTCCTTGACTATGACCTCTCCATACACTCGTGTGCATATGGAGGTTTTCCATTGGAAAATGAGCCCTATATTCCAGAAACACCCATGACATATCTGCATCCCTTTAAGGCGCAAGGGCACATGGGGTGCTCCTTCCTGCTGCTAAAGTTCATTTTTGTGTGGCTTCCACGGTTTGTTCCCTGTTGAAGCCTTCTCCAAGCTTCGGGTGTTCACAAGTCTCCAAAGGCTCTGTGAGATTAGAATTTCCTTCCTCTTTTAGCTGATGATTACAGCTCTACAGTTTTCCCTTGCAGGTCTCTCCTTGAGCTCCAGGACAGAGCACTCCTACAGGGGAGCTTCTATTAGGGTAATTGGGGCACTCTCAGTTGTATTGGAGGAGGGATGTATTAACTACCTCTATCTCCTTTGCTACTCGGTTCTGGGATCCCACATATCACAGCTATCTGGAGGATAATGATAACAACTATTATTTACTGGGCTTATTATGCCCTAGGCAAGATTCTTTTTTTACTGAATTTTCTCCCAAAGCCTGGAAGGTAGCTATTCAGTTTTACAGGTGGGGAAACTAAGGCTGTGCAAGATAAATGCCTCCTTCAAAATCATACAGCAGTGCACAGCGTGGCAGAGGCGGCAGGGCCATCTGGGTTCCGACCCCAGCCCAGCCCGTGAATGCAGACTTCACGTGTAACCTGCCCTGCTCTTGCAGCTCTCTCTGGACCTGGATTGAATTTTTCCCACGAAGAACTGGGGAACATTAAATTGTTGTTGTTGTTGTTGTTGCTCTAAATTGGATTACATATAAATTCTCTTTCCCTCCAATATTCAGTGAGATTTTGGCAGTCAGTGGAGACTCATTGCCTAATTGTTGCCATGGGTGATTTTCTCAAATCACTGCTCCGGGCCCAGGGCCATCAGAGCGATTCACCACACTGAAGAGACGCCTTTGTTAGTCCAGAGGCAACCTCAGGTAATCCACCGCTTGACCCACCTCTGGTTTTAAGCACCAAATTAATTTCAGTGGTTGCATAAGGAAAGGTCGACCCTTCAGTTTTCTTTGGGAGTGGCAAGTGAGCAGCTCAGCTGGAGGGCAGCAGGGCTCTGGCTGTGTCCCTGTCCTCATCCCTTCTCTGCTTTCACCAAGCAGGAGCTGCATTTGGGGTGGGCCAGGGCCTTCTCACCTTTGGAGATTCCTGGTCCAATGTCATTGGCAAGCACGTGACTTGAGATAGCCTGAAGATGAAAATACTGGACATGGAATCCCAAGAAGTCCCATCATCATCTACCAGGGAGCTCAGCAATACCACGTCCTTTCTTTGCACATGTATGTATGTGCTTGACTTACATTTTGACGGTTTATAAAAGCTAAAAACAATGGCAATTTGGGGGGGCCCTTGTGCTTTTTTGCCTTCCCTGCAATTCTATTGTCTCTTAACCAAGTAAACAAACCCAATGGGCAGATGAGTGAATGCTCCCAACCTAATTAAATCTAACATTTGAGAATAAAATAATAAATATGTAATCTCATTTCCATTTGGAACCAACTAGAGCTTCTTTGAAATTTGGGGCTATTTGAAAAGCATTGCCAGTTTATGAAGAAAACAGTTCACAAATAGATGGACCCGCAAGGGAAACACATGATCTCTCCAAGAAGATTGGAAATAGCCCTCGTGTAAACCTATCGTTGTATCTCTGTACTTGTGAAGAAAAAGTCTCTGCTTTGGCCTGAGTGGACTCTGTGGAATAATGGTCACATCTGAATGAGGCTGCATTAGACTGTCCCAGAGGAGAACAAATCAGAAGTTATGTTGTTGATGCAAACCATTTTGTCTGGCCACCTTTCTAACGTGTTTTTCATTTTCCTCTTTTTCTTCCTTTTCTGGGGGCTGGGGGTGGGATATTACCTAGGGAAAGGGGAAGCCAATCACCATTTGTGTGTTGAATTTAAGGAAGCCTAGAGGGGAAAGAGGAAACCTTATGATTGAATTTTGCCTACTAATGAAAATTCATATAAATCAAGCCTCACATAGCTCTTATATGAATAAAATATTATACCTGGAGGCAGGAGGATGTGATCTGTTTTACTATCTTCCTTAATCTGCAGATTTGCTGTTCAAGGCTGCGGCCACACATCACTCTGGAGAAAAGACACACGACACGTCTTTTTCTGATAAACACCTGGGTTCACTTTTTGTAAGGTTTACAACACTCTTGAGGCATATTCAGGTTCCGAGGCTGGTAAAGTGCTTGACTCATATCTTCAGGCCATTCTTGTCCTGCACTCTGCATTTTGTAATTACCATGTTTTACTCAGTTACAGTCAGGCCAAACAAGTGACAGTGATAAAGACCATTGTGGAGCCAGCACAGTCACTGACTGGACCTACAAACACACTGGCAGGGCTGTTTACCCTGCTCACAATCTGGGCTTTATAAATAAAGGAAACGTCAACGCTTAAGCTCAGACCTTTGGTGAGGCAGTTATCATGAACTCTGGAAGATTCGATCCCTTAAATATTTTGGTTTGTTCCAATCAAACAGTGTTCATGACCTACTTTGACAGGTATGCGGGATGCGCAGAAAGGTGATTTTTCTTTTAAACTATCTTATCAACCAAGCAGATTCTTCCATGTGCCCATCTGCTCAGTTTTGCAGCCCTCAGCTGTTCTTGGAGCTGGGAAAAAAGTTTTCCTGTGGAAAAATCAATGTACTTCTCTCACAGAGACAGAGATTTAATATGTTACAGGAATAGATGCAGTAGAAATACCTACATTGATAACCCTGGTTACATCTCCATTTGATTAAGAGATCTTAGGGTAAATAAAATAAAGCTCAATTTACAGTCAGATTACTTCGGTTGTTATTTTAATAACTAATGCAGTAAGTTTAGAACGTGTAAGAGCCAACTTACAGCATTTTTACACTGAAAGAGATTTCAGACATCCTTCACGTAGGTAATGTCTTGCTGAGACTATTTTCCTGGTGTTTTTGAAACTGTGGTTCTGTTTTTAGTTTCATAAGAGCTTTGAATTTGGCTCCGTTTGGGGTTCAGCAAATTAGTGTAGTTTGTTCTGGTTTTTATTTGAGGTTCTGTTTGGGACGCGTCCCAGGAATGGATGCCATGTTTGTGAACAGGGCCCACTTTCATCTGAGCGTGTCAATAACAGGAAAAGCCAGATTGGCAGCAAGCCCCCACCATCACTCCCACCACATCTGCACTCATACCCACCTCTCCACTTTGGCCTCAGAGGTGAGAGTTGGTTTCTCTGTTCTCCATTTTAGGGTGAGCCTAGTGAAAGAGAGCAAGGGTGTCTATCAGTGGAAATGTATGGAGATCAAGATGTCTGACTTCCATTCCCTACTCCAGCACACCTGCTGGCGGGGATCCAGGCCGTACAACCATCATCACTGTGTTTGCTGCTGGACCAATGTGGGGTCTCAGTTGCTGACTGGAGGGAGTGGATCAGGACTCAGCAAAGCCTCTGAGTGCCAGACAGTGTGCTAAGCCCTCTGTACAGCTGTGGGATCCCTGTGGAAGGTGGTATCACCCCCATTTTTACATGCAAGGAAAAGCCCCAGAAAGGACTCGGGTTTGAGTCCCATGGCAGGAAGTGCTGGAGGTAATTCAAGCACACTTTGGCTTCCTGGCTGTTCTGTGCTCTGTCCTGTGCCCTCCATAAATACAGCTAGTTGGTGGCCTACAGATTGCAATCTTTGGCATTTTTGCAAGCCAAACATCTGTGAAGACCATAGTAGTATCATGAAAATGCCATGTAAGTATAAATATTTTAATATAGTAAATTTAAGTAACAGCAACTACTTTTATCTGAATATAGTAATATTTTAGGAGAAGTGATGTTTTGGTCAAACATAATCCTTATATCTGGAAAACCTGGTACTTTTTGGAAAGAGTTTCCCTCATTCTTGCTACAAGAATGACTTTTTCTGGGGCTACTAGCTTGTTTTTCTGTTCATAGAAGTAGGCCGACTTATGGATGTGGGGGAATTACATACACATTTACAAGTGTTTCATGAAGCCTCCTTCTCTCTGCACCCACAGAAGCAGATAATACGCATCGCCGTTCATATTCAGGTCTTTCTTCTAATACGGAAGACCTGAAGTTCAATTAGTGGCTCCCTTACAATCTGAGCATAACATGAAACTTACATAAATCTCTACTTTTCTTTTGCTTTGGATTAGTGAAATCAAACAAGCAACTGGAATATGCTTCCAGTGCAGAATATGAATAAAATAAATAAAGTATTTACAGCAGCTGTGATTGTAGTGTCTAGTGAAACTCCTACAGTGTGCTTTGCTTTAGATTTTTCTTTTGGGGTGCTTATTTTGTTGTTGTTGTTGTTGAGGAATGATGTTTTCTTTTTTGTCGTCCTTTTTTATGTGTGTTTTGTGGCTTATATGCCTAGATTTTCTTATTAGTTTTACCCTACCTAAAATTCTAGCTCGTCTTCCTTAGCTATGTCTTAATATATCATTACAGTGACCCTTTAAGTGAACAGAATGAACCCTTTGAACCGTGGAATAGGTGAATGACCTTTTGAAATACACACAGACTCTGGTGCAATGCAGCCAGAAAAGCCAAACAAATTGACAGCCAAATGAAAAGTGATTGGTTCAATTGAGGAACACCTGCCAAATCAAGGCTGCCAGCTGGGAAATTATTACGCATTTTCCTAAGTGGCTGTTATATAAAATATTGAGGCTGCCTGTATCTGTTAAGTCATCATGGCTCTGATATTTAAAGAGCCTTGTTCTTTAATTTTTTCCTTCCTGGAAGGGGGAATCAAGAGACCAGGGTTTACATATTGAAAACAAGAAACCAAATCAAACAGTGGCTTATTCTTTAAAGTAAACAGAGCAAAGGCTATCAGTGGCAGATGTAACCAAGAGCCAGCTCTATGCAGACAAAGAGGAGATTATGAAAACAAAAATCTCTTCCACTGAAATAATTATCTTTAATTACTGATCCAAGAACTGCATTTAATGTTTTTCATTTGAACAAATCTTAAGGGTAAACGAGTCTGACAAATACTAATCAGGAGACAGGGGGAGATTATTTCATGGTTTTGGGTGGGATGGGCATCTGAAAGCCCATCCTTCTCCCTGGCTTTGCCTGCCTAGACCCTGCGTCTCCCTCAAAGTTCTGCTGAAAGCAGAACTTGGACACCCCCTCTTCAGGGAGTGCTAGCTAATTCTTTCCAACCTCCTTTCTTCTGTGTTTCTAAAATCCACAAAAATCATGTTATCACTGCAGCAACACCTTGTCACTTGGCTGAGCTCTTTCTTTTTAGCTGATAACTTGGGGGAACAAAGGCTGCTTCCATCCAGGGTTCATATTTGAAAACTAAATAACAAAACATAGAATACTTTGATGAACTCTATTCTGTTTTGTATATTGTCCCTGGCATACCATCTGCACTGAAAGCTGCTCAGAGGCAGGGTTACTTCATGTCTTTTTTTTTCCAAAGCTCCCAGCAGGATGTTGAGTTAGTTATGAATGATGGATGGATGGGTGGATGGATGGGTGGATGGAGGAATGGACAGATGGATCTGGGATTGTGTCCAAGCGATTGCACTGTGGTTTTTAAAGTTTATTCAGATATTTGGAACAAGATCATAGACTATCAACAGATAGTAAAAAAAATTCAATCTTTTAGCTAACCAGTGGAAGGAGAAGAAGTCTATCTATCTGTAAATTTGCTCCAGACTCATGCCTGATGCCATTTCAGAGACTGTCAACCCTACCCTTGGTTTACCGTGCATTTCCAGGGGCAGGGCTGATCCCTCAGAGCTGTGAAGTGTTGTTTATTGTTGTTTTGTTGTTAAAGTCTGACCCTGGTTGGAGTCATTCCGTGTTCTAAAAAGTCTGCACTCTTTTAGAGAGAATCACAGTGGGCAAGGGTTACAATGGCAGCAGAATGTTTCCTGACGAGATCACTGCACCCTTCAAAATCCCATGGCTGACCCAAAGGTCCTAAACAGAATGCCACTAAGGAGTTAAGGACCTTTCAGTAACACAGGTATTGCCAATTCACCTCTTTACCTTAAAAAACCAATTCTTGCTTTGAGACTCCATAAACAGTCCCTATAAATATTACACAAAGCACTAATTCTCTTCCTCTACAAAAGCAGTAATTTCTCTTTCTTTTACTCTTTTTTTAATGAAGTTCTATTGAGAACTGTTAAATATTTAATTCCTGCTGTGTACGAGAGATCAGCTATGATTTCTAAGTACAAAACTAAACTTTAGAAAGCTATAATGGTCTGTAGTCCTGGTGATTGACACTGTGATAATATATCTCTACATAGTGACTGTGTGCACACAGTATCACAGTAATGAGAAATAGATTTGGTACAAATAATTATTACTAGTATGTGTAGTATATGTTGTATATATGTAATACATGATATACACCTGGTGTATGTACATATACCATATATTATTTGTATATATAGGCATATATATGTGTATATACACACACACGTTTCAGTCTTTTTGGATATGGCCTCAATTTCTTTGCAAAACACATTTAGTTTTTCCATCCCAAGAAAATGTTTGTCTTGCGAAAGTGCACTGGAAATACTTAGGTTGTTGATTCAAAATAATTATCCCTGAAAAAAGCATGATTTGTGTTCAGTCTCATAGCACCGTTTGATTGCTTCCCATGGCCTACAGAACTATATTTATAAAGGGATTTTGTCCTTTCGCCCTTTCCATAACTCACCATCAACTGTGAATCAAGTTTCAGGAACAATGGGGGCTGTTTTCCGAAATCAGTAGGCAAGCTTCATTGCTTTTCTTTTTCAGGATGTCTTTACTCGCCCATTTTCCAGAGTTCTCCTGCTCTAGACTCTCATTTATATTAATCAGCCAGAGTCCCTCACCTGCTTACTGAGTTTGCTGTTGCCTGGAAGAATTTCCAAGTCCTCTTTTACAAGGAAAACAACATGTTCTGTAGTAGGAGGTAGAAGTTGCCCACAGGCCACTTACAGACCTTCAATCAGCAGGTGGAATTAGATATTTTGAGTTAGATTTTTTGTGTGTTCTGTTTATTTTATAAAAGGACATTCTTATTTCTCATTTTTGAGTTATAAGTTGACTAATAAATGTATAATATTGTGACTTTTTAGGAAAGCCACAATATTACTTATTATATATGTATTAGCCATTAAGGCATTCTAAATGGCCTTCTAAACAAAGCAGATTTTTTTCTTGTAGCAAAAGCAAATAAAACAAGACCCTCCCCCCTCCAAATTTTAAAGTATTATCAAATACCTATCCTGTCTATACTCCCTCAGAAACTTCTGTTTCTCCCTCTCTGCTGTCAATTTGGTTACAATATAACCTCATTAAAAATAGGTCCCTTTCCTCTGGGTCACCTCGTAGGATGGCTTCCTCCAGGAGGTTCCCAGAATAGCGGGATGGATAGCTGGGGTCATCTTCTGCCAGCTTTGGTCTTTGCATGCTTATACCCATTTGAGCCAGGTCCTGCTTCTTCCAGGACTTGCCACAGTGTGATTCCTAGGCTGGCTGGGTCACCGTGAAGGGGCCAGAAGGGTGGAGCTTCACAGAATTGCAGGAAGGAAAAAGACTAAGGTTTGTGTGTGGGTATCACCTGCAGGCTTTGAGGCAGGTGCTTCTTCTAGACGATCTCAGTGAGTCTCCACTCCAGCTCTGGCACAGCACACAGTGGTAGGTCTTCTTCAGAGAGGTTTAGGAGTTGGCCTAGCCACAGACAGCAGGTGGGGGAGATGGGCGTGACTGCGGGTGAGGAGCCTGTCTTGCTGCAGCTTTCTTCCTGGTCTCAGTCCTTCTGGAACAGAGGTTCTTGCCAGGTCCTCCTATCACGGTGGTCTCAGGACTGCAGGCTCTCGAGAGGACCCCTTTCCCCATCTGCTGTTTACCTCCTGCAGATGCTGGGAGCTCTGTTGCTCACCTGCCCCATCCTTGTTGGAGGTAAATCCTTAAGGCTCCTCATATCCTGCCCACCGTTCACTCATTCGTTCATTCTTGTAGCCTCCTACCCACTTCAAGTCATTATTACATTCAAGGCACTAGGGAAGAATTTCCCATTTCAAAGACATGCAATTTTCTGGAATGAATGACCTCTGCTCTAAACATGATAATAATAATAGCTATTGTTATTATTACTTATATCAACAGCACCACAGATTGAATTATACCCTCTCCAAATTTATGTGATGAAATTCCAAACCCCCATCATCTCAGAATGTGATGATATTTGGGAACAGGGTCTTTAGAGAGGTAATCATGGTACAGCAAGGTCACTAGGGTGCACTCTAATTCAATACGGTGGCTGTTGTTATGAAAAAGGGAGAGTTGCACATAGACACACACATAAAGACTACGTGGAGCAACACGGGGAGAAGATGGGTGTCTACAGCCAGGGGAGAGGCCTGGAGCAGAGCCTCCCTCTCAGCTGTCAGAAGAAGCCAAGCCTGTTGCCACCTTGATCTTGGACTTCTGGTCCACAGAACAGTGAGATAATAAGTTTCTGTTGTTTAACCCACCAAGTCTGGAGTACTTTGTTGTGGTAATGTAATACAAACAGGACATTTTCTATACAAGGAAATGTAGACCTTCACCACATGCAAGGTGTAGTGCAAAAGGCTTTTAGTGCAGAATCTTACTTCAATCTCTCCCAAACCTGAATATTACCAAGATATTCAGTACCAATACTACTGAGATTCAAAGTACCAATACTACTAAGTACCAATACTACTAAGTACCAATACTACTAAGATTCAAATAGTACCAATAGTACCGATACTACTAAGATTCAAAGATGAAGAAACTTGCCCGAGACCAGACAGCTAGTAGATGAGAAACCCAGGGTTCAAACCCACACCTGTGACTCTGGAGCCATCACCTTTAACCAACATTTTGTCTTATTTTCCCCCAGGCTGAAAAAGTGAAGTCCCTATTCACTGGATCTGAGCCCTACGTGTCCCACTGGAAACTGTCCCTCCACCTCAAATGTCAACAGCAACATTGAAACAACAGTACTTTTTTCAAATCAGTGTAACATTCAGGGACATTAAATTAAGTAGACATTCTCATATTCCTGGTCTCCACACAGCAGAAAAATATGTTAGAATGAAGAAGGTAATCTCGTTAGTGAGGTATTACCTTGAGCTGGGCAGCAAATACTGTTGTTGTTTCTGCCATCCAAGGATTTTGCCCCTGAATGAAAGCTAGCCTAGTGCTATGAAGGAGGCCTTTACATGAACAGGTCAATCTTTGCAACACAACCAAGTGTTGCTTCAGAATGAGTCTGGCTCCTGCCATGTGGGTCAGGGCTGGCAGCAGAGATTTCACATGTGGCAGATGACTAAGGGTTTATGTAGACACGGAAGATTTGAGGCTCCTTTTTGCCCCCATCCCCTTACTGAGGCAATTGAAGATCATTTTCTCTTAGCAGACCTAGAAATTGTTTACCAGAAGGGGCAGAATGAGAAAGGAGCTTTGAAACTCAGACACTACAAATTAGTGTGTACGTTTTGATGAACCCATGTTAACAATATACCTTTCCAACAGATCCATTCCAGATTAAACTGTGGTCTTTGTGAGTTTTTCAACTTCCTTTTTCTTATTGTCGATATTTATTGCTTTTTAAAAAAGATTTCCTAATCTTACACACAAAAATTTTCATACAAAAATTTCAGAGACAACAGATTTCAGGGAAAAATCTTTCATACAAAGATTTCAGGCAATAGATTTCTAGTATTTATATAGCTAGCGAATAGAACGTCTTCCTAAAGTTGTTTAAAGTCCAAAATCTAATATCGAGAGATTAGCTCTCATTTTAGGTAGCCTTGATTGAAGCTGATTGATTGAATTGCTGTTCCTGTCAATCTTGTGAGATTCTGATACTAACGAAGTGAAAGAAATGCTGAGTCTGGAGGTCATACTAGTCCTCACTACACACGTCCTTCACCTGACTTGATATTTTGAATTTTTTATGCATAATGAGAAGCTGAGATCTCTCCTCCCTTTTTTTGGGAAAGTGTGGCTGATTTTGCTAATTGGTCTGTCCATGTAAGTAATTATTCTTTCTCAGCAGTTGAGATTCAAAACCAAGAGCAGACTCGTGCTTCCGCAGAGAGAGGAGATGGTAGAGAGGCAGGAAGCTGTGGAGTCCCGTAGGACAGCGCCCAGCACAGGACAAGGTGATGGTAAGTGATGGCGTGTGTGGAACCCATCCGCTAAGTGCAATTCTAGTTTTTCTCCATCGATAAGCTTGACTATGACCATGGAATCATACAGCTCTGAAACAGAAAATAATCATTTCATAGTGGTCAATTGCAACACTTTTTGGGAGAAAAACCCAGAGGTGAGGGAGACACAGTGAGTTGTTCAAGGTCACGTAAATAGTAAATGTCAGCGTTGGGATGATAAACTGAGTGTCCTGGGCATGAGTTCAGTGTTTTTCAACAGCATTCACATGCTGCTATTTCACAAATTAGACCCAGTTTACTAATTGTTGCCTTATGCTATCTTGAAAGGCAACAGCTGTGTTTGTCCTTCTCATTTGACACCCAACGCCTAGCATGGTACCTGGGGCACAAGAGAAACTCACATGTGTTTGCCAAATTAAAGCACAAAGGAACAAACACATTTCCTCTTAATGATCACTTTCAAAATAAATCTAATATTCATTTAAGAATACGAATAATTTTAACCCTTCTCTTGCTCATGAATATGGTTGCCTGAGGTTGAAAATAAGGTAATTGGAAGTAAATGTCCCTCTGTCTGGCTTTTTGGTATTGGCAATAGTGAAAAGTTTCATAGCAAAAGAAGATACAAATCAACAGAGAAATGGAGTCAGGAGATGACTTGTGATACCTTCTGTCTGTGCCATATGTGTTCCGCATGATCGTAAGTGGAAAAGTGGAGGCAATATTAACAAAGTGTGCACTTACAAAGCCTGTGCTTAGCAACTGTTGGTAATTCTCCAGGCCCTTAGGGTCTACCCATACAGTCATAGACCCAAGGAGGTCAGTTAAACTTCAAAGAGCTTGTTTAGCTTTGTGGCCTCCAGGACGTCTGTAGGAAAAAGTACCAGAAAAACATAAAACAAATAAAACTCAAAAAAATTATCTCTTCTGTGTGATATGGTTCCAAGAAATCACTCTAATGGGCTTCTGCACTAAGTTGATCAATATGAGTCAATATTTGAAGATAAAGCATAAATACTCTAAGACTGTAACATACTATATTCAGAGTAGTAAGAACAATTAAAAATAGATTCCTAAAACTGAAGAGAAATTCTATTTTTCTGTTATTTCAGCCATATACCAATGTCCCTCAACTGATGATACAGGTACATTCTGATATAGTCTGGAGCTGCGTCCCAGCCAAAGTCTCACTGCAATCCCCATGGTTGGAGGAGGGGCCCGGTGGGGAGGTGATTGGATCATGGGGGTGGATCTCCCTCTTGGTGTTTTCCTGCAGTGAGTGAGCTCCCCCTTTACTCTCTTCCTCCTGCTCTGGACATGTAGGATGTGCCTGCCTCCCCTTTGCCTGCCTGCATCATAGTTGAAAGTTTCCTGAGGCCTCCCCAGCCCTGCTTCCTGTAGAGCCTGTGGAACTGTGAGTCAATTAAACCTCTTTTGTTTATAAATATCCAGTCTCAGGTATTTCTTTACAGCAGTATGAGACTGGACTAATACATATTCCTATAAACCCATTGCAAATGTAAAATATAAGTAAAAAATGCATTGAATACACTTAACCTACCAAGTGTCATAGCTGAGCCTAGACTACCTTAAACGTGCTTGGAACACTTACATTATTAGCCTACGGTTGGGCAAAACTACCTCACACAAACCCTGTTTCATAATAATGAGTTGAATATCTAATATAATTTACTGAACAGGGTCTTGAAAATGATACACAGAAGAGTTATTAAGTAAAAAAATCGTAAGTCAGGGACCATGTTTGTTTGTTTGTTTGTTTTTTTCAGAGGGAGTCTCTGTCCACCAGCCTGGAGTGCAGTGGTGTGATCTTGGCTCACTGCAACCTCCGCCTACCTGGGTTCTCCTGCCTCAGCCTCCCGAGTAGCTGGGATTACAGGCATGCACCACCTAGCCCAGCTAATTTTTGTATTTTTAGTAGAGATAGAGTTTCACCATATTGGCCAGTCTGGTCTGGAGCTCCTGACCTCGTGATCTGACTGCCTCAGGCTCCCAAAGTGCTGGGATTACAGGCTAGGTGTGAGCCACTGCGCCTGGCCCATTGGGGCTTTTTGTAGTGTATCTTAGTTGCATTCTAGAAGAATCTGATGAGTTTTCACAGTGTAGATTTATTTATTTTAGTTTTTTTTTAAATAATTTATTTATTTTACTTTAGGTGCATACTATATCTGGCATTTCTCCCCCATGTTATCCCCCTCACCTTCCCCTCCCTCCCCACCCCCCATTGTCTCTCCCCTACCCCCTGTGTGTGATGCTCCTCTCCCTGAGTCCACGTGTTCTCGTTGTTCAACACCCACCTATGAGTGAGAACATACGGTGCTTGGCTTTCTGTTCTGGGCTCAGTTTGCTGAGAATGATGGTTTCCAGATTCATCCAAGTCCCTACAAAAGACACGAACTCATCTTTTTTTTATGGCTGCATAGTATTCCATGGTGTATATGTACCACATTTTCTTTGTCCAATCTATCATTGATGGGCATTTGGGTTGGTTCCAGGTCTTTGCTATTGTACACAGGGCTGCAATGAACATACGTGTGCATGTGTCTTTATAGTAGAACAATTTATAGTTCTTTGGGTATATACCCAATAGTGGGATTGCTGGGTCAAATGGAATTTCTATTTCTAGATCCTTGAGAAATCGCCACACTGTCTTCCACAATGGTTGAACTAATTTACACTCCCACCAACTATGTAAGAGTGTTCCTATTTCTCCACATCCTCTCCAGCATCTGTTGTCTCCTGATTTTTTAATGATCACCATTCTAACTGGTGTGAGATGGTATCTCAGTGTGGTTCTGATTTGCATTTCTCTAATGACCAGTGATGATGAGCATTTTTTCATATGTTTGTTGGCCTCATATATGTCCTCTTTTGAAAAGTGTCTGTTCATATCCTTTGCCCACTTTTGAATGGGGTTGTTTTTTTCTTGTATATCTGTTTTAGTTCTTTGTAGATTCTGGATATTAGCCCTTTGTCAGATGGGTAGATTGCAAAAATTTTTTTGCCAGTCTGTGTCTTTTGATTGGGACGGTGAGGCCATTTACATTCAATGTTAACATTGTTATGTGTGAATTTGATCCTGCCATTTAAGACTTGCTATGTTTTTACTGTGTCCTTTATCTTCAAATGCATTTATAATTTTAAAAAGTCTGACTTCATATATATAAATCATCCTCAGAAATAATTTGAATATGTTCTAAGTAAAGTTAATAATTTTCAATTATCCATAGGCCAATAGTGGGCTTTTTTTGTTTGTATTCCATGCTGGGACTTAAGTTGCTTCCAAGATAATTTGGTAAATTGTGCTGAAATGGCTAACATACCAAAGATCCAGCAACAAATCATAGTCTTTTTGGTGGGGTTATTGAATCCAGAGGTTGGGAGTCTTCACTGTAGACCAAAATGCTCTGGAGTAAGTGAAATTTGTCTATCAGCAAATCAACAGACATGTTGACTAGTTAAACTTTCTCCAGGCAGTGCCTCCCCTCCAGCCCCCATGAATTTTGCCTAAATCCCATTTCTTTTTCTCTGCAGGCTGTCTGCTAATTGCTAGGAAAGTGTTAGCTGATAACTTAAGGTGTGACCACTCCCAGGAGTATTGCATTTCAAAAGAGGCCTCCAAGATAGAAAATACCTCACTTAAAGGAGCTAGAGAAGGGAGGAAGGTTGTTATTTTTTAACCCGCTTGTAAGTTGAGTTCCAGGCCATTTAACTCAATCTTTAGAGAGAGCCTCTCTGAGCTCCCCGCCTGCAAGAATTTCCCTCCAATTCTGAGAGCCAGTGACTCTGGACGGCACTTCCTCACTTTAAAGCATCACATCACAATCATTTCAGCCTAAAACTTAGGTTACTCACCTGTGTTAGCTAGAGATTATTTAGTTTATGTTTAACAATGAATGAGGCAACAATGGGTTCTGGTCATAGCTGAACAGGGAACCTGGGGTCTGGTCACTTCAGTGTGACCTCAGGCAAGTCATTAAATCAGTTACTTGAGTATACACTTTCCTGTTTCTTTCATTTATTTATTAAACATATATTGAGTGATTACTTTCTACCAGGCACTGTGGAGAACACAATAAATAAATCAGCTTTCTAGATATAAAGTGGCTCCAGTCCAGAGGAGTTGGTAGTGGACATTCTGTAAAGCAGCAGTCCCTAACCTTTTCCGCACCAGGGACTGGTTTCATGGAAGACAACATTTCCATGAACCACTGGGGGGTGGGGGAGATGGTTTTGGGATGACTCCAAGCATGTGCAATATTTTTGTTATTATTACATCGTAATATATAATGAAATAATTATACAACTCATCATAATGTAGAATCTGTGGGAGCCCTGAGCTTGTTTTCCTGCAACTAGATGATCCCATCTGTGGGTGATGGGAAACAGAGACAGATCATCAGGCATTAGATTCTCATAAGGAGCACGGAACCTAGATCCCTTGCACGCACAGTTCACAATAGTGTTTGCGCTGCGATGCTCCTGCATCTAATGCAAGTGCTGATGTGACAGAAGTCAGAGCTTGGGTGGTAATGCTCACGTGGCTCACCTCCTACTGTGCAGCCCGGTTCCTAACAGGCCATGGGCCAGGGCCAGTCTACGGCCTGGAGGTTGGAGACCCCTGGTCTAAAGCTGCTTCCAGCTGTGGGAGCATGTTTTTAATTATTTCTTTTATGTTAATTTTATTTTGCAAAGCATTCGCTATCCTCCAGTAATCATAGCATAAAAGCTTTAGTCTAGTATTTGAGATTTACCACACTGTTATCCAAATCTGTCTTCCCAACTTACATTTCTACTTCTCCCTGCTAAAATTATTCTCTCAAGTTACAGTGAGTTGTGGACAGGAAGTTTGTTTTATTCATCTTTGTATCCACAATACCTAACACAATATCTGACCCAATGTAGATGCTCAATAAATGATTAATGAATAAATAAATGGAAGCCTGAGTTTATCTCTTTTCTTGGCTTATAATATGATACCTTGAGTCTGTGGAAAAAAGTACTGAAAATCTTTGATTCTTTCAAGGTACCCAGGTTATGATTTATCTAGAAGATCTTGAATTAATAGCTAGATTTCATTTCCAATTTATGAAACAGATTTCAAGGTCTTTCAGGAACTAATAACTTTTGAAATTAATCAGTTTCTAAAGGTTGTATCAATCATGATAAAGGTATACTGTGATACTTCCTGATTACACACAATTTCAAGTGTTGAGATATTTGGAAATACCGGGATGTTCTTATTAATAATATGTATATAAAATTTATTTTGAATGTCCCTGCAATCTTGACAGTTCTTTAGAAGCAAATTTAAAATTATCTTCTTTTACTAAGTCTGCCTCGACTAACATAAAATCCTGAAAACCTCAAATGATAGTACTCCTTGTATTCAGAGCTGCTGGAAGGCATTTGAAGCACTGTCATGGATTTTGTGTTTTTTGAACCTTATAATCAACAGCAAAGTGGGAACTTTCCAAGCTTAGGTATTCTTTCACATGGAGAGAATTGGGTTTAACACCCATCTTAGTCGTGCTGTGCAGAGAGCAATAAGCAAGCCATAATGTATTTTATTTGGGCTAACCTATTAGCCATGTAGCCTGTAAGCTTGAACCACATGGAAAATATACCCGATGAGATGAGAAGCAAATATGACAACCAAGAAAAGACAGGGATTCTGACAGCTGCAGTGACTGCCTGCGGGCCTTGAAACAGAGTGAGACTGCCCGAAGCCCGCCCCGCTGGGCCCCAGGCTCCCGGTCCAGCCTCGTGGGACTTTCATTTCCTCTTCTGTGAAGCAGAGGATTGTGCTGAGGCTCTGTGCTTTCATATACGTGAAGGTCCATGACAGCGCCTGGCACGTGGCTGGTGGGATACATTTTTCTTATTATTGTACAAATGAATTTGATAACAGGCTGGTTACTCAGTGCCAGCTTTGTGACACCTTACTTGCCTGTATTTGCTCTTTGTTCAGTTCATTCATTCATCCATAGATAAAGTAAACATTTTAAATGATTCATTTGCATATCATGAATATTTATTATCTGCTCTGCAACAGCAGTGTGTGAGGTGCTACATCCTTTGTGTAAGATCTGGAGAGCCAGTCCCCCCCCCCCTGGGCTCCCTAAGGCTGTGGGAGGATTAGGAACATCATTCTCACCAAGCTATCTGGAGGGGGCACGAGCTGAGGTAACCTCGAGGAGAGGCCAGGCACTAAAGGACACACCCACCGCCTGGCTGTCATTCTGCTCACAGTCACCCCTCTCTGAGGGCCTTGCAGTTTGCTGCTCACCTGCTGCGACAGTCACCAAGCTGGCCAAGTTCCCTGGGATACAGGGCAGTGGGGGAGACACTCCCAACCTGTCCCCCCTTGCCTCCAGCCTAGAGAGGGGCTCTGAAGACATCACTCCCACGTGTCCTCGTCCTGAGCAGATGATCCTATTCATGTCCAACTCCAGCCTCCCTTCCATGACACGCGGACGTACATAGACATCCTGAAATCAGCATTGCCTTTGTAACCCAACATGGGGATCCTTGCCGGCAATAACCTCTCACTTTTTTCTTCAGTCACTGGAACCTGACTTTTCTTCTGAGCCACGCAGTGTGTCCATGAACTTCCCAAGTGGGTCTCCACCTTCCTCTGCAAGGCTCAGCTCCACCCCCCTGTCCCTCTTGAGAATTTCCGTACCAGCTGCCGCGTGCCCCCTCCTCTCTGTGAATTTCTCCTGTGACAAGATGCCTATCGCTTTGCATCAGGTTGCATCATATGATGTCAGAAAGCCGAAAGAAAACAAAGTGCTCTCCCCCCGGGGAACGGGGCACTCGAAACACAGAAAGCAGCCTCGGGGAGGGGCCGTGCTTGGGTTTCACCCGCAGAACACCTACTTCTGGCTTCACGTAATCATTCTCTAGTCCCACATCTATATGGCCATTTGCTTTTCATGAGCATCAAAAACACACTCTTAGTTCTTAGGTGTTTTCTGGGACTCAGAATTCATTCTGCTGTGTCCTTCAAGGTTCAATACACTTCTTGATTTTACGTCCATTGTATTCAAGGATAGATGATTAAAATATCATCAACAATCTAGAGCACTCTGTGAAAACCTTCACCTCAGAACTCATATCCACTGATGACTCTCCTAGTTTGCTAAAAACTCACTTACTGTGAAAGACCTTCCTGGGATCAAATGTTTTGAAATAAAAATTTATGTGTAAAAAAATAAATTGTTTTGTTTAAAACAGAGGTAGCAACATGACTTGAATTTTATTCATTTCTTAATCATGTTTTTTTTTTCTGAATAATGGCCTTTGATTCAATTTTATAAAAGTGCCTTTAAATTAAATTGACATTGACTTTCTCTGGTGAGATCTTGGTCCAGCTGGTAAGAGTAAGATTTCTGACAGTGCTGGCCCTTCAGTGGAACCGGCAGACACTTTTTCTCAGAGACTGAGGCACAGGTGTGAGGCCTTTTGGAGGAAGTGTGCACCTGCCCGTCTGCCAATGTGGGGCCCGGTCCACAGGAAGGCCTTTAGTGTGCTCAGCGTGTGTGACGATCAGAAGCACACACATGCAAACATGGGTTAATAAGTCAAACACCGTAACTGACTCTAACTCACAGCTCTAGAACAAGAATGAATAAGATTAAATTTGTCCAGTTTTGTCATCACCTCTGCATTTCCACCAGAGAGGAAACCAGGCAGTTGTGAAATCGAAGGGGCTGGGCTGCCCACTCCTGGTCCACAGGCCCCCACCTCCACCCTGAGAGACCTCCTCAAAGACAAATGACAGGAAGCGGTGGGGTTGGGAGCTCTGTCTGATGCTCTGTTCTCCCAAAATAGTCTAGACTTTTCCACTGGATTTGAGGATGCGTTCTCAAGTGCATTTCAGGCCCAGGACAACTGGCAGCAGTGCTAGTGGACGGTTACAGAGGGCACAGGAGAATCACTGTGCGGAGGACCCCCATTTTGCCTGCTTTGGTTCGGAGGATGTCTGGGAGAATTTAATTCCTCAGTTGAGGTTGGGCTGCTTGGGAGAAGATGGGGCAATGCAGGAAGGGAGCTGGGGGTTCCTGGGTGTTCCGTCCCTAGGCAGAGCTGGCATCCAGGGCTCACAGCCCTTACCTCCTTCAGCCTGCAGATCATGAGTGCGTCAGCTGAAAAGGGCATGGAACCAACCCTGGCAGGCATCAGATTTTGTAATCCTTGTGCCCTGTGGCAGAGCTGCCGAAAGAGTGTCTGCAGCCGGCCCCTCCCATTTTCCCTCTCCTTCCCTTTGGAGCAGGGGAACACAGCCATGCCTGACAAATGCAAGCCGTCCCTGCCCTGCCAAAGCCCACTGCCTGGCGTCTCCTTATGCCTCTTGTTCTGTCTCCATTCTGCAGCCCGGTGGACTTTCTTCAGTTGTTTAAACACAGGTGCTCCTGTGGCCTCTGGCTGTTTGCAGACGCCATTCCTTTTGCCCCCCAAAAAATTCACTTCCTCTTCCACCAGATGCTTCCCATGGTCCTTCAAAACTCACCTCGAGCATTACTTTCTTAAGGGATCTTTTTTTCAGTCTCTCTCAAAGTAGGCAAATATTCTCCTCTTTTGTGATGTCACTGTGCCATGTACCTCTCGAGTTGTTATGAAATAGGGTAAACATTTTTGAGGTACATTGATGTGATTTTATGGTTTGCATTTCCTGGTATATGAGCTTCTCCTGCCCAGCCTGGGCAGCCCCCTGCCCTGCAGGGAGGAGGGAGGAGGGTGATCTGCCAGGATGCATGCACCAGGTTTACTTATACAGGGAAGGGCAGGCAGGTTCTTCATGCTAATGAAGTTATCTGAGTTCACAGAAACACATAAGGCCCGAAGGCCAAGCTTTATAGAGAAAGAAAAAGATTTCTCAGTTTGGGGAGATCCCCCTTTTGGCATATTCAAAGCTAGGTAAAGTGGATTTGATCATGGAGTTTTGTGTCTGGAAACTGCAGTGGAACAGAAAGAGAAGAGGGATGGCCTGTCGGGTGCCACTGTGCCGTGGGGCAGGGAAGGCAAAGCAGAGTGGGTAAAGCAGCACAGTGCCAGGTCCTGTCCATGCCCAGTGTGGGACTTCCTCCTCAAGGTGGACGGGCAGGATGTGGGGCGAGGGTGGGAGTGCATGGCAAAAATCCAGAAAGATGGAGAGTCACCTGTCAAGGGCAGGGGCAGTATGCAAATGTGGCCTTGTAGGATGCCCCCTGCTGCAACACTTCAGGGTGGTCTTCTAACAGTGCTAGTGACTGCACAGCTCAAATAGGTGGAGTACAGACCTGAGTTCAGTGTCCTTGTCACTGTGGCATGGAAAGAGTCAAGACATTCCCACAGGTGTGTGGAGGGTGTGGACGGAGGCTGAGAACATTCCAGAGGTCATCTCCGTGGCAAAGAGCACCTGTACCTGAAACCCAACAGAAGTCATCGACAACCTCAGGAGGTCCATGGGGCTAGTGAGAGACCCAGTGAGCATGCAGAAAACAGCCTGAAGCAAAATAGAACACCTGTTCACTCACTACAAGATTTAGCTGTGAATGGCAGGGAAGCATTAGGATGGGTCTTCAAAGTGATTGGGATTGAGGGTTCAGCAACCTGGAAGCCTTATGGAAAGCTTGGAGCCTGAAGAGAGAGACAGCACACATTGGTGGGTAGCATGTTCATAGGGACTGGCTCTGTGTTCAGATCCACATAGCATCTTCCATCCACCACATCAAAGTAGGTAACAATAGGTAGGCTTTTAAAAACTCTGTGATTCTCAGTATGCTCATTGGTAGAGAGTCATTTAGTTGTGAAAATTTAATAAGTTAAAGAAAGTAAAGCAGGGATAACAGTGCCCTTGGACAGAAATCACACAGGTTTGCACCGTTGTTCTGCTGTTAGCATTTTTAGAAGGTAAGCTTCATGATGACAAAACCCATATATATCTCTTTCACCAAAGGGTTTTCAGTGGCTAGTCACGTGGAACTGTATGTCCATGATATAATAGAGACTTGGCAAGTATTCCTGGAACAAATGTATAAATGAATGATTTGAAACCTTAAGTTAGATCAGGGTGATATTTTTTTTTAATATCGTATACCTGTGTTAATAGCAGTGAATGATGTCAAAAATAAAATGTATGTGTGTGTGTTTCAGAACTTTTATCAAGAAGATCACTCATGGTAATATACTACAAATATAAATATATCAAACTTCCTTTACAAAATATATTGTCATGTTAAATTTTATGTACACATACTTGTATATGAAGCAAAATGACAGAAAATAGACAAATTCATAAACAAAGAAATATAAGACAAAAAGTAAAACGAACCCCAAAGTGCAATATTAATATCATATAAAGTAGAACTTGAGCAATAACAAAGAATGAGGATAAAGTGGGCTACTTTAATTTTTAAAGTATAATTTATTATGAGAATGTAATAGCAGGGATGTTTAAAAACCAAATAAAAGCATCAAAAATATGTTATAAATGCAATAAGAAATTGGCAAAGCGCAGTCTAAATAGGCTACTTATCCTTGCTTTTTATGTCAATAACACAAACTTTACAGAGAACTGAATAATATAATTAATATGTTTTATTTACTCAGTATTTTTTAAAGAAAATGTTGCCTTCAAATGTCCATAGTATAGCTAAACATTGATTATAGCCTCTCTGTCAAAAAAGAGCTCACTACAATGCATTCCATAAGCCATATTTTCTGACAGTAAGCAATAGAATCAAAGTAATAAAAAGTTCAATGCCAAATCTAAAACCATGTGAAAATTAAAAATACTACCTGAATAATCCATGACCTGTTAACTCAAAGAAAATAATAGAGACATTAAAACTGAATAAAGAGATCGTTTAGCAGGTACCATAATATTGATATGTAACCTACATTGTGCTAGGAGAAAACTTTGTAAGTTTTCAAGGTTTTTGTTTATAAATAAGAAAGTTGCAAATAAAATATCCATTTTACTACAGAAGCAAAAAATAAACAATTTTAAAAACCCCAATAAAAGCATGAGTGAGAAAACAAAAATATAGTAGAAATTAATGACTCAGAACCTGAAAAACTATAACAAATATAATAATTCAAAACCTTATTCTTTGACATTAAATACTACTGATGGCAAATCTTTGGCAAGGCTAAGAGAAAAGCAGAGAACATACAAACAAGGCTAAGAGAAAAGCAGAGACGTTACAAACATTCAGCACCAGAATTCAGGACACTAGGGAGGTGCGAAGTGATGACAGCAGCCCCTTAGCCAAGACACCCTAGGTCGACTTCAGCAGTATCTAGCTGTGCGACCTAGGAATGCTGTCCCTCCTTCTCGTCTTATGCCTCGGATTCCCACGCCTCACAATGCTGTTAAAAAAATTAAGTGGAGTTACCATTTGTGATATGGTTTGGCTGTGTCCCCACCCAAATCTCATCTTGAATTCTCACATGTTGTGGGAGGGACCTGGTGGGAGGTAATTGAATCATGGAGGCAGATCTTTACTGTGCTGTTCTTGTGATGATGAATAAGTCTCATGAGAAGCAATCGTTTTATAAAGAAGAGTTCCGCTGCACCAAGTCGCTCTCTCTCTTTGCCTGCTGCCGTGGGCGATGTGACCTGCTTCTCCTCGCCTTTCACCATGACTGTGAGGCCTCTCCAGCCACATGGAACTTTAGGTCTATTACAACTGTTTCTTTTGTAAATTGCCCAGTCTCCAGTGTGTCTTTATCAGCAGTGTGAAAACAGACTAATACAATTTGTCAAGTACTTACAAAAGGATTTTGAAAAGAAAATATGTACGTGTTTCTTATGTAAAACAAACAATATGGACAGAAGGTTGCAATCCACAGCCATGAGAGAATCCATTTTGATATCTAGCTGAAAAGAATGAATTTCTAGCAAAATATATAATCAAATATGACTTAAGAAGAGACAGTAAACTTAATTTGTCAATGGTACAGGAGACACTGAAGAAAGTTTGGATAAAGCTGTACTTTTGCTGGTAGAAAGGCATATATTTTACATTCAGTCATTTAACAAATATTGATTAATTGCCTACTATGTGCCTGATGCTGCTTTTACTCCACTAAAAGTACTGTAATTTTTTACCTCCATTTTTTAATTTCAGAAGAAATTTATGCTCTCTGTTAAAAAATGAGAGTATCAAGTGGTGAAGATTAAAAGCAAACATCTTCATCCCTCCCTCAATCTCAGCTGTCTGCTGTGTATTCTAGATATTTTTAAATTCCTATCTGTGTCTATCTCTCTCTCTGTCTACCCATCTATCGCTATCATCTATCTATCTGCCTATCTGTCTAGTGTGTGTGTGTGTGTGTGTGTGTGTGTGTGTGTGTGTATTTAAGCTCAGTAGGATTCTATTATGTTTGTTTTGCAACTTGTTTTTCACGTGAGGGATGTCCCTCCACATCAGCACATGGTATTATAACTGTGCATGCTTTATTCTCTTTGAAACAAGGTGAGCAAGAGAAATGCAATCTGTCACCAGAACTCCCACTACTCGACGAGTGACCTAAGGCCAAGTCCGCTAGATCCTTTTCAGAACCTTTGTGCGTCTTCTTAGCTTCTGAGGGCGGCCATTGGCTCCTGCACAGCATGTTTTCCCCTTCTATGTTTTGTTGTGTCAGTTTTTAGAGCTTTCCTTTTTATTTTGGGGGCTGTAAGTTTTATGGGGAGCTCTGTGGGTGGATACACAGCCCTCAGTGGACCATGGTATGTGGGACTTCAGCTCCGGAAAACAGGCTTCAATCATTTCTCCTTGTATTTTTCTAAAATTTTTGTTGTTTGACCTTCCTGCATATATCTTGCAAGACTTTTAAGTTTTCATTCATTCATTCGTGTGTTTATTTTTCCTTTTTGATCTTGGAGGTTTTTTTGACTGGACCCTCTAGTTGCCTGGTCTCCCGGGTGGAACAGCCTCTCTTCCAGACGGCCAGCTTGGCATCGCCATTTAACTGTCATTGTGTCAGTTAAATTGTATTTATCATACCTCTTCCTTTTTCATAAGTGCTGTTATCTTCTTATTCTCTTTTCCTTACCCTCCCTACCTCCTCCTTCTTCTAATTGCAGCTAATTCTAATTTTATGGGTGTAATTTCCTCTCTAATCTCTCAAGATCAAATTGGATTTTTTTTATTATTATTATTTCTGTTTCCTCTCACGTGAGCTGTTTTATTTGTTCACCATTATCCTCCACGCTGGTATTTGCCTCCTGTATTGGGTGGCCCTTGGTTTGGTTCATTTTTATGAATGAACATGGGGTTGATTGCATGTGGGTTTCCTCTGCAGCCAGGCACATCTGTTTCCTGCTCAGCCTCCTCCCTGCCTGGCTAACTACAGGCCTGTGTGCGTGGATGATGCCCCAGCAGCAGGAAGAGCCATCCGGCAGCCTGGGGACCTCCTCCAGCCCATGCCCCCTCCTGGGCCAGCTGCCAAACCCAGAGAGTTTTTCTTTCCTGAGAACCGATAGCTATAGTACAGAGACTTCCTCGTTTTCTTGGTTCAAAGCTCTCTCATTGTCTCAGTAATTTTTTCACAGCAGCTCTAGGCCAAACCAACTTCTTAACAGTTCTGTGTATAAGTAGTCAGGGTTGAACAACATAATTATGCATGCCCTAAAAACTTAGTAGCTGTTTGAAAAACCAGTACATATATCTTTAAGGAAAAAAAAAAATCTTTTCTTTTGCTTGAAATACCCATCACTTACCAGCGCTGCATGTGCCTGCTGGGAACAGTAGGGACAGCACAGCCTCACTAAGCTTGGCATCAGACTGCAGAGCCCTGCTGCATTTTCTGTTCCACGCTGGCTTTCATATGGGGCCTGCTTTTTATCAGAGCACCTGCTGAACATCCAGCCAGGGGCTCGCGGAAAGGAAAGTAGCACCCTGGAGCCTTGGACCTATGGCCACGCTAGAGCAAACATTTCAAGGAGGGGCTGATGGATGTCTGAGAGGCTGTGTTTCTCTCAAAAATGAAGAAACCACACTGTGCCCCTGTGGGTTTTCCCGGGGCCCCAGGCCCTGTGTGTTCAGTTCAGTTGATGGCTTTAGTTCTGTTTTCTCTTCCTTGCTGACTACGTGAAAGTCTGCTCTGCTTCTGTTAGGCCTCTATAGGTTCACTGAGAACTTTGCTTTCTTTAAAAACTAGTCTTTGGGCTTTGTCTTTGGGAGAAGCATTTCCTCCGACAGTCATTTTTTGACTCTATTTGAGGTATTGGTGGTAGGGGCTTTAGTGACCTAGCAGTTCCATCTCTCACCCCAGTGTCTGACACATAACAAGGGCTTGTAGTCTTGACTTTGCTCTCAGAGATTTTTCTAAGCTTGCTTGGGAAGAAGCTGTCGACATTTCCATTCCACTGCTATTCCCATTTTTCTCTTTCCCAGTCATGTTGTGTTTTCACTTATATGTATTTTTCTTTCTCAAAAAAAGGAAACTTGGAGAATAGAAAAATTAGAGCCAACTCCTCCATTAGCCATTTGAATTTGTTTGAGGCTCTGTATTGGACTGGACATCAGTTTTAATTCTTAAAATTGTATTTGATTTAGAACGGTGGGCTTTGAATCATATTGACTCTTTATGTTGTCAGTTATTATTCAGCTCTACCTGAATTCTAAATCACAAGACAAAACTGCTCAAACCATCATGGTTTCTGCATTTTTAACATTCTGCGTTTTAATATATCTGTTAAAAATATATTGTATATTAGCTAATCATACAATATATTCCAGAATTAGTGAGAATGGACACTGAAAAATTACTTCTCTCTGGGATAAGGATGACTAAATTAGAACCACAGAGAACAGATTTCCTCTAAAATGAGCTCAGTTTTCAAACAAAAATGGAAAAACCACAAAACATTGCAGAATTGCTCATTTTCCCGGATGGCTGAAACTTTCATTTGTAAAAATGCAGTTTGATTGATTATGAAGGCTAAGCCAGGGTTTGATGATCTTAAAGAATAAAAGCTTGGCACATACTTATTGGAAAATGTGAGCAACATGAAAAAGATACAAGACAAATCTTTTAAATTATTGCGGTAGAACTCAAGAAACAAAAGATGTCACATCCACACAAGGTAAGGCTTACCTAGCAGACACTTGGTAGGATGTTTACAAATTGTTGACAGCTTTATATTGTAACACATATATGCCTTTCTGAGATATGATATTTTACATGTGGTAGAATATTTTTCATATTTCCTCTTTTAGTATCTCACAGAAACAAGTTATTTGATGTTCTCTCTTTTATGTGTACAGTACAACGGTTATCAACCACAGTAGGAAGTAAAATTACCAGCAAAACTCTTTCCAGGGATTGTAATTAGTTATTAAAAAATAATGTCCACCCACCCCACGCTCGCCTCCATAGTGTATTTTGGGTTTTTCTTCCACTGCCAAAGCCTTAAAGCAAACGTCTAGACAAACCTCCTACACTCGGATAATTTCAAACCTGCACACTGCTGATTTCAGTGATAGACTTACATCTTGATGTCGTTCTTTGAATAGCTAGGTCTGAATTTCCAAAGGCTCTCTGAACATCTGCGCAATCACTGGACCTCACCATGTCCTAATCCGATGAACCTTCCTTCCCTGCTGCCTTTTCTCCTGTATTTCACATTTGAGCTGCTGATACTGCAACTGTCCCAGCTGCCAGGTAGGAACATCAGCCTCTCTTGTGGGCTGTCAATCCCTGGCATGAGACCTGTCTGTCCCTTCCCCCATACCATGGCTTCTTGCTTCTCTCTCTGAAATATCTCCCCAGTCCTTCTCTCTGCCGTTTTTTCCTTCTCTCCTCACCCACATGACTTTGCCTCGGGCCCCATTTTCCTTCAGTTGCATCTTTTTGCGATGGTCTCTTTCCAAAGACACTGTTCCTGGAACCCCTTTCCAGAAGCCAAAGTAGATTCATATTTTTCCTCTAGAACCTCAGACACTCAGTACATTTAGAGACATACCCAAATGCTGGCAACACGACGCACGTCTGCACCCTACCCTGGCTCATCTTCCACTTATTTATAAGCTCTGTGTCACTGAGCTTTCCAAAATATACCTTTTCTTTTCACAGCCCATTCTTCTCTTATCCTGAGATGAACTTCTCTTCTTTGCTTCTGACACCTACTCACATAGGAATGTCCTGCTAACACGCCACTTCCACGAGGGCCCAGGCTTGCTCGCGAACCCTCGTGTCCACTGCACTGGCCACTTTGGAACTCGTCGGATCTTTCTCCTGTTTCCATGTTATTGATCTGCTGTTTTTGTTTGCTTGTCACGCACTCCTTCTCGCATCCAAGGCAGATTTTAATAGCATCACACTCATGTAAATGTCTACAGCTTCAGTTCTAGACTAGTTTATCCTCTTGCTATATTTTTGGAGGCAAATTTTCATCCAAATTTACTAAGCAAAATAAAATTCTTAAGAAATCTCTATATAAGAAAGCAATTTTGGCATGTTTGCATTATGTTTTTTTTTTTTTATTAACCGAGATTTACCCAGAAAGAACTGAATGAGTCAAATATTTGGAGCTGTAATGCATGACATTTAGACCTTCTGAAAAGAATAATTTTGGTCCTATAGTGAATTAATTGTGAATTTTTGAAACATATATAAGATCTTTAAAGAGTTATGTGTTCTAGTTGTTAAGCCTTTAGAAAGTCTGGGTAAGTGGCCCCTTCTGTAGGAAATCTGTGTACATCACCACCTCTCCACAGCCTAGTGAATAGCAAGTCACAAATATTTTTCTGTAGAAAATAGAAAAGTCAAGGCTGAGGAAAAATAGAATTTCCATCACAGATATCTGATAAATTTATTTAGGAGACAAATTTGGGGGGCTCTATGGCTAGTTCAAAAGCTATGTTTGTGTTCTCCTACTGGACTGGAAGAGGAAAGTAAATGAATTAACCAGGTAGATTGGCATCTACTGATTTAAGCAACAGACAGAAAAATGGGATGAATCCAGTCATCCTGGTTCTTACTTTACTGTGTTGGGATACAAGATGATTTTCTCTCATAAGTGGATATAAGGGAAACTTGTGGGGAAAATGCGTTGACTAAAATCTAAATTTCTTATGGAAGACTTGCTAAAGAATTCAATTGTTTCATTCCAGCAACCTGGCAGTTTGGATGCCAGCCACAGCCTTAGCATGCATTAGCTGTGTTATCTCGAACAAGCCAGCTAGTCTCCCTGGGCCTCAGTTTCCTTAGCTGTTGAACAAGGATTTGGACTGGGTGACCACATAGATCTCTTTTGGTAGCCAAAGCCTATGGCTTTGTGATTCTGTGTACAGTCCAGTTGCTTATTCTGTGCAGTTAGATGATAGCACCCAGACTCATGCACTAGGGGTAGAAACTGTTGACTCCTTTCTTCTTTCTTCCTTTAGTTTCTGAAGTACTGCTTTCTCCTTGTTCATGTCCTGTCCTTTGTGACTACACATTATGAGTTTCTTCTTTCTGGTTTTTTTTTTTTTTCCAGAAAATGCAATTCTCCTTGATCCTAATCCCACACTGCTTTTTTTCCTCCCTGACCCTACATACAGTTCATCCAAGACAATTTCATCTGTACACATGCATTCAACTTTCATACTATTACTATTAGCTTGGGGCTCTTTCCAGAGCTTCAGGCTCCTGTCTTCCACCCCCCATGGACATCTTTGCTTCAATGCTCTGTAAGTGTCTGTAACTCACTATGTACAAAGTTGAATTCATTATCCATTGCCCTTAATTGATCTCTCTTGCAATGGAATACTAATTCACTTCCTTTTCTTCCATGTAACCACCTCCAATCCATCTTCAATCTGTCAACAGAATGATCCTACTAAAACCCAGGTCTAATCATGTCTCTCTCATGATGAAAATCTTTAGTTTCCCCATTGCCTCCAGAATGCATTTGAAACCTCTATCTGGCTCTTCACAGCCCTGTCACCTGCTTCTTGAGTCTTTATGCACTACTGCATGGGCCCTTCAACCATTCAGTAAAATTGACTTTTTTCTTTTGGCACATAGTTCTATCAGTTTTGACTCATATATAGATTGGTGTGATCACTACCACAATCAGGTTACAAATAATTCCTTCACCCCAAAACTCCCTGGGGCTATCCCTTTATAGTCTGACCCTCCTGCATCCTGACATCGGCACCCACTGTTCTATCCTGCATCACTGCAGGTATATCTTACCAATGCTATCATACCAGTGCATTCATACGGCTCTCATCTGTTGAGATCGGCTTCATTAGTTCACTGTAATGCCTGTAAACTTTGTCTAAGTTGTTGTATCAAGTTTCCCCCTGGCTAGATTGTATTCCATTGTGCAGAGGAGCCACAGCTGATTATTCACTCACCTTTGGAGGGACATTTTAGTTGTTTCCGGTTTGGGACAATTATGAACAGAGCTGCAATAAACATTCATGTACAGGTTTTTGTGCAAAGACATATTTTCATTTCTCTGGGGTAAATACCTAGGAGCGGAATTGCTGAGTCACACGGTAAGGGCATGTTTACCTTGATAAGACCTGTGAAACCATTTTTGAGAGTAGATGCTTGTATTTTTTTTTAAGAAAAGATTTGTAGTTGACTCTGAGGCCCAGCCAGGTTTCGGAGGAAGAGCTGGAATAATCACTTACATGTTGGTCATTCCCACACACTACAGGCTGCTTAACAGGGCTATGTGCATGCATGATTTTGTAATCTCTGCAACCTCAAAGCCTAGCTAAGTGTTAACACATAGTTGAATAACTAGAGAGGGCACAGTCCTTCATGGGGGCTGGTGAGAGGGTGCTCACAGCCTGGCTGCTCCCACAAAGGTGTAGTCAGAACATGTGACACAGCACAGATGATTTTTCACACTCCTCTCCTGCCCATAACAAAATTACTTTTAGTTATGATCATGTAACAGTCAGTAATAGTAATGATTTTCTCAATTTGTTTTTAATGTTAAAACAAGTTGAAATCAGTTAAAATTATACATTTCCATTTTTTAAATATTTCACCAGATTCAGTAAGATGTTTTATGAACTAACATTTGCGTTTACTAAACAGAAATACTACATCGTGCATTTTATCTCCTGTTGCAGTGTTTCAGATTTTAAGCACAAACGAAAACTTCCAAATGGTTCCCTCTGATGACTGAATCAAAACAAGTCAAGTTGTGTTCCTTTGTCTTCACAGGCACTGTCCTGTCATGTTTAATTTAGAATCTAAGGTTTAAGTGCAAGAATATGTGTTATCCCTGGGGTTGGAGAAGCACCTGCAACAGGTGTGAATAGTTTACTCCATCCGGCTCCTTCCCTCCACATGAAGGCAGGGGGCTGGGTGCCTGAGTGCCAGGGTCAGGTGAATAACTTGGAGTTTTCTGGAACAATATTCCTGTAGAGTATAATGTTTGTTAAGTGATAAAAATACAAATGAATTGATTGAACCTTGCATGAATGTGTAAGTTTCGTTGGACTACTATCACAAATGACCACAACTGCGTGGCTTAAAATAACTGACATCTATTCCTCATGGTTCTCTAGGCTGGAAGTCTGCAGGGCTGGTTCCTTTGGAGGCTGGGAGGAGGAATGAGTCCCCTGCCTCTCTCCAGCTTCTGGTGGTGGCTGGGGCCATCAGGGTGCCACGTGGCTCTCAGACACATTGCTTGATCTCTGCTCTGTGTTCACGTCTTCCACGTTCCCTTGTGTTGTCTGTTTCTCTTCCCCCGTTCTTGTCAGGACACCAGTCACATTGGATGAAGGACCCACCATACTCAGTATGATTTCATCTTAACTTGATTCTTCTGCAAAGACCCCCACTTCCAAATAAAGTCACATTCACAGGTACCAGGGGTTAGGACTTGAACATAGCTGTTTGGGGGATGCATTTCCACCCATCACACACACACATATACATATATAAGTATACATATACAAATATATATAATTAAATTAAAACTCAACAGTCACAAGAGCAATTATTTAGAACTTCCATCAACAAATTGTGTGTGTGCGTGTGTGTGTGTGTGTAGTACTATTTCATCACTGACTGTGTTTGGAATGGTTCTCTTATTCGGATAAAGAAGGGCAGGCCAATTTTGCTTGGCTTACTTATTGTGCGTAAGTAAGGAATTATCTTTACAGAAATTTCCTGTACCCCAGGCAGACCACTCCCTTCAGCCCAGCTGCTGCCCCCGAACACCCTCAGTGGGCATGAGGCAGTGCTTAGAACTCCTGGGGATGTTCGTTCTTCCTCCCTGTTTTCAAACAGAGGTGTGACACTTTGAGGGGAAATAGGGCTCTCTTTATGTCACGGGAGTTTCTTGAAGCTCTGACATTTCCTGGACCACAAATTTTACTTGAAGCTTAGCAATTTAAAACATTTAAATATAAACATCACTACAGTATAAATCGTGACACAAATTTTACATATATCTTTAAAATTAATTATGAGATGACAAAATGTGAACATAGCTGCAGGCCCTGAAGTTTCTTTCCTCTGTTACTGTGTTAAACAAATGAAAACAAAGCAAAGTAAGACAGTGGAAAGGGTTCATTGCAAACCAATAAGATATGTCCTATTTCTAAGTCTGACTTGATAATGTATTTGCTTTGATGCATAAATGGCAATGGAAAAAATACCACCTGGTTATTATCCCAGTAAACAAGTTGTGAGCAAATAATTTAATATGGGGGAAAGAGTGTCTGAGTTCTCAGAGGATCCTCATTTTCCCAGTGCTTGGAGATGACTTAGTGTAGGAGTGAGCCGTCTTTTTGGCCAGTTTACGAATGTCTTGGACTTTGTGAGGCAGATTCTTGGACTTTGTGAGGCAGACCTTCTCCAACCAAACAGCTCTGCCACTGCAGCTTGAAAACAACCACAGACAGCACATACACAAATCCAGCATGGCTATGTGCTGATGCAACTTGACGAAAACAGGCTTAAGCCGGACTTGGCCCAGGGGCTGCAGTTTGCCAACCTCTGACTTAGAGGAAAAAAAATATTTGGAGGAATGGAGTGAACTCCGAGCACAAGAGAGGAGCAGGCACTGAAGTTGTCTGTGTACTCTTCCTGTCTTGATGGAAAACAAGAGATTTGTATGCTTTCACAAAACAAAGAAAACTGTAATCGTGAGTTCACAGTTTACATCATTGATTTCAGTGGTTTTAGTATTTCAAGCATTTGCTGTGCATCCTCTGAGCTATTGGGACATTACACTGAGATACAGTGTGTGGTATAGGGAGGTGCACGGGGTTCTCCTCCCTGCCCTAACCGCTTAGTGCTTATAGACAGCTACTAAACCAGTGTTTTCACACTGGGGAGCCTGACTATTTGCAGGTCATTAAATCAGTTTAGTGGATCATGACCTGCATTTAAAAGAATAGAACTGGCTCAACTACGTTAGGATAGAATGTAAATAACAAGGTACATCCTTTATAGTATTTTGTGAATTTTTGTTGCACACTTAGACATATATAAACATAGATGGGTTGCATACCTAATAATAAAGAACTACCAGGGGAAAATTAAGCTGCTTTTTATAAAGTTAAAACTTTGGAAAGAGTATAGTCAAGTCACAAACTTTTTTCTGTTAAGTTATATCTAAGGTGTGATAATTGTAAAATATTGAGAAACAAAAACTCTTTAAAAAGTTTGCCTTCAGATTGCTTCCAAAGGGCTTCCTAAATTATTTAAGACATCTCAACTAGGATTTAGGAATACACATTTTCAGTGTTATTTATGTAAAGAAGAAGAAGAAGGAGGAGGAGGAGAAGGAGAGGAGAAGGAGAAGGAGAAGAAGAAGAAGGAGGAGGAGGAGGAGGAGGAGAGGAGAAGGAGAAGGAGGAGAGAGAGAGAGAAGAAGAAGAAGAAAAGAAGAAGAAGAAGAAGAAGAAAAAGAAGAAGAAGAAGTAGTGCTGGACTCTAATCAACTGATCCATTTCTGTTGCCCAGGCTGGAGTGCAGTAGCACGATCATGGCTCACTGCAACCTCTGCCTCTTGGGTTCAAGCAAGTCTCCTGCCTCAGCCTCCTGAGTAGCTGGGATTACAGGTACACACCACCACAACCAGCTAATTTTTGTATTTTTACTAAAGACAGGGTTTCACCATGTTGGCCAGCTTGGTCTTGAACTCCTGACCTCAGGTGATCCACCCACCTTGGCCTCCCTAAAGTGCTGGGATTACAGGCATGAGTCACCATGCCTGGCCCAACTGATCCATTTTTAAGAAAAGCCTTTATCCTTAAAGCAAATATTGGTGCATGAGTGTGTAATGTATGAACACACGACATTTACGATTTCCAACTTGCACTCACTTTCTCTTTGAACTTTTGTAATATTTTGTTCGGTCCTAGTTGTATCTGCTGAACCACCCCTTGTGGGGATTGTCAGGTACCCTCCTTTCACCTGTGAGCTGAGGGAAAGGTGAGAATGACTTTAGGGGAAGTGAAGGGTAGCAATTTCCAACCCTTCCTCACAATTGTGGAATGGTTGGTTTTGATCGCATCTTTGCACTGTCCCTCCCTGCCATAAAGAGAGACACACAGTTCTGTGCTGGACTAAACCATGTTTGGAAAGTAGAGAAATTGAGTTATAAGATGTACTGGACTGATGTGGCCAGGCAAGGCAACCAGCTTCTCCCAACATTTTCCTTCTTCCAGCAGAGCACATTCTCTAAGAGGCCACATTTCTGGTGTGTGGCTCTCTCTGACTCTGTCCTAATGGCAGTGGTGAGGGCAGCCCCAGGTGAACTCGAATTCTTTGTGGAGGAGTGTGCCTGTGCATGGTGGAGGCATGTGCCTCCTTTAACCTGGATGTAGGCTGGGGTGCCGTATAAGCACCGGGGCTACCGCGTTGGGCTCATGGGCTCAGAAGAAGACAGCACAGGATTATCTAAACAGTGACCAGTGATCCAGGGTGGTCAGTGCTGAAGGAAGGAAAACTCAGCATTGAGTAATATACTTCACAGCCCTAAACTAGCCTCATATGTAATGTTGAGGCAACTAACAATTTGTAAAGTGGACAGTACTAAGCAGAAGAGATGACAGAAATATACTACTTCAGTTACGTTTGATGCATTTTCTTGAGGAGGGAATTTCTAGGGCAGTTCAAAACAAAAAGTGCAGAAAGCAGGTGACACTCGGGGGGAAATACTCAGCATCCATCCCTTTCGCGTTTAAGCCATGGTGTCGTGTGCATCAGCTAAGGGCCTTACCCTGTGGACCCCAGGCTGCAGGCAGCCCTTGCTCACTGGGACTGGGGGACCACTCCAGCTGATGACCTCGGCTGGATTACATGCCGGCTCGCAACTGCTGAGTCTCAGCACAGCGGGGAAGAAATGTCTTGCCACAAGAAGGCATTAATTAACAAAAAACAGATACCATAATGTAAAGCAATGGCATTGCCTGCCTTTTGGAAACTTCTGGAGAGAGGAGGGAGGAGTCTAAACATTAATTGCAAATGCTGTACATTAAAACTTATGCAGCTATGTTTAGCTCTATCAATTAGTTGAAGTCAAAACATCCGGGGGATGTTTTCACTAATGCATTTCATATTAAATATCGATTACTGTTGGGTATTTATTGTTAAATATAAGCATGCCAAAAGACAGACTAATTTAAGGAACACTCAAGTCCTCACCTCTCAGCTTTGCTGTAACTTGTGTTTTGCTGCATTCACCTCAGATAGTTTTGAAAGAATTAAAACATTAGATGCTATGGAATCCCATTCTACTTCTTACCATGCCTTCTAAGATATTTTAAATGATTTTTTTAAATTTTGAAAAGCAATGAATTGAAACAGTCAAAGATGCTGCCACGTGGCGATTTTCTCTCTGATGGTGGGACGCAGAGGCTGCACTGCAGAGGAACATGAGCTGTGAAGCAAGGATCTGAAGGGAAGAGCTGAACGGCAAGCACATGTCCTTTTTGCTTCCAGCCTGAGCTTTGGTTTTATGATGGATAACAGGTATTTGCATATTATGTCCTCTGACCAATGGCATACGCCAGATGGGTTTCTGGGGTCATGATTATGAAATAAAATATGTTGCTGTAAGTTGAATACGGCAAGCAAAGACTCCACAGACCTCAATCACTTAATTTAACATAAATGTTGGCGTTATCACAGTTGGACAAGGATTATGGTCATATTCTCTGCATTTCTATGAAAAAGTCACTATCTGGTAATGGCCACTGAGCTTTTATTATTTTTATTTTTGTACAGGAGGGGCAAGTCATCATTCTGAAGCAAGTGTTTGTGTCTTGATATTGGTAAAACCTCAGAGTGCTCAGCCCTCCCCTCCCACTGGCATACTTTTAGGAAAGACAGCAGCTGAGGCCTGGAGAGAGGCGATGTGAGACTTCCCTCGGCAATTTGTAGTGAGAGACAGAAAGCATCCTGGAGTTATTCCGAAAAGTGGTCAGGTAGAACCACTGTGCCCACGACATAGTGGAAATCCTTTGTAAAACCAGCAGCCAAAGCATTTAGGGTTTGTGGTGCTAGTTTCACCATGCAGTGGCCTGATTTCGAACACTGCCCTCTGCAGACCCAGCACCATGGAAACCCAGGCCTTTGCAGAGGACAGGGCAGCCTGCGTGCTCCCCAACCCGGCTACTGTTCACCAAGTGTGGGTGAACCTGGGAAGCTGCTCTTGTTTGCCTGCTTGTTTTTCCTGGCTGTTGATTTCAAAGAAATCTCGGTCAAATCAGAAACCCTCCAACAATTTTCAGGAAATATAGAGATGAGTTTTGGCAGGAATCAGGTACATTCTCAAAGCAGGCCTTGTGCCCGAAGTCACAGTGAATTTTCAACATCACAGGAACTCATCTTTCTTTGACCCTGGTGCAGAGAAAGTAAATAAGAGCCCAATTAGTGGAAACCGTAAAGAGAATGCTTTGAAACTTGCATCTGAGATCCAGCCAACAGGAGTTCCTGGTAGAGGTGATACTGGAATTCTGAAAAGACAGAAACGTTCAATCCAAAGGACTTTGACTTTGTGCTTATCTCATAAAGAAGTCATTTGGAAGCTATTTAAATGTGTGAAGGGTACAAAGGCTTTGTGAACCAATTAGTTCTAGGAGGGTTAAAGAGCGAACCCTGCCCAGAGCTGGTGCACCTGCTGGTCCCTCTTCCCGGAATGCTCTTGTCCCAGATAGCTGTGTGCTCTGCCCTGAATTTTTATTTCAGTTTCCTGTTTAAATGTCACTTTATCTGCAAGGCCATCCCTCACCACTCTAAGTAGAATTTTTCTCCCTTTCCCCTTGACTCTGCCAGTTTTCAATAACACCAGCATCTGACAATTCATTTTACTAAATGCATATTGAATTGTTTATCTCCTGTTTATCCCTTCCAGAATGTAAGTTCTGTGAGACCAGGCACCTGTTTTTTTTGTTCTTGTTTTTTGAGTCAGGGTCTCACCCTGGTTGTCCAGGCTAGAGTGTCATGGTGCCATCATGGCTAACTGCAAACTCCACCTCTTGGGCTTAAGTGGTCCTCCCACTGCAGCCTCCCGAGTAGCTGGGACTACAGGCGTGCCCCACAATGTCCAGTTAATTTTTTAATTTTTTTTTTTTTGAAATGGAGCTTCACTTTTGTTGCCCAGGGTAGAGTGCAATGGTGCAATCTCAGCTCACTGCACCTCCCAGGTTCAAGCGATTCTCCTACCTTAGCCTCCCGAGTAGCTGGGATTACAGGTGTACACCACCATGCCTGGCTAATTTTTGTAATTTTAGTAGATATGGGGTTTCACCACATTGGCCAGGCTTGTCTCAAACTCCTGACCTCAGGTGATCCTCCCGCCTTGGCCTTCTAAAGCGCTGGGATTACAGGCATGAGCCACTGTGCCCCGCCCCAATTTTTAATGTTTTTGTTGGTCTCAGTATGTTGCCCAGGTTGGTCCTGAACTCTTAGGCTTAAGTGATCCTCCTGCCTGAGCCCCCAACATGCTGAAATTACAGGTGTGAGCTACTGTGTCCAGTATTCTTGGTATGTGTCTATAACCAGGCCTGAAATAATGTCTGGAGTAGAATTAGCTTGCTTTAATTAGTCACTGAATGAATGATTAAATGTATGACTAAATAGACATTTTAAATGCTAATTTCTAGACTCCAGAGTTTAGTTTCAAGAGAGTCAGTGTTTGTTTTTGTTTGTGTTGTATTTAAGTAACTTATTTATACTTCTTCAAAAGGGTATCTTTGGTGTCTTACAAAATGTACATAGACTAATATAAAAATAGATCATGAAATCAGAGCAAAGAGAAAAATAAGAGTGGCTTAATTCTTGTAGCAGAAAATCTGTATTCTAAAAATATATTTCTAATATAGTCTAAGACAGAACACAGGAAATGAAAAACATCACAGGACAGTGGTTCTCTAACTCGATTCCCGTGGAAAATGTGTGCTCTGGAGGCTGAACTGAGGTGTCACCATTAAAGTGAGATAATGATCTTTTCCAGGTGCAAGGTTGAGAAAATGGCTTTTCTCAATTTAAAAATTCCCAAATAACTTTTTCTTAAATTTTTGGAATACTACTGAGTATCTGTTGGAAAGCACTTAAACTGATAAGAAAAAGAGTGAACAAGTAGCAAACCCGCAGCCAAGTACCTTGGAAATAGCTACTTGAGGTAGCTTGACAGCTGCATTTTCCTGGACAGCTGTGCTCATAGTTGTGAATTTGTATTGTGTGATTTTAATATTGCCATATTTTTAATTGCTAAAATAACCCTAGTTCTAAAAATAGAGGTAAACATTGATATTTTATCATGTTTCATAACTTTCTTATGTCTTATTCCCTAAGTAATTTTAAGAGCCCCTATTTAGACATCTGGTTCTACGGGACAGTAAAAAATATGATTTGAGCTCTTCATTCCAGGAAAATTTGTGCACAGAAATGTGCTACAGAAAATAAGGAGGAGTAGGTCTTACTTAAACTGACTTTGTTTTGTCCTGTGGGATGAAGAGCCGCTCTTTCCATTGATCCAACTGTCCCAAATAATGTTTCAACACTACAGTTCATTTTGACCACGTGGTCACACCCCAACATGTCAGACACGACATGACACTGTACACACAAAAGTCCACATTTGCCCCTGTACCCTTGGTCCAACAGCATTCATATTTGGCCTCCAATAAAGGCTCAACTTGCTCCAGGAGATTTATAATGAAGAGCACCATAAAAATCCGGTTGCAATTATGCAGTGAACGGCAAATGTCAGAAACATAAGCAAATACATGGAGAAAGTACAGTGATCCCTTCTCCACTAAGACCTGGATTTTTATAAATCCACGTAGCCTCTTCCTCCCTTTCTCCCTCCCTCCCCCTGCTTCTGCTGCCCTCTCCCCCTGCTGGGCACGTGAGCCTTGCTCTAAGCTTCATCCTGAGAGGCGTTTTCGCATTTCTAACCTGCACACAGGGCGGGTCCACCCTTAGGTGGGCGTCTCACGGTGGACTCAGGGCCCCCATACCCAGACCATTTTCTCAACCCTTCACTTCATTTTCGCCCAGTGACACAGGCTTAGTGGGCTCCGGATTTTATTCGTTTTTTTTTCTCCAAACGGTTGCCTAACTTTCCCCTTTTGCCTGAACACGATAGAGCTGTCTTTCTTCACCAGAGCCGATTGCAAGGGCATCGTGGCATTTGCTGCTATTTCAGCTCTTTCGACGCAGCAAATTTGCTTTCCCCAGGCCCGAAGTAAACATCACCTTTTCCCTAGTTGACCTGCCTCTGCTGAAAACACACCCACCCCTTCCTGCTCCGATTACAAACTTAGACTTGGCTGTGGGCCAAGTTGCTTTTCACACAGGAGCCGTGTCTCTGCCTCACACTCGATTTTCCAAGAGAGGCGGTGACTGAGGCCGGCAGAGACAATGCTCCAGCCTTTCTATTCGCGGGGCCACAGACAGCCACGTAACATTTACTCTGATGCATGAAACCTAATGGGAGGAAGGCAGCGGGAAGATCGCTTCTCCTGCGTGCCATTCTCAAAAGTGTGCTGGCTGGCTGTCCAACTACGCCTCTCTTTTTAATCATGTCATCTGAGGTCTGACCTAGAGGTGTCCCATCCCTCACTTCCTCTTGGGGCGCCCAGGAGGGTTACCATTTGGGGTGATGACAGGTGTGTCCTGGAGTGGACCCTGTTACACAAGTGGACTGACCTGGTCCTGGGTGTGTGAGCAAAGCCCAGTGCTAGCAGATTAGTTATGTCATAAAACATTAGGAAATATTTTATACAGTGGAGGTAAATCAGAAAACTGCATGCTTCTGGGTTAGGCCGAATTGTTCTGGAAGCAGGGTCAAATGATCTTATATACTGTATTTGCCTGACTTGGTGGAGTTGAAAATAGTGAGTCTTTTTTTTCTTTCTTTCTTTTTTTTTTTTGGAAAATAGTGACTCTTCTTTGCTCTATGAAGCAAAATTTCCAAACTGCATTATATTTTTGACTCTGACCTTGCACCTGCCACCCCCCAGCCCCAGGCACCATTAGACACCAGCACGGGTCATTTTCTGAAGCCGCGAACTCCTGTTGTGGTTTATTTGCTTTCATGACCCAAAGACCCGCCAGGCTTTGAGCTTTTCTCGGGAACGAGTGATTTTCTTTCTACGCCTCTGTGTTCTCCTCTCTGCGCCTCAACTTGCAGAGCTCTTCCATGGAAAGTCACACAGTTTATGCCCAGGGATGTGGCTGCATTGATGCTGCTGGCAGGGGCTTGGGGGAGGGGGTGTCCTATTTCAGCTTCTAGAAAGCTGCCTTTCCCATTCCTTACAATGATCATTGCACTTTCAACATTTTCATTTTCCTCTTACTCCTACCTTATCCCTTCCCCACCCTCCACACAACACCCAACCATGATTTTGACTTTTTATTTTTTATTTTATTTTTTGTTTTTTGAGACGGAGTCTCCCTCTGTCGCCCAGGCTGGAGTACAATGGTGTGATCTCGGCTCACCACAACCTCTGCCTCCTGGGTTCAACCAATCCTCCTGCTTCAGCCTCCCGAGTAGCTGGGATTACAGATGTGCACCACCAAGCCTAGCTGATTTTGTATTTTTAGTAGAGATGGGGTTTCTCTATGTTGGTCAGGCTGGTCTTGAACTCCTGAACTCAGTTGATCCACCGGCCTTGGCCTCCCAAAGTACTGGGGTTACAGGCGTGAGCCACCACGCCCAACGGATTTTGACTTTTTAAAGAAAACAGATCTCATCAGGACAACTCATTTCCATCTGTTCACATACCTGTTTTAAGCTCGTATCAGAGAAGTGATTCCTTTTGCTTTTCAAGAAAACACTCAACACAGCTTTTTTCTCATCAATGTATCAATGAGTCTGTCATCTTCCCTCTCTTTTCAATCCTTTTATCACTGTCTTAAAAGTCAAGAAAAAACCTCTAAACCTTCAGTGTTAAATTTCTCTTTAATCCTCATCTCCATCTTCTAATCCTCTCTATATTTCTGTTTATCACTCATTTCCTATACTGGAAACTTTATTACCGTCATCACAATGGTACTTGGCGTTTTGTATTCATCTCACAAATTTATTGAGCATTTCTTAAATGTCAAAAACGGGGTTGGATCTTGGGGGACAGCAAAGAAAAAGCTACAATCGTGAAGCCTCCATCATTCTCTGCAATTATCTTTATTTATACAATTGCCTATTTGAAAACATCCAAGTCACAGAGCCTGTGCTTTCACTGCTGTACATTGGGAGTGCTAGCTGTGGAACAGGGCTCATAAAAAGCTTTTGAAGGAATGACTGAAGCTATCACCAGGAGTTTACCCTAACAGAGGCGTGAGCACCCGATTGCAGCTCAACTGTACTTGTGATGGGGTGTGGGGAATGTCTTCAGAACTGCAGTGGAGAAAGCACTCTGACTTTGCCTAGCGGAGCTGGGAGGTTTTCCCGGAGCTGCATCTGAAAGGATGAAAAGGAGTAAGTCCAGTGAAGGAGGACGGAGGGAATGGGAGCATTCTAGGCAGAGGGAGGGAGCAGAAAGCTCATGAGTGACGGGCTGAGAACAAGCTTGATGTATTCAGGGACTATTTAGCTGGACAGAGCTGGGGGAGGACAAGATGGTCAGGCGTGGACTGGAGGGGAGGGAGGTGAAAAAGGTGAGCATGGGCTTTGTACTTCATGTGCATGGGAGGATGTGGGGGGAGGAGGCTCACGCTGGCATTGGTGGAGTCCCTCACGAGTATGGGAGGATAGGGGGAGGAGGCTCAGGTTGGCATTTGTGAAGACACTCTTGATTTCAGTGCTGAACTTATGAAAATAGTGCAAGATTAAAGCAGGGCAACCTTTCTAGGAAATCAAGGAGGGGTAATGATGGTGGGGAACACTGGCAGTGATGGTATGACTGGACAGAAGATGACAGGTTCAAGAAACATTGGGGTAAAAAGACTGACCTTGGAGAGATGAGGGCTCACCCGGTGGGGAAGGTGAGAACGGAGGACACACGCTTCTGCTGTGTTTTGGAACAAGTTTTACTTTCAAAACAATTGATCCTATGTTGTTTGTCACTCTGGGTTTTTTTTCACGAAACCAGCTGCTGTGCTTTAGAGGGTCAGATGTGACGGCTCCTAGGTGAGGAGAGTCGTGTGGCGCCCCTCCCTCAAGCCACCTGTGCGCTTCATTCCAGCCTCTGCACACGGCTGCCCATTCTGTTTCCCAGTCTAGGTCCACCACCCTTTCCTGTCACCGGCATCTCCCAGAGTCTGGCAGGGTGTTTGTGGATTGACAGGTCCACCTCTCTGCGTCCTTGTGTTTTTATTCTTTTCTGTGTTTTCCTACTTATTCCAGGAAGGAATTGGAAGTGTTTGAGCCAGGCATTGTTGGACAGATTCGGTTTTAGTCCTGAAGCACCCTCTGCTTGAAGTAACTGGTTTGGGGGGGGAACTTGTAACTTGCAGAAGAAAAGGAGGAGGAGCTAAAGTGAACCGCGTGATGCTCAGAGCTTCCCAGGCTCTGTGCACATGTGTGTACGTGGGTGTACACGCCAGCACTGGCTGCCTGCAAAGAATGCAGTGTTTGGGAAAAAGCATAGAATTTGGAATCATAAGTCTGAATTTTGTCAGCTGTGTAATCGTAGTCATTCTTTGACTACTTTAAACTTCATTTCCATTAGCTGGAAAATAAGATGAATCAACCGTTAGTCCTGGACATCTGCGAGGAATACATGAAATAACTACTGTATGGTAAGTGTTCAGTTCGGTGGATGATGGTCATGATGTGACATATGATTATGGAGAAAGCCCCTTTCCTTCCAAAATCCCCAAAATGAACAAATAAATACATCATTATGATATAAATCTGGTTTTCCTGTTATCCGTGGATTTACTGGAACAATTTTGAAATTCTTTCCAAAATAAAGCTGTTTCTCTGTGTTGACCTAATTTTTAGGAATTTCTGTTTTATTGTATAAAAAGAAATCAGCTCTGATTATTTATAAAAAAGGAAAAAGTGTTAGAGAAATTTACTTACAACACTGACAAAAAGATGACACAATAAAGTAATACTCTGGAATACAAACCTAATATAAATGCTTTATTTGTTGCATTTACAATTTAAAGCAAAAACCCCTTTAAGTTTTTGCATCGCACACAGCCAAAAGGAGAATGGGGAAGTGGCCGATGTCACAGTTCAGGCTCTGTGTCTAGCAGGTGATGCTCCCACCGGTCCTGCTCACAGCTCTGACATGACCCCTGACCTCGGTGTGCTGTTTCACAAGAGCATGCCCTGGCGCAGGTGCAGGACAAGGGACAGGTGGCTGGAGAGGATGGGCGGTCAACAGAATCCATCCTTGTTGTTGGAAACACACGTTCACCTCTGTGCTATGTTGGGATTAGTGGAGAAGATGGCTGGAGCAAGGTATGGCCCCAGCTACTCATCATCCAAACAGCCGGGTAGATTCTCCTGTGCAGATTGAGCCTAAGCCTTGAATCCTATCAGGAAATAAACAGAGATGGTGACTGCGATGAAACCTAAGTGCAGTTAGTTACAGCAAACACATCTCCTGTGAATACATAACTCCTTCTTCCACCCTCAATACCCAGCACATCTAACCCCAATACATCTAGGAAGTATGTAGGGTCTCCAGGACACAGACCATCATTGGTGTCCTTGTCTGTGACAGTAGATCTGATGAGGGCAGGGGAAGAGCTGATAAAACACATGGAGACAATTCTGCTTGGAGAAGGTAGCTTAGAGACCCTTGCCTCGATTCTGAGCATGACAACTCGCACCGCTGCTCTGGACCCTAATGGCACATGCTCTCCATTGCTGAACCTTGGCACTACTGTTCATAGGCTACAATTGGCACTGTTGTGCAATTCCATGTTTTCTAGTTAACTGCACACCATCTTGGCTCTCCATCATAAGTAAGATATTCCTTACTTAGCCCCTAAACCCTCTCATCTGGACCCATTATTACTTCTCCCCTTTCACATCATGCCTCTGATTCCTGTCAATTAAAGCTCCCCATATGGGCTCTGAGACTTCAGCTTCTCTACAAGGTTCCTTCCCAGAAAATACTTTATATTCATAAACTGAAGTGCTATTCCACCCTCAGATTCCAGTCCACAGGGATACCCTCCACTCAGGAGTCAGCTCTTTATTTTTGGTAGAATTTGCCTATATCTCTCTTATGGCACTGACCACTTTATAGCTGGTGGGACGGTATTTGTGGATGTGTTTCAGCATTCCTTCTGGACTGTGAACTACCAAAAACATGACTATGTCTTGGTTGACTTTTGGAATACTTTTCAACATTCATCACACTATTTTGCCCATTATGGGTGCTTAGGAACATTCTTATAGGGATGTCAAGGTCTACTCCTTTGTTCTTGCCTCAGTCTGAGTGTTTATGTCATAAAAACAATATCTATGCAACAATGACAACAAGAAGTTATACGCAGTTTTATTTCCTTTTTAATCTCTACTTATAAAGTTTGCACTGAAAATTAGAATGCCTAAAATTCATTTGTTCAACAAATACATACTGATTATGCACCTACTGTGTTCCAGGTACATTAACATATGCCTTCCCCACCTCTTAAAAGAAATCTCTGCCTTATTAAGCTTATATTCTGGAAGGGGAAAGACAGATAAGAAACTGTAGACATAATAAGTACATTATACAGTGTGGTAGAATATCATAAATGTTGTGGAAACAAGAAAACACAGTGAGGTATGGGTGATGAGAAATGTGCTAAGGGCAATTTTAAGCAGGGTGGTCAGGTTGAACCTGACTGAGACAATCTGACAATTCAGATACAGAGAGAGGCGAGCAAAGCTTGCATTTCATATGATAATTGTTCATAGGCATAAGTGGAAACGAATTTCTTTTTGGATTGTAATTTATAAATAAGGCTTGTGTGGGTTTTCAACATAATTTAACTATTTTTTTCTTTAGCCTTACTTTATAACTCTTCTAGAAATAATGAAGAAATCAACTGAATAATGGGTAGTTTTTATTATAAAGGGGACACTTATAAACCCGCAATAAATGGCTTTGAAACTATCTTAGTTTTCAACCAAAAACCAGAGTATCTAATATTTATATAATCTATGTATGTATGTATGTATGTATCTATCTATCTGTCTGTCTGTCTCTCTGCCTGCCTGTCTAACTGTCTATCTATCTACCTGTCTGTCTGTCTATCTATCTATCTATCTATCTATCTTTCTATCTATCTGTCTGTCTGTCTATCTATCTATCTATCTCAGTGGATTCTCTTTAGTCATCTTTCTCATCTCTCGCCTAAGCCATCTGGATGTTGTTTTGCTATTTTTGTTTCCTAGAATAGGGTTTCCTCTTTGACTTTTCCTTTTAACTGCTTTTTTTCTTTGTGACGAATTGATGTGTTAAAAAACAATATTTATAATACTTGTATTGCATTTCACCACAGCTCTGTAGTTAAAAAGCATAAAAATCATTTTCAAAATAAATAGGTTTAACAGTACATAAAGCCAAGACTCAAGATGACTATTTTTCCTTACAAAAATAGTCATTTAGATAATTGACTATTTTCATTTAGATTATTTTTTTCATGTAGATAATTGTAGATTCACATGCAGTTGCAAGAAATAATACAGAGAGACTTCCTGTACCACCTTAAAAAATTTTCCCCCATGGTGATATTTTGCAAAAGTACAGTAGAACTATTATAGCCAGGATATGGGCATTGACATAGTCCACTGATTGTACTCAGATTTTCTCAGTAGTGCCTATACTCCTGTGTGCATGTATGTATGCATGTGTGTGTATTTACATGTCTGCATGCATGTGTGTATGTGCACGCATGCAAGCATGCACACATGTGTGTGCATATGTGTTTGTGAGTGCATGTGTGTGCATGTGTGTGTGTGTGCAGGTGTGTCTGTGTGTGTCTCTGTGTTGGTTCTATCCAGTTGTCTCCTGTGTAGGTTCATATATCCACTACCAAGTTCAAACTACTGAACAATTCCACAGCCTCTTCCCTCTCACTTCACTTCCCCCATCCCTAACTCTGGGTACCATAATCTATCTTCCATTTCTAAAAGTTTGTCATTTCAGAAATGTTATAAAAAAGAATCATATTATATGTCATCTTTGAAAATTAGATTTTTTTCACTCAGCATTATTTTCTGAAGATTCATTCAACTTGTATTAGTACTCGGTTCCTTTTCATTTCTGAATAGCAGTCCCTGGTAGGGAGGTTCCATGGTTTCTTCCACCAGTCAGCTGTTAAGGATGACTGAGCTGATTCCACCATTGGGCTATTAAGTGATGATGAATAAAGCTGCTTCATACATTCCTATACAGCTTTCCATGTGATACATACCTTTTTTTCATAATTACTCTTTTTAAAAAATTTATTTATTTAACTTTTGGTGCATACTGTATCTGGCATTTCTCCCCATGTTATCACTCCCCACCCTCCCCTCCCTCCCCCACCCACCGCTGTCTCTCCCCTACCTCCCCCAACTGCCCCCAGTGTGTGATGTTCCTCTCCCTGAGTCTATGTGTTCTCATTGTTCAACACCCACCTATGAGTGAGAACAGGCAGTGTTTGGCTTTCTGTTCTTGTGTCAGTTTGCTGAGAATGATGGTTTCCAGATTCATCCAAGTCCCTACAAAGGACACGAACTCATTGTTTTTTATGGCTGCATAGTATTCCATGGTGTATATGTACCACATTTTCCTTGTCCAGTCTATCACTGATGGGCATTCTGGTTGGTTCCAGGTCCATAATTACTCTTAAGATTCAGCATTTGAATGTTGACCTTGAATTTTAACATAATTCAAGTTCATAATTTTTGTGTCATTCTTTAGTAAAATTGGTTGCCAATTTCTGTTGGGATATATAAGGATAAAGGAACTTTCCAAAGCAAATATATAAAATGTTTGACAGGCGTATAGAAGTATTAATTACATTTTAAATTTTTGTAGAGAACCCAGTGAACGAAATAGTTTGGGCATTTTATAGCATTAGGTAGGAAATTATATAACGATGGAATTTGTTTTTAATTAGAAACATTGTCATGATCATTGTTCTTAAATTAAGGGGTTGATTTGTATCCCCCAAAATGCTGAAGTCCTAACTCTCCATGCTCACCAATATGACCATACTTAGAAGTTGAGTCTTTACAGATGGTTGAATTGAGGCAACCAGAGTTCCTCCAGTTGAATATTACTGACGTTTTTATAGAACTGGAAAATTCGGACACAGAGACACCAGTAGAAGGAGGTGATGTGAAGACACGGAGAGAGGACAGCCACCTACAATCCAAGGGAGGCCGAGGCCAGAAGACAGTAGGAGACCATGGGGAACAGATTTTCCCTCGGAAGGATCCAGTGCCTTTTTTTCGGATCCTTCATCACTGAAGCTGGAGTGCAGTGGTTCGATCATGTCTTGCTGCAGCCTCCTCCTCCCAGACTCAGGGGATCCTTCCACCTTAGCCTCCTGAGGAGCTTCCCAACATGCCTGGCTGAATTTTGTATTTTTTGTAGAGATGGGGTCTTTCTGTGTTGCCCAGGTTGGTCTTGAACTCCTGAGCTCAAGCCATCTGTTTGCCTTGGTCTCCCAAAGTGCTGGAGTTACAGGTGTGAGCCATGCTGTCTGGCAGATCCAATACCTGAATCTCAGACTTCCAGCCTCTAGAACTGTGAGACAATTCATTTCTACGTTAAGCCTCTAGTTTGCTGTACTTTATTATAGACGGCTCAGGAAACAAATCTGATATGGTGCATTATTCTGCATGTTTAGGAAACTTTAAATTTCTGACTGGTCTATCAAAGCAACACTTTTTAATGTATCTATTTTCAAGACTTAAACAAGAACCTTACATGTATGGAATTGGGATTGGAGTTTCTCCTTCCCATCTCTTTAGGAATCTTTCTCAATAGCATCCCTGGTGTGTTTCTCTGTTGTCTCACCTATATATTTAGACAGATCCCAAATTAGGAAGAAAAAACAAAACAATAAAAAAAAAAAGACTGACTTTTGATTTTGCCAAACTCCAACTTTAAGCCAATCCTTTCCTGCCCATTTCTGGTTGTATTTCCCTTCCTTCCCTCCCTCCCTCCTTCCCTCCCTCCCTCCCTTCCTTCCTTCCCTTTCTTTCTCTTTCTTTCTTTCTTTCTTTCTTTCTTTCTCTCTCTTTCTTTCTCTCTCTCTCTCTCTCTTTCTTTCTTTCATTTTTTTAGATAGAGTCTTGTTCTGTCGCCCAGGCTAGAGTGCAGTGGTGCAATCTTGGCTCACTGCACCTCTGCCTTCCAGGCTCAAGTAATTCTGCCTCAGCCTCCTGAGTAGTAGCTGGGATTACAAGCACGTGCCACCACACCCAGCTATTATTTTGTGTGTTTTTAGTAGAGATGGGGTTTTGCCATGTTGGCCAGGTTGGTCTTGAACTCCTAATTTCAAAGGATCCACTCGCCCCACCCTCTAAAATTGCTGGGATTACAGGCATAAGCCATCATGCCTGGCTTTTGGATTTCTTAATAAATAATATGTCCCAACATGAGACAGAGAAAGCTGAGGTCTGCCAGATGTCCATTTTCCTTCTTAGGTGCAGAATTCTCAGTGCTTAGCTGAGTGCATCATCATCTGGGATAAAGGCTGCATCTTCCAGTCTTGCATACATTTATTTGTGGTCCTGTGATTAAATCATGGCCAGTGAGATGGATATGGGAGTGTGTATGGACTGCCTGTGAAAAGCTATGAGAACTATGCGTTGTAATTTGGGAACCATAGACCTAGCCCCTGTAGTTTGGGAACCATGAATTTATTTACTTTCTCATCATCTACTCACCCCCTCTCCTAGAATGACTGGCATTGCTTGCTGAGTGTCACTAGGAACTACATTCTTTCCCATTCTGATGGATTTCTTTGTCTATCGGTCTCTGTGGTTTCTATGGTGTCTGACCCCGTGACAACTCTCTTTTCCAGAAAGCTTCATCCTGAGTCTCTTTGCTTCATCTTTCTCGCTTCCACTGGCTCTTTTTCTCCTTCCTAACCCCTAAATGTTGTTTTCTCAGGCTCTTTCCTTATCCCTCTTCTCTCATCTATGCTCTCCCAAATCTAAGCCAATTGCATCCATTCTAAGATGTCAACTTTCATTTCTAGGCAAACGACTTCCAAATCCCCAGTTTAAATGCTCTGACTGCTAAATCTAATCCATGTTTTCATCCGCACAGTATCCATCTCCTCCTTAACCTTGCCTTTGACATGAGCTATTCAAAGCATTTGAACTCAACCTTGCTTTCAAATGAGCTGCCCTTTTACCTGTTTCTCACAGAAGCCTTGAGCCCTCGCTACCTAATTCTAGGTCTGAGAGTCACTCCAGCGCCTCTCCCCTCGACCCTCCCATTCCCTTCTCTCTCTTTCATCCTCATTCCAAACCCATCTTTGACTTTGAGTCGCCTTGATTCACAGATAGGTTGTGCCTCTAACTCCTGGTTATTCTTTTCTACCTCCAGTTTTTTTATTTCTTCTATCCATCCCTGCCAGATCAGATTTTCTGAAATGCAGCTCTAATCTGATTCTCCCTGGCAAAACCTTGCTTCAAGCCCAATCTTCTCACCCTGTCATTTGAGCTTCTCTCTTCAGTCCTGGCAGGATCTGAATGTGCACCACAAAGGGGAGGTGTGTGGCCTGAGTCTTCTCAGCTCAGCGCTTTTGCTCGTTTGTCCTTCCTCCAGCCCAAATCACCACAAAATGTTATTTTTATCCAACAAACACCTTCAGAACCACTTACTATATGTCAGGCACCCTCCTAAGCAATTTGTAAATATGAATTTCTTCAACCCTCATAACACACTAATACTAGAAGTTCTATTACAGAGAACACTGAGGTAAAGAGAAGTTAAATAACTTGGCCCAGGTTCCCCAGTTCTGTAAGTGGCAGAGCTGGGATTGGAGCACAAACCTATACTGTTACCAATGAAAGCAGTGTGGCAAATTTGAAATAGAGATCACTGTTCTGTAACTGGTTAAGTTTTTTAAAAATGATAGTTATCCCTTAAAACTGTTACAAAAACAGAGAATGAAGGATTATAAAAAATAGGTTTGTTGTAAATCCCCAGAAAACAAAATTAAGCAAGTCTCCATCAAAGGCTCGTAATAGAGGAACTCAAAATGTTGAAGTCTTCTAAGAGAAGACATCATTGGACTTTGGTTACCATTATTGTTTAGGTTTTTTCTTCCAGTGGAGATGAAGTAAAAGGAGACTGACATTTCATAGACCTTATATGTTGGGCTCTGGCGTTTACTCTGTTTAATGCTTTAAAGGTTCAATATACAAAATGTATAATAAAAACGTCATCTTGCCCTGGGTTGCCATCTCTGACAGTTGTGCTTTGATTATTGTGGCAGTAGTGAGAGGTGGATGTGGGGGTGCTAGTGCTAGACCCAGAGAGCCTGAGTTAAATTTCAATCCTCACACTTACCCGCTCTGTGTACAAGTGTCATCACCTGTCAAATAGAGGTGATACCAGTGGCTACCTTATTGGGGAATGGGAGAGTTCCACTGAGGTTATATGGGCAAAACAGCTCAAACAGCTAAAACAGCTCTTAACAGGCATAAGCACTTAAAAATGGTAATTATCATCATGGCATGAGGTATTCGTCCATATTCACACTGCTATAAAGATACTACCTGAGACTGAGTAATTTATAAAGAAAGGAGGCTTAATTGACTCACAGTTTTGCATGGCTGGGGAGGCTCCAGGAAGCTTATAATCATGGCAGAAGGTGAAGAGGAAGCAAGGCAAGTCTTTACATGTCAGGAGGAGGGGAGAGACCACATAGGGAAAACTGCCACTTTTAAACTACAAGAACTCACTATCACGAGAACAACATGTGGGAAACCTTCCCCTTGATCCAGTCACTTCCCACCAGGTAGGTCCCCTCCCTTGACACATGGGGATTACAATTTGAGATGAGATTTGGGTGGGGACACAGAGCCAGACCATATCACATGCTATTCAATAATACCAATAAAATTGCTCTGCAAAATAAAAAAAAAAAAAATGAAGCTAACAAATTTTGCTTATAATTTTACAGGAGTATTGGAAGTTTTTATTCCTGCTCCCAACAAAGTCTATTTATCTGATATAGTGCCTTTAAAAAATGATACAGCATTTTCCTTTTCCCTTTTAGTTTTGTAATAGGAGTCCATGGAATTGGTTGCTCATAGTCTTTACCATGGCATCATAAGCCTCCAGGAAACAATCAGGAGATTTCTGAGAGTCCCAGTGGGTTATACTGTGATTTTTACCATGTTATTCTTACACTGGGAATGGCAAGTAGCTTGACTTCACTTTTACCCTGGAAGACAATCTTGAAACAATTTTGTTGAATAAAAGATGTTATTTTTAACAGGAAACAACTGATACTAAAGATCTGACTCAGACTTTACTCTTCTTCAAATGATATTTGAAGTACAGCTTGCCTGAAACTGTTCATTGTGTGCCTACTATGTGCAGGCATGGAGGTAATTAAGACTCAGCCTTCATCATCAGGGGCTCATACTCCTGTGGAGAAGTCAGACTCATCAACAGATGATTTCCAAGAAGCATGGGCGCACACATGGTCCTAGAAACTGGGAATCCAGGAGGTACTCACTGCACTGTCCTGTAGGCTGAGATTCTACTTGGAGCTTCCTCCTTGAGTCCCTTGTCAGCTTCTGCCTCTATCAGGCTGACTGTCCATCTGAGAGGACACATCCTTGTGTAAGGTCATCAAAACACACGGAGCAGCCAGGATTCTAGCCCAAGTGTCCTGACTCCTAGCTCTGTGCTTCAGCACACCATAATAGTAGAGATTTGGGGACAAAAACCAAACCAAACAAACAAAAAACCCAGTTCTTACGTTTAAGGATCCCCTAGAGCCTACAACATAGTTTTATGTCTCAAATTTAAGCCACAAAGTTCTGTTAACCCTCATTCATTTAACTACTATATAGTTATTAAATTTCTCCTATGTGGCAGGCATTTTTTTTCCAGGTCCTAGAATTTAAAAGAGGGAATGATGAATTAATCAGAGATTGCTGAGATAGAGACAAACCAATCAACCAATCAAACAACCAGCCAGCCAGCCAGCAAGCAATTAGCCCTCACTGTGCATATCCTTCAGTGATTATGGTCAGCAGAATGTGGAAGGAATTCATTTGTTTATTTCCTTTGAGGGATGAGAGAGTTGAGGATTAGCCTCTCCAGGAATTCACATCAAGAATCAACAGGGCGATGCTGAAGGATAAGCCACAATTAGGCAGGATACAGAGGTGAGACCGAAGGGAGAGAGGTCAGAACCCAGAGAGGAACATATGCACAGATCATTAAGGACCAGAACTGGTAAACATCTTTGTAAATCATAATGGGAAACTAGGAATAAACAAGGGAAAACTAGGAAAGTAGGTGGGTTCTAACAGAGAGTCAGTTGTTGCCCCGGGAAGTGTGGCTTTTTTTCTTGACTTACCATTATAGAGTAGCTCACAAGGAGCACAGACCCACTGAAATGCCTGACGATTGGGGGGAAATGAAATCTCTGTTGTCTATTTATATTCTTATTTTATTAGGTCTGCTTCATGTCTTCAAGATCCATGAGTGTAGGACACTATGCCATTTCCCCTATATGTCTTTGGTTTCTAAGCAATTAAGAAATAAAATTTCTTTCTCAACATTTACTGATGTGGAAATTTGGAGATCTGAGCCAGGGGCTTTCCATCATCAGGTCATTGGAAAAGTGCATCAGGGAACACAAAGCTGGAGTACCTAGGTTGGGAAATCTGCTTGCCTGCAAATCCAGCTTGAGTTGGCAAGGTGACCCTGACCTATAGATGGCAAAATGTAAATCCCCTGAGACTAGTTAAGGAAAAACACATTTCATTGAGTTGGAGTTTTGTTACGAAATAGATAAATGTGCACCATTTCCAGGCCAATGTTATTCAAACCACTAAGGTCTTGACCAAGTTGGCAGTTCTTTCTGGAGGCCTCTTAGTTCCACTGGAATTAGCAGGTTCATTAAAACTAAAACTCGAAGAGGAACATGTCAGTTCACCAGGAAACAGAGTAAACTAGGTCTTCTAGAAGGTTTCACTGTAACATCGGGTACCCACCCAAATCCTAGTGGCCTTTGCCTCAAAAGAGATTGCAGCATAAAAGTGGCTCAACATGAAGGCCGGTGTGAAGGCATATTGGATAAGGGAAGTCATTTCTGTTTGGATCTGCCAGAGTCCCTCATTTATTTTATTATATCCCCATAAAGATATAAGTCACATATCATAATATCAACTTTTTAAAGGTGTATAGTTCAGTCGTTGTTAGTGTATTCACAAAGTTGGCAACCATCCTCACCATCTAATTTCAAACATTTCATCACCCGGAAGAGAACTCCATAGCCATCATACTCAATTTACCTCAACTCCTAGTCCCTTACAACTACTAATCTACTTCCTGTCATGATTGATTCGGGGTACTCTGGATAGTTCATACAAATGGAATCATACGCTGTATGTTGCATCTGGCTTATTTCACTTAACATAATGTTTAAACGTTCGTCTGTGTTGTAGTGTGTGCTAGCAATTCATTCCTTTTTAATGACTAAATAATATTCCATTTAACAGATATACCACATTTGGTTCCTCATTTTCTTATTTTTCAATAAGAATTTAAAAAAAACACACCAATACGATATGCTGTCTTTTAACATGCTAGCCCTAACACGATAATGCCTGGAATATTGTCCGCTAATTTCTCTGGTGTTTCTTTGGTGACTTGTTTACTTCCTCAGTGATGTTACACTGTTGTGTTCTGAGCCTGTTTGAGTCCTGTCTGTTCTGCTGGTTTGAGAGTGGCTTTGACTGAGCCTTGGGATAGGACTGCTGTTGGTCTGCAGTTATCATGTTCAGACTTTCTCTGAGATGCTGTCTTTGGGCCAGAGAAATACGGGATTTTCTGAACTCACTGATGAGGAAAAGCATTTGCTACCACTGGTTCTTCGGCAGCATGTAATTTTCCCTAAGTCAGGAGTGCGTGTATGTGGTTGCTCTGTGTGTGTGAAGAGAATTAATCTTAAGCTTCTGAAAGTCTTTCAAGAAGTTTAGCAAAAGAACTTGGTGGCCCTGAAGAATCTTTTTCTCCTTCCCATTCCCAGGCCTAACAAGTTATGGTCATAAGCTGTTCTGAAGTTGAACACCTGGTGGGCTCCATGCCTTTAATAACACGTGCCGGGGACAAACAATTGCCCCATACCAGGGCATCTCCCCTGTTCAGTGAAGCCACAGAAGTGGTGGGGTCTGAGTGGTAGGGGGGGAGAGGAGGGGGGGGGGGGGGGGGGCCCCCCCCCGTGTGTCCCGGTGGGTGTGGAAGTCACAATACCCAGCAGCTGGAGGATGCACCATCATCCCCTGTGAGGCAGGAACCATCCTGTGGGTTCACAGAGGAGCCTTCCACCAATGGAGTGACGCTGTTGCTGGCTGCTCTGCTCGGGATCGCAGCCCAGGACAGAATGGAAGGCAGGGGAGCAGGCTGGTGGAAGGCAGGGGAGGGGGGGGGGGGGGGGGGGGGGGGGGGGGGGGGGGGGGGGGGGGGGGGGGGGGGGGGGGGGGGGGGGGCAGGCTGGTGGAAGGCAGGGGAGCAGGCTGGTGGAAGGCAGGGGAGCAGGCTGGTGGAAGGCAGGGGAGCAGGCTGGTGGAAGGCAGGGGAGTAGGCTGGTGGAGTCCCCCGGGACAGGCTGCTGCAGGATTCAGCCTCAGTCTTCACGTCTAACTCAGGACAGCTGCGTAGGAGGGAGATCGTCAGCAGGAACTTCCAAATCAGTTACAAAGTCCATCAGGAACATTTCTGGCTCGGAATCTCACACTCCCTTCATTCCAGAGACACATTCCTGTGTATTTTCTATAGAAGCAGACATAGGAACTAAGTATGTGTCTCTGTGGGTGCCTGGACTAGGAAATCCAGGAGATTCCTTGAAGAAGTGTCTTATTTTTTTTGTTTGGTTTTGTTTTTAACTGCCTTATACTAAGCAGAGAGCAAGTAATTGGGCTCATCATTATTTAGGGCTAAAAATTTGTTGAATGAAATTTTCAGAACTGGCTAAAACCTACTTCAGAACAACATGGGAAGGCAAGGGAAAGTTATCTTTGTTTCATGAAAGCTGGCTTTGGCTTTCTGGCGAGTAAATGAAGAAACTGCCCACTATTGCTTGGCCTCAGATGGCCTTGCAAAGGCTCCTTCTGGCACGATTTGGGATTTGAACTTCTCCCTTAATTTATGAATGTATGTTGTGATAATTGGCTTTGGAAAGGTTACCAGAGGTTGAGGCTGGCCTGACACGGAGGCGCCAGTCAATGCCAGAGAGGTAGGCATTGAGCTCACCTCAGACCCACATCTCCAGGGTGTGGACAGGAGCGGAAAACCAGCCAAGCGACTGTGACCCAGTCCTTCAGCAAATATCGGAGCATTGCAATGCCCACCCCCACCCTGCCCCAGAGCAAGGCTGGGCACCTCAACACTGAGCAGTTGGGCTCACCTGTGCGGTGTACCCTGCGTCTGGGCTCTGGGGAAGGATGCATGAAGTTCACTCATAGATCTGTTTAAGACCTGCCCTTTCAACATTTTCTCAAGCTCTTTTATCAGAACAGCACAGCTTGGACAAATGGCCATCACAGAGAAGCAATGACATCCCTTGGAGCTCCGGGAACAGCAGCCCTCTCTGTCTCTGAACGTGTATTTCTCCTTCAGGCTCCTTTCACCCCCTCCGGGCTGCCCTCAGGGGAGGATGCCCTCACCCAGTGAAGGTTAACTGGGCCCTTTTTATTATGATCATACTTTAAGTTCTGGGGTACCTGTGCAGCTCATGCAGGATTGTTACATAGGTATACACATGCCATGGTGGTTTGCTGCATCCATCCCCCCCATCATCTACATTAGGTATTTATCCTAATGTCCCTCCATAATTCCCCAAACTCTGCCATCCTCCCCTGGCCCCCCCTCCACCTCCCCAACAGGCCCCGGTGCATGGTGTTCCCCTTCTTGTGTTCATGTGTTCTCACTGTTCAACACCCACTTATGAGTGAGAACATGTGGTGTTTGGTTTTCTGTTCTTATGTCAGTTTGCTGAGAATGATGGTTTCCAGCTTCATCCATGTCCCTGCAAAGGACATGAACTCATCCTTTTTTATGGCTGCATAGCATTCCATGGTGTATATGTGCCACATTTTCTTGATCTTGTGTATCATTGATGGGCATTTGGGTTGGTTCCAAGTCTTTGCTATTGTAAACAGTGCCACAATGAACATACATGTGCATGTGTCTTTATAATAGAACGATTTATAATCCTTTGAGCATATACCCAGTAATGGGATTGCTGGGTCAAATGGAATTTCTATTTCTAGATCCTTGAGGAATCACCACTTTCTTTGCAAATGGCAGGACATGAGCTGGTGCTAGCTGATCATCAGGCTTTTTACAGCACTGCAGTTTACTAAGAAATCAGAAAAGCGTATTCTAAAACAGGATTGTCTTCTAGGAAGGAACAGAGAGGACTCTGCCTTTCTGCCTTCGGGCATCCGTGCTCCACCTGGGTATCTGCGAGGAGAGGCAGCTGTGCAGGCCCAGGAGAAGTAGGGATGGAAAAGGAGGGGTCTCCCATAACGCACTACAGATCTTGGGTATAATTAAAATGTGAATAACGTTTTTTATCATGCAAAAGCACCAGAAAACTGGATCCAAACACTTCATCTCCTACCAGTGGGGCCTAATTTTGCCTGACAACTTTAAGCCATTTGGAAATAAAAAAATTATATATGGGCATGTGTCTAATGTGGTCAAGAGGCTCAGATAACTGAATGAGGCTTTCTCCTTGAATGTAGAAATGTCTGTGTGAAGAAGGCATTCCACCTTTTGAGCTACCTTTAAATGTGTGTTTTCTAGGAAGTATTATTATTATTTTTTTTAAATGCAATTTGTCCTTGTTCTCTTTAAAGCAAATATCTACAGAGATGTTTATCACATTATCATACCTCTGGTTGGAAACAATATTTTTGACTTGATGGATTTTATGTTTTCAATGTTAGAAGCTGCTCCTTTATTCCCAAATATAAAATTCTGGCTTCAAAGTAAATGCTTAGCCAATCAACACCAAATAAGGCAGATTAAAAAAAAAAAAAAAGAAAGAAAAACAAAACATAAAACTCACAAAGCCTCAGATTATAAGGGGCCTAGTCAGGTTTCAGAAACTCTAGTCCAAACAGGCATTCCTAACCTAGCCCAGGCAGCTCTTACCTCAGGCACTTAGCAACGCACAGCCTTTTGAATTTGCTTAAAACTATTAAGAAGTAATTAAGTAGTTAGAGGGTCTTTTTCAGCCCTGAGGTCCAGGAGGTGGGCTAAATGAAAGAAAACAAGTGCAATCACTCAGCCTTGTCTTCCTTTTAGCTGACCTTGCACGCTAATAAATTCATCCTGTACTTTTCTGCTACTGCCAATTTATGGCCTACAGGAAACTAATCTTGTACAATAACTACCTTCCTGTACTTAGTTCCTAAATAGAGCCAAATGGATTTGGTGGCGGAAGAGCTCCCCCAGCAGTTCCTGTGAAGCAGTGCTGAGCCCAGCAAGATCTGATAGGGGCTTGATGTTCTTATCGACTCTGACGATATAATTATGTTCTTGTTTTGGCTGCCCTGCACTTAAGCACAGAAAATAAAAAGCAATCCTCTGTACAACGCCTACCACAGTGATTTAAACTTCCAACTGGAGAGTAAGATGTGTATTTGAAACAAGCCACGTAGGCACAGTTATTGTGAATTTAGGGAGTGAAACACACACAGGCGATCAATATTTCACTGGAGTCTTTGATACAAAATATATATCTGCTCTGTGATTTCAAAATATTCACAAAGGAGTAACTTTTTTAATGAGCTAATGAAAGAACTGTGATCTCATTTCAAGCTGGGGAAGAGAGGCAGAGAGAAAGAGAGAGACAGACAGAGAGAGAACAGAAACACAGAGCCATTTCTTCAGTAATAGTTTACAACCAGGTTGCCATAGGCTTGGATTGAAGTAAGGGAATGCTGCCAAAAGGCAGGGTAACCTGTGTGATATCTTTTCAGACCCTCAAATAGCTCAAATACTACGCTGGGAAAACTCGGAGTTTGTCCTTTAAAGAACCTGAAAGTATTTAATCTTTGATAAGTGCCTGCTCCTTAGGGTTTCTGCTTCCCCCACACTGGATGTACCTGCCACCTACCCCACACCCACCTGATGACTTCATGTGGATATGGATCAGTCCCATGGGACAGCGTCTTCTTCCTATGCTCATTTATTCTAGAACTATAGCAAAGCTGCTAATGCAAAAGGAAGTGGAGCCTTCTACAAAAAGGATGAAGATATCACCCCTGCCAAGAGACTGAAGCGAAGATGAAAGGAGGGCATAAATAATTGCAGATCAGGTCTGATGAGACTTACTTTCCAGGGCTTTTAAACCCAGAGAGGTGGGGAGGGGTCCTATGCGGTTGAAGGGGGGAGTCCCAATCAGCTGACCTGGATTAGAGCCCCTGGGGCTGCATCCTGGGCTTCTGTGTTTCCCAAAGTTCTATGGGGGCAGGGAGCCTGGCTGTTAAGGATCTGAGGATGTGGTTACCTATGGCCTCTGAGGATGACACCAGCTACCCATCACTATGAAACAAACAATGATAGTGGGCTGGAAAGATGGCTTGGCTTCCTCCTGATTAGGAGCAAGTTTCTATAACTATGAACCATCCTTCCCAACCATAAAAGTGGGCATACTAATGCCTGTCTTGTAAGAATCCTGTGAAGATCAGGGATAACAAATGCAACTTAATAAAAATACCTATTATATGTTGGCTGGTGATACCATAAATATATTTTGTAAAATCTTTATAATGATGACTAGCCAATATATTTATGATCATTATTAATAGCAATAGGAGTATTGTCTGATTCAAAGGGTTCATTTAGATTGTGGTAATTGTGTGTGTGGTTGGATGGGAGACTGAAGGGGGCTGAGGGGGTTAGGATGAGCAGGACAGGGATTATTGGAAGTGGCTAAGAAAGAGATCAAAGAAGTAACTTTGTTCTTAATTTTTAAAATCATCATTCTACCTCACTCTCCTAAAAGTAATGAGGATCATAATATGTATGCCTTACGTTTATACAGGACTTTACACTTGAATATCCCTTTTACATCTCTGATCTATTTTAGAAATTTGAGCCTAAACATGAAAAGCAGCAAAAAACGTAAATGTGGAAGGACACTGTGCCCCTCCTAGTTTGGCCAGAATGATTTCAGATTGTTATCAAGAAAGGGAATAGCAGCAGCATAGTTTGGTTTCCCTCCCTCAAGAGGACTGGACACAGTGAAGGCACAGGAAAAAAACCTCTTCAGCAAATCAGGGTTCGAGAACGGAGACTGGCTCGGCTCAAAGCCTACTCATGCTTAGTACACAGCAGAGGTGCTGAGTCATGGTTAGTGCACAGCGGAGGTGCTGACTCATGGCTAGTGCACAGCAGAGGTGCTGACTCATGGCTAATGCACAGCAGAGGTGCTGACTCATGGTTAGTGCACAGCAGAGGTGCTGACTCATGGTTCATATACAGCAGAGGCTCTGCATTTGGGATTCATCTGTTCTAATTTCAGCCTTTCACTTACTGCCCTAAGACTGGCATGGAAACTGTGTCTTTGAGTGGTGAAAGGGCATCAGGTGTATGGAAGCTCCTTGTAGAGTTTCTCCACATTGTCTCCTTGATAGAATTTAGCTTGCTGCTGGCTTGCTTTGCAAATGGCAGTCACTCAGTGCATGCTGGTGGAATAACTGAATGGAAGCTCCAGGACTATCACCTGCACCCAGCCCTCCAGAGGACCTTTCTTCTCTCATATCTCAGCTTCCCACTGCTGCCGGGAGGAGTAACTCAGCTACTGCTCAGCTTGATCTCAAGGAAGCGTCCCTCGGTCTTGAGGAGGTGAGAGGCAGCAGAACGCTAACACCCCAGTGAAACACAGATTGACTCATTGTTTAGCAGCAGCTGGTCAGGCCTGTGCTCCCTCCCTGCTGCCAGTGTCCACAGGCACCTCCTCGGTATCCATGGTAATATTTTCCACATGCCACATAGTCCCCGACATGGTCTTAATGAATATAATGCTTTATGTTTAGACCCGAACATGGTCATTATCCTTATATTTGAAAAAAAGGCTCAAACAAAAACAAGAATGCTTCAGCTCCCAGCCTGTGGGTTCTTTTTCATGGGCCTATTGGATGAGAGGTTTGGGTGGCAAGACAAGCTGTGACTTTATTTCCTTGAATGTGCTGATTCTAAAGAGTCGATTTCAATCTAAGGAAAAACGTTGGGGGATTGGAAAAAGTGAAGAGATTGTACAGAAGTTCACAGCTAGCAGGTGATGGAAGCTGATCCCAGGAATGCTTTTTCCACTCTCCCAGGCTGCTTAAAAAAATAAATTGTAGGCTCATGCCTGTAATCCCAGCACTTTGGAAGGCTGAGGCAGGCAGATCATGAGGTCAGGAGTTTGAGACCAACCTGACCAACATTGTGAAACCCCGTCTCTACTAAAAATACAAAGATTAGCTGGGTGTGGTGGTGGGTGCCTGTAATCCTGGCTACCCAGGAGGCAGAGGCAGGAAAATCGCTTGAACCTGGGGGTCAGAGGTTGCAGTTAGCTGAGATTGCACCACTGCACTCCAGCCTGGGTGACAAGAGCAAAACTTGGTCTCAAATAAATAAATAAATAAATAGTATTTGAATGTGGTCACATTACTTTTGCTACCAAGTTTACTGTTGTGAAAACGGTGTCAATGAATTAAAATACCTGCAGGTATTTAAAATACCTTAAAATACCTGCAGGTCCCACGTGGGAGGTGCGGCAGCATGGGGCATGGGGAGTTGGTTGTGAGTGAGAATTTGAGAATGTTCAATTCATCCCTCATTTGTCATGTGACATCAGGTAGGCCAGGGATCATTTCTGTGCCTCCAGTTCCTACTCTGTGAGGGAGAGAGAGAGAATAATTGCACCCCCTTCGAATGCAAGCATCTCCCTTAGGAGATGGATACACACAGTGGAGTGACCGTAGCCAAGTTATTTAACCTTTCTGAGCTTTCAGTTTCTCATGTCCCATATGAGATACTAACGGTACTCACCTCCCCAGACTGTTGCGATGATGGCCTGCGATGGGGCGAGTGGAGGGCTTAGCACATAGAATAAATGATAGCATTGGTTATTTTTAGTGCTGCCATTATCCCGGGTCCTAAGATTCTCTGATCTCTTCCCACTGGGTGTTCGTTTGACCAGATTCCAAGAACAAAAATTACTTGACCCACTCTGGTAGGGCTAGGCAATCTTTCCAACCCTCCTGGGTTGGCAGCTGATGGAGATCATCTGTTGGTCGCACTTTTGTTTAGGACACTGGCAAACCTGTGGGAGTTTTCATCACCATGCAATGCACTGGCACTATGGGCATGCCTGTCTCATTACAGCAGAGACTCATGTGACCTGGGAACCACTGCAGGTCAAAACTACAGGGCATGAAAGCCAGGAGTTTACCAGATGGGTACAGAGGCTGCCCAGGTGTTTGGGGAATTTATTTTCATTGGAAATTTTTATTGTTTCTTCATGCATAAAGGTACCAGCTATAAGAAGTTTGAGGCCGGGCATGGTGACTCATGCCTGTAATCGCAGCACTTTGGGAGGCTGAGGCAGGCAGATCATGAGGTCAGGAGTTTGAGACCAGCCTGATCAACATGGTGAAAACCTGTCTCTACTAAAAATAGAAAAATTAGGCAGGTGTGGTCGCGTGCATCTGTAATCCCAGCTACTCCTGAGGCAGGAGAATCACTTGAACCCTGGAGGTGTAAGTTGCAGTGAGCCAAGATTGTGCCATTGCACCCCAGCCTGGGTGACAGAGTGAGACTTTGTCTCAAAAACAAGAAGTTTGAAATGTGTGTGTTTTTTCTAACAAGTACAAACTACTTATAAGATAGTTGCAAGGACAATACAAATACTTTCTTTGTTGGACCTTTTGAGAGTAAGTTGCCTATGTGACATCCTGTCACCCCTGAGTACTTTAGTGTGTATTTTGTACAAACACAAATATGTTTCTACACAAACACAGTAGAGTTAACGGAATCAGAGAATCAACATTGATGTAATACTAATGCCTAATTCTCAGACCCTCTTCATAGTTGCCCCCAAACATCCTTTAAAACAAAAGGATCCACCTCAAGAGCCACAGGCTGCATTTGGGCTGTTATGTTTAATTAGGCTCCATTCACCTGGAAAACTTCCTCGGTGATTCTGTGACCTTCGTGGTCTTGAAACTCTGATGACTCTAGGCCGGTTATACTGCAGAATCTCCCCCAGCGCGGTGCGGGGCTGCCTGATGCTTCCTCGTGACTGGATTAGGTTGAGCATCTTTGGCAGGAGAACCCAGGAACGACCTTGGGACCTCCTCGCCCCACACTCTCAGGTCAGCAGTACGGCGATTCGCCCGGTTGCTGTCACTCTGGTGACCTGATGGAGGTGGTGTCTGTGGCCTCTTCATTCCTTTCTTCCTTTGTAATTAATTAGCATTACATGGGGGACTAGCTTAAAACTATGTAAATACTCTACTCTTCATTCAACATTTAATGTATTCATTTCTGTTGTATTTACGTCAATATGGACTTGTAGATTTTTTTACCGTATTTAATTAACCTGGCATTATCGTTACTTACCTTACTGCTCATGTCTGGCAGGGTTTGGAAGGTCTTCCCGCTGGCTGGTGTGTTGTCATTCTCTGAGCAGGTCCTCAAGATGTTTCTGAATCATTGTGGACCCGCCCTGCTCTGGACCATGGGTCAGCTGGTTCTCCAAAAGAGCTGGTCCCCAAGAGGAGAATGGACTTTAGACACCATGATCTGGGTGCACCTCAGTGCGCAGAGCTGAACAGAATTTGCACGTGTGCACGCACATGCGCACACACACACACACGTTTACGTCTGTGTTTGTCTCTAGATTTGTCTATGTGGAAAGTTGTGAGTTTGTACTAATATCTTCAGTTCACTCAAGCGCCTCAGGGTCTGCCCCCACTTTCTTCCTTTGTATATTTGTGGCTCTCATTCTCACCCTGTGCCACCCCTGCCGTTTTCTATCACTGTTGCCACCTCCCCCTGCACAGACCCATTTCAAATGCTGTGTGATCTCTGAGGCCAGACACTGGCCTGCACCCCAGGATGGCATCCTCCCCATGCGGTAATGCTGTGCCATTCCTGTCTGGACCATCCACCCACATGAAAGCCCCTTGCCCTGCCCTTCCTACACTGATGCCCTCCCTGCCCTCCCCCAGAGGTGCACTTTGCTCCAGCTGTTTCCTCCTTCAACTCCACTCATTTTTCTGGGGGCCTGCCTCCCTTCCATTCAGTCCTTCCCCCGGCTTAGACATGCCGCCCTACTCAGGCGGAAAGTCCCATGGTCCTACTCCCCCCAGGGGCCCAGCCCTCATTGTACTGGGTGTGGTGGACCCAGCCATGTGGACAACCACTGTCCCCACCGTCACCCAGCTCAGGCTCTTGCAAACCTCCCCAGTCCATCCTTACTCACTGTGCTCCTCTGTGGTCCCTTCCATCTGGTATAGACGTCCCCTTTATTTGGATACACACAGTGGCTTTAAGATCAAATTGTTCAGGAAGAGGAAGACCTGAAAAAGTGCTTGATAGATGGAGCTAACTTCTAGAACACACTGTCACTAGAAAGTCATAAGTGAGCCTTAGGGAGAAGCAGGCAGGAAGACTGGGAAGGATGAGCCATCCCCCACACCGGCATGTCAGTCAGCAGGCTCTCTAGTTGAGTAACCGGGCACAGCAGCCACCATGTCCCGCCTCCTGATAGAGACTCAGTGTCAGTGACCCAGCCAGTAGCTCTATCGAAGTTTTCTGCATTTAGATAGACTCTACCACACCGAGCTGTTTTGGGAAGCCCCATGGCTTCTTTCTTACTGTTCCTCTTCACCCAGTGGGTGGGTGGTGGCGATCCCCCAGGGAAGGGGAAGGCAGCAGTGTCAGCTCTCACTCCAGTGTGGTCAGGGCCCTCAGTGTCTTCATTTCGTGCCTGAAATCTATAGAGGTGTTCATCCTGCATATGGGCTACGTTGTATCCTCTAACCTGTGTCTCCCCCATACCCCTGCTTCGTTTTTGCCTCTATTTGCATTTTTCTTTTTAGAGTCCACATATGAATGAGATTATGCAATATTTTTTTTACTGTGTATGGCTTATTTCCCTTAGCCTAATGTCCTCTAGGCTCATCTATGTTGTGGCATATGGCATGGTATGACCTCATGTTTTTTTTTTTTTTTATTTTTTTGAGACGGAGTTTCGCTCTGTCGCCCAGGCTGGGGTGCAGTGGTGCTATCTTGATTCACTGCAACCTCTACCTCCTGGGGTCAAGCGATTCTCCTGCCTCAGACTACTGGGTAACTGATATTACAGGCACGCACCACCGCACCTGGCTAATTTTTGCATTTTTAGTAGAGACAGGGTTTTGCCGTGTTGGCCAAGCTGGTCTTGAACTCCTGATCTTGTGATCTGCCCACCTCGGCCTCTCAAAGTGCTGGGATTACAGGCGTGAGCCACTGCGCCCAGACGATCTCATTCTTTATTAGGGTCAAATAACATTCTATTGTACATATGTGACATTATTTAGTTTACTTTTCTGTAAGTTATTGGGGTACAGGTGGTATTTGGTTACATGAGTAAGTTCTTTAGTGGTGATTTGTGAGATTTTGGGGCACCCATCACCTGAGCAGTATACACTGCACCGTATCTGCAGTCTTTGAGCCCTCATCCCACATCTACCCTTCCCCCAAGTCCCCAAAGTCAACTGTGTCATTCTTATGCCTTTGAACCCTCGTAGCTTAGCTCCCACATATCAGTGGGAACACACGCTGTTTGGTTTTCCATTCCTGAGTTACTTCACTTAGAATAATAGTCTCCAATTTCATCCAGGAATTTCTTTATCCATTTATCTGTCAATGGACACTTAGGTGGTTTCCATACTTGGCTATTTTTGAATAATGCCACAATGCATATGGGGGTGCCAATGTTTTTATAAGGTAGCCATTTCCTCTACCTTGGGTATATACCCAGACCAGAGATGCTGGGTCATATGGTAGTTCTATTTTCCATTTATTTAAGGAAGCTCCATTTTGTTTTCCGTAATGGCTCTTCCAATCTACATTCCTACCAGCAGTGTATAAGAATTCCCTTTCTCCACACTCTTGCAAACATTTGTTACGGCTTGTCTCTGGTAATAGCCATCCTAAAGGCTGTGAGGTGATATCACACAGTGGTTTTGATTTGCACTTCCTGGGTAATAATGATGTGGAACACCTTTTCATATACCTGTTGGTAATACCTATGCATCCTTTGGAGAAATATCTACTCAGGTCTTTTGCCTATTTTAAAAATTAGGTTATTTGTTTTTTCACTACTGAGTTGTATGAGTTCTTTATACATTTTGGATATTAATCCCTGATCAGATATATGGTTTGCAAATATATTTTTCCCAGTCTGTTGGTTGCTGTTTCATTTTGTTGATTGTTTCCATTGCTGTGCAGGAACAATCCTTCTTAGTCTAATGTAGTACCATGTATTCATTTTTGCTTTTGTGACTTCAGCTTTTGGTGTGATAATCAAAAACATCCTTGCCAAGGTCAATGTCCAGGAAGTTTTCCCTTGTGTTCTCTTCTACAAGTTTGACAGTTTTGGGTCTTATATTAAGATTTTAAAAATCCATTTGAAGTTGCTTTTTCTGTCTTGTGTAAGAAAAGAATTCCATTTCATTCTTTTGCAAGTGAAAATTCAGTTTTCTCAGCACCGTTTATTAGACAGACTACTCTTTCCTCATTGTTTTTCCATATTTCCCTTGTGAAAAATTAGTTGATCCTATTTGTTTGGATTTATTTCTAAGGCTTTCATTCTGTTCCATGGTCTACTATATCTGTTTTCATACCAATACCAAACCATTTTGGTGATAATAGTTTTGTAATATAATTTTAAGTAAGGAGGTGTGATGTCTCCAAGTTTGTTTTTCTTTCTTAGAGCTGTTTTGGCTATTTGGGGTCTTTTACAGTTCTGTATGAATTTTATGATAGGTTTTTCTATTTCTGTGAAGAATGCCATTGGGGTTTTGGTAGGGATTGCATTGAACTTACATATTTCTTTGGGTAGTAGAGACATTTTAATCATATTGGGTTTTTAGACCTATCTTTTCATGTGTTTGTGTCTTCTTCAATTTCTTTCCCTCATGTTTTATACTCTTCAGTGTCCAGATCTTTTACTTCCTTGGTTAAATTTATTCACAGATATTTTATTTTATTTTTTGATGCTATCATAAATGGGACAGTTTAAAATTTCTTTTCAGTTAGGCTGTTATTTCCTGTTGGTAACTTCATTAACGTCTACAACTTAAACTGTTTTCAGAGTCTCAATAGATAATCTCAATGTACTGTCCCTCAACCAGGCTGCCTCCCACCCTATTTTCATCCCGAAGCCATGACTATGGGATTCTCTTACACTCATTTATTCCTCTTATGAAGAAAAAGCTACTTATTTTCAAGGTAGATAAAATATAAAATACAGAAAATTAAAAAAGAAGGAAAAACACCCCATAATTCCTGTGCCAGAGCGAATCACAGTTTAAACTCTGGTAATTATTATTCCAGAGTTTTATGCATTTTATTTATTTTTATAAAAAAACAATCATACCTTGCATAATGAATTGCAACTAGATTTTCTTCTCTCCATTTAATGTTAAATTTTTGTCATCCAATAAATGTATCCAACACCATTTTGGTGACTTAGAAGTTTTCAATTGTGGAATATATTCTCGTTTATTCAAGTAATTTTCTGACTGTATATGACCATTTTATTTTACTTAGCTCTATAAGATCCCTGTATTGCTTTGAGTATTTACCCCCCTCAAAACTCATGTTGAACCTTAATCTCCAATGTAACAGTATTATGAGGTAGGACCTTTTAGAGATGATTGGATCATGAGGGCTTTGCTGTCATGAATGGGTTAATCCATTCACAGATTAGTGAATTAGTGGCTGACTGGATTAAGGGGTTATCACGGGAGTGGGTCTGTTTAAAATCAGTTTGCCATGCTCTTGCCCTCTCACTGGTGTGTGCTCTGCGGAGTTACTGTGCAGGACGGCACCCTCCCTGGGTGCCTGTGCCTTCATATTAGACTTTCCAGCCTCCAAAACTGTAAGAAATGATTTTTGTTTTCTTTATAAACTATTCAGTCTGTGATATAGCAACAGAAATGGAATAAGATAATCCCTCTTTTATATCTTTGGTAAATTCTTGACTTTCAGATTTGAGATTTTATATATACATATATATATATGTACACACACACACATAGGTATGTGTGTCTATATATTCATATTTATATTTATATATAATTTTTAAAATTTATTTTTGGTTAAATTCTTGACCTGTTTGGAGGCCCAGATGCTACTAGGGTTTTGATAGAGATTGCACTGAGTCTCCATATTGCTTTGGGTAGTATAAATATTGTAATAATATTGATTTTTTTGATCTATCTTTTCATGTATTTGTGTTTTCTTTAGTTTCTACTACAGGTTCTGAGGATGTAGAAATCATGAAATGCACTCTACATTTGCATATGTTTCCTATATTTGTATCAAAAAACCTTTATTACTTACCTGTATTGCATAAGTTTTAGGGCAACTGTTCCTTCCACTCTCCAGATATAATGTGTGCAATAAGAGCAGAGAGAGTAGGCTCAGGACTACCATGCCCATTTCAGACCCAATAAGGTGTTGTTTGATATCTAAATGGACTGATTACCTTAAATAAATCAATGTCTATTTATTATATTTTCCTCATTTTGTCTGGAATCTGACTCTTTTTAACATGCCCTTACTGCACAGGCAAACATTAAATATGCTTTGTAGATTGATCTCCTGAGACACGGACATGATGTTTCTGAGCCGTGGCTGTCATTATTGCAAAGCCGTTACGAGAAATCACACGAGCTTGTTGGGGAAAGTGGATGTGTTTATCTGCACCAGTGTTGATCAGGGACACATACCAGATCCACATGTCATGATTTTCCCCGAGCACTGGCGAGACAGTTCCAAAACCAGAATAGAGTTGGTGTGAGTTAGTTTGGAGACTGATGATTTGAGTTAGTTTGTTACAGATACACACTTAGAGACAGACTTTTTATTTTTAAATGATATTCTAAAATCACAGCTGGAGCCTATGGGCTTCGGTCCCAGAGCACCATATCCTCCTGCACGGCAGCACTGCTGTGTTTGTTCTGTTGAGATTGCTTTTAGGATTTCTGATGTTGTGGTTTACAAGAGTACATCTATGAAGATGAACAGGTTTTATAATTTAGTTTATCCTGGTAAGCAAACATATACCATTATGTGTGGAGCATATCGATATTGTCAACTTAGAGGTACATAATACAAAATAAAGGCTTCTGCTTATGTTCTTTGATATAGGGCTTAGATAAGAGAGAACAAAGAAAATGTACTGTTCTGTCTGCTTCCCTCTGAATCCCCTGAGACTCCTTCTTCCATCAAATTAAACAATTTCACCTTTAGGATAATGCTTGGTAGGGCCTGAGTTTTAAAAAAATATAAGCCAAAGCTGTGCAGTGCACCTCTGAGACTCAGGAGCCTGCAAAAGTGCAGTGTTTGGATTTTGACTGTGTGACAGCCTTGAGCACAGGCCAGGGTCCCAGGGTCCTCGGGCTCCGGGCCGTCCTGGGTGGGCTCATTCCTCAGACACTCCCCCCGACATGCGGTGACAAACGCTGTGCCTGTTCATCCAGTTGTCACCAGTAAAAATGGACAACTCTTTCCTATTATTTGCATTTTTTTTAAAGCAAAGATGGGATAGCGGGAGGGAGAGAGTTAGAGGCAGAAGAAGAAAGATGTCCAGTATGAAACCCACTGGCATAGGAGAGCTAAGTGATCTGGTCAGATGGTGGGGCTTCCTTAGCCTTTGCTGTTTAAATTGCAGGAAATATACTGAACATTGTAAGGTTCCCCCCACTTGCAGCTTATCCATGAGAAGGTATTTTGATCAAAATTAGCAAACACAGGACCCATGGGTGAAGGAAGTTTAACCCTTTTAAACATCACCACTTGACCAACTTCATGATGATCTTGTTCCTGTCATCCGAATTAGCAGCAATCTCTCCAAACACATTTAACTCCCACAGTTTAAAAGAAAATGCAGAAGAGGAATTTTGAGGATGTGAGAAGCAGCTATCTTATGTTTCTCCTTTTAGAAATTTTGGAGGAGCCTAGAGGAATTGTGCCTCATGGTGGAAGCATCTGTAATATCCTATCATTTCTTACTTCCTGACTTTTGTTCCTCTTCCTGCCCTCTTCAGTACGTTATCGACACTTCCCACTTTGCATCTGGCTGGTTCTTCCCTTTCCCAGCAAGGGCCTTTCAGGGCTTCCAGCTGATAGAGCCTCTGCGGAGCTCACATGGAAAGCAGGATTTGTAGAAAGCCACCTATTCACACTGGTAAGTGCTAGGCCCTGCCTTAAGCTCTTCCAGCTAGTTTCTTACTTTTTCCTCACAAAAGTAGCTATACATATTTTATGTTCATAAGGGAGGAAACTAAGTCCTAGAGAGGAAAACATGTATTTGGCTTTTAGGAAGAAGGAGCAAAGATTCAAGCCCAGGGCGTTTACTTCCAGAGCTCTTGCCCTTAACCAAGCTAGCAGCCTTGAGCGTGTTCCCAGGCACCACACGCCTGATCTCCCTGGAGTGACTCTTGAGGGACTGTGAGAGCCCCTGGAAAGCCCAGGGGGAATTAGCCAGGGCCGGAAGAGGACAGCCAGCTGGTCTGCGTGAACCCTGATTCTCAGGCTCCCTCGGATGCTCCGGAGTGATCTGGGATCTCAGGTGCGGGCACCCTGCAGTCAGGGCGGAGTTCTTTGAGTGGACCTTAAAGAGATTCACAGAGGAAGGCATGATACAAACAAGAGTTTCCATATCTAGGATTAAACCTCTTTCAGCTTCTGCATAGTTGCTTTGGGATTCATTCCTCCCCATTCTGCTCATGATATATGTTTTTCTCTTGTTATCCGTCGCTGCTGTGGGAGAAGCCATTGAGAAATTTCCTACTTGTCATTCAACAGCTCTGTTATTTCTCAAACTCAAGAGGAAGAGAAGGAAAAACAGGGAAATGAAGACATCCTTGGTTTAGAATTTAACTCTTCCCCTGAAATTGGAAACAAGTGTGTCATTTATGTTGAAACATCAGTCTGCCTTAGCTCACAAAACACCATTTATCAAAATTCCTAGCTTGCACAGTTGCTCTGCCAGACCCAATTACAGAATTAATTCCACCCTAACTGGAAACAGAGGTTTTGCTTCATTTCCTCTCCAAAATCTCTGGGGATGCCTTTGATATAATTCCAGTGTGTTCAAGTTCAACTCAGTTCAGTTCGAATCAATGGGCATTTTTTGGCACATCTCCTATGAATGCAGAAACACATGCTCACCCGCACACACATGCACGCATCACACTCACACACGCTCACAGGCACGTGCACACACCACACCACACATGCACACACACACACACAAGCACACACACACAGTCCTAGGGTCTCTTCAAACACTTGGTAAGCATATCTTTCAGAAGTTACATGCTTAATCTTCTTCACATTTCCAAGCCCTGTATGTTTACTTTTTGGCATTTTTTTCCCTCACAAATTGTTTTCTTAGATTTCTGCCTTCTTTCTTCCTCATTGCAGAAGTCACATTTGGATGAACAGGAACTGACAAGAACAGAACAGTGTGTCTCAGAGAGCCCTATCACAGATATCTAATACGACATCACTATCATCACCATCGCTTCCTTAGACCAAAACACTTTTTGCCAATTCTGATACACAACTGAATTGTGGTTTTAACTCCCTGTGCTAAGAACACCATGGGCAGTCTAATATAAAGTATATCACCGTATATTTATTCTGATGCATGTAGAAAAATATATTTGCAAAGTGTATGAAATATATCTACAATATTTTTTTCATTAGCTTTAAGATATTTATAAGACTTTCTGCTTTTCGTTCAATCAGACATAGTGAGCAAAACTGTATAAAATTACAATTTTGGAAGGCAAAAATGAGTGAATACCATATATTGTGTGTTTTTCTTAGAGTTAAATTAACATGGTTAGAAATTTCAGATATAGAAAGAGTCTGACTTTGGACATTTTTGTAAGAATTGTGACAACTAGCTCAAGGTAAAGCAGAAAACCTTAAAATATATTGTTAATCAATTAAAATAAGGTAACAAATTCCTAACATATGAATGAAAAATAGCAATGTAGTCACATAAGGCAAATATATTCCTGAATAAGAAAAACAGTTTTGCAAATTATGTCTAGTATTGCCACCAGAGATCCAGGATAATAGATTAAATAGGAACCACAGAAAAAAACAGATGATGTAACTATCATTTAATGAGAGGCAAAAAAGGTAGTTGTGTCTTTCTTACGTGAAGATGAGGCATTTTTATTCTAAATGAAGCCCCCATGACCAAATCTTTTGTGAGTTTTTCTTGTAACTGAGAAGTTAAATAGCAAATGTTTAACCCTAGTTTTCAAATAGCCAACTGCTCATAAGGTCAGCTCATCTTAGGAAGCTCCCCAGAACAAACCAGGTGATGTTCTGAGATGGGTCAGTCGGCTAATAGGAACTTTTAAAAGTTGGCTAATGGGAACTCTGTAGGATGGAGGAACTCCAGCCTTAGCCATCTAGGACTGTAGTAAAAATAGGGACATTTGCCTTAGTCCAAACTTCATTTCTGTGAAAGAAAGTAGAATTGTCAGCCAGGCATGGTGGCTCGGGCCTGTAATTCCAGCACTTTGGGAGACTGAGGTAGACAGATTAGTTGAGGCCAGGAGGTTGAGACCAGCTTGAGCAACATCGCGAAACCCCGTCTCTACTGAAAATACAAAAATTAGCTGGGCGTGGTGACATGTGGCTGTAGTCCCAGCTACTCAGGATGCTGAAGCATAACTGCTTGAAGCCAGGAGGCAGAGGTTGCCGTGAGCCGAGACTGTGCCAGTGCACTCCAGCCTGGGAAATAGTGAGACTCTGTCTCAAAAAAAAAAATTTAATTAATGTAGAATTTTTGTATAGCAGGACAGATTTTTGGAAAGTAATTCTGGGCATTCACATCCCATGTCCTTGGGTTCAGGTGGATATTGGTGGTTAAGAATACAGACTGTGACCTCCAGGCCACTTGGGTTTTAGATCCTTCTTAGTTCTATGACCTTGGGTGAGTTGCTTAACCTGAGTCAGTATCCGCTCATGTAAAGCTGCGGTAGTAACAATCACTTCATCATGTTGATGTGAGGAGTTAAATTAGAAAATGTATATAAAGCTTTTTGCACTGTGCCTGTCACACATTGAGTAGTCCATCAACATTTCCTGGGGAAATTCTACATGCCACTGAAAAACTTTCCATCCTGAGGCTTCTAACCCTATATCTCAGGTCTTTGGCAATAAGGAAATAGTTCATTTCCGGCTTGGGAGAGAAAATCATGGCTGCAGCTTTATGACAGGAAACAGTATCCAAACAATAACGTTTTTCCGCTGGACCCGAATTTCCTCTCTGAGAACTCCATAGTTGCCTTTGCTAAATCTTGGCTGGTTATTACAGCAGAGGCTTCCAAAGGCTGAATGCATACAAACATACCATGCATTTCAGGACTTGTAATATATACATATTTTGAATGTCTGAATTACCTTGCCCAAATGGTTTAAGTATTTAGAGTCTAACTCTCCACTCTTTGTTACTTTTCCTATGAGGAGGAATTCCTAATGGGGTAAAAAGAGGCCAAAACTCACTGGTCTCCCCCTACAGAATCATAAATCTCAGGACTGAAGGGGACATTCATTACTATTATTCTAATCTGCTCCATTTGCAGGTGATGAAACAGACTGAGAAGGGAGGGGGGAAAGTGTATGTGGATGTTCCTCTTAACTTTTCAGAGTAGTCTGAATACCAGAGCCTAAATTTTAAAGGAGTGAGACGTGGTAATACACTCTCCTAAATAGTTGGTCCCCATAAGTCTTATCTCTGTACCCTGTGGGAACAGAGCTGTTTACCTACCCATGTGTGTGGACAATCATCAGGCAGAAAAGAGTTCCCAATCTGTGCAATTGATAAGAAAATGAAACCCCAGGACTTTGCAAAATCTTCCTATGCGGGCAGCGCTCCTGTGTTATTTTCTCTTGGCATCTGTCTGGCCGGCCTGAGGGCCCGTCCCTGCTTCCCCGTCAGTCATTCCCCTGTATGTGTTTTCCTTCCCACTTGCTTGGCCTCCCATCTTCCAAAACACCATTTGAATGTTGCATAATGTTGTGTTTTTTTTTGTTTGTTTATAAACAGGTTTATAAACAATTTCTCTCTGATCTGCTGTCACACAGCTGGGTAAATGCAGACTGGTTCTTGAGCCTGGGTATTCTGGGTTTACCCTAGGTGGGTGAATGCCTTCTCGGTGCTCAGAGCTGACAGGTACCAGCACAGGAGACACACAACCTGGGCAAAGAGCAGGTGTTCAAAGATGCTTGTTTTAACTTGTGTTTTAGGTTCAGGGGTCCCTGTGGAGGTTCATTGCATAGGTAAACTCGTGCCACGGGGGTTTGCTGTACAGATTACTTCATCACCCAGATACTAAGCCCAGCACCCAATAGTTATTTTTTTCTGCTCCTCTCCCTCCTACCACCCTTCATTCTCAAGTAGATCCCAGGGTCTGTTTTTCCCCTCTTTGTGCCCTAAGTTCTTAGCAATTAGCTCCCACTCACAAGTGAGTGCAAGCAGTATTTGGTTTTCTGTTCCTGCATTAGCTTGCTAAGGATAATGACCCGAACTCTATCCAGGTTCCTGCAAAAGACATGAGCTCATTCTTTTCTATGGCTGCATAGTATTCCATGGTGTGTATGTAACACCTTTGCTTTATCCAATGAGCTAAAAGCAGAACTACCATTTGACTCAGCAATCCCCTTCCTGGGTATATACCCAGAGGAACACAGATCATTCTACCATAAAGGCATATGCATTCGAATGTTCACTGAAGCACCATTCACAATAGGAGCGACATGGAATCAGCCTTAATGCCCATCAATGATAGATTGGATACACAAAGATGCTTTTTACCTTCTTCCTTCATAGCGCTACTTAAAGGAAGTAGTGTGTGTTTCATACTTCTTTTTCTAGCCTTCCTCTGTGATGGTAAAAAATGAAAGTCCTAATTATGACTTTGATCCCTGAGTTGCTTGTTATGTGCACATCTATAGCTCCTGCTTACAATGTGATTGTCATTCTTCTTCTTCATTTACTTCTTATATTATTAACTGTATCAGCAATATTTTTATAATTTCTAACAAATTGCCAAAATTGGAGAAGCAAGCTGATTTTTATCCATACATTTGTGAAGTAGTTTTTTGTTATTGTTGTTGCAAGTTCTTAATAAATGTTTATTAAATAAAAGAATGAATGACTCCCATAGCCACATGATTGCTATGATTACAGACAGACTTGTTCACACTCTGCATGTTTATTGTTTATTGCAAATATCTATTTGCTGAGGAATTATTCTTTAAAGCCTATTTAAAAATTTTGAAAAAATTTCAGATTTATAAAAACATGGTGAGTACAGAGAGGTCTTCTGACATTAACACCTTATGTAACTGTGGTACATTTATTAAAATCCAGACACTAGCATTGTTATGTTATTTTTAACTTACCTATAGACTTTACTCAGATTTGACTAGGTTATCAGCAAATGCACTTCCTTCAGGAAACCACATTACATTTAGGACATTTCTTCATAAAATTAAAAGAGCAAAAATTTCTCCTTTAAAAAATGATGAACTTTACAAAGAGTTGACAGAATTATTCTGTAAATAAGAAGACAGTTGGCCAGGCGTGGTTGCTCATGCCTGTAATCCCAGCACTTTGGGAAGCCAAGGCGGGCAGATCACTTGAGGCCAGGAGTTTGAGACCAACTTGGCCAACATGGTGAAACCCTGTCTCTACTAAAAATACAAAAATTAGCTGGGCATGGTGGCAGGCACCTGTGTTCTCAACTACATGGGAGGCTGAGGCACAACAGTCACTTGAGCCTGGGAGGCTGAGGTTGCAGTGAGCAGAGAACATGCCACTGTACTCCAGCCTGGGTGATCAAGTGAGGCTCCATTAAAAAAAAAAAAAAGAAAGCAAAAGAAAAAAACAGGACTGTACATATTTCAGGCTTTGTGGTCCATATAATCTCTGTTGCTACTACTCAACTACCCAACTCTGCCTTTGTAGTACAAACACAGACACAGACATAAGTAAACAAATGCACATGGCCATCCATGTTCTAGTAAAGTTATATTTATAAAAACATGTGAGGGGCCATACTGAAGCAATAGTTTCCCAGTCTCTGACTTTATTGAGCTGTGGTTTAACGTCAAGCCTGATGTACTAATCAGTCACACATACCTTCTCTTATTGATATCAAGTTGTTTAGGGTCTTTCCTTGTATTGTTCTAGACTGAGTATGATTTGCGCTGAAGGCTCTAAATAGGCCTCATGTCCTGTGGCCTGGACCGGAGGGGGCTGAATTCCTTAGACTGAAGATTTCTCTTTCTCCCTCTGTTTATATCCAGAAATCCTCATCCACAATACTGGTACAATAATCATTATAGACATTTAAATCGCTCATTTACTATTATCTTCATGTGATAAGGTTATGAGCTAACATCTGCTTTGGGGGACACTTTTGAACAGTTGGTTAAGTCTAGCTAATTAATACCATTTAACTGAAACGTATTTCTGCAAGATTCATTCACTTTTCATGTGGCTACATTTGGAGATTAGTTTTTTGAAGAGTACTGTTCTTTCTGAGTTAATTTTTTTAATATAGCTTTTATTTTTAGAGCTTTTTTTTAGGTTTACAGAAAAATGGAAAGGAAGGTACAGAGGGTTTCTGTACACCCCTTTCCTCTCTACATGCACAGAGGCCCCCACTGTGATGGTGAACCTTATGTTTCAACTTGACTGGGCCACAGGGTGCTCAGATATTTGGTTGAGCATTATTCTGGGTGTTTTTGGGAGGGAGTTTCTGGATGAGATTGACATTTGAATTAATGGACTGAGTAAAGCAGGAGGGCTCTTCCCAGTATGGGTGGGCCTCGTCCAATCAGTTGAAGACTTGAACAGAACAAAAAGGCTGACTTACCCTAAAATAAGAGGGAACTGCACCACTTGCTTTCCTTGATGAATTAACCCCGTTCTTATAATGAAACATCCTAATTTCTCTTTGCCCATTTTTGAAAATTGGGTTGTTTCATCAATGATAGACTGGACAAAGAACATGTGGTACATATACATCGTGGAATACTATGCAGTCATAAGCAGGAATGAGATCCTGTCCTTTGTGGAGACATGGATGGAGCTAGAGGCCATATCCTTAGCAAATTCTTTAATAACACAGGAACAGAAAACCAAATACCGTGTGTTCTCACTTACAAGTGGGACCTGAATGATGAGAACACGTGGACATATTGCGGGGAACAACACACACTGGTGCCTGTCAGAAGGTTGGGGGTGGGAGGAGGGAGAGGATCGGAAGAATAGCTAATGAATGACTGGGAGATGGGACAAACTGTGAAGCTGACCATCATGGCACATAGTTACCTATGTAACAGACCTGCACACCCTGCATATGTACCCCTGAACTTAAAATATAAGTTGGAAATAAAAAAGAAGTCACAAAAAATAATAAAAATTGAACTTCATTTTCTTATTGTTGAGTTTTAAGAGTTCTTTATGTATTTTGGATAACACTCCTTTATCAGGTATGTCATTTGCAAATTATTTTCATGTTTGTCACTTACTTTTTCCTCTTTGTCTTGACAGTGTCTGGCCACAGAGTGTAGTTTTTAATTTTAATGAAGTCCAGCTTATTTCTTTCATGGATTGTATCTTTGGTGTTGTGTCTAAAAATAATTGCCAAACCTAAGGTCATCTAGATTTTCTCTGATGTTTTTCTTCAAGGTGTCTTATAGTTTTGCATTTTACAGTTAGGTCTATGATCCATTATGAGTTAATTTTTGTAAAACTTGTAAAGTGTTAAGATTCCCTTCCCTCCCTCCCTCTCTTCCTCCCTCCCTTTCTCCCTCCCTTCCTTCCTTTCTCCCTTCCCTTCCTCCCTCCTTTCTTCTCTCTTTCCTTCTTTCTTTTTTCTTTCTTTCCTTCCTTCTTTCTCTATCTCTTTCTTTCTTTCTTTCTCTTTCTTTCTTTCTTTCCTCCTTTCTTTCTTTTGCATGTGGATGTCCAGTTGTTCCAACATCCTGTGTTGGAAAGTTTGTCCCACTGTCAAAGATCAGTTGGCTGCATTTGCGTGTGTCTGTTTCAGGGCTACCTCTTCTGCTTTATTCTGATCTATTTTTGTATTACTTTGCTGCTGCCACAGGATCTTGATCACAGCAGCTTTACAGGAACTCGTGAGGTTTGGTTAATTTTAGTTCTGCAATTTTGTTCTTCAGTATTATGCTATTTGGAGTTTGTTGATCACGTTAAAAATTTTATAACATTTGAAGATATGACTTTTCCACTCTCTTTTTATGTGACAAATCAAAATGCATATTACCTTTAATTGTGATATTATATACACAAATGTCTTGAAAGTCTTTGCATGTAAGCCTTCTTCTCTGAATCTCTTTAACTCGTGTCTCATTAGCTTAAAATCTCTTGAGTTTGCTTTATTTTTCCTACTGGGATGTCTATGCACACATTGCTGTTTTTAAAACAATTTTTCTCAGCAAACTGACCGAAATTTTTATAAGTTTTTAATGCCCCAGTTAGACCATCTGTAAGAGCCACAGGTTTTGTTTTAAAGACTTCTTTATATAGCTGGGGAAGACGAATTTCCCAGAGTTACAAGGTGTGGTTTTTGGCATGTTCAGTAAAAAACAAAGCAATAGTAAAAAGGAATTTCTAAGAACATTCTCCTACCTATGAGTAATCCCATTTTATTTCCTGCTTGGCCTGTCTAAAAGGAATTGATGCTCCTGGGAATCTCCCCGAGTTTCGCTGTACCCTGAGGGGGTAGTGCAGTTTGTGAGAAGAGCTGAAAGGTGCAGATGAGCTTGGTTATTACGGAGGAAGAAATGTACAGGTTTGTGATGGAGGGACATTTTCCCTTTTCCTGCCATCCTGTGAAGGTTATGGGGCCCAGGAATGTGACTGGGAAATCAGCTAGGCTAGAAGATGTCATTACCAGTGGTTAAACACATACTTGTCTAGATTAGAGTTTTATAGGGTACTGCTACAACTGTTATAAGAAAGAAACTGTTAAATTGTCCATTTTGTGATTGATATTTACTTTTAGGTCAGTGTTTCTAAACTTTTTTTTTAAATCCTTTGGAAATCTCCTGGCAGCTATGATTGAGTCCCTAGAAAAATAGAGTTACACACAATTTGGCTTACAATTTTGAGGGATTCATGCAATCTCTGTACCTCCAAATGGGAACCCATGCTTTAAAATCCTGCTTGAGAACTTACATTTTGAAAGGCATGTTTTATCTGTATAAATGCTGCTAAGTCTTATTTCATAGATGTGTACTCTGTTAACCATGACAGTTTTGTTTCAATGCTATAAATCCAGAATCAGCAAACTATGGCCTAGGTCCTAAGGTGGCCCACCAGCTGATTTTATAAGTAAGGCTTCATGGCCACACCATTTGCCTATGCATTACCCATAACTGCTTTCTTGCCACAAAAGGAAAGTTGAATAGTTACAAGGGAGATTACATGGTATGCAAAACTGAAAATGTTTACTTTTTGGACGTTTTTAGAAAAAGCTGGCTGATCCCGGCTATAAAAATGAAATTTGAGAAAATGGATGTTATGTCTTTATATTTTATGGCTTCCAATAATTAACTATATTTGAGAGATTCTTGAAATCACATGACCTTGACAGTTCTGCAGGAGGATGCTCAATGGTGCTTTTCCTGTTTTCCCAGAGTTTGGTTGAAGCCTCCAAGCTGAACATGATGCGTGCTCCCTCTCCATATTATGCAGAGAAATACAAAACTCATGTGTGCAGGACTTGCAGTAAGATAAGTAAGTTGTTCTCATGATCCCCCACCTCAAAGAGCTTATCTAAGAAAAGGCTCAACGTTAGTTTTATGGGGTAGAAATTAATTTATTTATGTGATTTTGTAAAGTGAAACTTGCTGGGCATTTCTCCTCTGCTGCCACGTGTCAGCGAGATCTTAAGACCTGTGAGAATCCCAGGGGGAGATCTGAGGGTTTTTGAATTGCCGTGCTTGCTAGCCGGTCGCTTGCTGAGCTCAAGGGCCTATGGGCCTGCTCAGTGCTCCCACTAAAGTGAGGTCTGAGACTGGTCTGAGCAGATGTGGAACTGTGTCTTCTAGTGCCGTGATCCTAGGGACTGGACCAGTGCCTGTCCCGGTCCTGAAGGTAGAAGGATGCAGTAGCAGGGAGAAGAGAGAGAGGTCAACAGGTGGCCAAGCTGCTTGAGTTCTCAGAAAGGACCATGAGTTTTTCTGTGGGTAGTGAAAGCTAGGGAAGGGAATAGAGCCCATTCATCTCAGAAAGACCTCACTCAGGAGGGAGGGTTTCTGGAGCAAAAAGACTTCAGCAAAAGGGAACCGAAGGGAGACCACAGGGCAGGAGCCAAGGGCTGGGAAAGGCAAGAGAGCTGGAAGTGCCTTGACTTTGTCAGAGGATCATGGAGAAGGGGAGCCCCTGGGTGAGGAATCAAAAGGACCCTCAACTGCACCCAGTGCAGAAGCCAGCCTTGAATGGCTGCCATGACTCGGGGCCTCAGCCAGTGAGAGAGGGAGGCCCAGCATCAGCTGAGTGGGAATTTGTTTCCACTTTCCCTTTCATTCCTTCTCACACAGGCTCCCTCTCCCAGCCCCCAGGGGAAGCTCTGGGGTATGAAGAGTTGGAAGCCTCGTGGGGGTTTAGGAAGGAGGTTGAACTGCAGTGGGAAGGACCTTTCCCCTGCTCACCACGTGTGGGAGGTTACCACCCTTCACAGCCCATGGGTTTTTCACCACGGAGAGCAGCACCAATTGCCAGGAGATGGGGCAGAGCCACAGAATCCATTCTGCTGGGAAGAGTGGTTTCAGGAAGAGAAACCATGATGAGCCTCTTCACCCAACCTTGATTTGTCAGAGCCACAAGAGTTGCAGCTGGAAGCAGTTTTTGTTCTGATCCTTTGCTGGGTTAAGCCAGTGCTCACCACAGGTTAAGATGCCACAGCTCTCACCCCCTCATGTGAGGATAAGCTGTAAGAACTATGCCTGTGACCTGTAAGGGACAGACAGTTTTTGATTAATGATCAAATGAGCTGCACATACCTGCTACTGGACATATGCTTATCATTTAGGCCATCTGCTGGCCTGGCATCTGGCCCACACTCAAACTTCAGTGACAAACACAGAGAGCAGAGGCATCAACTGAAGATGGATACAAGTGTGGCATCAGCAGGGAATATACTCTGTTCCTGGCTGGGCTGACTGCTTCATGGAAACAAACTAGGTGGGGTCTTCTTCCCTCTGCAAAATGGCCAGGAAACCTCCCTTGTTGAGGGGTGGTGAGACACTGTGAGTCTTTGCATCAAAAAAACTAATGTATATTTTATTTATTAATTCTTAACATCTAAGTTATTTAAACATTCTTTATCATGGTTTTACATAGTGGATTTTCTGATTTATGATGTAAAGTGACTAGTATATGGTACTTGTCACTTGGTACAGGCTCAACAACATACTTGCCTGTTCCTCTCCTTCTTACCTCTCTTGTTCAATCCCCAACCAATGTCAGAGACAGGGAAGATATGCTCAGTCAGTAATACATTTCAAAACTCTCCTGTTCTCCAAGGGAAGAAGTTGACATTTCTATCCACAGGAAAGTACACATACATCTCACCAAATTTTAAGATCAGGAAGATTGTATATTAAGAACCATTCAGTTGGAAACAGAAGACAGAATTTCAAAAGATGTAGTTGATCCCCATGTACTTTTCATAAACACAGAATGGGGAAATCATTGATTCTGTAGATCATACGTTCTACAGGTGTGGTATCATCCCCAGGAGGCTAAAGTTGATTCTTGGTAGGCAAGAAAGCCCTTAGATTGTGCAGTAGTTTGTGGGCCTTCAAATGGCCAAAGCACATACGCAGATACACAATACATTTATGATACTAAAATTTCATGAGGAGCGTTAGAAAAAATGTCTTAAAAAGCTCCTTAAGGAGGTGATAATGAAAGCAGCTGAGGGACACTGATGCAGAGGAAGAATGCACTAGTGATATTGAACCACACATACATTGTTGAAATGGAGCGCACATGCAAATGTTGCAACATGCACCTCTCTGTCTTCCAGGAATGGGTTAATCAGGACACAAAAATATTTGGTCAATTACCTACCTGTTGATTGATCCCAAGACTAATCAGAGGAAAGCTTCACCTGCTGGGCCATGCACTGGGATAATACAGTGAACACCACAGATAAATGTCTGCCTCCAAGGAGATTATACTCCAGCTGGAAACAAGAGAGGAAATAACAAGTAAAATGTCAATTAAAAAATAGAATGTCCTATCCTAGGGAGGTGAGCAGGAAATCTTCTCTGGAGAAGTGACACTTACATTGAAATCCAAACAATGAGAAGGAACCAGTCACAAGATGTGGACTGGGAGAACATCCTGGGCTCAGGGCCTGTGGGATGTCCTAAGGGGCAAAGACCACAGTAGGAGCAGAGCAGAGACTAGTGTGGCTGAAGATGGCAGGGAAGATGCAAATATGAGCTCTGAGCCTGGATAGTTGTGTTGGGTAGAATAGTGTCCTTACAGAAATTCACCCATCTTGAACTTTTGAATGTGGCCTTGTTTGGAAATAGGATCTCTGCTAATGCCATCAAGTTAAAAGAGGTGGACTAGAGTGGGACCTAATCCAATGAGTGGTGTTTTTATGAGAACAGGGAAATTTGGCCCAAGAAAGAAGAAAAGGAGGGCAGACATTATAGCAAGACACCTGCAAGCCAAGGGATGCCACAGATGCTGGCAATTGTGGAGGCTGAAAGAGGCAGGTAAGAGACCCCCTCAAGCCTGCAGTGGGAGCACAGCCCTGCAAAAACATTGGTGTTAGAATTCCAGCTTCCAGAACTGTGAAAGGACACATTTCTGTTGTTTAAGCCTCCAAGTTTGGGGCGCTTTGTGTCAGCCCCAGGAAAAGATGCAGAAGCTATACAGTAGGAGTTCACTCAGGGCTGACCTTGTAGGCTATGGGAAAAGTTTGGATTTAGTTACATAGGCAAAGAGAAATCAGGTAAGGATTTTCAAATAAAGTGGTTCTATGATCTGATTTTCACTTTAACAAGACCATTTGCTGCTGAATGGCAAAGCACTATAAACAGGGTAAAAAAGCAATGAAGAGGCTGGTGGGTCTCTGCCCAGACAAGCCAGTGATGGTGCTGTATTGTGGGTGGGGTGGTGGGGATGGTGGTGGCTGACTGCAGCTGTGAGACACAGCTCCTAAGTCGGGTAGATGTACCTCTCATGGGAACAATGGACCTTCGGGGGATAGCAGTGAACTAGGGCAGATGGCGATGCTGGGGAGAGTTGGTAGAGTCACAGACAAGGGTGCTCATGATGGGAGATGGACAGATGGCTGGGGATGAGCTGGGTTTGAGAGTGAATGTGAAGGATGGAAGAAGGGTGATTCCTGTGCTTCTGGCTCTAGGTACTGAGCAGATAATGGTGCCATGAACCAAGCTGGTAGAGACTGGGGTGAAACCAGGCTGGAGGAAGAAGGTCAAGTGTTCTGCATTAGTCTTGTTGATTTTTCAATTGCCAATAAATGTCTGAGTGGAGAGTGTTGCCTTTTTTATCCCACTCACCTCTCGATTTCCAATTGGACTAATTCCCCCTCCCCTGTTTTCTTTAGTTTACTGGAGAGAGTAACTTTTCTTTTTGCCCTGACTTACTTATTTTGCATGTTGTATTTGGTGTTCAAGGCTAGGAAGCATCTTTCTCTTCTTCTTAACCTGGGGGAAGACAAACATGTGATGCTCCCCCCAAGATATTAGCCCAGGCCCAGCTGGGCATGGCTCACACCTGTATTCCCAGCACCTTAGGAGGCTGAGGCAGGTGGATCACTTGAGATGTAAAGCTCAAGATCAGCCTGGCCAACATGGCAAAACCTCACCTCTACTTAAAAAAAAAAAAAAAAGAAAAGAAAAAAAAAAGAAAAAAGAAAAAATTAGCCAAGCATGGTGGTGGGCACCTGTAATCTCAGCTACTCAGGAGGCTGAGGCAGGAGAATCACTTCAACCTGGGAGGCAGGGCTTGGAGTGAGCCAAGATTGTACCCCTCCACTCCAGCCTGAGCAACAGAGTGAGACACCATCTCCAAAATAAACAAAACAACAACAACAAAAGGCATTAGCTCAGGCCCAGTTGCAAGGCCAGCCTTGCTCTAACAAGGCAGGCCTTCAAAGGCGGCAGGAAACTGTGGTGGCTTTGGTCTCGAAAACCTTAACTTCAGCTTATGGCTTGATTTAGCATAGATGATCTGTCTGTGGTTTCACGCTTTTGCCCCTTTGCGTGTGGACCACCTCACACCTGGATGCTTCCCTTTGCAAGCCAGGATTTCAGCAGATTGTGATCACCAGAAACACCCTTTTAGAAGCCTCACAATGCTTGCAAATGTGTCTCAACTCTCTTGTCACAATCAACATTCTTTTATGTAGAGGCAGTAAGGGAAACTTGTAGTTTCTAATAAATTGGTTTTCCCCAGACACATAATAATTACATTAAATTAAGTCAAACAAACAATGCTACATCTATAATTATTTTTACTGTCTTTGATGAATCTTCCTTTTTTCAAAAGCAGGAACATTTTAGTGCTAATGCATTCTTTAAGTTGCCAGACACCAATTCACATTTTGTGTGACATGACTGAGGGGTTTTACCAGGGCAATTGTGTGAGTCTGCTCTCACACTGGTAATAAAGATGTATGTGAGACTGGGTAATTTATAACGGAAAGAGATTTAATTGACTCACAGTTCAGCATGGCTTGGGAGGCCTCAGGAAACTTACAATCATGATGGAAGGGTAAGCAAACACATCCTTCTTCTCATGGTGACAGGAAGAAGTGCTGACCAAAGTAAGGGAAAGCCCTTTATGAAACCATCAAATCTCATGGAAACTCATTCACTATCACGATAACAGGATAGGGGTAATCACCCCCCATGATTCAAGTACCTCGTACTGGGTCCCTCCGGCAACATGTGGGGAGGATGAGAGCTATAATTCAAGATGAGATTTGGGTGGGGGACACAGCCAATCCATGTCAGGAATTGTTCTCTTTAGTAGTCATTTTTCATGTAAAGAGAAATTTCTAAAAATGTCAGAAAATTAGGGGTCTTCTCATGTTCTGACCTAGAAGAGCTGATCCAGATTCATTTATGTTGACTTTGACTGGGTCAGTGAACATTCAGGTAAACAGAGTGTTCTGAAGTGTTAGGCCTGACGGCAGTTGCATAAGCAACACAGCTGCATCGAAACAAACAAAAATATTATTTTGGTGTCTGTGAGAACCTGTTGTGCAGTTTGAATTCATTGCACAGATCATATAATCAGTTGTGAAAATGTTTGATATAAAAGATAATGGGTGGTGTGGGGGCAGGGCAGATGCAGGAAGGCACCAATATCACTAATGAAAACCTGCTTGTTTTTGCATTACCTAACTTGGCCTTTATTTCTTCTAAAGAGCAGCTCATTTGGACAAATGATGTTCCCAACTTGCAAACTCTAAGAGTTTGCCAATTCAGTGAAACTAAGAAAAATGGAAAGATTCATGGAGAAAGGGAATTCAAATCAATTCAACAATATAAAAAGACTGAAAAAAAAAGGCAATGGACAGAGTGAAAAGTAATAAAATAAAAGAAAAATGTGTGACTCTAGCCATCTCTCCTCAACCTCAGTCACCCTGAGCCTCCTTTTTGAATGTGACATGAGCTCTGGAAACACGAAAATGAAATATGGCCAATTGGTGCCCTGTGTTTCTTCTGCTTCTGAATGGTACAGACTTTCTGCTTATGATGGAAATCAGTACATGACAAGAAATCAATCTGTCAATATGTTCTTGTTTTTCTCTACCAGCAAGGAGCTCAGCTTATTTTCAAAAGCCGAAAGGAACATGGGCTGCCTTTTATAATTAAGTCTCTCCGGGAAGCTTAGACTTTGGAAGTCACACTTTCTTGGGGGACAATCATAGCTCCTTAGTGTGTCTGACCTTGTAATGTTGGTGAAAGCATAACAACTTTGATGAGATGTGCTTCCTCTGGTGCTGCCGAAGCCGGTCCTGTTGCCCACTGTGGAGAGTGAGTCAGGCAAAGGAATCAATAGGACCCCATGCTGTCTAGAGGAACATACGATTCTGCACAATAAGAGGGATTTCAGGGAGGACAGGTCACCCTCTTAAACTCTCTTCCGAGGAGTTGGGTGATTGACAGCTGGCTTACCTAGACAAATACACTAAGTGACAATTATCAAGTCCCCTGAGAATTTGTGGAGCAGAGGCAAAATGAGGCTCTAATGCCGACTCAATGGTTTATTTTTAAAAAATGTTGCTTTAATCCGTCTTCTGCCTGTAATTCCCCTTCTCCCTGAGTGCCGTTCTATCCTAGACTTCTCATCTTGGAGAAAGGAAAAAAGAATTTATATCAAGCTGTAGGGTATTCTTGCCAGACCTAGTAGACTGTGTTCAAAGCTCTTGGACTTGTGTGGAAAAAAAAAAACATGAAAAGCAAAATCATAAAACCTCAAGCAATTTGAAATACACAATAAATGAGTGACAATATTTATCTTTTGGAAAAGACCTTTAAATAAAGGCTCAGAGGAAAAACAAAGAAAAATAATCATTTGGTATATTTTCCCAACATATTGCCTTTTTAATTGTCAGTGTATGCATTTTAACTTTGGCCAAGAAATCTACATCTGTGCTTATTACTGAGGATTGAGCATCCCCAGGAAAGTCTGTTACTATGGCAAACACTTTTATCAGAAGAGGAATGGAAATGAGAGTAACGCTGACAAAATGTATGAGTAAGCCATGAATGCAGGAAAAAAAAAAACAAAAACTCATCATCCTTGGGCCTGAATATCTTAAAGGAGATGGTGACAATTAAATTAGAGCCACAAATATTTAGCTGTTATCTATTATATAAACAACCCATTTTAAGATCTATAACAGATACAAAGGCAAAAATAAGATCTGGTCTCAAGGAGCTGCAATTCTAATTGGGGAATGCAGACATAATCACACGAGAAGTTAAAGTTAAGCTCAAGACAATGGGCAGACAATTATCTTAATGCAGTACATCCATGATTAACTGAGAAATAAATTATTTAGACAATAGCTGCCATGGGAGTCCAGATGAGAGAGATATAATGGGCAATGTTTGATCAAGAAAAATCTCACTGCGGAAGAGGTGGAGAAATTGCTTTTTAATGGTGGGTTGCACTGAGATAGGTCTGAGCAAGAGTGTGGATTATAAGAAGGTTAAAATATGTATTTGGGGGCTCAGGGAGTAAGCTAAAATAGAGAATCTATGTTTTACCTAAGTGATAAATTGGGATGCTAGATTTAGAAGATAAGGTTATATTCTAAGATATCTCTTTTGAATGCTAGGGAATTTGGATACTATCCTATAGAAAAAGAGTAGATGCTGATGGGTTTTGAACGCATTTTGGTTTCCCACTTCTTTCTAGATAATAACGACCGTCTAATAATGACAGTTGGGTGTACACATCTTGAGTCAGCTCCACCCAGCCTAGCTTCAGGCAGGGCGACTGAAGGATGTCCTGATTCTGTAGAGCATGTGCTCATCATCCAGTCTTGCTCCAGGTCCTGCTCTGAGGCTGGGAAACTAACTCCCGCATTGTATTGTACTTCCTGCTTTCTAGGTCACCCCTCACATAGCTCAGCCTCTCCAGAGTTTAGATTTTCTGCCAACATGTCCTAAAGCGCCCATAATGCAACCCTCAGTGTCTGCTTTGTTATCTCTAAACTTCCTGCCCATCTGCTGGAACCTGCCAGTTTCCAATTATACATACACAGCCAGGTCCCTGTTCCTGCTATGCTGACTGTCATGGGCAGTTCCTGGTTTTTGTTTGCAAGGCATGTACACTTCACACACCTTGACCTATCTTCAGACAGTCTTTCCATTGCTACTCAACTTTCCAGACTCACATTTCCAAGTGCCTATTGCTAGAAAAGTAGAATCTTCATCATAGTTCTGTAGCCAAATGCTTACACTTAATGAGTACTCTGTTTCCACCTGGAACTTGGTTTAGCTCTTCTCTATCCCAGCCATTTTTTAGCTAACCAACCAGTGGCAAGAAATATGATATGTAAAGCAATGTGTTAAAAGTGTTAAATGTACAACATAGTGCAAAATATATTAGCAGAAGAAAAAATGGAAGCAAGGAAACTAGTTAAGAGTGTTTAAAAGTCTTATGAGGTAAAAAGATCTGGATTAGGGAGTTAGTACTGAAGTTGAAAAAATATTCATGGGTATGAAGTTATAAAAAATTCAAAGATAATGGACGAGGTTTTGTTATTTATTAGCCCTAAGGAATGTAAAGATAATGGAAGAATCTCTAGGATGGGAGATGGACAGAATGATGGTGCCATTAAACAAAATAGAGAAATGGATGGAAGAGATGGTCACCTTGGGGTGGAAAAGATGGTGACCTTGGGAGGGATGGGATGGCCACCTTGAGATGGAAGGGATGGTCACCTTGGAATGAAAGGTGTAGTCATATTGGGATGGAAGTGATGGTTACTTTGGTGAAAGGGGCAGCCACCTTGGGATGGAAGGGGGATGGTCACCTTGGGATGGAAGGGATGGCCACCTTATTGAAAGGGATACTCACCTTGGGATGAAATGGACAGTCACCTTGGGGTGGAAGGGGGATGGTCACTTTGGGATGGAAGTGGTTGTCACATTGGGATGGAAGGGACGGACATCTTGGGATGGATGGGATGGTCACCTTGGGATGAAAGGGATGATCACCTTTGGAAGGAATGGTTACCTTGGGATGGGAGGGATGGTCATCTTGGGATGGAATGGGTGGTCACCTTGGGATGGATGGGATGGTCACCTTGGGATGGATGGATTAAATTTAAGTCACAATAAAGTAAAAATTTTTTTTGAGATCATCAAGTAAGAAGTTGGCTTGAGGATAATATTTCTAGTGAAGAAAATATGAGAACAAACCAGCAAAAGGTAAATGAATTTCCTTGGAAAAACATTAATTTTTTTAGAAGTTGTTGGAGAGAGGAAGCAGAGGAAAAGCCAGTGAAGTGATACAGAAGTGAGAACCAAAGATGTTAAAATTGAACCAAGGCAATTTAGGGCCACAGAAGTCAAATAAATGCTCAACATTTTAAAATAAGTTGGCTGCATCAATTTTTGAAAGGTTATTGATAATATGAAATAAACACAGATTTTGGAAGTGAGAAATTCACTGATGATCGTTGGTGCAGTTTCTCTCTAGCAGTGGAGACAGAGGCTAGGCCAAGCTAGCCAGGAAGTCAATACTTGTAAATACCTCTCCATGTTTGCCACCTAGATTTGGGTGTACATAAGTATAAATAATACAGAATTTTGTAAATGACAAGAATGAGGAAGAGATAAACAGGGCTATTGCTCTGGGTGTGTGTATAATGGCAAAAAAATAAGTCACTGAAATCATAAAGACTGAAAAGACAAGAGCTAAAGCATACGGTTATTTAGAAGGGAAAAGGAGTGAAATTATTCTCTCTCCACTTCTGCTTTGTAAATAACAGCAAAATACAAAGGAATTGCAGCTGCACCAGACCGATCTGGCTCAACATTTATGAAACAAAGTTGTGAGTTGTTTTTTAGTTGCCATAGAAGCCCAGGTTGAAGGTCATGTGAACTGAGCATGCCCAGATGATAAAAGCGGGAAAGCATGGGCAGAACCTACGTGTTCAGGTTAGGAGGAACAGGGACAGAATCTGAAGTGGACACAGCATGGCAGGATCCAGCATCCAATCAGATTTAACCCTGGTGTCACCCAATGTCAAGATCCAGTCAGATCATGCCTCATGGCGTCACCTCATTTGAATATCTAATCAGATCATATCTCATTACCCTATGCTTATAAAACCCAACACATCCCCCAGCTCCGGAGACAGATTTGAGCCTTTCCTCATGTCTCCTTACCAGTCAACTCACAATAAAGCTTTTCTTTTTTGAAAAGCTAGTGCCATGGTATTGGCTTCTATGCACATGGGGCAGCGAGTTCATTGATAACTTAGTGATAGAATCATAGTGATACAGCAGTAAAGTCCAATTAATACTGGAGAATATACATTCAGAGTGGGGTCAGGCAGTTTTGTATAAGAACAAGGCGGTGGAGTCCAGCGGCCAAGACAAAATATAATAATAAAGATTGCACAAAGTTCAATGCTGCCCTTGCACACATGGCTGAAGTTCAGAGGGAAGGAAGTCCATGGTAGCAAAGGTTAAAGAAGTGACCATTCAGACTAATCTGGACACACTTGGAAGTTCAGAGTTATCAACTTGGAGCTAGAGAGTAAGGAGGACTTAGGTGACAGAAGACAAAGAAGATACAGAGTAGATCTCCTGTGTGGTGGAAGGTGAGGGGGCAAGGAGGAAGGGAAGTTGAGTTGGCTCAAGATGGTGGATGTGCAGTTTCTTGGCTGGTGTGGAGTATTTGGAAGTAAGACAAAGTGGAATAATGAAGTAAAAAAACACTTACCTCGTGGCACTAAATGATCCCCCCTGCTTTTTTTTTTGAGACCAAATCTAGGCTGAAATGCAATGGCATGATCTCAGCTAACTGCAGCCTCCTCCTCCTGGGATCAAGCGATTCTCGTGCCTCAGCCTCCTAAATAGCTGAGATTATAGGTGTGAGCCACCACGCCTGGCTAATTTTTGTATTTTTTGTAGAGATGGGGTTTCACTATGTTGGCCATTCTGGTCTTGAACTCTTTATTCAAGAGATCCACATGCCTCAGCCTCCCAAAATGCGGGGATTACAGGTGTGAGGCACTGTTTTGAAAAGGGCCAATCCCATTTTAAATACTGACATTATAGATCAAGATTTCTCAACCTTGGGTGATTGACAATTTGGGCTGGATAATTTTCACTGTAGGGCTGTCCTGTGCCTTGCAGGATGTTTAGCAGCATCCCTGGGCTCCACCTGGGGCTGCCAGTGGCACCCCCCAGTTGTGAGAGTAAAATTGTCTCCAGAGATTCCCAAGTGTGCTGGGGGTTGGGGGAGAATTTTGCAGAATCACCCTGGGGTTGAGAACCATTGTGATAGATGATGTAGGATTTCAAGAACAAGAAAAAGAAGTTATCTAAGTAAGAGGAAGGAGTTAACAAATGAGATGATGTGGCTGTGTCCCCACCCAAATCTCATCTTGAATTGTAGTTCCCATAATCCCCTCATCTTGTCAGAGGGACTCTATGGGAGGTAAGTGAATCATGGGGGCAGTTAACCACCCCCCATGCTGCTATTCTCATGATAGTGAGTTCTCACAGGATCTGATGGCTTTATAAGGGACTTTTCCCTCTTTGCTTGGCACTTCTCATTCCTGCCATCATGTGAAGAAGGACGTGTTTGCTTCTCCTCCTGCCATGATTGTAGGTTTCTTGAGGCCTCCCCAGCCATGCTGAACTGTGAGTCAGTTAAACCTCTTTCCTTTATAAATTACCCTGTCTTGGCTAGTTATTTATAGCAGCAGGAGAATGGACTAATACAACATATGAAGTGACTCACTGAGTGGACAAACAAAATTATACACACACACACACACACACACACACACACACACACACAGAGGAATATTATTCAAGCTCAAAAAGAGGAAATTCTAATACATATCACAACATGAATGGAATTTGAAGACATTATGGTAAGTGAAATAAGCCAGACACAAAAAGACAAACATTATAGAGTTCCATTTAAAGGAAGTCCCTTGAGTGGTCAAACTGATAGGGACAGAAAATAGAATAATGGTGACTAGGAGCTGGGGTAAGGAGAGCATGGGTAGTTACTGTTCAGTGGGCTCAGAGTTTTAGTTTGGGAAGATGAAAGAGTTTTGGAGGTAGATGGTGGCAATGTTAGTATGACAAGATGAATGTGCTCCATACTAGTGAACTATACAGCCCAAAGAAGCTAAAATGGTACCTTTTATGTTATGTATATTTTATCATAATACAAAGTTATTTGCATGTAGTATGCTACATTTGTGATAGTATGCTACAGGCATATGCTACATTTGTGATAGTCTCTGGTGTAATAATTCTAGCAGGACAGTTAAGCCTCAGGATGGTGATCTGGGGGGAGCAGAGCAGAGTGGTCACCGCTGGCCATGGGAGTGAGTGGCACGTCCGCCTCTGCACGAATGAGCCCAGGCCGCCATAACAAAACACCGCAGATGAGGGCTTCAGCAACAGAAAGTATTTCCTCACAGCTCTGGAGGCTGGAATTTCGAGATCAGGGTGCCAGCAGGCTCAGGTTCTGATGTGACGTTTCTTCCTGCCTGCAGCCTTCTCACTGTGTCTCCATGTAGCCTTTTCTCCATGCACAAAAGCTCCTGGTGTCCTTTCCGCTTCTTACAAAAGGACACACGCCAGTCTTATTGGGTCAGGGTCCCACACCAATGACCTCTTTTTACTTTAATTACCTCTTTAAAGGCCTTATTTCCAAATACAGTCACATTGAGGGTTAGGACTTCAGCCTATGGGTTTGCGGGGGCGCAGTTCAGTCTATAACAGCTTTCTGCCCCTTTTCTTTAGATTGCGCAATGGGCAAAGGCAACCTTGAGAGCAACTGACAGCAGCTACTTCAGCGGGCTGGTGAGTGCAGCGAAGATTCTCCTTCAGGGAAGGCGCTGCTGGGGAGTGCTGATGACAGATGCTTGGGCCCAGGAGTACAGGATCAGCCTGCGCAACAAAATTAGCCATGTGTGCTGGTGCACACCTGTGGCCCCAGCTACTTGAGAGGCTGAGGTGGGAGGATTGCTTGAGCTTGGGAGGTTGAGGCTGCCGTGAGCCATGATCATGCCACTGCATTCCAGCCTGGGCAATGGATTGAGACCCTATCTCAAACAAAAAGAAAAAAATCAAAAAGACAAAGCCGCTGTCATCCATGAAAGCAGAAACTGCAGACTTGCTCAGGCATGGTAATAAGAACTAAATGCTGCCAGTAAAATGCATCATGGTTCATAACTTCAGGAATAAATGATGACCAAGACGTTTGTTTACATAGCACAGAGCAGCTTAAAGCCTACGGATATTTACAACACTCAAAATACATAATTCCTTCCGGGGGGCAAGATAACCCACTATTTCCCAAAGCCATTAAATATTAATATGTGGGAGATAGCCTGCCCTTAAAAGCACTCATGGAGATTTCTGCATAGCAGGTGACAGGTTTGAGTTAATCTCTGACCAGTGAGACTGAAAGTACTTGAAGCAGCAATCTGCACTCGCCCAGTGCTTTTCCCTATTTATGCTAAAGGGTTAATCTTTCTATGCTTATATTCTCATGAAGCTATGTTGAAATAAGTGGTACTTAGCTGTTGAACAAGATGGAATGTTAAATATGTTTTATGCCAGATTTAATTGCAACTACAAATGACACCAAAACTCTGTCCCTTGGCATGAAATTGGACGGCAGCTTGGCTGATCTCATTTTGGTCATTCCTGCGATTGATGCAGATTGCTAGAAGATTGATTTGACTGATATTGATCATGACGAGAGCAGGAGTGAACAGTCTGGATGGACTGAGTCTAGTTCAGATGCTCAATACAAACACAGTCATAATGTAGATGTACATTTTAAACTACCAAATTTCAGAAAAGAACAATTAAGGAGAAAAGATTGCATAGAAAAACTATTTATTTAATGTTTTTTTCTAGGCAAATTGAATGAGGCAGTATAGTGTCGACATTCCACAGTATACAGGCACTCCCTGAGTGATGACTGGGCTACTAGGAATTTTCATTCATTCATTTATGCAATGAGCCCTGATTGTTCCCCTTGAATATTCCCTCCCCCTCTTAAATAAGCTACCAAAGCTTGTGCGTGAATCTGTTGGCCCAGCTCCTTGCACTGGCTCCCTATTTAATTATAGTGGGTTTCCTTTCATTCTTTCTTCACTGCTCAGAACTCAGGAAATGGTCCTCACAGGCAACCTCCTATGTCTGTTGCCATTCACCTCTTACTTTCCCAGGTCTTGCTTGATGACAGCAGGAGCACCTTCCTTTCTCCCCCTGTGTTTCCATGTTTCCCACTCACAGTAGAAACCGAACTCTTGGAACTGAAGAGCTGTGTCTCTAGGCTGTCATTTCCATAGAAACAAAAATTAGACTTGCACTGTGCCTGACATTTGGCTTTTCAGTCTTTTCCTTCCTCAGGTGAAGAAGGGCTTCTCAACAGCCTGGGCTTCTATGACCCTTAACTCAGATGCTGAGAACACACTATCAGTTAAATCACAGAGTTTCTACGAAAAACTTGTTGGCATCTGTATTAGTCCCTTCTCCTATTGCTATAAAGAGCTACCCAAGACTGGGTAATTTATAAAGAAAAGAAGTTTAATTGGCTCATAGTTCCACAGGCTGTATAGGAAGCATGTCTGGGGAGGCCTCAGGAAACTTACAATCATGGCAAAAGGCAAAGGGGAAGTAGGCACCTCCTACATGGCCGGAGCAGGAGGAAGAGAGCAAAGGGAAAGGGGCCACACACTCTTAAGCAACCAGATCTCATGAGAGCTCACAACCTATCACAAGAGTAGCAAGGGGGACATCCGTCCGCATGATCCAATCACCTCCCACTGGGCTCCTCTTGCAACATTGGGGATTACAATTCAAGATGCGATTTGGGCAGGGACATAAATCCAGACCATACCAGCATCATCTTGTAAGTGCAAAATGACAGCTTTTAGCTTATTCTCTCCCTTTTCTGTAACACACTGAGTCTTGATTAGGTAAACATTTCTGCTTTGGCAATTAGGTCATTTGTACTTTATGTCATGGGGTTAAAATGACAACAGCTCTGTGAGAAACCGATGGGCATGTATTATGGTATCATTAGCAGCATTCTCCTGGACACATTTCCTGTGGTCCTGGATATTAAAAATACATAAGGCCTGTGAATCACTCAAGTTCTATATCTGTACTAGACCTGTGGTTTAAATCCATGAGGACATTAACTCTTCACACTTTTTATAGAATGTTGCTTTTCATTGTGAGGATGTCATTCATTGGGTTTGAAGTTGCTGTCAAACATTCAGGAATGAGAGCTCTGTGCCAGTGCAATCCGTGTGATTCATGGTAGTCAAATGGTCACAGGTTGAAGAGTCAACTGGAGCATTCCTGGTACCTATGACTCTCCTACTTATTTATGTTCTCCTTCCCTCATTCCAAATTCTCATAACAAAGAGGAATGGCATCCGTGTACCAAAATAGAAATAGCAGGCACCGAGGCAGTTCTGTCAATGGATTTTTGAGCGATATCATGTGGTTCTGAAATTCGGACCCTGAGGTCATGCCAGTCCCCAGTGAGTGGCTTTTACTCTTTCAGTTCAATTCCGCCCATGTGCTGCTACTCTGCTAGGTCCTGGAAAGACAGCAGAGAGAAACCAGACAGGAGACTTGAAAGCTTAGAGCTTAACTGATAAGTTGTAGCTTAAATAAACAATGAAGAAAAGTGATAACCATAACTAAGGAGGTAAATGTTGCAGTGTGAGCCCATATGTGAAATCCCTAAATGAGCTTGAGGGTTCATAAAAATGCCCTCCTAAGGAAGAAACTTTGAAGTGGAGATTTGAGGGTGAGGAGTTGGCTGGGGCTGGGTGAAGAGGTGGAGAGCTGGCTGAGAGAACACTCTGGGCAGAAAGACGCAGAGCACTTACATCTCAGATGTGAGACTGTATGAGGTTCAGTTTCCAGAAAGCTTTAAAAAATGCAGTATCACTTAAAGCACAGATAGGAATGGAAGCAAGAGCGGCATGAAATCAGAGGATGAGAAGAGTTAGGTGCAAGATCATGTAAGAACCTGTAAGAACCCGACGAAGGATGTCAGATTTTAATCACATTGGGAAGCTACTGAAGAGTTTTAAGTAGACATATTTGTATTTCAGAAAGGTAACTACAACCTGGAGAGCAGACTGGAGGAATCAGGAGTGAACTCAGGCAGACCCGTGCTGCCACAATCAATGAGGAAGGTCTAGCCTGCGACGGAGAAGCTCACTAAAGAACATGGTAGACTTGTGTTATCGTGTTGTGTGCGGCTGAAGTGGCAAGCATGAATTTCCTGTGGTCTGATACACATGGTTGTGAGATATTTTCTAGTGTCACTCAATATCTTACGTGCAGGTGCCGATCACATGGAAACTTAGACTCACCCCACCTCCACCGCATCATTTTCTAGTTGGATTGATGAATAGAATTGGTTAGGATATTGGGAAGAGAGCTACTGTAATTCCTGACAAGACAATATAAGCTGAAAAGATGGGGAGGTGAAAAGGAAGAGAGGTAGTGGGGGAGAGGAGGAGTAGAAGGGTGACTGGACTAGAAGGATGGTTTTTGTGGCAGAGCAGCTCCAGGAGCTAAGGAGTAGAAAAGGAAGTAGAGATGAAGAGGTAAAGAAATGAGTGGTCAAGATACTGACAATCTGCACAGTCACAGAATTCCTGCAGACTGCTGGTAAGATTAGTGTGGAGGATTCTGACTCAGCAAAATCTCCAGTCGATGAGCAGAATTGATTAGGAAAATGGCAGGAAGCAAGCTGCATAGTTTGGGTATGTTGCTGTGGTTATTACGAGCCAGGTGTTATTCTGGGGGCTTCAGATGTAGCTCACGACAAGACAGCCGATGCCCAGATTGCCTGGAGTTCCCATTATCTAGGGGAAAGGAGGACGGTGCTCACCATGCAGATAAATAAATGGAGCCACAGGAGGGCAGAACACATGCAGAAGAAGCTAAATATGGCGACAGGAGAATGAATGACTTAGAGGTACCATTTAGGCTGAAATCTAAATGACAAGGTGGCGTTGGCCACGTTGAATTGTGCACTGCTCTAGCTAGTGCGAGGCTCTCACACAGAGACACTGTCAGCCTCCTGGCCGGCTCAGCTGTCTTCCTTAAGCAGGAGGGAGCTTGGCTGTCTGAGGATGTTCTCTCTGACATAAGGATTTGCCTGACAAGAATTGCCCTTTTGACCCAAGGTCTTCCATGGGCAGATGATCCCTCTTGCCAGGCTGGATTTCATGTTCGAGTGAGAAGAGAGATGGTGTCCATCCCTCTTTGGATACTTGTCCTTCACTAAAATGACATAGAGTAGTAGGCTTAGAATAATACCAGCAATGGCAACCTGCCTTTGTAGACAGAGTTACCACTTGCAAATATTTAAAAAGACCCTTTTAGAAAAGTTTCTTAAAAAGTGATAATACAGATTTCATTTATTATCCCCTTAAGAATTATCTTTCTATAAAATAAGTCTAACTTTGTGACATCCCTGTTGATTCTAGGACAAGTCCCAGCCCCATGGCATGACATCTAAAAGCCTCCAGGTTGGTCCTATAAATCTTTCCAACCACTTCCTACCATACACCTAAACCCCAGGCAGTCCAAATGCTTATCAGTGATAACACGATAACACAGCTACAGTCTGCGATTCAGGGAAACTGTCCCCTGCCTGCAGTCCATGATCCTCCTCTTTCTGTCTAGTGAATGGAACCCATCCTTCAAAATCAACTCAAGCATCTCCTTGCTAGATGCGTCTCAGACCTTCCGGCGGTGAGTGCTTGCTCACTAGTCTTCTCCGCATGCACAATTCTGAGTTATAATTTGTGCTACACTGAGGCCAAGAGCACTCTTAGAGTGAAGTATGTGAAACTGACTCTTGGAAGATGAAAAACAGTCAGATATCAGCAGTTTTATACATTAATAGTTCAACCTAATGGTTGTTTCTCACTGTCTATTTTTCATCTTAATAGAAATTGATTCCCTAATTTTTATCTGGGTCAGTGGCTGCCCATTGGAAAGACTACATTTTGCAAGTATAGCCATGAGAATATATTCTGGCCAATCAGATATAAGCAGATGCATTGACCAGCAGCTTTTAAGAATCTTAAAAGACAGCTCATGCATGTCCTTTAATATTTCTTCATAGTCCTGACTGAATGCAGTAGCTCACACCTATAATCCTAGCACTTCAGGAGACCCAGGTGAGAGGCTCGCTTGAGTCCAGGAGTTTGAGACCAGCCCTGGCAACATAGTAAGACCTCCATCTCTACAAAATGGAAACATTAGCTGGCATGGTGGTGTGTGCCTGTAGTCCCAATTACTCTGGAAGGAGGCTGAGGTGGGAGGATTGATTGAGCCTGAGAGGGCAAATGAAGCTGCAGTGAGTCATGGGCATCCACAGCACTCCAGCCTGGGCAATAGATCAACACCTTGTCTCAAAAAATTTTTCTTCATAGTCCTTCCTCGATTCTCCTGCCTGGAATGCACTTATAATCATCAGAGCTCTGGCAGCCTTTTTAGAACATGAAGTTAAAGGGATGCACTCTAGAAATTATGGAGTGGAACTAGAACTAGTATGAGTTTCTAAGGTCTTGGATGGTAAAACCACCATATCAGCCTTGGACAAATAGAGAATTTCTATTTAATAAGCCATATTATTTGCAAGGGAACCTACTCCTGATGCATAATGAATTTGAATTATTTCTGTATATGTTTGCTTTGTCACTGGACTGTGAGTACTTCAATGGCAGGGGATACATTTTTAAATCCCTGTTCCATCAAGCATCAGGTAGCATGTACTGGGCATGGCACATACTATATATTCAACATTGTAAAGTACAACACTTTGTTGTCATTTTGAACAGAATGATTCAAGTATAGATTACATGAGTAAAGGCAACATTTAAATAGTATAAAACATAAAGACAAACAAGTTCTCTCAAAGAATACCAGTAAATGAAAGGGAAAATAGATCAAAAGTTGTCCATGAGCATTTTTCATATGAGACAACATCAATGCATATCAAAGCATGACATTAGGTATTTTGTATTTGTGGGAAAACTCACCTAAGGCACTTATTCTGAGACTCAAAGGATTAAGGCCAATAAATAATAAAAACAAATTAATGGTCAATAAATCCTTTTGGAGAAAAATGGAGGAAAAAAAGGAACGACAGTTGGCGATACATGTAACTTCTTCCGGTAATTGACTTTGATGGGGTCTGAACCTAAGTAAAAAACTGCCAACTTAGCTTCAATGGGAATCAATAGTGTCCGAAGCTTATGTAACTCCAGCAACCATCATCTCCAAAATGGAAAAGGTTAGAAACTCTAAATCTTCCCTTTGTAAATTATGGCTTTGTGTTTAACTGCCAGGAACATTATAAACTCTGCAAATAACAGATCATAAAATTATTATAAATCAGAAATCAAGCACACAGCTTCTCAATAACCATATATTATCAGCTATTGCAGACTGCACCCAATTCAATGCCATCCACTAGGCGTAGGCTTAATAATGAAATTATAGCGACTCCATTTTCATTTGCTGCGAAAAGTTTATTAGTACAACGAAAACTATCAAAATAATCAATTTATAAATCTAAACAAACCATTAGGGTAAAGGAGCCCTAGTGAATATTAGGGTCAACGTCTAAATCAATAACATTGTACAAAGCTACTGACAAGTCAGATGCACAGTGGAGCATCAGTTTTGCTGCTGCAAATAAAATCAGTAGCAATCAAATACAATTTAGATCACAAAAGACATGTGGCAGGCCTAATAGATCTAATTCCCCTCCTCTGATCAAGGAAGAAGCAGATGCTCAATCATTATTCCAGTCACTGGAAAACAACTTGCTAAAGAAAATATGTTTTTGCTACATAAGAGAGAGATGCAAAGATGGCTGTGGCAGTATAGCATTTCAGAAATGGAAATGGATGGAGGCAAGAGAACCTGAGATTCAAATTTGGTCTATTCTTCCTAGCTGGCTGAACTTGGGCAAGCCATCTGACTTCTCTCGGGTTTAGTGTGAAATGAGGGAGTAATGGTTTCAGAGAAGAGAAAATGTGATGAGTTGTAAAATGTTTTGGGAGGCAGCACTTCACCTGCCGAGGAGCCATGTGCAAGATTTGGAACTGCAGTGAGAGGGCTGGCTGTAGGGGAACTCAGAGCCCAAGCAGTGTCTGGAAAGCAGAAATAAGCGCCTGTTTTAGAGAAGAGGAAGGAAACCAAACCGGCCGAGTGAGCATGTCAAGCTCCAGTGCAGTAGCCATTAGCATTTAAATGAGAGGATGAGCCAGCGGTCCAGATCCCTCTTGGGCACCATGGTGAATGCCTCCCTTTCTTCCCACTCCTTCAGCAACCTACGCTGCAGTCTTCAGGTAGCTTTGTAAAGCTGCACTAACAGCACCCCATTTGGGGCCCACACCATGTATGTTGTATATTCGTTTCCAAGAGATACTGTCACAAATGACCACACACTGGGTGGCTTAAAACCACAGAAATTTATGTTCTTGGAATTCTGGAGGCCAGAACTCTGAAAATCAAGGTGTCAAGAGGGCCATGTCTCCCTGAAGGCTCTAGGGGAGAATCGAACTCTTCCTTGCCTCTTTCTAGCTCCCAGGGTCTCCTGGCATTCCCTGGCTTTCCTGGCTTGTCAGAGCAGTGGTCCTCAAACTTTTTGGCACCAGGGACTGGTTTCATGGAAGACAATTTTTCCATGAATTGGGGGAGAGGATTGGGGATCACACAGTGAGGAGGTTGGTGGGGAGCTGTTTTGGCGGTGAAACTGTTTCACCTCAGATTGTCAGGCATTAGTTCAATTCTCATAAGGAGCACCCAACCTAGATCCCTCACATGCACAGTTCACAATAGGGGTCAGCTCCTATGAGACTCTAATGCCCACTGATCTGACTGTAGGTGGAGCTCAGGTGATCATGCTCGCTCACCCACCACTCACCTCCTGCTGTGCAGCCCCGTTCCTAACCGACCATGGACCAGCACTGCTCTGTGGCCTAGGGGTTGGGGACCCCTGTTGTAGAGGCTTCACTCCAGTCTGTGTCCATTTTCACATTGTCTTCCCTCCTTGTGTTTCTTTGTGTCCCCTCTTCTTATAAAGACACCTGGATTTAGGGCCCACCTTTGTCCAGTATGAGCTCATCTTAATTTACCCAATCACATCTGCAAAGACCTTATTTCCAAACAAGTTCATATTCTGAGGTTCTGGGTGGACATGGATTCTGGGAACATGCTATTTAACCCATTATGCCATGGTTTTTTTTTGGTTTGTTTTCTGCCCAGTGGTTTCTCTGACATTGCAACAAGAGCCTGCAGAATCCAGGTAGACACTTGTGTGAAAGCTGGAAGTGACCTCTGAGGGGCTGGGCATGTGGAGCTTGCTCCTCAGGCCCTGGCAGAGCTGTCAGATTGGCAAAGTCATCAGAAATGGAGCAGCAGGTGGCACTGGGCTTCCCTCCATGTTCCTTTCTTCTTCCTGGAATCTTAGATCTTTAGGTCCTGGCTGCCTTGGTTACTCTGGAATGCCTTTACATTGGTCTTCTTTGGAACTGTGTTCAGCTTTTATAGTAGTTCTTGGAAGGATTGTCCTAATACAAGCTATTTGTCATAGCTGGGAGCAGAAGGTGCCCCATGTCTTTGCAATCTGTCCTTTCTGCCATATGTCTTAGTTTTAGAAAGAGATAAACAAGTACTTTATTAAATTTATATGCACTACACCTCTCAATTATCATCATTTCAGGACTATTTCCAATCTATAAAATCTGATAAAGTAGTACTGGCAACTTATTTCCTATCCACCAATCTCACAATTCGTTCTGTGAAGTTCTTAAGGTACTTATTGTGGCTTCATTTCAAACATGGGTAAATTGTGAAGCAAAAAGTTAAATTATTGTTCCAGGGACTATCACTAATCAGTGGAAGAGAAAATCCACATAGCCATGTTTCCTAGCTTCAATACAGGGCATGGTGGTGGGCACCTGTAATCCCAGCTACTCAGGAGTCTGAGGCGGGAGAATCACTTGAACCTGTGAGACGAAGGTTGTTGTGAGCTGAGATTGTGCCATTGCACTCCAGCCTGGGTGACAAGAGTGAAACTCCATCTCAAAAAAAAAAAAAGATATATATTAAGTGAATAATAGTTTCAGTGGTGTGTGGATATGGCAAAAATTATGTATCCCTACTGATATGACCAAGTTAGGGAAGCATCCTTTTAGCTCATTCCTGAGCGATGACATGAGTCTCAAAAGCAAGGTAAACTGATTAAAAAGAAACTACAGACATTTCAATATGAACTGTCTGAGAAGGAGCTTTACCTACTGCATTATGGGTGTAATAGCCTGGAAATTTAGGGAGGCATCCTGAACTGGTTCTGGTGCCTTAGAAAACAGATTTTAATGTATAAGGGAACAACCGCACATACTTCATCCAGTCATCTTGCAAAGACTCTACCAGTGATTTTCAATAATCTTAAAAAGAAATACATACAAAGAGGAAAAATAAAATCCAAGTTAAGTGAAACAATTTGAAGTGATTTGTTTTTTTTAGGATTGTTCTTTTGGCTTAGAAAATTGTATCTTTTGTTTGTATATCAGGTGAGCTTATTTTCAACTCTGATTTTATTACAGTAATTTTTACTTATGCTTTCTGTTTCTTGGGATTAAACAGAAGATGGACAGTGGAAGAAAGAGAAGACTGTGGGGGAGTTTTGGGCATGAGGCTTCATCATAGTAGAGCATGGGCGATATGGCTGGGCTCTGTGTCCCCACCCAAATCTCACCTTGAATTGTAATAATTCTCATGTGTCATGGGAGGAACCAGGTGGGAGGTAATAGAATCATGGGGGTGGCTTTTCCCATGCTGTTCTTCGGATAGTGAATAAGACTTATGAGATCTGATGGTTTGATAAGGGGCTGTTCTCCTGAACATGTTCTCTCTTGCCTGCCGCCATGTAAGACATACCTTTGTTCCTCCTTTGCTTTCTACCATGATTGTGAGGCCCCCCTAGCCATGTGAAACTGTGGGTCCATTAAACTTCTTTTTCTTTATAAATTACCCAGTCTCAGGTACATCTTTATTAGCAGCGTGAGAACAGACTAATACAGTGGGTAAGTGCTAGAGACTGGGCATAGGAACTGGTGCAATTTGGTGATGTCGAGGGCAAACTGGGGGTGTGACACAACCAGGAAGTGGTGGGTGTGTTGAAGTGAGCCAAACATGAGAGTAGAAACTCCAAAATCTTATTTATTCAGCCGTAGGCTCATAGAAAGACCCTGGTCTTAATGTCCTGTCTATTTTGGGGTACAGGTTAGGTGGATCAAACATACAGGATGAGTTGAATAACTAAAGCATGTAATCAGATAACTCTGTGGAAGAAAACCCAAACCATGACCCATTTTGATTATAACATTCTTCTAAAGAACTGGCTGGGAACTTAATTTATACCTTTACTTAAACCTTCATTAGTGACCTTCTGTATAGATGACATCAAGGTCTTTCTCATTTTTTTTTCTTTCAATCTGTGCCTTTGTTCACATTTTCCTTCTCAATAGACTTCTGTTTATCTGTGCTCACATTTCGTTCACATTCCTCTGTGACCTCAAAGGAAAAGGTGGTCATGTTTTATTTACATTTTGATTTGTTAAAGTCCCTCTAATTTTATTGAAGGTACACGTAGTTCTGTGGTGTATTTCTCTTGTGAAATTTATTGTTGCTGCTTGTCTTACTGTAGTCGAGAGCCAAATAGTATGTTGGGTTTTGAGTTTATTTTTTCAATTTATTTTCTCAGAAGTGCTTTTTCTTCACTAATAGCCAATTAGCCAGGTTGACCACCTGTTTTATTGATTTTGTATATTGAGTTAAGGAATGTGCTAGTCACTGAGATATAAAATAAATAAATACATACAATAAATGAGAACAATGAAAAAGTTTATGCTTTTTATGTGCACAAATTGGTCTTGGAGACAGGGTTAACAGACATTGAGTGACTAGGGAAGATTACAGATCATGATATAATCCAACACCAAACTGTATGATGAGATTCAGAGCTGCAGAAACTGAGAAAACAGTAAGATCTTCAATATTTTACGACATTGGAATTTGGAATGAAAGGAATGGAGAAACGGGCATTTAAAATGAGAGCATTTGACTCCATAAATACTAGGAATGAGAGAAATAAGAAAGCAGGCAAAAGAACCTGAAAAAGAAAGTGGGTTTGAGAAAGATAATGGTGTTTGAGTGTGACCTTAAAAGATTGTCCTTCGATGCTCATCCTTCAAAGGTCTTCCTGAGGAGATAGGCAGAGGGGGATGTGATTAGAAGAGAAGGCAGTCTGCAGGCAGTGGGAGGGGTTCCTCCCTGCCAGGGTGAGATGTTAGATTTGCCTTGTTAATCACCAAGTGAAACTTTATTACATTTTGTGATATTAAAAGTAACATCTATTTTATTGCAGAAAATTTGGAAAACACAGAAAAGCACAATGGAACACAGAAGTCACTTGTAAACTTGTCACCAAGAAAGATGCCCTAGAAAAGTTTCACTTTTTTTATCATGTCTTTTTTTGCATATAGATACATATAGTTTTGGCATAAAAGTAGAATTATTCTCCATATACTTTTAGTATCCTGAGTTTAAAAATTAATATTATCCCATAATTATCATGAAGCCACGAATCTTGGAAATGCGTTGACTAGTACTAATATGTTCCCTAATATTTATCTGTTCTCATATTATTGGAATAAATTTTACTTGAAGATGATGTAGTATTCATTGACTATGCTACTGGATTAAAATTTGCAAATTAAAAAAAATCTCTATTGAAAAAGGGAAGTGGCCAGTAGTTTCTCCTATTTATTTACTTATTTATTTTGAGTCAGAGTCTTGCTCTGTCACCCAGGCTGGAGTGTAGTGGTGCCATCATAGCTCTCTGCAAGTTCTAACTCCTAGGCTCAAGCAACCCTCCTGCCTTGGCCTCCCAAAGTGTGGGACTACAGGTATGAGCCATCACTGTGCCTGGCCATGAGTACAATTTTTAAAAATGTAATGGGATTATATAAGTGTCACTGAATTGATTAAGAAGATTTTCATATTTCTATGCTCTGGGAAACTTAAATACAAATTAGGCAAACATTGCCAGTATTGGGACTTCTGGTTCCAGCATCATGTTTGGCAAAGTGAACATAGAACCTGCCTTCTACAGACACCTAGATATGCTAAGTAAAAATACAAGCACAGAAATTTAATACATAGCCAAGCTCCAAGAAAGAAAGGGAACCTTGAAGATGCCAGAATGCAAGCCAGCACTGAAAAGACATAGCAGTAAGTAGGTGAGCCAATGCTGCAGAAGGTAGTTAATGGAGCCAGAGATGGCCCAGGAGTTGGTGCTAATCTAAATTCAGGGATCGGAGAGTAGATAAAGTGGCCCTATAGGGTTGGGGCTTGAAATGGTTTACTTTGCATAAACCTGAGAACTTGGAATATCAATACCCCTGTGAAAGGGGTAGCATAAACCCACATTCTCTGCATTTCAGGTTTAAATGATATATCCAAAGGAATAACAGAATTATTTCTGTTATCTCTACAGTAACAATATCAGGAGGATGATAATAGAATATCTTCAGTGTTCTGGGAAAAAAGTACTTTAGAATTCTGATCCAGCAACATATCTTAAAATAATAAAGACAAAATAAATTTATTTTTAGAAAAACAAATGGTGAGAAAATTTGAGGCCAAAATACCCAAATTAAGAAAAATTCTAAAACAAAAATTACTTTAAGCAGCAAGAAAGGTATACCAGATTGAATATCTGAGATTTAGGAAAAGATAAAATTCTTATGACTCATTTTGGACATGATGCCCCAAGTGGAAAATTCCACAGCTGACTTCATGGGACAAGTCGCAGTCAAAATGCAAACATGCCAGGTTATTCAGCATCCCCATGAGAAAATAAAAAACAGTCTTAGCCACTTTCAGCTGTGTAATATCTTTTCCACACAAGCCAGATTTCCCCACACTAGCAGCCCGCAAAGGGTAATAAACTGTTGTGTGTACAGGCTGGACTTGCCAGTGACAGGTTCCCCCTCGTACCCCGTGTGGGGCCGTGACCTACATGCATTACTCATTGTGGGTTTCTTTTTTTCTTTTTGTTTAGTTTCTTCTCTGAGGTGTGAAGATATTGTTAAATATCTGAAGCTGGGAGCCATCATTCTCAGCAAACTAACACAGGAACAGAAAACCAAACACCGCATGTTCTCACTCACAAGTGGAAGTCAAACAATGAGAACACATGGACACAGGGAGGGGAACATCACACACCAGGGCCTGTTGGGAGGTGGGGGGGGTAAGGCAAGGGGAGAGAATTAGGACAAATACCTAAGGCATGAGGGGCTTAAAACCTAGATGATGGTTTGATAGGTTCCACAAACCACCATGACACATTTTTACCTACATAACAAACCTGCATGCTTTGCACATGTATCCCAGAACTTAAAGTAAAAAAGTAAAAATAAAGTAAAATGAAATAAAATGCCTGCAGATACCCCTATGGGTAACAGTGACTAAACAAAGAGGAAGCATTTATGTTGATCTCTAGCACAGAAAGTCAAGCTGCTGGAGAACCTGCACGGCCGTGCCGGTGCGAAACTTCTTACAGAAGAGTGTGGTGTGGGAATGGCCACCATACAGGACCTGCAGAAACAGAAGGATAAACTGTTGAAGTTCTATGCTGAAAGTGATAAACAGAAGTTAACGAAAACTTTTTTTAAAACATTGCATACAAAGCTAAAAATGAAGATCTCAATCGTGTACTGGAAGATTGGAGCTGTCAGCATGGCGGTGAACACATGCCACTTAATAATATTCTGATCATGAAACAAGCGAGGTTCTATCACGATGAACTGAACATTGAGGGGAACTGTGAACAGTTAGCAGGCTGGTTGCAGACATTTAAGAATTAAGACATGACATTTGATTTTTAAGGCTTTGTGGTGAGAAATCAACTGCCGATCAGGAAGCAGTGAAGAAATAGTTGGTGAGTTTGTCAAGGTCATTGCTGATACAAATCTGACACCAGAACAGGTCTATAATGCTGACAAAACATCACTGTTTTGGCATGATTGCCCCAGAAAGACACCGACTTCAGGTGGCAAGACAGCCCCTGTGCTAAGGAAGCCAGGGCCAGAATGTCTGTGCTGGGTGCACTAATGTGGCAGGCATGCATTAAGTGTAAACTTGACTGGCAGGTAAAGCTTGCATCCTGTCTGTTTTCAAGGAGGGAATTTCATATCCATCCATTATTATGCTAACAAAAAGGCAGAGGTCACCAAGGATATATTTTACGATTGGTTCCACAAACATTTCATACCAGTGGCTCATGCTCATTGCAGGGAAGCTAGACGGTATCACAACTGCAAGATTTTGACTTTCCTAGACAACTGTTCTGCTCATCCTCCAGCTGAAATTCTCATCAAAAATAATGCTTGTGCCATGGACTTTCCTTCAAATGTGACTTTATTGATTCAGCCATGTGACTAGGATATCCTCAGATTAATGAAGAATAAACATAAAATGCTATCTTGAGCAGCATGCTGGCAGCAGTGAACAGAGGTGTAGGTGCGGAAGGTTTCACAAGGAGTTTAGCATGAAGGATGCCTTGTATGCTGTTGCCGATGGCTGGAACACAGTGACCAGAGACACAGTGGTGCTGCGACTGTGTTCGGTGATGATGATGAATAGGGTGGTGACTTTGAAGGATTCTGCATATCAAGTGAGAAAAAAAATGTCTTTTGATCTCCCTACCTATACAAAAAATATGGCTTCAGAGTCCATCAGTAAGCTGGGAGAAGTGAGTATCAAAAAGTTTTAAACAGTATTAGTTCATTGTTCATTGTTGAAATAGCCAAAGTGGTTCTGAACCCAGGTGGTTACGATCACAGTGTTGGTGAAGATGTTAACGCCGCAGAAACTGCCTGCAGATGACGCGGTGAAAGTGTGTCATGGTCTTACTGAAGGAAGAGAACAGTATGCATTCATTGCAGAGCAAGACATCATGTCAGTTTATAAAATCAAAGAGAGACTTTGGAGACAAGAAACATTGTTAATGAGGCAGATGACTCTGGTGGAAACACTTTGAAAAGCCACCCAGTAGAATGTGTCCTCATCCCTAGAGGACCCACTTCCTGGTCCTTTAACTGCTTCTGAGGTTTCCTCACCTCTAAAAAAAATAAAACACAGTGTACGGTAACCTTTTAATCAAAACACAGCATTGTAGATGGAGGCTGGAAGCTGTGTTGTTTGTTGCTGCTGCTGTCTGATAGCAGATGCAGGTGTTCTGGGATGCTACTGTGCTGTTAGCTACCATGAACACATATTAATGGTATGTCATATTTTTTACCCTTAAATATTTATGTGTGAATCAGTGTAAGAAAACAGTTACTCACCTGTAGAGTGTAAATTCAATCAGGAATAATGGTGATGCCAAATAACCACAGATAGTCCATGGGGTGGGGATGGGGGGGGTGGCTGTGGCTGAGATGGACACGTTTGCTTTGTGGTGGTTCACTGTACACAAACTTTGTTTTATGTACAAAATTCTTTAAAATGATGTATAAAATTATGTGTATAAAGGGTATATGAAACACAAATGAATTTATATTTAGACTTTATTTCCGTACCCAAGATGTCTCATTATGTATAGGCAGATATTCCAAAATCCAAAGCACTTCTGATCCCAAGCACTTTGCATAAGGGACACTCAACCTGTATTACTAAAGTGAATGAAGTCATGCTGCAAAGAAGATATTTGTTGTATAGCTAATCAACAAAATGCTCGTGTCAGAATATATTAATCCATAAAAACCAAAACAAAACAGGTGATCCAAAAGACAAATGGTCAGAAATCTGGATAGACGCCTCAAAAACACACGTCTGAATGGCCAGCAAACGTATTCAAATAGGCTTGACCTTATAATCAATAAGATAAGTGCAAATTAAAACCAAAATGAGAACCAGTTACCCACCAAATTGGCAAAAATAAAAAAGGAAAAGAAAAGAAGTCAGAGACAATGCTGGCAAACTTGTCTCGGACACAATGTTGGTGGGAATGTGAAACCTACTTTGGAAAACAATTTGCCATTATCTAACATATTTGAAGATGTCCATACCTTTTGACAAAGCAGTTCTACTCTTAAACCTATATCCAGAAAACAATTGCTTTAGTGCATGAGAATACACACTTAAAAAAAAAAAAACTAGACAAAGCAGTATTTTTTTATAAAAGCATATTTGAACATAACTTAGGGGTCCATGAAAGAAAACAGAGTAGATTTGTTTGGACATATATTATGGAATTCTAACCAGCAATGAAAATGAACAAATGATAACTGTTTCCAATGTAATCATTTACTCTCCAAAGTAAATCAACTTCACAAAAATAATTTGGGGCAGGAACAATGTCACAAAAGAACATGTTACAGACTGAATCATGTCCTCCCATCCTCCCAAAGTTCGTATGTTGAAGCTCCAACCTCTCATGGGGTTGACAGCAGTCCTCCCTTATCCATGGTTTTGTTTTCTGTGGTTTCAGTTACCGGAAGTCAACCAGGGTCCAAAAATAGGTGAGTCAGAGCAATAAGATGAGAGAGAGAGAGAGAACACCTACCTAGCTTTTACTGCAGTATATTGCTATAATTTATTAGTTATTGTTAATTTCTTACTGTACCTAATTCATAAATTAAATTTATGATACATATGTATGTATAGGAAAAACATAGCATGTCTAGGATTTGATACTATCTGTAGTTTCAGGCGTCCACTGGGGTTTTAGTACAAATTCTCCTGGGATATAAGTGAGATCATAAGGGTGTGGCCCTAATCCAATATGGCTGGTGTCCTTACGAGAAGAAATTAGGACAGAGGCGTGAGTTCTCACAGAGGCAGGACCATGTGAGGACACCGTGAGAAGGGGGACCGTCTGCAAGCCAAGGAGAGAGGCCTCAGGAGAAACCAAATCTGCTGGCACCTTGATCTTGGGCTTCCAGCCTCCAGAATTGTGGGATGATACCTTGCTGTTAAGTCTCTCCAGCCAAGTCAGTGGTATTTTGGTATGGCATTCCCAGCACATTAATACAGAATATACACTTTTAGGTCATTGCATTTATATAAATTTCAGTAACAGGTAAACTTAAGTGATCTTGTTTAGGAATGTTGATGTGGATGATAAAACAAGAAAATGGTTTTCATGAAGAGTCTAGATAGTTGTTTTCTCTAGAAGGAGGGAGCTGAATACAATGAATGAAGAATTCATGGAGAACTTCTAGGGGCTGACAAGGAACAAACTCTTGGCCTGGATGGTGGCTATATAGATTTCTCCATATAATTCCTTATACCGTATGTATGTTTTATGTAGTATTACATATGCGTAGTAAATTGCACAACTAAATGAAATTCCAAGGGACTGCTAAGTAGGCAATTTAAGATGGTGTTTGATTTTGTGAGAAGAGTCAATTAATATTTTATGGTGAATATGCTTTTTCTTAAACTAGTAGGCAGTAGATATAAGAATGATCATCTCATTGTGATTATTCATAAACTATATATATTTTGCATTCATTTTGTAGATATTTGGCATTTTAGAGATGTAATATTTCTTTTAAAAAAAGGTAAAAAGGATAGTGGGATCTAGTGGCCTCAGAAATTCAATGACTATTTAGCTTACAAAGGTGTGTAACAAAGTGGTTTTAAAAAACGCAGAATATCCAGTGAAATTTTAAATTTAGATAAAATATGAAAAAATTGAGTGTAGTTGGTCGCAAATATTGCATGGGATATACTTATGCTTCAATTGTTCAAAATTTAGAGAAAATTCATGTTTGACTGAGCGTCCTCTATTTTTATTGATCCAATCTGTTGAGCCTAGTAAATTTCAGAGCTTGAACGACTCACAAAAATCCTCCTTCCTGCATCCTCAGTTCAGAGCAAAGCATCAGTTTCCATCCTACTATTTAATCCCCTGACCACATCACCAATTCATCTCTCTCTTAACTAAGCACCGTCTACAAATTCACACATTCCTTGGACATCTTTACCTAAATGTGTCTAAGAACAAACTCATTATCTTTTCTCTAAAACGAGCTAATGGTCCCTCCCAAACTTTCCTATTTCAGCTACACCCTCCTGCTTCAGAGCCTACACAGGGCGCACTACACTTCTTTATGTCACAACTTTTAGTTTTTGCTCACGAAGCTATGGTTGATCCATAGTCCAGCCGTTTTTTTGTACAATTTCTAAAATCTCCGCTATTCAACAAGGTCAACATGTGTTATAATCTTTTAATTACTTTTGGTTTTTAAATAGTTTTAAGCTCTGTATCAGTGGTCATTTGTTTTTGTTGTACATCAGTGTTTAACGTATGGACAAAGGAGACAGCATGATCCCGTTCTGACTCACTCGTTGGCAGTCTGTCCTCAGTTTTTGTTCTGGTGACAGTCCTAATGTACATAAATGTGTTTTGCAAGTGGGATTTTGTGCAACACTGTATCAAGTGTATTACAATCATCATTCTAAGTATTACATCAACTACCTTGCTTTCATCTGTAAATCTTGCAGTTCCATCAAAAAAGCAATCAAGTTGTCTATGCGATGATTTGTGCCTCACAAACATCGAGTGATTATGGCTTCAGGTTCCATTATCCTATGGATGCTTTCAGATTTCCACATCTTTTTTCTCCATTATTTACTGGAGATACAAGTTGTGCACAGATAATTCAAATTTGCCAAGCTTCACTCATGATTTTATAATGCCATTAAGTAGGAAGATGGTATTGTATTTCACAAAGGAAGCTAAAACGAAGAAATGTGTGAACTGAAAAGCAATGATTCAACCGTAATTTCAATCTTAAAAATCTTCAGTTTTCCTGGAATTGAAAATTCCATTTTGGCAAAGCTAACTTTGTCCATCGTTTTTTTGAGGCCTCTCAAGCCCTTCCAATTTAGCAAGGTTTGTAAAGAACCACCACATTTTATCTGCCTACATAAAACCAGAGAAATACATAGGGTTTTTTGCTTCAAACTATTTACTTATTTTGCAGTCACAATTTTTCACATTTTCTCCCCCTCTGTAGAATCTGGGAACAATCCAAATATTGTAATTTACACAATCACTGAGCCAGAACACATGAATGTGCATGGGTTATGTGTGACCCTCAGCCTTAACAGTAGGGGGCAGGAAGCCACAGAATGGAAGGGATGTTTCTTTGTGGCCAGCTATGCTGCCCCTCGTCCTGGGGACAGACCACTCCAAGGTGTGTGCATGCATCCACCTCTTTCCTGACAGATGATGAGGAGAGATTTAGGGGGATGCCTAAATCAACTTAAATGAAATCAACTTAAATACCCATCAATGGTAGACTGCATAAAGAAAATGTAGACCTATACATCATGGAATACTATGCAGCCATTAAAAAGAATGAGATCATGTCCTTTGCAGGAACCTGGATGAAGCTGGAGGTAATTATCTTTAGTAAACAAATGCAGAAACAGAAAATGAAATACCTCATGTTCTCAGTTGTAAGTGAGAGCTAAATGATGGCAAAACATGGACACAAAGAGGGGGACAACAGACACTTTGTGTGAGGGTGGAGGGTGGGAGGAGGAGGGGAGAGGAGCAGAAAAAATAACTATTGGGTACTTAGGCTTATTACCAGGGGGACAAAATAATCTATACAACAAACCCCCAGGACACAAGTTTATCCATATAACAAGCTTTCATATGTAGCCCTGAACATAAAATCAAAAATTAAAAAAATTAAAAGTGGCCATTCTAGAAATAAAAATAAAAAAACAGAGAGTTAGGTGGAAAAAGTGGCCACAGTCTTTTCCAGCTTGAATCAGAGGTGGTAAGCAGTATGGGCCCATAGCAGTTGCTATCTTCAAGGTAGGAACTTTGAGTACTTTTCATGTAAAACAGCTCTTTCTTGCCTAAGGGCAGTAGAAATTGGTGTGGACAGTTAAGAACAGAGGGTCGAGCTGTATCAGTAAAGGAGGTTTTGCGATATCAAGCTTAGACACTAAAGACCAAATTTCTATCAGAGCAATTCTAGAAAACTATTGGCACGATTGCTTTATGACATTGTATTTTGTTGAAAGATGAAGGAGAGCATGAAGTGGCTATCTGGGGACCCTGAAGAAATCCGTCAGATTCTGGGTGACAAAGGAATGTGAGTGCAGGAAGAGCATGGCTTGTATACATGGCTCACGCATTATGAAGAGCACGGGTGTTGACAGTTCCTGAAGACAGAGCAGAGGCTGCCTGGACCTGATGTGTATTTGATAGCAGACGTGAGTAAGGGTAACTAGTGACATTGTAAGACACATTTTTACATGTGGGTGACTGTCTGTACTTGCAAGTCAAATTTGACAAAACCACAGTATAGGTTTATAGCTAGAATTGACAAGCATATATGTACTCTCATTTGATTTTTTCCCCCCCTAGGAGAATGATATCACTTAATTTTTTTTCATTTTCACACTGATCACCAAACACACATGCAATTCACAAAATCAAAGGTAGAGAAGAACTTCCAAAAACACAGGCCTGAAGAGATACCACGGAAGAAGATGTCATGCATGGACACCAGCTAGTTTGTATGAAAAATGCTGCCATTTGTTGGGTTTTCTTGGTGCCATAATAGCAATCAATGGGTTACATAAACACTGTATATATTTGTAATAGAAGTGCTCTGAACCAAATGTGCTAAACTCACTGTGGGGTCAAATATTTCCAGCTGCATGTGCTCTGCTGCCTGTCCTTTGCATGTAATTTGAGCCATATGTTTTTGAGTGTGTACAATGTATAACATATTTATTCTTGAAAACAAGTAAGATTTTCCCCTAGTTACTACAATTCTGCCAAGTACAAGTTAGAGACTGTAAAACTGGATGTTTCAGATTCCTCTCTTCATGTCCATAAAAGCAATTGCCTTATGGAAATGAAATCATCCTCCAGAGAGGGGGAGAGCTGGTGGGCGGCCCAGACGCATTTTGGGACTGGGTTCAGGCCAGGCCAGCCACAGCCCGATGGCACCCAAGGCTTGGGATTTGGCCCTCCAGCTACTAGGGTGAAGACAAACATGTCACTGGGATGATGAATGTCACTGAGAATGGGCAGGGCAGTGTGCCAAGTTCTGTGCCAGTCTACAAGGCAGGGTTGGGAACCCTTGGTGGACCTCTGTGACACGTCCATGTCTGCTGCTTCGGTCTGTGGAAACGATGCCCGTGCACGTCCTTGATTCCTCCTCTCCATGAATGGACACAGTCAAGTGAAAAGACTGTGACTCTGAAATTAAACAGATATAAGTTTAAATCCCAGCTTTGTCTCTATGTGACTTTAGTCCACTCATCTCATTTGTGTGAAAGCTGTTCTCTTCCGTCTAAATTGCTGTCCGTGAAAACAACCTTGTGAGATTGTCAAGCACATTATCAGTAGTGTACATGAAGCAGTTGGTATGGCGTGGCCATTCCATAAATTGTAGTAATATTGCTTCTTTAATCAAAGCAGGTAAATAAACAAGGAAGCATGTCGGATTTTCTGGATCTTTTCTGCTTTGCTTTGATATTTAGCACTTGGCACAAATTACCCTGAAGGGCAAAGAAGTGAAAGTAGCTTTGCAAAGCTGAGTTAGTTTATATTTCTTGTAAAACCATGGAATCAAAAGGCGATCGATTAGCTCTGATGTCAGGTGACCTTTGACTCTTCAAATCAACATTGCCTGCCTGAGAAAGGTCAACTTGGTCAGTTCTTTCACCAAGATCAAGCATGAAAGAGAAGCTATTTCTTTAGTAGAAGGTTATAGAGAAACTTGAAATGCTTTTTAACCTCCTCCGCTTTTTTTTTTTACACACAAAAAGGAAAAGTAGAAGTTATTTCAAGGAAATGCAAGGTAACGGAAAATTCGAAAGCATAGGAATAAAGGTGATTGCATGATTGATCAGTATCTAAGCTTCATCTGCTTAATTTCTCTTGCATTTTATTAGTGCTAAGGATGAGAATAACTGTTATTTCTGATAGACATTTGCATTTGATTCATAGTTGAACTTGGCCATCTTAGGAGGTGTTTACTGGTAACGTTGGGGTGGTTCTGGTCAGCAGAAATGTACATGCAAGGAGCAGAGAAGAAGCCAAGCTTGCTGGAGTCCATGTGGATGCACTGATGAACGTGGAATCTCACAGGAGCCGCTGCAGAAAGCCCAGTGGGCAGCGTGGGAACAGGAAGGTGATAAGGAAGTGTTTCTGTCCATGCCATGGCCCCCCGCCTTCAAGGCTCTCACCTGCAGCCATCTGTGAGCATAAACATCCAGACCCTAGCACTCTCTGCAGGTCAGGTTTCCTTGCTTCTGCGTGGCTTGAGCAGTTTATAGTTGATTCTCATTCTTCACAGCAGTTAACTTCCGAAAAGTTGCCACGAATGCTAAATTAATGAATACTAAATTACTGCTTCCAGGGAAAATAGCAGGATAGCTTCCTATGAACCTCTAGTCACAAGATTTTCATTAACTGGTAAGTAATGAACTTGCTTTATGTGTGTTTCTGTGTCACGACACCATACTTAATACGTATCTCTGATTCATGAACGCTGAGCTCACGGCCAGCAGAGCTGTCACTCACGCTTGAGCCAAGCTCCTCTGACTCACAGTCATTCTCCATCGGGCACATCGGAGCCTTCCTGCATGCAGGAACATTAGACAGCACTTCATCACTACACTTGGGAACCATTCTAAACTTCGAAATCACCAACAAAGAGCACAAAAATGCAAACAATGTGGTATGAACTGGACTGCAAAAGGCACTTATTTATAGTAGGACCACTGAAGCAAGAAGCGGGGGTGTTGCTCTGCTTGACCTCAGGTGAGATCGTGAGCATCCAGTGACCACATGCTTTGTCGCTCTGTGCACACCCGAGTATGGTAGAGAAAGCACCAGGAGTATCGATTCTGGGGCCCCAAGCAAATGCCGTGAGTAGGAGGAGTGGCAGGTAAGGAAACCACCAGCAATGAGGATTGACTGTCTCTGACTTCATAGCTCGCATGGCCTCAGCCTCTGTATTTTAACACCAAATTTGTGGGAGAGAATCTGATTTGCTCCACTTGGATCAGGATGCAATCAGCTGTGGCTGGCAGCAGGCAGGGATGGAGAGCTTGGTAGGGAAGGGCCCTTCCTCCAGGAAGGTTAAGGCCAGAGCTATACTTCAGCAGGAAGTGTGGCTGAGGAAGAAGAAACGGACGTTCCTGGCACATGGGTTAATGGCAGAGCCCTTCATCCTTTTGCACGGCTTAGAAAGAGGTACTTATCACCCTAAATATTGAGTGAGTGTTAGAGGCCGAAAGGGACAGGACCGCATTTTTGTAACTGATGGTACAGTTAACCTTGGAACAATGCAGGGGTGGGGCACTGACCGCCACACAGTAGAAAATCTACGTGTAACTTTTGACTCCCCCCAAAACTGTGACCAGCACCCTACTGTTTGCCAGAAGCCATGCCAATAGCATAAAGAACTGATTTACAAATATTTGTATGTTACAGTATATAATACTTACAATAAAGTAAGATTACTTACAATAAAGTAATCTAGAGAAAAAAATGTTGCCATGAAAACCATCAGGAAGAGAAAATATATTTGCAATTTATTAAGTGGAAGCGGGTCATCATAAAGGTATCTGTTCTCAATTGTTCATGGCGAGTAGGCTGAAGAGCGGGAAGAGGTCTTGCTATTTCAGGGGTGGCATTCATGGAAGAAAATTCACACATGAGTGAACCCGGACAGTTCAAACACGTGTTGTTGAAGGGTCAGCTGTAGTTTCTCACTGTTTCTTGCCACGTAAGTTGTCATGGGAACCAAGAGAAAGGTAGCTCACAAGCTATACTGTTGGAAACAATGTGCCCGCCTCTCTGGGACCTTGGCACCACGTCTGTAGGATGCTAATGCCAATCCTCTGGGTTCCTGTGAGGATCAGTCGAAAGCTTTCCACCTTCCAAGTCTATACAGCTATGAGACACGGGACCGGTGGAGCTGGGGCTTCTGGCCACTACACTGTGACAATGGTTACTTTTAGCCTTGGCAGCAAATAAAAACAAAAAGGCACTGAAGATACTTTACCCTGAGACTCTACCAGGAGTACTTCTATGGACAAGATAATGGCCATAGCTACACTGTGTCTGACCCTCTCTTCTTTGACTGGGTTGTGGCCAAGGCTTCTGCATGAGGCACACTCTGCACCCCAAGGGTGGAATGATGAATGAAACCTCTATACCACAAAGATGAAGAGGGGGTGAAGTAAGAGAAGTTACGTCTTTTTCTTCCTTGCATCAACAAAGAGGCTTTCGAATTTCCAAAACTGATTTCTTTCTGGGCTGTGCATGTAGAAGAATGGAGAGAAAGGCCCTCCCTGGGATCCTCCAAGCTCTCAAGACTGAGATTTAAACATGCAGGCACAGATATAAACACACATTGACTGATGCCACACACCGTTTCAGGCAGCCCACCTGTGCAGAGCTGGGTGGTCTGGCGGAGGGGGGACCGGGAGGGGCTGCCTGCTCACTGGGGTTCTGGCATGGTGGCAGAGCTCACAACGGGATTTCATCCCAGAACTAGGATCGTCACACATATATAAAGTTACAAACAAGAGCAATAATATGCTGAGCTAGTCACAGTTCAGCAGGACTCTCTAAGTTTTGTTTGTTGGAGTCTACTATGGTTTGACTGATGCTGTTTTCACCAAAATTCACATTGAAACTTAATCCCTGGAATAAGAGGTGGGGCCTTTTGGGGAAGTGATTAAGTCATGAGGACTGGAGGGAGCCAGCTCAGGACCGTCTTTGCCCTTGCATCCTTTGGGACACCCCAAGGCACCATCTTGGAAGCAGAGGCGAGTCCTCACCAGTCACAAATCTGCTGGTGCCTTGATCTCAGATTTCCTGGCCTCCAGAACTGTGATAAATAGATTTTTATTGCTTATAAATTACCCCGCCTCAGGTATTTTGTCATAGCAGCACGAAAAGACTAAGACAGAGTCAGGTATTTGTCTCACCAAAATCTCAGATGGGATGACAAAGAAATCAAGTCTGATAGCTGCTCAAAATCTTGGAGGTCCACCCTTAGTGACAGAGGCAGTCCTCAAATTAATATGAGATGTACTGTTCAAAAATTGTGCTTGAAGGTCAGCTGTCCAAATGTTTATAACAAATCTGCATGTCATAAACAATGAGAAGCCCCCTTTTCCTTTCACATTTAAGCTTCTGCATATTTGGGAATTTCCTCCCATAATATGCAGCTCAACATAATAATTAATACGGGCCAAGGATCAAATAATGGCAAATGACAAAATTGGTGCAGGCTGTCCAACACGACAGCTCATTAAGAAGAGTCTAAAGTGACCGGAAGGACAATGTTTCTTTTTTGTTATTATTATAATACTTTATGTTCTGGGGTACATGTGCAGAATGTGCACGTTTGTTACATAGGTATACACGTGCCATGGTGGTTTGTGCACCCATCAACCCATTGTCTACATTAGATATTTCTCCTAATGTTATCCCTCCCCTAGCACCCGACACCCGACAGGCTCTGGTGTGTGATGTTCCCCCTCGTGTCCGTGTGTTCTCACTGTTCAACCCCCAGTAATGAGTGAGAATATGTGGTGTTTGGTTTTCTGTTCCCGTGTTAGTTTGCTGAGAATGATGGTTTCCAGGAGAAGCTCCATTTTTAAGAGCAAGCTCCAGCTTTTGTTAATTTTCTTCTCCTAGGACCCCTCCCCCACTTCTGGGGGTCTAGCTCTCTTGCTTCTCCTGCCCTGTCAGCTGTGATCTGCTCCTCCTCTTGAGAGGGTTGGTGTGGCAATACCTTCCCCCAGGGACTCACCTCCACTCAGCTCCTGGCCATCCTGAGAACAAGGTGGCTTAGCCCTTAACGTTACGCTTTTCTTCCAGAATTACTATGTGTCCGAAGTTAGAGGGAAAAAAAGGTTGTTGTTCTCCTTTCAAAAAGCAAAGTCATATTTGGACTTGATAATCCCAAGGCACGTCTCCAAGCTGCCTGCCCACAGCCCGGGGCACATCTGAAGCAGGAAGGATGCTGGCTGGACACAGCTGGGAATAGAAAGGTTCTGTGAATTGACAGAGCACTGCCTTCCTTGCTCCGGTCACCCAGTGAGCAAGTGAGGTCCAAGTCCCCTGGGCTGGGGGAGAGGGACGCCGTGAACAGTCTCTGTCAAGCCTATTCCGAGAGAGGGGACGTATCTGGGTTAACATTTTACTGAGATGCCTCAAGACCTGGACCTGGGTATGCTCAGTTGAGAAGCTGGAAAACAGAAGCGGAGAGGACCAATAACAGATTTTGCTACCTCCAAGGCTGATGCAGTATTCAAGCACTTTTAGCACGGCCCCAAGTACCTGGAGCTCTCCCCACTTTTGCAATCTCAGCACCCCTCTTCCTCTCTAGGCTCCCCAGAACCTCAAGACCCAGTAACTAAGGGGTTCAGAAGGATTTAGCTGGAAGCTGTGTCCCTTTCTCATAGAACCATTTCCGGACCATACCAGTTAACTATTTTGAATATCACCCTTGTCTCCTACAAAATATTGCCTTGGAGGGCAGAGGTACTTGATTCACAGAACACATTGCAGAAATCGAATTGTCTGCAGCTGAATGATGAGAAAACTGGAAATAAAGAGACGATATCAGGGACATCTGTGGAGTGGAGGGCTTGGTGGTCGTCTTAACGGAGAGGGTGTCTCTGCTCTCCACAGTCCTCCCTAGAGGATTCTCACCCAGTCATGACAGCTGAATGGGAAACTGCACAGGGACACCACAATTACTTGGCAAGAATGGATGGCACAGGGAACAGGGGATGATTTATAAATCCTTCTGGGAGCAGCAAGCCATCTTCCCATCATCTTTACAGCTGACTCCCCCAGCTCTTAGAGACCCGTGAGAGCAGCATCGTGGTCACTTCCCTGCATTCATCCCTTGCACTTTTGTAATGTGGGAAAGAGAGATTAATTGTATGGTGAAACTCTTCAACAATTTGCTGAACCTCTGCATTCCTGACATTAATCTTTCCCCAAGTGCCCTATCATTAACTTGAAAAATCAACCGGGCAAAACCTTAGAGTAGGTTCATGCAAATGAAAATACATAAATAGTGTGCAGAGATGGTGCAGGGACGGAGACGGAGAGGGCTGCCGGCTGCAGGAGAACCTGTAGAAAAATGATACATGAAGCTTTTTTCCTGAATGCTTCACCCACAAAACATGTTGTTTATCCACAGCCCTGTTCTATTTCATTAGAATCGCTTACTTTGGGCCTGGACCTGCTAAAAGCATGAAAAGCATTTCCACTTTCAAGTTGTTTTCAAAGTATGCAAATAAAAAAGATCACTTTTCTTCGTCTGTCTCCAAAAGAAAATCTCTTTTCTCTTTATTTGTGGGATTCAGCAACTAGCCACCTTTTCCTAGATTTTCTTCAAATTGAGAAGAAAATAAAACACACTTGTTTTGAATGTTCCCACATCATAAATGTTCTCATTATGCCAAATTTGACTACTGCTCTTACGAAATAAAAATTGGCTAGAGAAATGTTTTCGTTTTTGAAGTTTTGAATTTATTTATTTTTTTAAATAAGACCCTTCTACATGTAGATTTGTTCTTATGTAAGTCGAGGTCCTGATCTGTGCTCACATCATGATAACCAGCCAGATAGAGAAACAGAGTTTCTGTCAAGGAGAAAATGGCCCTTGAGTGGGATTCACAGGTATAGATTTCGCCCCTGAGGTGTCCCTGGATGGCAGAAGCAGGTGTATGGCTTTGCCCTGGTCAAGCCTCTGTTTTCTCTCTTTGTAGCCCCAACTGTGATTTAAGTCTCATGCTACAGAGTTCCATGCCGAATGTCAGTAGTTTGGGAATGAAAAGTGAGAATGCACCCGTCTTTCTACTGACTACTTTTGTCCCAGATCTTTAAAAAAAAATCTACACTAAGATGGATCTCCCTGGAATGGAGTGTCACCTGCTTCCACATCCATACCCACCAGTCCCCTGAGTCAGGTAGAGGGAAGAATGCATGGTTCAAATCAAACCAGTTTTCATGAACAGACAGAATTAGAGATTCTTGAAAAGGAAAACTCAGGGATTTGCTAAGATCATTTTTTTTTTAATTTAGTTAAAAGTTAAATATATAAATCATATAAAACCTGCAATGTTTGTGCTAGGAACAAAATTTAAAGTGGAATTTAAAGTGAAAAGTGATTCACCACTGATTATACTTTTTTCTTTGTAGATTGTAAGTGATTGCAAGATCAAGAAAGTTAAAGCTTAGCAAAGGCTTGGATTTAAGTAAAAATACAGCCAGGGCTTTTTTTTTTTCCAATTATTCATTCAATTAATATTTGTTGAGAGCCTCTAGCATACACATCTCACTCAAGGCAAACAGTTGAGAAGCTTATAATTTAGACAGCCCAAGACAAATACTTGAATAATAGATAATATAATTACATATAAACAGGTCGCATGTAGAATCTCCCAGAGCAAACCTTCTTTTCTTGAGTTTGCTAATGTCTGTAGCTAGGAATAACAACAACAACCAAAAAATGATTAGAGTCTTCATGATTACGGATTTGTTTGAACTTTGATTGCTAACTAAATTAATAATTTATTTTTATAAGCTAACTGTTCAGCTTAAAGTCATTTGAGCTTATGTGCAAGGCAAATATGTTTGAATTTTTAACACTTTTTATGTAGTATTAGGGAACTCTATTTGACAAATTTAGTAGAACCATCATTAATCTACATAGATTATTTTCTTAAACTAAAAGCAATGATTAATATTCATTAAGTGCCAGGCAGTTTACACACACACACACACACACACACACACACACACAAACACAGTTTATCCCTCTAAACAACCTTATGAAGGGCATACTATTAACATCTGCATAAAAACTAACAAAGTTGATGATGCATTGCAGTGAAAGTGTAAACAGAGTTTTTCTTTTGCAAGGAACTTAGGGGATGGAGGTGACCCGCAGTGATACACTTACCATTTACTTACTGCACGGGAAGCCCTCAGGGTATAGAGATGATCGAGACCTGATACTTGCTCTCCAGCTTACCTTCAAAAGAGAGAGATGGACATGTAAATGGGGCGCTGAAGGAGGTGAAGACACTGTGCTGGAAATCTCAAGAGGGAGTGGGGCATGTGATTCCACCTCGAGCCTTCACAGAACAGTGACACCTGGATTTTCTTGGTTTGATTTTTATCTAGAAGGCGGTCTTGACAAGCTGAAGCCATGTCTAAGCACTCCCCGAATTCTAACAGTGTACTTGAGGCCACGTGGTGATTATTGTTGTGATCTCACAACCAAAGAAGTGGTGATCTATAGTACCCTTAGCAAGTAAGAAATGGCATTGCTAGTTACATTGCATCTACCGGAAAGATCTTGGCCAGTACTGTGAGAAGCTTGGCCATATACTGTTAAGATCTTGGAAGCAGAGAATAGCAACAAAGTCCTCGTGTTAAAAGCAGGAGACTAGAGGTTTCTGGACACAGAATAAAACCTCCTTCTATTTGCCTCTTACTCTGTTCAAGAAAATCCATCAGCAACAGTCCATGACATTGACTCAGTACATAGAGTACATTTTGAGGGACTAACCATGCCAGGACCTACTGAGCACTTCATGACAGCAGAGTGTTGGGAGTAAAAATTATGGATGGTGCAGTCCAAGAACATGAGTATGTGCGTGTGATTTAACAGCTTCAAATAGTAGTGTGTGCTGTATACATGCCAACATAACTTACCTAGGACTCAAGCTAATCTTGTAAGATGTGACATGCATTCACACACATGCTCATGTCTAAAATTAGGTACATTCTATAGTTGTTCATGTATACTAGCTCTAGAATGGGTAAGGCTGAATTCTTTCCCCAAAGCACACTGTATCATAGACTTTTGATAGAATTTCAGGTATTTGTGAATCGTTAATAATCGTCCTAAGTTCAAAAACGTGCCTACCTTGACCATGATATTCAAATCATGAATTCCTGAAGGCTCATGGAGTTGGCTGTTCCTGGCCATCATCTTAAAGCATGCTGTGCATCTTAACTTTGCCTAAAGAATATGTCTAAGGCAAATATTTCATCATTAACCCTATAAAATTTATCAGATGACTGAGCATAGGCTTCATAAAAGATACATAGTAATCATAAGAAGAGTCAAAATTCCAGCTAGAATGCATAAATAACCTCTATGAGATGAGAAACAAATAAAAACTCCTCAGCCTTGCAGCCCTAGGGGACAGATGTCATTTGATTGCTCACAGCTTGGACACTACATTCTTTATCTGCAGGAGAGATGCTCATTGAAAGCCCCCATATGATGCTCCTTTCTGCACCAGGGTAAGTTTAAGAATTGCTGTGCCACAATGAGAATACACAATGGCTGCAAGAGATTCTCTTCCCAGACTCCTGGTGCAGGGATTTGAGAAGCTGTCAAGAAGAAAAACGATACTATTTTAGTCTCTCCATAAATAAGATTGGTATGGTGTGATTTTATTATATTATTTGAAATGAATTTGTTATATTCTTAGAAATTAAGACACTTTATTCACATGCTAGTATAGAAATCTTTCTGAAACAAGTGTTGGTGAGGATGTAGGGAAATTGAAACCCTCATACTTTGCTGGTGGGAATGTAAACTAGGGCAGCCACATTGGAAAACAGTTTGACAGTCCCTTGAAATGCCAAGCATAGAGTTAACATACGACCCAGTAATTCTGCTCCTAGGTATAGACCCAAGAGAATTGAAAACTTATGTCTGCACAAAACCTTGTACACAAATATTTTTATCAGCTTTATTCGGAATAGCTAAATTAGAAACAATGCAAACGTTCATCAACAGATTGGTGGATAAACAAAACGTGGTATATCTGTGCAACGGAATGTTATTGGACATTTAATAGAAAGAATGAAGTTCTGATCCATGCTCCAACACAGATGAACCTCGAAAACACTATGCTAAGTGAAAGAAGCAGTATTAATAGGCCTCATGTTGTATAATTCTATTTATAGGAAATGTCCACAATAGGTAAATCCATAGACACAGAAAGTTGAGTAGTGGAGGCCAAGAGCTTTGGGGACAGTGGGGAGGGACTGATGAAGTGCTTCATTTTGGGCTAATGAAAAATAGTGTTAATGGTTTTACAATTCTGTGAATAAACTAAAAATCACTGAATTATACCCTTTAAAGAATGCGTTTTATGATAGGTGAATTATATTTCAATAAAACTGTTATAAAAAATCTTTTTAAGCTCTTTTAGATCATTCAAAACTTCATCCTGATTAATTCCTATAAATGATCACAATCTAACTAGTTGTTTTGAGATGGGTTTGGCCTTTAGATGAAATAAAACCAATTTTTAAGATAAACAAAGACAAGCACTAAGGAGTGATTTTTTCACGTGTTGAAACTTTATGTTTTCGAACATCTGAAGAGAATCATCCATAAATGAATCAGAATGATAATAGATAGTTTTTGCAATACTATCACAGATGGTCTTATTTAAACACATTCCAGTGATGATAAATACAGAAGCTTATGGAGATACATAATACAAGACTCTGGTTGGAATATGAGACCAGCTGAGCAAGTTACCTGAGGGAACGTTTTGTATTTGTCTTTGTGTTTTCTTGGGCATACACTATACGCTAGTTAAGGGTGGATTAAATGGGTTATCACCTTAGAGCTGTGCCTTTTTGAGGGGCACCTTCAACCAGCAGTAAAATAAACATCTTTTATTGAGTTAAGGCAACTTTAAAGGCCAGTCCATTCTGGAATGCAGTTGATGCTGGGTACATGTTTTGTGAACAAATATCTGAAGTTACATATATGTGAATGGACCAACGTGGAGTATATAAATGTGGATTTCAGAGCTGGCTCTCTTAGTAGTTCTAAAGTTCACTTCTCCTTTCATTTCCAATATAAGCATTGAAATTTTGAAGCATTTTTTATCAAATGAAATATCTAAAACTATTTGTGGTTTGGTTATGTACAGAATGCATCCCAAAGGATTCTTTTGATACCAGTCTATAATCATTGATGTTAAGAAATTAACAATAAGACATGACACCATGTAATAGTCCTCTGAACCAAAAATCAGGACAATGCCTCCTGAAAAGTAACTATTTTGGAGTAAAACCTAGTTCTCAGTTACCTCATGTGACTATAAAATACCTTTATAGAAATAAAAAAGTATTGAGACAGCATAGGGAATTACATCAGTCTATAATAATTGGTTTTCTCTTATAAGCTCAGTTAAACCAATATTCCATATATCTGTGCCTATGTATATGTGTGTGTGCCTGTGTGTGTGTGTGTGTGTGTGTGTGTGTGTGTGTATGTGTTCATATTATATTTTCCCCAATAGGATAACACTTTGGGAACGTATATTGTTTGCAGAGGGTAAAGGGAGCCGAATGGAATGTCGTTACTGAATACTATACTCTTTATTGATTGAGATTCCTTTGACATTTGAGGTCACTGTTCATTTTTGAATATACTTTTAGCAAAAATGCAAAAATCACCAGGCTTCATTTAGTTTATTGTATTGACTTGGCTGATAGTTATTTGCATCTGACAATTTGCTGATTTAAAGAACATGAAGGTCATTATCACTGGACTTTCTCTGAAATAACCAGCACACAGAGACTGGATTCATACTTCCCGTCGCCTCCATAGGCTTGAAGAAATCAGTGCTCAGCACCTGAGAGGGTAGAAATGGCAAGTCAGATTAACTGACTTTTAAAGGTTTTGAGACTTTCTTATTGATTAAATTACGTGGATTTGCACACTCTAAGATCAGATAAAAAGTGAGAACATCAGGTTTCTCATAGGGAAATTCTTAAGTTCAAGTGTAAAAATGTTACAATATTGGTCAATATCACATTGTTTTACATGTGGAAAAACACTACACAGTCTGTTAACGCTTACTTCTTGAGTTTAAACAGGTATTCTAGTTTTGCTTCATAATGCAGCATGCCCTCTTCATCCTTTGACAGCTCATCGTACCTCATAATCAAATGAGAGACCTTCAACTTCATTCTCAATCCAATCTCCAACTAATCCGGTTCATGAACTCTCCTGTCCAGCCAAACTCTCTAAATTAATTCTTGACCATCTGATGTTACTGCCTCCATTTCCTCTTGGCATTTTCTTCCCTTAAAAATCTTACTAGCCATTCCTCAATCTAAAATCTACTTATTTCTGTACAGTGGCTTCTGAACATTATAAGTATCTATCCTTGCTCTGAACTCCTAACATTGATTATCTGTATCAGACATATGGCATGCACATTTACAACTTTGTTTTGAAGTTAAACGTGGGCATGTTTATGCCTAGTGCTAGATTATGAATTCGTGGAGGTCATCGACCACCCCAGATTGATTTTTGCAAGGTACTTCACGCATAGTAACCCTTACAGTGAATGTTTGTTGACTGAATGAGTGAATGAGAAGAGATTAACATTGAGGCAGTTACTCATCTAAGAGGTGTCCAAATAGTGAATGATTAAACAAGGAGCAGTAACTCATACTGTTCTTCCTTTTGACCTGTGCTGTTGTTTTGGTAGCTGAGATTCTCTGGTCACTAAGTAATCAGATATATGGATAGACTCCCTTGAGGTGTGCTTGGAAAGGACTTTGTCTCAAAAAGCAGAGTACAGATCTAACACTAGATTGCTCTTGTTTTGTTTTCTTTTTCTTTTTTCTTTTTTGCAAAGAGGCATACTAGTCATGTAACTCTGGTCACAAAACAGCCATGCCTTCTTAAAATGTTTTCTTTTTAATGTCACTCTAGAATACTTAAAACTCACTGGGTATGAATCTGTTTATCCTGGCATAACAATGGATTTGATATTGTGACTGAAATTGCAATATTGGTCTCTCCCATGTAACAGATGTCACAGCAACAGAGCCATGATATTTCAGTAAGTGGCATGAGCACATTCAGCCTGATAGATTGTTTTCAAAAGGTTCCAACACAGACCACTCTGGTACAAAGGGTCAAACACAGTCCAAACAATTGCTTGACAATAATAGGTACAGAGGACTTGTGTCCTTGGTGAATGATTAATCAGAATCTATCATAAACAAAAGTGTTCTATACATGTGATAAACAGGGTTGTAAAAGAGCACAGGAAATACAGAGGAAAATCACATCTTTCGTAATTAAACATCAGTCCTAAGACAGCTGGCTTTTAATTTTTGAGAGGTTTTCATTCAACACTTTGAATGAAGCTACAGTAGCATGCCATGTCTGCACCCCCCAAGTTGGTAATATATATGCACCCATCATTAAAATGTACCCTTTGAATTCTCATGTGTTGCTTTCATTCTGTGCTCCATTCAGCGGATTATTTTATATGCTTTCATTCCCAGAAACCTCTGTAATGGGCCATCATGGTTTCTCTCTTATATTTTCTCTTCTCGTGCAAACGAAAGAGCAATTAGCCATGACAATCAGTAAGCAGAAAGACTGTCAAACCCATTTTGAGAAAATAAAAACAAAACACATCGTTACATAGCCTAAGAATAAATGTATGACTCTATGTTTTTAAAAAAGAAACTCTTCCTCCCCACAGATGTGCAGGAATGTATATAGCCAGATGCATGTGGCCATCCCAAGACCCATGTCTTCTTGGAAGATGATGCAAATATTTTCCACTAATTTTGCTGCAGCACAAAACATTTCTGAAGTTTAACTTTAGAAATTATACTGAGGATCACTTTACAAGTTGCATAAGAAAACAGTTTTCTTCTTCAGCTTAGGAGTCAGTTGTGATAATGATAGGGTTTTTAGCACCTCTCTTGGTACAAAAGAGGAAGGAGAATGAAGCCTATAATGCAGGCAAGTAGATGATTGCAATAAGGAAATCCGTGGACCAACCAGAATGTGGGCTTCCTCAGTGGCTTACAGAAATTACCATGACAATGGGAGAGAAATGGGCCCAGGTAATGACTGTGCTTTCAAGCTGTCCCGGCCAAAAGAAATGCTTGAGAAATGGTTTACCAGCCTTGCCCTTGGGAAGAGGAGAGAAGGAACTACTCTGGCTGTTTCTCCCTACATCATTTTTATCCCTAGTACTGTGGGCCATGCCTCAGGTTCTGCGGACAGTAAGAAATAAACAACAACAAAACATATCATCTCTGGAGCTTCTGGACGTGAGGGCAAGATATACGGTGGAAGCCTGGAAAACAAAAGAAATAAAGAAACAGAAAGATATAAAATATCAACCCACATGTCCTCTAATGTCTTTATGTTTCAGAATAATCCTTTTTGTTTCTTTAAATTCCAAAACCCATACTCCCTTCCTTTTTTCCCTCTTACAAATACAGGCCTGAAGGAACTATAGGTGAGCTTTCCGAAAGGGACCAGCCTCTGCTTTATGTTATAGCCCTGCCATCGGGATGGGCTCCCCCAGTGGGTACACACACCCAGGCGCTGTCCCCCACGAGGTAACTCTCTTGCTTAGCCTCTACCATAAGCCCAGTCTCTTGACCAGATACTGCTCTTGCCACCCTTCTGTCCTGCTGAGGCTAGAACATGGAGGCCAAAGCCCATGAGTTTCAAGAAGATATTGTAGGTGCTGTGATTTGTCACCATTTTATGCTTAAGTTCTCCATACAACATTCCTTTGCGAGGTCTCCAGTTCTCTAGGACTCTTCCTGTTGGAGACAACCTTTATTTATTTTTGTTATACTTTAAGTTCTGGGGTACAGGTGCAGAATGTGCAGGTTGGCTACATAAGTATACACGTGCCATGGTGGTTTGCTGCACCCATCAACCCGTCATCTACATTACGTATTTCTCCTAATGCTATCCCTCCCCTAGCTCCCACCCCCCGAGTAGGTGATGTTCTCCTCCCTGTGTCTGTGTGTTCTCACTGTTCAACTCCCACTATGAGTGAGAACATACGGTGTTTGGTTTTCTGTTCTTGTGTTAGTTTGCTGAGACAATGATAGTTTCCAGCTTTATCCATGTCCCTGCAAAGGACATGAACTCATCCTTTTTCATGGCTGCATAGTATTCCATGGTGAGAGGACCTTTAAATAAGAGAATGCATGTAACTCATTTAGTGCAGGGCCCAGGGGGTAGCCAGAACTCATTTAATAAAGTATTCTTCCTTCCAAAAGCTCAGATAAGCATCAAATGATACTGACCTCATTGATCAGAAATTTACCCCACATAACTTCCACTCACTGACTAGACGTAGCCACTGCATCCCTACAAAACCAGAACAACCCCTTGAAAATTATTGCATGTCTACTTTTCTCTATGTCAAATAGACTCATTTTCAGCTACTCCTCATAAGATATGATTGCTCTCCTCTGATTGTATTCCAGTTTATTTTTACCTACCAGCCAAGTGTTTTAAAATTACATTTTGGTGTATTTCTTTTTAAAGTGGGTGTGCCTGGGTGTGTGTTCTGTGTGTGTAATCACACTGTTAAACTATTTTGTAGCTTTTTAAATGTATGCTTCTCTTCCTTAAATGCTCTTATACTACACTCTTATTCTTGTTAATAATCATGATAGGAGCAAGTATGTGATGAATTCTAGCTACAGACCACGCACTCCACCAAATAAATTTCATTCGCGTCAAGCCTCTGAGGTAGGCCCACGGATCATCAGCATTTTACAAATGAAAACCACAGTCAAGTTGAGGCGTATGCAGGCTCGAAAGCCACCCAACTTCATCAGGAAGTAAAGGACAGAGCCAAGATCCAAACACAGATATGGCCAGCTCCAGAGCCCACACTCTTTCCTGCCTTCTGTTTTACCTTTCTAGTTCTTCTTTGGCTAAAAAGTCCTTTGTGTTGTCCTTTATCCTTTTGTAACTCCAGCACTTCGGAACTTTAGCCCTGTGGTAGTATTTTCAGTGTCCTGTCTTTTTCTCTCGTACTCATCTTCAGGGTATGTCTATCTTTTAAAATTACGTACATGAACTGCAAGCAGCCTGGGCCCATGGAGCTGCTGGCAGCCAGCCTCCTGTCTTTGGGCACTTCCCACTCTTCTCCATTTGCATGAGAACCTTGTTGGGAAGGCTTCCTGTCCAGCCTCATTGCATGGAATGTGCCTCCCTGTCCCTGGAAACTTTCCAACAGCCCTGATGGGTGTTGCATGTACGACTTTGGAAAGCCTTTGCTTTTTGGTTGCTGCCACCGAAGGACCTATTTCTTCCCCTTTATCAACTAGCAGGCAACATCAATGCTTTTTCCAAAACCAGCATGATGAGCTGGTACCTGGCCAAAGCTCTGTTCAGCCTGGCAGGTGGAGAGTTGGTCTCTAGTCATTCCTCCATCTTGCCTCTGTGTGATTTACAGGTAAACCAGGATCACGGCATCAAACTTTCCCCTCTTCCTTCTTCCAGTGAGTGATTTGTGATCCACTCTCTTCCATGTTAATACAACCATTGATTTTCACTGAAATCCTGACCAACTTGCTCCAGCTTGCGAGTTTTCCAAAGCACAGCTCCATCTTCTGCCTCAGTACTTGCGTCTCCTAGGGCTGACACAACTAAGTACCATAAACTGGGTTCTGGGGGCCAGGAGCCCCAAATCAGAGTGTCAGGGGGCCATTCCCATCTGAGACTGATTAGAGTCCTATCCTGCCTCCCCCATTCCTGGGAATTCTGCCTCTGCCCTCCCATGCATTGCCCTTCTCTATTATCTCCCTTTTTTCTACCTATAAGGACACCAGTCCTGTTGGGTTCAGACTCATTCTAATGCCCTCTTCCCAACCTGACTACATCTGCAAAGATCTTGTTTCCAATAAGGTCACATTCACAGGTGCTGGGAGTTTGAAGATTTCAACATCTCTTTTGGGAGGACACAATTCAACTCATGACAGTTGGGAAACCTGTTTCATTTTTAACAGTGCAAAGTTTTCTGCCACCATTTTCTAGTCATAAATCCCACCAGGCCAAAGCTCAATGTAATTTGTAGACTTGCATTTGCCACCCTAAATTGTAATCTCAAATTTGCATTTTGAATTATGCATTGGATATTGGCCAATAGACATATGGGTCCACTCGTTTATTTTGTTTGTTTGGTTTGGTTTTCCTTACCTACGTGTGTTGAGGTATCATCATTTCCCTCTACACACCCTTCTGCATTACACTGAGCAGCGGCTTTGTGCCAGGCAATGTTCTAGGTGCTCAGGGATCAGTGAGGACTAGAGCTGGTGCAGTCTTTACTCTCATGGGGGTTAAGATCTAGCAGCAAACACAGACATTATACAAGCACGAAAGACAAATGCAGAGAGTTCTGGACATGGCTGTACTCCTTCCTAGATCTGTGACTATGGATCAATCGCCCAACTTCACTGTGCCTCAGTTTGCTCATCTGTTGAAAGGTCATACTATCAGTAAACATTTCACAGCGTTATTGGAACACTTGACTAAGTGAACTCATGTGAAATTCCCAGAATACATCCAGACACAGTAAGTAGTCTCTAAGTGTTAGTTATTATTATGCTATAAAGGCCAAAGTTCATCTGGGGACAGAGAACCCTCCCTGCAGAAGTGTAGGCAAGCTGAGCCGGAAGGCTAAGTGGCACTCGGGGGAAAGGGAGAGGAGGAGACAAGAGGACTTTTTACATAAACTGATTAGGAGAGGAAGTGACACTCAGGGTGTTTTCCAGGGTTTTATCTGAGTGCTGTGTTTGCTGCATCCTTGATCGTTCACAGGCTCCGGAGACAAGCCCTTCTTCAGGCACACACTCCTGTCTCATGTGTCTCTAGCAAAAGACCACCCAAAGTTACCCTCTGACGCTTCTTTTTGCCATCTGTACAACTTCACCAAGCACTAACACACCTATGAGGGGCCGCCAGCCCTTGTCTTCAGCCACGGAATTCTCCAGGAACCCTGCGTGGAGAAGAGAGGACCTGTGTACATTCTGAATGTCACCCTCTGGAAACAGCGCTCCCAGGACACACGTTGGTGAGGCCTTTTCTTGGTCTCTGGTTCTTTTCTCTTCTTGCACGATTGTAGATGCCTGCAGCATACCAGGTTGAGCTGTTTCATCCCAGGATTCCTGCCATTTTGTGAAACTCAGGCCATGGTGGGACCGTTCAGTCCTCTGTGCTATGGTGTCCCACATACTTCATCTCAGGAAGTCTTGTCTTGGAAGGATACATCTGAGAACATTGGTCAAAAACCACAAATCTTTCCTGCTGATTTCAGTCCTCTATAACTTTCAAGCAAGGATCTGCAGTCTTTTCTGTAAAGGGCCAGATAGTAAACATTTTAGACCTGTGGGCTACAGTGACCTCTGTCACACTCAATACTGCTGTTGCAGTGAAAAAGTAGCCAGAGGCCACATCTTCATTAACAAGCAAGGTGTGTTCCAATAAAACTTTATTTATAAAAACATTGAGCCAGCAGGATTGGCCTCTGGACCGCAGTTTGCCTCCCCCTTGCCTTAGACTATAACATTTCCTTTGGAAAATCAAAGCTGTTATCTAATGTGGAACCACTGTGGATCCATGCTTAAGTTTAATACAGTTAAAACCAAACTCTCTTTTCTACTAAAATTAGCTCCCGCCCCAGATTTCCCTATTTCTGGGAATGACAGCAACACTTTCCAACTCATACACGTTTAACAACATGGAGTTGAATATTTGATTCCCTCTCCCCATGAACTGCCATATTTCTCACATCTGTGTATTTCTATTTTCATAGCTGTCATATCTTATCACTTCATATCAGGTATTTATTTTCTTGGCTTTTGGACTGACAGATTTGCCTTCAGTTTTGTTTTGTTTTTCCATCTTAGTATGGCTTTGGGGTCAATTATTCCTAAAAATGTTGCTGTTATCAATCCTTTACTCTTCAGTCAGCCTAACCTACCAAACTCTGACTGTAGTCTGCCTTCAGCTTCTACCTAGGTCTCACCATGGCATTTTCCTCTGACAAGGAAGTCCACTTTGCTTTGTGCTCACACCCTGTTCTTTGGCTCACATTATTTCCTCTGTTCAAGATGACCTTTCATCCACAAGGCACTTCCCCGCGCGTGTCCATTCGCAAAAGCTGAGCTCAGTTCTGGCCTTCTCCCTGACACTCATGGGCCCATTCCGTCCCATAGTCTCACCTGTGCCCATGTCTCCCACCTCTGGACTCTTGTAGAGCAGGTCATCTCTTAGATTCACTTGGCACATCATCACATACCACCTCGCATCCTTTTCTAAAGTTTCAGAAGTATTTGCAGTGTGTCCCTAATTAGAGCAAAGTTTGTCAAGATCAGCAGCATGCCTCAGGGTGCCAGAGTTGTGTTTGCATAGACATTCTTTCCTCCACAATCTCCTGTCTTACCTCCTTATCAGTTACTGGAGTTCAAGGGGAAGTAGCTTATAAAAAAAAATTAAAAACTGTCTTTATAGGAATCCTAAATTTATAAATTGCCTCTATAATAGACACTATTAAAACTAGAGGGTGACAAGACCCCACCTCACTCTATCCAAGTTCACTGTGCTAGTAAAACTTTTAAAAATCCACACAGATGCAATAGCCACTTGAAAGAGAACAATGTTATGCAATGTCCAAAATTGAAAGAAAAATGAATTAGAGTGTTTCCTCCTCTACTTTTGAGCGAAATACTCATACTTGAGATGAAGCAGATTAAGCAGGTTTTATTATGGGAAAATGAAATGATAGGCAATTTTGTGGATTTTCCAAAGGAGGTTTGTTAATATATGTATCTTTAAAAATATTAGATGTTGATTAAAAAATAAATTTTTTCCTTAAATATCCAATTTTCCTTAAAAATGAATGGCTTTCATTTCCTTTTAGATGTGGGATTATAGTGCCACTGTTTTTATATGTGTAAGCTTTAATAGAAATCTTTTTTAAAATCAAAACTTGAAAGAAAACATTCGTGAAGAGTAGAATGCATAAATGAACGATGATATATTCGTGCAAAAGAATACTACAAAGCGTGAATCTGCAAAGTCCCTGCTGCAGGTCGAATCTGGCCCATTGCCTGCTTCTTACAGCCTGCAAACTAAAAACGGTTCTTACATTTTAGATGTAAAATTTTTGAAAGAAATAGAAGAAGATCTTATGCCATGTGAAGGTTATATGAAAGTCAAACTTCAGTGTCCATAAATACATTTTCATTAGAGCACAGCAAGATTCATTTCCTTATGTATTGTCTGTGACTGCTTTTTGTACTACACTGCCAGAGAGATTCCTACAACCTGAAAGGCAAAATATTTACTGCATGGCTCTTTAAGAAAGCATTTGTTAACCCCTGACATGCAGCAGTAAAATTAGCAAATAACAAGGGAGACTTTCACAAATACGATGGTGAATGAATAAAGAGTCTCTAAAGAGTACGAGTCACATGGTCCAGGCAAATTTAATCTACAGCGAGATAAATCAGAATGGAGGTTTCCTCTGGGTGCGTAGGCTCTGTAGACAAGGGAGGCTTCTGGGGTGCTGGCAGTGATTGACTTCTTCAGCCGAATTCTGGTTGCACAGATGTGTGTTCCCCAAAATTCTGTGGGCACTTGCAATTTGTGATCTTTTCTGCATTTATGTTGTACTTCAAGTCTTAAAGGTTTACTTAAAAGAGCCTAGGAAGAATAAATAAGAATGATGGAGAGGAGAAATGACAACAGAGGAAAGAGGATGCATGCCGAGGGACAGTTATGAACTGAAAAACGGCGGAGCTGCCGGAATGTGCCGAGAGCCCGGTGAGGCTGGGAGAGGGGAATTAGGTAGGAAAGGGGCCGGGAGAGAGATCCCAGGATGTGTTAGGCCTTGGGCAGACCCGACCTAGCTTAGTCACCACGATCACCCTATGGGGCAGACATCGTCTTTGTTTTACAGAAAGGGAAACTGAGACTGAGAAAGATTCTGCATCCTGCCTGAGGACTCACAGCTTGTATGTAGAGGGTACATTTCAATTCAAGGGGAAACCACGCTTTGTTCATCATTCCTCTGAAAGAGAAGGAAGGAGTTAGTGTGGATGAAATACGAAAATTTCCTCTCTGGCTATCAGGGATGACTGAAGTCCTGGAATGACTCTGTAACTCCTTAGAGGGGAGCTTACGTGGGGAGGGACATTTGACAAGAGCTTTGGGAGACAAAGTGGTTTCAGAAAGGACAGAGCGATGGAGACCCCATCAGCTTTGGAATGTTTATGTCAATATTTTGGCATTCTTAACTCAAGAGGCACTCATGTGTTCACAATTTTTTTTTTTAAAGTTCTTCTACTTATGGTGCAGACATTTTTCCAGTCTTGAGGTGAGATGGTTTACCTGTGTGTAAACTATGCAACCGGTTTAATGAACTATGATGTGAATATCAGTTTATAATAACGTAAAATATACTACTGGAATTCTGTGGCTTGCAAATTGTCTTAACATTTTCCTGGCTATACAGAAAAATCAAGAAAGTTTTTCTCTCCTGAAATGTCTTGAAGCTTCCAAGATTGACTTTCAAAATCACAGCTATGTGTGTCTGAATTTATGTCGCCAAGTGATTAGCAGGTGAGAGGTTGGCCTAAATATAACAGCCTGATTTAACTTATAGGAAAATTAGAGCAGTTTAATTAAGTATAATAAACAAAATAAACAAATTAATATCAAACTACCTGTGCTTAGTTTGTAGGTGAGTCTACAGTGAATATTTATGCTTATTTATTTATTTATTTTTGGTACATGTATGGTCTGTTCTCGTGTGAGATTATGTTTGGTACGAATTCCTGATCAGATCCTGTACATTAAGAAAGTCAGCTATAGGGTACAGTTAGAAACATCTGGACATTTCAGCACTTCCGTAAATTATGCATGTGTTCTCACGACAGAAACTGGTAATGTTTCTAGACAAATGGAGACCTCCTCAAATGTTGGCTTGTAGTCTTTAGATTTATTTTTGAAAACACATGCATGAAAAACAACGACAAACGTCTCAGTTTCAATAGTTAACCCTCTCTTCTTCCCTTTATGTCACTTCTAAGCAGTTGAATGTTGTGTACTCTCATCACATGCTAAGACTCAGAAATACTGTTTGAGTTATAAATTCCAAGTTTTTTTAAAGTGAAAGCAAGTTTATTAAGAAAGTAAAGGAATAAAGAATGGCTACGCCATAGGCAGAACAGCCCTGAAGGCTGCTGGTTGTCCATTTTTATGGTTATTTCTTGATGGTATGCTAATACATTCCAATTTTAATCTAGTTATCTTTTACTGTTGAAAACAAACCCCAAGTCTGCATTGAATTGCTGCAATACCTTCATGATTCTTTATTAAATTCCCTAAGAATGTGACAGTGGGAAGAACACTATTCAAATTATTTCAAAATATTTATTCATGTACATACTAACCTAAAATTTCCACCATTTTCTTTATGAATCAATGACACAAAACCAAAATGTTCATAACTCTGTATTTTTAGAAGGGCACATTTACGGCCATCTCCCAAGATGGACCTAAGAACCAGGCAAGGAAATGGCATTAGGTTTACAAGGGCTAGCCCATCTGGGGAGGAAGAGAATCCTGTCTGTACCACTGACAGCTGGGACGTTTGCCACCTTCGATGCTGGCCAGTCGGGAAAGAATAATAAAGGTGTGCATCTCTATTATTGTTGAAAGGAATCCAGGTATTGAATAGAAATGGAAAGACCTTCTCTTTCATCCCAAGTAGGTCATTGTAGCAATCTAAACTGTGGTGACTAGTAAATGGCAAATTACTGTTTCCAGATGGGGTTACTCAGGAAATGACCTCCGAAGGAGCTGAAACCATCCGAAATCAATAAACCAGTGCCAATCACGCCAAACATTTTTATTTATACTTCACGTATCAATGATAAAAGTACTATTCTGGTAAGAGATATCTGTAGCCATCACACATTCAGTCTTATAGACCAACTAATTCTGGCACTGAAAAATAATACCGGATTAACTGGACACGGATTAATTCCTGGGTACAGGTGTGACTGTACCTGTCAGGTGAGGCATCTGACAGCCCTAATGTAGTGCAGGTGTGTAACGAATGTCCTTTAGCTGGTGGTCACAGCCATCGTTTACAGATCTTGGGTTTTAACCATGACTCTGATCTTTATACTACTGGCAGTAAATTAACGATTTTTACCCCGGTTGATTTGGTTATAGAGTGAGGTGTAGTATATTAATGATTGATAGTCATGTTGGGAGATTCAGTTGAAAGCGCTGAAATACAAACTGGCTGTTAATGTGTAGACACAGGAACATTTAAAAAAGGAGAGAAGGCATAGGGTGAAAGCCAGTGGCTCATCTTAACAAGCACTCCTTCTACAGCGGCAGAATGTTTATTTTATTTATTTATTTATTTTTTGAGATGAAGTTTCACTCTTGTCGCTTAGGCTGGAGTGCAATGGCACAGTCTTGGCTCACTGCAAACTCCGCCTCCCAGGTTCAAGAGATTCTCCTGCCTCAGCCTCCTGAGTAGTTGGGATTACAGGCGCTCGCCACCATGCCCAGTTAATTTTTGTATTTTTAGTAGAGACGGGGTTTCACAATGCTGGCCAGGCTGGTCTCCAACTCCCAACTTCAGATAATCTGCCTGCCTCGCCTCCCAAAGTGCTGGGACTATAGGGTGAGCCAAGCCCTGCTAGAATATTTATTTAATCTTCCAATTGACCCCACCCAACTCCCAGACACCTTCTGCATCGCTTCTTTGTTCTTTCAAGTTGTTCTGCTCTTCCTTGTTTTCTTCCTATGTGCCTTCTTTGTAGATACTTACTGCATCCTTAAACAAGAACACACTCCTGTAAATAAGAGTTCGTTCGAATTGACTATAACCTGTATATACTAAGAAGCTCTTGACATTCTTTGATGTTCATTGAAACCCTTGCTCCATGCCCAATCTGGGACTACCAGACAGGATGTTCAGAAAAAGAATGGGAATCTGCAGAAGAAAACCAGCATCTCCCAAATCCTGGGAAGCGTTGATGGTGACCCTGCACATGGGCTATGAACTGGGAAAAGCCTGTTTCAAAACCACTTTGGAACAACGAAAGAAAATGATTCTGTATTAGACTCATAGACTATGTACATGTGTGTGAATGGTCTTTGTGTATATTACTGTGATTTATTATTAAAAATAGAATCAATAGGAATCAGGACAAGATAACCTTTCTTTGGCATCTCTCTGACTTTCTTTAAGATGTCTCCTTCTGATTATGGTATCCTGTTTTCTAACATTTCTTCGCACAGTTGGCCTTCCATATCCACAGTTATGCATCTGTAGATTCAACGACCATAGATTGAAAAATTAAAAAAAAATTTTTTTAAAAACAACAATAAAAACTAACACAAAAAATGCACCACAACAAATATTTACATGGCATTTACCTTGTATTAGGTATTATAAGCAATCTAGAGATGATTTAAAGTATATGAGAGAATGTGCAGTAGGTTATATGTAAACACTACACGATTTTATTGAATTGATTTGAGCATCCATGGATTTGGGTATCTTTGGGGCTCCTGAAACCAATTTCCTACAGATACTGAGTGAGAACTGTACTGCTGTCTCTTTGGTGGGTGGCAGATCTAGGGACAGAAAGATGGAAAGTTTGCTTTGATGAACATGTGGTTTTGGAGAAAGTGATGGTGGAAGCACTGGTTAGGTTTTCCTAATACTTAATACAGTGTGGAGTACTAACATGGCTTGGATCTGTGTCCCTGCCCAAATCTCATGTCGAATTAAATCCCCAGTGTTGGAGGTGGTGCCTGGTGGGAGGTGATTGGATCACGGGGGCAGATTTTCATGAATGGTTTAGCACCATCCTTCTTGGGTACTACACACTGAGTGAGTCCTCACGAGGTCTGGTTGTTTAAACATGGGTGGCACTTCTGTCTCTTTTCTTGCACCTGCTCTGCCCATCTGATGTTCCTGTTTTCTCTTTGTCTTCTGCCATGATTGTAAGATCCTCAGGCCTCGCAAGGAGCTGAGCAAATGCCAGCACCATGCTTTCTGTACAGCCTGCAAAAGAGAGGACAATTAAACCTCTTTTCTTTATAATTACACAGTCTCAGATATTTCCTTATAGTAATGCAAGAATAGACTATACAAGTACCAAACAAGGAATGTAGTATCTCATGTAAGCATCAGAATAATTCTATGGTGTAGCTTATTTTTCTCATCTTATAACTGAGGAAATGTGTCTTAGTTGTACCCTTTACCTCCTATATTAGTAAGGTTCTCCAGAGAACCAGAACCAACAAGAACACACAACACACACACACACACACACACACACACACACACACACACTCTTATTATCAGGAGAACAGGAGAGCCCACGTGTGATTCCAGTCCAGGTCTAGAAGCCTGAAAACAGCGGAGCCACTGGTGTAAGGTCCAGTCTGAAAGCCGGAAGGCTCAAGACCCAACACAAGCTGATATTTCAGTCCTACTCTGAAGTTTGGTTCGGAAATGGCTGAGGTCCCAGCTCAGCAGTCAGGCAGGAGGGAGCTCTCTCTTACTCTGCCATTTTGTTCTATCCAGGCTTAGACAGGCCCACCCACATTAGGGAGGGCAACCTACTATACTCCTGATGCAAATGCAAGTTTCCTCCAGCAACACCCTAGCAGACAAACACCCAGAGGAATGTCTGATCAAACATCTGGGCACCCCCATGGCCCAGTCAAGCTGAGGCATAACATTAATCACCACATCCCCTAAATACTTAAAGATATTATAGTAGTTGAAGAAGAGGGTTCCATCTGCCCCTCATGCCTCTCGGGGTATTTTTGATATATTAGGAAATGGGTGGTAAACCCTGGAAGTTTAGAGTATGAACTATGGGTAATAACGTGTGTGAAGTTTAATGAAATGTGGATAGAATAAGCAAGTATGCATACAAAAGGCTTTTGCAGCATTTTGCACACTGAATAACTTCAAGTATATCAAATATAATTTACCTTTCTAAATAAACCGACACACAGAGCTCTCCATACAACCTGAATACACAGACTTCTCTCTGAAACAGCCTTAGGCTCATTCCAAAATCTCAGTGAGCCAAGAATTAAAATTATTCTTTATACTGTTTTTCTTTCTGGGAGTAAATATCACAGGGAATTTACCTACTCCTTAAGTGGCTACCCCATTTCAAAAGATAAATCTTCTATGTTTTAAAGAAAAGAATAGATCTGGTATAAGGAGGGTGCAGGCTTCAATTTTCCTACTGCTGAGGGAAATAGGCTTTTCTTTATGAGAAAATGTCCATGGACAAATCCCCCTCCCACACACGTGTACACACACATGTGCATGCATGCATACATGATACATATACACACTATAAGTAAAAAATGAGAAGAGAAGGCAAAGATTCAAGTTGAAAAGCAGTGTGCCCCTGGGATCTCTTCTACTTTTCTTAGGCAATTTTCATGTCAATGGGAAAATAGAAAATGTGAATAAGAGCTTGTTTTTCAAACCTGAGGGGAAGATTCTATCTTTACCCCGAAATTCCAATGCATTCTGTGAGAGCTGTCAATTTAGGTAGGCTTTTTAAGTGAAACTCCCCGGCTCATCTTTCTTTTAAATGGGGGGTTGGCTCACTGTCACTGACATAGTATCATCTCCCCCCTCTCATCATGAATGCTATAGGCATCTATAGTTTTACTATTTTACAGGTAGAACTGTTACCAAAAACTCAAGCCTTTTTCTTTAGGTGAAACCACACAAGGTTCCATTTTAATAATTTCCTCCCTCATGATCATAGTTTATGGGAAGGACCTCATAGGATTGTACAAATTTAAATTAATTCTTTTGTATAGAGATGGTAGAGACTAGGTCCTATCTCTCCATTATTTTCAGTAGTTTCTAACCTTTTGCTAATCCCTAAGCCTTTATTGGCTACCAGCCAAATCTGAGGCAATGATTTCTTATCCATTTCCATACTGCTTAAACAGCAACCTCAAGACCCTATCATTGTCTCTCAAGATGCCACCATCAAATTTCATCAAACGTAAGTTTGCTTCTTGTCTTATGATTTGATATTAGCTCAGGATTTCCCCCAGGGTTCTGTTTCAGTATGTGCCCTTGTGGCTTGTCCACGAGGGCTCTGTCTTGGATGAGATGCCACAGGATAGATCTTGACAATATTTTCGAATGTGGCTATTCGGGCCCCATCATTATTTCAAATAAACACCATCAATTATAATGAAATGGAATAGTAAAGAAAAATCTCCTTATAACAGATATCAGCCAGACTTAAAAACAAATAATATAATATTCTACCATACAATTATTTATTACTTGAATTAACTGTTATCATGATTTATTGACACAATTCTCCTCCACATCAGGCAATGGTTTCAAAGACATCATGGCATACGTATTGCTTTTAAATCAGCATGCCAGATAGGCACGAGCAATAGCTCTCCAAGGGGTGTGCTGATCCACTGCAAGGGGTCCAGTGGGTGGAACTAGGGTGCACTGCACAAAGATGCTTCTGGGCTCCAACCCTGCTTTATGAAGGTCTCAGAAGCCTAAAGATTTCTCCACTAGAAGTGTAAGAAGCTGCTCTACTTGGGTATGAATTTCCTTGGCAACCACATACCATTTCTATGCCTATTGTAAACTTGATGGTGGTAGAGTTTGCAGTGGAGAAGAGGCTATTTTACCAGTATCTATTTTGAAAGGATAAGTGTCATCATTTCATAAAATGCATGGCAACTATAGAGTAACAGAGTTAAATTTTTGGGCCCCTCCAAATTTTACTTTGGGAAGCCATTCAGTTATCCCTGAGAATGCAGCCATCAGTAAAATCTAGCTCCATTCAGAGCCATTTTTATAGTCACTTCCAAAAATATCCCTTGACTTTATGATTGCACTTCCTTTAACAGTATAAGGAAATTGTATTTAGCTTTAGACCTGACCACATTTACTAAACTAGCATCAAGATCTTTAATGGCTTTCAAAAGTCATACTTATACTAAATGTTTGATAATTTCATGTATTCAGGATATTCAGAAGAGTGCTACATTCTCTGAAGAGAATTTTTAAAAAATGAGTTCCAAGAAAGTTTTGAACAATGGAAGGACAACTGAAGTAAAGGCATGGTCTACCAGGTGATTGCATTGGCTTTGGTCAATTAGGTTGAAAGCATTTGAGCTCCTATGTGTGTAGTTGTTAAAAGACAGCTATATTGGTCCATTTTCACACTGCTATAAAGAACCACCTGAGACTAAGTAAATTATAAAGAAAATAGGTTTAATTGACTCACAGTTCCACAGGGCTGGGGAGGCCTCAGGAAATTTACATTCATGGTGGAAGGGGGAAGCAGGCAACATCCTACATGGTGGTAGGGGAGAGAAGGAGCAAAGTGGGAAGTGCCAGTTTTAAACCATCAGATCTCATGAGAACTCACTCACTGTCATGAGAACAGCATGGTGGAAACCACTCCCATGATCCAGTTACTTCTCACCAGGTCCCTTCCTCAACTCGTGGGGGATTACAATTTGTGATGAGATTTGATTTGGGACACAGAGCCAAACCACATCAACATCTTACTCTATGTAGTTGTCTACTTAGGAAAGTAAGAAGAAAGGGGTGGGTGGTGGGTACCAACACCTGGAGAGTGGCCAGGTATGTGTCTCTCATTCTCTGTCAGATTTTGAGAAGCCTGGTTATGACTGGACTTGTATAACTATCTCCAACCTGTCCCAGTCATGGGCCATTCCAGAAAGATTCTGGGGGCAGCCAATGCCAGGATCCTCCCACTTTCTAAAAACGAAATAGAAAATAGATTCCCCCTCCGCTGGGTTCCTGGGAAGACACCCAGCAGCCCTCTGGGATGGCCTACCAACTGGCTGTTGTTGTAAAAATAAGCACATACTGTCTCAAGGCATGAATGGAGTCAGGTTGGCTCAACTGGGAATAAACACAGTGAACGTTGAGAAATCTTATATCCTTTTCCTCTTTTAGTTTTCCTTTTGGCAGATCTTCATGGGAATCTGCGTTTATTTGTCGAGGGCAGATCTTTCTGTTCATAGTTAATTGAGAAGGATAAACAGGAGGAAGAGGCAGATAAAACAGGCAGGTAAGATCTCACTGATAAATGTGGGTGGGTCTAAAACTTTGACAGCTCAATGCATTTTTATTTGTGGACTTGACAACCTTTCAAAATAAGTTTTAATTTTATCAGGTTTAAAAAAAATCGAACAATTAAATATGATGATGCTGAAGCTAGTATAAAGACCAACATTAGCAATCATTTTAAGAGGAGGATGCTAATTCATGACTTTATATGTTCTTCCTCATATTTTCCACACTTTAGCATTCAGGGGACAGTATCTCATTTTAAACACATAGCAACCTGAAGGAGTAGATGGGAGGCCCATTAGTATTTCTTGACAGTGGAGTGTAACTGAGACTCAGAAAAGTTCAAGGACTTGCCCAAGGTCTCAAGTCTAAAGGGGTAAGACTGGGGGAATGAAACCAGGACTTTTAACTCCAAACTCACATTGCCTCTGTTCTCTCAAGATAGAGGTTATCTAGCATGCTTTGCCAAGTGGAATTTTCTAATCGACTCTGGTCCGAACACAGATGGATTATGTCAAGTCAATGACGTGTCTCTCTTTCAAACAAAACAATATCCCTCCCACTTGTCCCCTTGTGCGTAGATGGTGGCAACTGATTGTTTGCCAAGCCTTCTACCTCCTCCCTTTCGGTGTTCCATTGAGATCATGGAAATGCAAAGTAAATAACCATGGAGTAAAATGCCTCTGAGAGTATTTATTTAAGAGTATTGTTCCAGGATATGCACAAAGATAAAGACTTTGTGTAATGAATGAGTGACTCCGGATGCCAAACGCCGAGTTATATTCTGTACCCAGCAGTGTCCTGGCCGGAGTGAGGTCACTATGTGCTCCCTCTGGACATGCCCTTAAAAAAGGATCACCTTGCCAAGCAAAAAGCCAGTCCTGTCAATCACAGGGGTGGGCAGGAGCTCAGGGAAAAGAGCATAGGAACAATTCTGGGTCATTGCTGGTTTGTTAAAATGTCAAGGTGAGAAGCAGGCAAAATGAAATCCATCCAAGAGGAAGCAGCAAGGGACACTGCAGCCCACGTGCAGGGCTATTCTAGCAGAGAAGAGAACAGGAAGTAAGTATCCTGGAAAGGGCAGGCATGGGTTTAATGACTGTGCCAGATGGTAGGAGGGACCAGGGCAGTGAGAGTGGAATTCTGGAATTGGAAAACCCTGGCAGCAGAGAGCTTGCTCTTCATTTAGTTCCTCAAGGGCCCAGACAAGGAATAGGTTTGGTTCTTGTGTCACACAATGTCTCTATGAGTGCAGAAAAGCACTATCTTTTGGGAGCCCATTGTAATAGCTTTCAACACCACCCAGATCCCTATAGATGCAACAACCAAAACCATCCAAAGCACTAATAGCCTAATCTGAAAGCATGTCAAATAAAATGCTATAAAGCAGGAAGCATACAAATGTCTCTGCATATTTAATAATTATTGACTTTTTAAATTGGTTTTAAAACAAAAAGATTTCTGGATGAAATACAGATTTAAAAGGATTACTAGAAAGTGTGGCTTGAGTACCCCCCACTGATTTTACATTAATTCTCCACTTTTATGCATTAAGCTCTACCATTCCACTAATTTCCCATAAACATAGATCTGCAGTGCAAATTGTTTTACCACTGAAAATGCCTCAGATGCAATCTCTGGTATAATGAACAGAGTTTGTCATCAACAGCCCTGTTTATTCACCAACTGCATATGAAACAGACTGTAAGGTGCTCGTGAAAAACGCAATCAGACAAGACACTGTCTTCTTCAGGGAGCCTGGCTTATTGTTTTACATAATAGGAACATAAAGAAATTCATTTTATTGATATGGGAAAACATTTTATTGCTTTCTCTGGTTTAACATCTTTGCAAAATGTAGTGGATTAGACTCTCCATTTCATTAAAATAAGACTATTGACCCTGTTTCATGATCGCTTCTGATTCTTGGGGGGGAAAAAAATAATCTTCCACATAGCTTTTTGTTAGTTAATCATTATGGTAAGTAGCAATCGTAAACTTGACTTGGAGCTCTCTTTGTAGAAATACATTAAAAAGCATGTATATTTTTAATTTTTAAAATTATTGTGATGATCAAATCAGGGTAATTAGCAAATGTATCACCTTGAACATGTATCATTTACTTGTGTTAAGAACATTCAAAATTCTTTCTTCTAGCTATTTAAAAATATATGATAAGTTGTTAACTATAGTTACCCTAGAGTTTCATAGAATGCTAGAATGTGTTCCCCCCCAGCTAGCTGAAATGTTGTGTACTTTAACCAACCTCTCCTTCTACCCATTTCCTTCTCATTTCCCAGCTTTCCATATTCACCCTCTTCCAGGAGATCAACTTCTTTAGTTTCCACATACGAGTGGGAAGTGGTGGTATTTTCTCTCTCTGTGCCTGACTTATTTTACTTAACATAATGTCCTCCAGGTTTATCTATGCTGCTATGAATGAGAAGAGTTTTATTCTTTTTTATGACTGAATAGTACTTCATTGTGGATATTGAGCATATTTTCTTTATTCATTTATCTGCTGATGGACAAGGTTAATTTGGTATCTTGGCTATTGTGGGCAGTGCTGCAAAAGCAAAACAAAACACATGAACGTGCAGATATCTCTTTGACATACTATTTCATTTTCTTTGGCTATATAACCAGTAGTGGGACTGCTGATAATATGGTCGTGATGGTTAATATTGAGTGCCAACTTGATTGGATTGAAGGATGCAAAGTATTGTTCCTGGGTGAGTCTGTGAGGGTGTTGCCAAAGGAAATGAACATATGAGTGAGAGCACTGGGAGAGGCAGACCCACCCTCAATCTGGGTGGGCACCATCTATTCAGCTGCCAGTGCGGCTAGAATAAAGCAGGCAGGAGAAGATGGACGAGCAGACTTGCTGAGGCTTCGGCCTTCATCTTTCGCCCGTGCTGGATGCTTCCTGCCCTCAAATATCAGACTCCAAGTTCTTCAGCTTGTGGACTCTTGGACTTACACCAGTGATTTTCAAGGGGCTCTCAGGCCTGTGGCCACAGACTGCAGGCGGCACCGTCGACTTCCCTACTTTGGGGTTTGGAGACTTGGATGGCTTCCTTGCTCCTCAGCTTGCAGATAGCATATGGTGGGGAATTCACCTTGTGATCACGTGAGTCAATTCTCCTAATAAACTTACCTTCATATATTCATCTCTCCTATTAGTTCTGTCCCTTTAGAGAGCCCTGGCTAATACAATGATAGTTCTATTTTTAGTTTCTTGAAGAACTGCTATGCTGTTTTAATTTTTTTATAATGGCAGTACTAATTTACATTCCCACCAACAGTGCATAAGAGTTTTTTCTTTCTCTGTGCCCTCACTAGCATTTTGTTATTTTTTTGTCTTTTTGATAATAGTCATCCTAACTAAAGTGAGATGATAGATAGCTCATTGTGGTTTTGATTTGCTTTACCTGATGATTAGTCATGTTGAACACTTCGTATCCTGTTGGCTATTTGTGTGTCTTCTTTTGAGAGATATCTATTTAGATCTTTCACCCATTGTGTTATCAGACTTTTTTTTTTTTTTTTTTGCTGTTGAGTTCCTTGTATGTTCTGGATATTAATCCCTTGTCAGATGAATAGTTTTCGGATATATTCTTCCATCCAGTAAGTTGTCTCTTTGCTCTGTTGACTACATCCTTTGCTGTGTAGAATCTTTTTAATTTGATGTAATCCCATTTGTCTATTTTTGATTATGTTGCCTTGCTTTTGAGTCTTATTCGTAAATTTTTTGCCCCATCCAATGTTCTGCAGCGTTTTCTCAATGTTTTCTTCTTGTAGTTTCATACTTTCAGGTCTTACATTTAAGTCTTTAATCCATTTTCATTTCAGTTTTGTATATGGTAAGAAATAGGGGTTAGTTTTGTTTTTCTGAATACAGACACCAGGTTTTCACAACACCATTTATTGTGCTGGCTGTCTTTTCCTCACCAAATGTTCCAGATGCTTTGTCAAAAATCAGTTGGCTGTAAATACATGTATTTATTTCTGGGTTGTCTATTCTGTTCCATTGATCAATGTGTCTGTTTTTATGCCAATACCAAAGCATGATTTTTATGTATGAAGAACAAACACAAGATATTCTTTTTCTTTTATTTTAAATAGATAGTCATAGTGGGAGAAACTCTTATAGCTCACATGCACTTTTAGAGACTTTCTTTAATTATATGGTATGTAATTGTTTATGTCAGACGTGTACTGACTCTCAGGTCAGATGGATACCAAAAATATACCAATTTCCTAGACGAAAAGATTAAAAACATCAGTGTCAGTACTTCCCAGGAAGAGAAAGTAGTGTGTAAACTAATAGGAGGAAGATTTAAGATGCTACAGACTTCTCACTGACCCCTCAACTGAAGACATTAAAAAAAAATAGCAATAGATCTCATTCAAAGCTTTTGCTAATTGACATCAAATACAATCTTTTCAGTTTCCTCTTTTGTCATACACCTAAGACAATCTTTTGCTTGTCTCACTCCTGAATGCTCTGTTCCACTTGGATGTGTGCCTGCCTTCAGTAGATAACCCCTCACCTGCAGCCACAGGCTCTGTGACTGCCAGCCAAGGCCAGCCGGCCAGGGCGGGCTGCCCACAGACCCACGGCTGCAGACAGGCACTGCTGCCCTGGACCCACAAGGTGTTCCTTCCTTTGACACACCTTGGCTGTTTTTCTGTCTATACTGGGAAAAAGAAAGCTGACCTAGTGACTGGTAACTAAGAAAGGCGCTTCACAAAAACATAGAATCTATCGCACATGGGTGTTGAGGATAAAACCAAGACTTCCCATGTGGAATGCTAGAATAGTCCTTCCCACCTGGTAAGGACACAGGGCATGCCAGCTACTATTTTCATTATTAGTAGCAGGTGATTAATAATGACAGCAGGATCTCATTTAATTCCCCAATCTAGAGGTCTTAAATTTGAGTGTACATGTAAGTCACTTAGGAAGCTTTATAAAAACACTAATGCCTTCGTCCACTGCCACCAAAGATTCAAATTCAAATAGGATGGAGGCTGGCATGGTTCAAAACCTCCCCTGATGATTTTAATATATAGCCAAGTTTGAGAGCCCACTGATCCAACGCTTGAAGTGAAAATTACTGTCACCTAATTTACAGAGGAGAATACAGAGACCCAGGGAGATTTAGTTATTTTTTCAAGGCTACACAGCTGAGTGTTAAAGCTACTGTTATAACCCTGGCTTTTCTGAGCCCAAAGCTGAAATCCTTCAGGGTAATAACTCCCAACTGTAGCTGAGTATTAGAATCACTTAGGGTACGGAAGGATACCTGGACCTCATTCAACATCAGACACCCTTACTGTCAAAATTTCCCAGATGAATCTATTGTAAAAACCAGATCTGAAATGACCTGAAAAATGACCAACTGCATTAAAAGTTTCTGGGGTGCATGTTAAACAGTAGTGATTCCAGGTTACCACCTAGCTCTACTAAGTCAGTTCATAAGAGTTGGGGGCCAAAGATCTGGGTTTAAAATCTAGGTGAAGCTTTTCTAGTATTTTTTTTTCATACACAGAATTTTGAGAGCGAATGCTCCACATTATGCATCCAAGCATTTACACTTTAGTTGACTTTCTCTGATTCTTTTTCCCTCTCTTTCTCTTCCCGTCTCTCACTTTTCTCATCCCCATTACTTCTCCATGTGTGTGTCTTTGTCTGTATGTCTGTGTGTCTGCCTATTAAAATAAAATAAAATGATGTATTAAAATAAATTCATTTTCAGACTGAAGGCCTTTAGCAGAAAATTATAAATAATTAACATCTATTGGTAATGTTATCTAAGATGTACAGTCATATATATACATATGAAATTTGTTTTCGTTTCTAATTTTGATTAATCTGGTTTTATTCTTTCTTCCCTTGGTAATCAGAGTAAAATAGTAAGGTATTTTTAAATTTGTATTTCCTGAATTGCCTTATACAGAGAACAGAGAAGGACAGAATTAAAAATGGGGACAGATGGGGAAGTAAAGAAGATGGAACTGAGGAAGATAAAAAACAAACTGAAGGTAATGAAGCAATTGCTGGAAGAGGGGAATAGACGAAGAAAAATTGAATTGTAGACTATTATTCTAAGTGACGTAACTCAGGACTGGAAAACCAAACATTGAATGTTCTAGTCGTAAGTGGGAGCTAGGTTATGAGGATGCAAAGGCATAAGAATGACACCATGGATTCTGGGGACTCTGGGGAAAGGGTGGGAAAAGGAGAGAAGGATAAAAGACTACACATTGGGTGCTGTGCATGCTGCTTGGGTGACAGGTGTACCCAGATCTCAGAAATCTGCACTAAAGAACTTATTCATGTAACCAGATACCACCTGTTCCCCACAAAACCTACTGAAATAAAAAAAATCGATTAAAAAAAAAAAACAGAAAAAGAAGGGATGGAAAAGAATGAGGGAGTGAAAGAAGGACCTAGAAGAAATGAACTAGAAAAGGAACAGGAAGAAACACGTGGTAATTTATTCAGTGTTTACCAAGATCTTTCTTATTTGATCCTCAAACAACCCTGTGAGGGAAGCATTGCATGTCAGCAAATAAGTGCTGAACATTGATGCTTCCAAGAGACACAGGACCCACCTGTGCTTATCTCGCTAGGGAGTGGGGCGGAGAAACCAGAAGCCCGCCGACCTGGCTGCTCTTTCAGTTTTGCTTTCTATCCAACCAATTGTATTAAAAGCGCTCATGGACATCATTTCTTCCTAAAAGCTGAGAGACTCCGTGGGAAATACATGCAGAGCCCGACGGTCAGGCAGAACAGGGGCCGTGGCCTCAGAATTTAACTTTGGCTTGGATGTCTTCACCTGAATTGTCACATAAGGCAAATCCTAACTCAAGCATAAGTCAAGCACATTTTTTGTTTTTAATTTTCCTTCTCTTGCCTAACTAGGGCCAAAGCTCAAGTTCCAACCAGAGGGCTGTGTCAGTGGCTAGACTTGCAAGGTTGCAGGGCAATGCCGTTGCTCCCACAGTCAGTACACGTGGAGGCCACGCTGAGCGGGACGGCTCGGGGGGATATTCGTGTTGTCTACTTTATAACTTACTAGCAGGGCCTGTTCTTTCCTTTTCATGCCTGAGTGAAAAGGTGCTCTAAATGTCCTGTCCCTTGTCTCCTCCACTGCTAGAAGTTCAGAGAGGGTGACATGTGCCTCCAGTAGATTTGCACGGCACATCCTCTACAGTAGTTTCTTTCCCCCCCATGCACTTAGAAATGTGTGAAGTAGTTCATCCGAGGTTGGACTTGATTTGTTGGTAAGGACAAAAAATGATGACATAATCACCTGGGTCCAGAGCCCAGAGCAGGTGGAGGTCTAGAAGACAAGGTGGACATTAATTTTAACTAAATGGAGTGGAAGGTATGAACTCAGAGTTAGGGAAGAAGCAGCCACGAGAGATGAAATGGAGTCAACTCAGAGAGTAGAGGCAGCTGCTGTTTAGAGGAAAATGGGAAGAATGGGGACTGAAATTGGGATAAATGTATTGAAATGCTAACACATTCTCAGGTCCAGGCAAAAGAGATACACAGAGGAATAAATCCTGACCTCCCTCCAGACTGGGTGATTATCAAAGCTTCCGTTCACGGGCACAGAGTCTTTTTATATGCGTGGGCTTTTCCTAGGCAGAGGACGGTGCATCTCTGGAAAAAACAGTCACAAGATTATCCTGTTTTCTTCCACTTATCTCTAACATGTGTTTTATGGACCAAAAGACGTGTCATCTGAGCAACCCAGGAGTAAAAACAGGGCACAGAGATCCTGCTGTGTGTGCAAGTCTTGGAAATCTGTTTTCCTGAGCAAACAAGTTAGTTGAAAGAACAAAGTCTGAGAGTGAATCATAAACTCTTGTTTTGTTAGAGCAGAAACTGTTTTTGAAAACATCTATGTTGGATATTTGGGCACAGATGGTCAATGTAGGACCAAAATTAACTATAAATTTCCAAGAAGGAGTTAGGCCAGCTGACTAGTCTGTTCTGTCTTTTTTCCCACAATAATTCAAAGGCAAAGATAACAAAAAGTATTCAACACACTGAAAACATTATACACGGTTTAAGACTTCAAGTAAACAGCTTTTGTTAACTCTTGCATAAATACATTTAATAAATGGAAAAAATCAATTTTAATATAAAAGAGGCTCAACATGAATTTTGAATTTGGCTAAGCAAAAATTAATGTAAATAATATGGTGGGTTTTTTGTAATTCCTAAGGCATTATGAATTAATAAGAAAAATTACGTAGCTGAAGAAAATCCTTTGAATTACGTTACTTTCTTTAGTAAAAGATGATGTTACTTTTTGAATAGGAAAACGAACCATATTAAATTTTAAAAATCTAAATACTTTGAGGCAATGTATTAAAATATTTTCTTTCCAGAACATTAACATAACTATTGGAAAACCTTTGGACATCTGAATAAAATTTATACGACAACTTAGAATGTAGACATACTTGTTCAGACTGCATAACAACTGCTTAAAATTTATCTTTCACATTTTATCTGTGAAACCCAACCTAAAAGTTCCACAACTCTTGGAAGATACTTGTTTAATTGTAAAAAAGTGGCTGACTTTTAAAATGTTCAGGAGGACTTGCTCAAATAAAATGAAAATATTGACTGAAATTTTAGACAAATTACTTCAAAAACAAAACCAAGAAGATTTTCCAAGTTTTAAAATAAGTACATTAATAGAAGTTCCCCACTTTTGGATAATACATAAAACCATGATGACTCTCAGTGTTTTGGAAATCTCTGAATCAAGCTCTGTGTTCATTTCCATTTGCCCCGGGCAGAGGGACTGACAAATATCAGACTAGAGTAGCATGGATAGAAATATATAACAGTGAATTACATTTGATTACTCACAATTTTTTAACTGATTTTTAAAATGCTTGCTCAATTTTGCATCCCAGCTGCACACATGGCCATAACTAAAGATCAATGATATGAAATTGCAATCTTCGTCTTTACACACTGAGATTTTAAACCAAGTTGTTTCCTAATTTCTTGTTTATCATGACTTAGTGTGAGCATCACAAATTATTGCTTTCTCCTCCTCTTATGGAGTACCTACAGTGTCCTCAATAGGCAGTGGATGAGGCCAGGGTCTTAGTGAGCATCCCCTGCAGGCCAGTGCCCTGAACCTGCAGCACTATGGCTAGGGGACACGTGGGCCCTGCGAAGATGCAGTGTAGATGTGGCAGCCATGAGACTGTTTACAGGGCAACAATCCTTCTGGGTCCACATTGCCAGGAATCCAGGCCTTTCCCCCCAGAAATAGTTTTCCAAAAGGGGTAGGTAAATATCCCCTTCCATCAAGTGGAGAATTTACAATATAAGCTGAGAACTATCCACATACACTTAAGGGCAGTGTCTACTGAATACCCGAAGCATGGACCCCTCACAAGAAAGCCTGAGGGCAGGAAGGTCACCAGATAGGTGCTTGGATAGAGCAGCCCCAGGCCTGGGCACCAGGCATGAGTGTCTGGGAGAGCAACAGGAGCAGCAACAACTAGGAGGCAGGTGCTTCACAGGCAACCAGTGAATTAGTCTGTTCTCAGGCTATAAGGACATACCTGAGACTAGGTAATTTATAAAGGGAAGAGGTCTAATTGACTGACAATTCTGCAGGGCTGGGGAGGCCTCAGGAAACTTACAATCATGGTGGAAGGGGAAGCAAACATGTCTCTTCTTCACCTAGTGGCAGGAAGGAGAAGAATGAGAGCTGAGCGAAGTGGGAGGCCTCTTATAAAACCATCAGATCTCGTGAGAACTCACTCACTATCACAAGAATAGCATGTGAGAAACCGCCCCCATGATTCAATTACCTCTTACTGGGTCTTTCCCATGACATGTGGGGATTGTGGGAGCTACAATTCAAGATGAGATTTGGGTGGGGGCACAGCCAAACCATATCAACCAGTTATCCATGGCAAGTGCAAGAGGAAAGAAGCAAAACAGAGAGGGATCTCCAGGGACAGGCAGGTAGGTGAGAAATGCCCTCCCCCATTTCATTTATCAGTAGACATGTGCTCTGTTTCCTCAGAGCATAGCCTAGAGCAGGAGCATACAGGAAGGTGGCACATGAGCACTGGAAAGCAGTAAATACAGCACTGTATCAACTCCATTGCAAAAGCCTGGGCACACACAGCAACCCTCAGGAGAGAACTTTCCTCTTCCCATGCCCCTCACTGACCTGGCAACCTCAGATGGCTGAGATACACACTCTTACCACAACCATTTCACAGCAAACATGCAAATAGTCTTCATCTGCATACAGCTTGAAGCAACCTTTCATACAAATCAGATATAATACGGAGGTATTATTTTATTAAAATGTTAATTTTATCTAGTTTTTGATTTGGCCCAAAGATGGAACTTAGACTCTCTAGATTGTAGCATCCTTTAGATTATCTTGTTCAAGTGTTGTTTGATGGAAATCAGGCTTTGGCTAGCAGCTGGATGGCAGAAGATAACAATTGCATTCATTCGCTGGAATACAGATTGCTTTAATTGCTGATTAGGGACAAAGACATAGACCTTGGGCAGCCAGATAAGCAGAGGTAGAGACTCTTTCCTTAAAAAAATCAGGAAACCCAGTAGGAAGTCTACCCTATGGGGCACAGAGGTGGAGTGGAAGGGTAGCTAAAGGCAAAGCCATAAATTGTTCTCCAAAAGCAGTGTGGGGTCTGTTGCACAGTGTGAACATATATTCACTCTGCTAAGGACTCAGAGCTCCCCACCACTGAGCAGTGCTTCTCTATGTTGTCCCTGACCATCTCCACCCTATTATCTGCAGTATTTGTGAGTAATGCAGGCTCCTGGGTCCTACCCAAGACCTGATGAGTAGGAATATTGACAGGCAGATGACTGAAGGATTTACAAATATGCAGTTTAATGTGTTCCCCAGTTATTCTCAGACATTTTGAAATTTGGTAACTACTGCCCAAAAAGGGTTTCACTTGGAAAAAAAAAATCTCAGAGCTAGTGTTGCCAGTTTCACAGGGAAGAATCATCCCTTCCTTCTATTCCTTTTTTCTCTTCCTATCCTATTGTCCTTCATTTTTTTCCTTTCTCCCTTTCTTCCTTGTGCATTTATTGAGTGACTGCTATATCGAGGGCTCCATATAAAGTACTGAGGCTACAGAAATGCAAAAGGCAGTCATCTGCCCCAATCCGCATGACTCCAATACGACTGAAGGGAAGAACTAACTACAAGAGAGATCCTCTAAAATGAACCGAAGTAGCCTGCTTTGCAGGATTATTTGCTATTTATCATTTTGCTGTTGGAGACAATCCACCATGCACATCTCTGCTTAACTGGTGAAGGTTCAGCTCATCTTTTCCGTATTAGATATAAAGGAGGGTCACTTGTTTTTTGCAACCATTCCTAATACCTGACAGGTGGGAGTGTAAATTGGTTTAACCACTGTGGAAGACAGTGTGGCAATTCCTCAAAAATCTGGAACCAGAAATACCATTTGACCCAGCAATCCCATTACTGGGAATACATCCAAAGGATTATAAATCATTCTACTATAAAGACACATGTACATATGTTTATTGCAGCACTACTCGCAATAGCAAAGACTTGGAACCAACCCAAATGCCCATCAATAATAGACTGGATAAAGCAAATGGGGCACATATATACCATGGAATACTATGCAGCCATAAAAAACGGCGAGTTCCTGTCCTTTGCAGGGACGTGGATGAAGCTGGAAACCAACATTCTCAGTAAACTAACACAGGAACAGAAAACCAAACACTGCATGCTCTCACTCATAAGTGGAAGCTGAACAATGAGAACACACGGACACAGGGGAGGGGAATATCACACACTGGGGCCTCTCAGGGGTTGGGGGACTAGGAAAGGGATAGCATTAGGAGAAATACCTAATGTAGATGATGGGTTAATGGGTGCAGCAAACCACCATTGCACATGTATACCTATGTAACAAATCTGCACATTCTGCACATGTATCCCAGAAATTAAAGTATAAAAAAAATCCTGAACTGATTATGTTTCAAGTTCCTGTTTAAAGACCCTCACTTAATACACTTTGCATCAAAAGTTAAAATTCAGATGCTTTCTTCTTAAACTGTAATATAGAATCAGTGGTTGGGAAAGATAAATCTCACTAAATGAGTCTTTCTGAAACTACACTCACTTGGCACAAAAAGAGGAGGGGGAATTATGTAACTTAAGCTTCAAGGTGGGGTATTTGTCATAAGAATTTAATGCTGAATTCTTGTAATACACTACTCATAGACTGCAGAGATTCAGCCAACAGCATGCACTTTTTGCACGCCCATTTTTTTCCAGGCACGATCTAAACCCCGGTTATTCAAGGCTGAATAACACAAAGTCCTCCTTATAGAGTTCAGGACCCAGCAATGGAGGTCAGATCAGGGCAAGCTAAACAGGTGCATCCATTGCTCTTCCAAACTTTCTCTGTAGGTTATAATCACTTTTTAGAGTTTATTTTAGATTTTTCCATACCAAGTTCTTTTCTTTCAGTTTTTTTTAGAGGGTCAGATGAAACTTAACATTTATCTTTTTCCAGTCTTACTCTTTTTATTTTTATTAAGTAAAAATTGTATATATTTATAGTGTACAACATATTGTTTCGATATATGTATACATTGTGGAATGGCTAAATAACGTTATTCAACATATGCATTACATCACACACTTTTTTTGTAGTGAGAACACTTAAAATCTGTAGTAGCATTTTTCAGATATGCAATATGTTGTTTTTAACTGTGGTCACCATGTTGTACAATAGTTATCTTGAATTTATTTCTTCTGTCTACCTAGAATTTTGTGATCCTTTGACAAACATCTCAATTGCTTTACCCCTCAGCTTCTGGTAACCACCATTTTACTGTTTCTATGACTTTTTTTAGATTTCACATATAAGTGAGATCATGTGGTCTTTGTTTTTCCATGCTAGGCTTACTTCATGTAACACAATGTCTTCCAGGTTCATCCATGTTGTCACAAACGACAGAATTTCCTTCTTTTGAAAAGCCAAATAGCATTACATTGTGTCTACAAAAAAATACAAAAATTTGCTATGCATCGTGGTGCATGTGTGTAGTCCCAGCTACTCAGGAGGCTGAGATGGGAGGATTGCTTGAGCCTGGGAGGTTGAGGCTGCAGGGAGCCAAGATCACACCACTGCACTCCAGCCTGGGCAACAGGGCAAGACCCTACCTCAATGGGGAAAAATAAGGTAGGCTATAGTCCTCTATTGTGTATACATATCACATTTTCTTTATCCCTTCACTTATTGTTAATCAATTAGGTTGCTTACATATCTTGGCTATTGTGAATAATGATAAACTAAACATGGGAGTGCTGATATCAATTTTTTTTGATACATTCCCGGAAGTGAAATTGTTGGATCATATGTGAATTCTGTTTTTAGTTTTTTGAGGTGTCATCATACTATTTTCCAAAATGGCTAAACTAATTTACATTCTCATCAACAGTATACAAGCGTTCTCTGTTCTCCACATCTTTATCAACATTTGTTATCATTCATCTTTTTGATAATAGCCATTCTATCAGATGTCAGATGTTATCTCTTTGTTCTAATTAGCATTTCCCTGATGATTAGAGACATTGACTTTTAAAATGTATCTGTTGGCTATTCATATCTCTTCTTTTGAGAAATACCTCTTAAGATTCTTTTCTCATTAAATTTTTTTTTTTTTTTTTTTTTGTCATTGAGTTGTTTGAGTTCCTTATATACTTTGGATATTAGCCGTATCAGATGTATGACTTACAAATATTCTCTCTCATTTCATGGGCTGTCTTTTCACTCTCTTAATTGCTTACTTTGCTGCACAGAAGCTTCTTATTTTCATGTAATACCATTTGTCCATTGTTGCTTTCATCGTTGTACTTTTGGAGTCCTATTCAAGAAATCATTGCCCAGACCCATCTCATGTTTTCCTTATGTTTTCTCCTAATAGCTTTACAGTGTCAGGTCTTATATTTAAGTTGCTGTTTTTAGTTGACTTTTCTATATAGTATGAAATGAACATCCAATTTCATCCTTATGTATGCAGATATTCAATTTTCCTAACACCATTTATTGAAGAGACCACTCTCTCCCCGTCATGTGTCCTTGGCACCTTTGTTGAAATTAATTGACTATACATGTGGAGATTTATTTCTGGGCTCTCTATTCTGTTTTACTGGTCTGTATGCTTATTTTTATGCCAGTACCATGCTCTTTTGGTTACAATAGCTTTATTATATATTTGGAAATCAGGTGGTGTGATACCTCTAGCTTTGTTCTTTTTGCTTAAGATTGTTTTTGTTGTTGAAAGTCTGTTGAGGCTCCATACAAGTTTTATAATTTTTCCTATTTCTGTGAAAAATGTCATTGTTATTTTGATAGAGATTACATTAAATCTGTAAATTGCTCACAATTTGTTAAACCTTTTAACAAAATAATCCTCTGATTCATGAACACAGGATACTTTTCCATTTATTTTAGTCTTCTTCAGTTTCTTTCATTGGCATTTTATAGTTGCAGTGTACAGGTAATTTATCCTTTAGGCTAAATTTATTCCTCTTTGTTTGTTTGCTGCTACTATGAATGGAATTATTTTCTTAATCTTTTTTTCTGAATAGTTTGTTGTTGGGGTATAGAATCTCCTGCTTAAAAAAATGCTACTAATTTTTGTATATTGATTTTGTATCCTCCAACTGTACCGAATTTATTACTTTTATCATTTTTTTTTTTTGGCAGAGTCCTTAGAGTTTTCTATATATAAGATCATGGCATATGAAAACAGAAACTTTATCTTATTCCTTTTCAGTTTTGGTGCTGTTTAATTCTTGTTCTTGCCTTGTTACTCTGGCTAGGACTTCCAGTACTATGTTGGTACAAAGTGGTAAATGTGGGCATTCTTGTTTTGTTCCTGATCTCATGGAAAAAGATTACAACTTTTCACTGTTGAGTATGATGTTAGTTATTGGCTTGGTGTATATGGCCTTTATTGTGTTGAAGTTTTTCTGTTTCTAATTTGTTGAGAGTTTGTATCATAATAGGTTGTTGTATTTTGTTGGATGACTTTTGTGCATCCGTTGAAATGATCATATGATTTTTCTGTTAATGAGAGGCATTGCATTTATTGATTTGCATATGTTGAACCATCCTTGCATCCTAGGAATAAATTTCACTTGATCATGGTGAATGATTTTTCATGTGTATCGAATTAGGTTTTCTAGTATTTTGTTGTGGATTTTTGCATGTACGTTCTTTAGGGTTATTCGTCTATAATTTTCTTTTCTTCTAATTTTCTTGTCTTTGGCTTTGGTATAATTGTAATGCTGACCTTGTAAAATTAGTTTGGAAATATTCCCTTTTATTCAATTTTTTAAGACAGTGTGAGAAGAATTGATACTAGTTTTTCTTTAAATGTTTGGCAAATTCAGCAACAAAGCCATCAGGTTCTGAACTTTTCTTTGATGGGAATATTTTATTACACATTTAATTTTTTATGTGTTATTTGTTTGTTCAGATTGTTGATTGCTTCATGATTCGATCTTGGTAAGTTGGATGGGTCTAGGAATTTATCTGTTTCTTCTAGGTTATCCAATTTGTTGATGAATAACTGTTCATAGTAGTTTCTTATGGTCTCTTGCATTTCTCTGGCATCAACTGTAGTATTTTCTCTTTCAGTTCTAATTTTTCTTATTTGAGTCTTCTCTCCTTTTTTTTTGGTTAGTCTAGATAATGGTTTGTCAATTTTATTTATCTTTTCAAGAAACCAACACTTAGTTTTGTTCATCTTTTCTACTGTTTATCTAGTCTCTATTTCACTTATTTGTGCTCTGAGCATTATTGTTTTTCTTTCTTTTGTTCAGTCTGGGCTTAGTTTGTTCATCTTTTTCTAGTTTCTTGAGGTAAACTTTAGGATTTTTATTAGAGATCTTTTTTCTTTTTTTGATGTAGTTGTTTGTTGCTATAAACTACCCTTTTAAATCTGCTTTTGTTGCATTTCACTAGTTTGGTATGTCGTATTACCATTTTCATTTATGCCAAGATATTTTACACTTTCCCTTTAAATTTTTTATTTGATCTTTTGTATAGAAACATGTTTAATTTCCACATATTTGTGAATTTTCCAAAATTCTTTTTATTAATTTCTAGTTTCATATTCTTTTCATTAGAAAGAGAGTGTTATAATTTCAATCTTTTAAAGTGTGTTATGACTTGTTTTGTGGCCTAACATATGATCTATCTTGGAGAATGTTCTGTCTGCATTTGAAGGGAATTTATGCTTTTCTGCAGTTCGATAGAATGTTCTGTGTATGTCTGTTAGGTCCATTTGGTCAAAGACTCAGTTCATGTCCAATGTTTTCTTATTGATTTTCTGTCTGGATTATTTGTCCATTGTAGAAAGTGAGGATATTTAAGTTCCTTCTTATTATTGTATTGCAGTCTCTCTCTTCAGATCTATTAATAATTGCTTTGTATATTTAGGTGCTCCTGTATTGGGTGCATATGTATTTATTATTGTTATAGCTTCTTGATGCATTGATCCCTTTATTGTTATATAAGGAATTTCTCTATTTTACAGTTTTCGATTTAAAGTCTATTTTATCTGATATGGGTGTAGCTATTCCTGCTCTCTTTTTGTTCCATTTGGAATATCTTTTTTTTTAATATACATATTTTATTGCACTTTACGGGATAACTTTTTCTATCCCTTCCTTTTTAGTCTATCTGTGCCCTTCAAAATAAGATGAGTTTCTTATAGGCAGCATATGGTTGGGTGTTCATTTTTCATCCATTCGCCCACTCTATGATTCTTAATTAAAAAATTTAATCTATTTGCATTCAAGGTAATTATTCATAAGGAAAAACTTATTATTACCATTTTATTAAGTATTTTGTTGTTGTTTTATAAATTCTTTTGTTCTTTCTTCCCCTTTTGCTGCCTTTTTCTGTGATTAGATTATTTTCTCTAGTGGTATGCTTTAATTCCTTACTTTTAATTTTCTGTGTATCTAATATAGGTTTTTGCTTTGTGGTTACGTGAGGCTTACCTAAAACTTCTTATACTTCTGACAGGCTATTTTAAGCTGATAACAACTTAAATTGATTTCATGAAATAGCTATACTTTTACCCCCCATCCCACGCTTCATGTTTCTGACGTCACAATTTACACAATTTTCTACTGAAAATATCCTAATTCATTAGGGCTATACATTTTAATAGTTTTCCTTTAACTTTCGTATTAACGATATAATTGATTTACATACCACCATCACATTATTAGATTATTCTGAATTTGACTCTGTACTTGCTTTTAATAATGGGTTTTACATTTTTATGTGTTTTTGTGTTACTAATTAGTGTTCTTTTATTCCTGCTTGAATAATTTTTTTTAGAATTTATTGTAAGATAGGTTTAGTGGTGGTGAACTCCTTCATCTTTTCTACGTCTGGGAAGGTATTTATCTTTCCTTCATTTCTGAAGGACAACTTTGCTGTGTACACTATTCTTAGCAGTTTTTTTTCTTAACACTTTGAATATATCCTCCCACTCTCTCATGACCTGTAAGTTCTCTGCCAAAAAACATGCTACTAGCCTTATTGGAACTCCCTTATATGTTATTTGCTTATTTTCTCTGGTTGCTTTCATAATCCTCTCTTTGTCTTTGATTTTTATGATTGGATTATAATATGTCTTGGTGTAGGCTTGTTTGGATTGAATCTTATTAAAAACCTCTGACTTTCTATAACTGGGTATTTATATCATTCCACGTATTTGGAATGTTTCCGTTATTATTTTTTAAAATAATCATTGTACCCTTTTGTCTTTCCTCCTCCTTTAATTCCTGTAACTCAAACATTTGCTCTTTTGATGTTATTTCATAAATCTCATCAAATTTCTTCATTCATGTTCATTCTTTCTCCTCTGACCATATATTTTCAAATAAGCTGTCCTCAAGTTTATAAATTTATTCTTCTGCTCAATCAGTTCTACTCTTGACACTTTCTATTGCATTTGTCTTTTCATTCACTATATATTTAAGTTCCAGGAATTTTGTTTGAATTTTTTAAAATAACTTAAATCAGTTAAATTTCTTGTTTTGGTTGTTTATTATTTTTCTGATTGTATTGAATTGTTTCTCTGTACTTTATGTTTGCGAAGCTTCCTTAAACCAATTATTTTGAATTCTTTGTCACACAGTTTGCATATCTCCATTTCTTTGGAGTCAGCTACTGAAAGATTATTGTGGGGTGTTTTGGTGATGTTATGTATCTTTATTATTTTTTAATGTTTCTTGTTGCCTTACATTGATTTCTTAACATTTGGTGAAGGGATCACCTCTTGAAGATTTTATGGGCTAATTTTGCTATGTAAAGATATTTCCCTATAGAAGGCTTGAGAGTGTTTGCTGTGGTGTGCAAGGGTTCTGTCACTGGTCTGGTGAAGGCACAGCTGTGTATTCTCTGAGCAGTTCTGTCAGTTGAGGTCAGTGTTGATGAAAGTTACAGGGATTCTCAGGGACTAATGCTGTGGATGTTCATGGTGGTGGTGAGAGTTGATGAGATCTTTAGTGGCAATGGCTGCTAATGTCCTCCAGATCTCTTTGTCTCTCACTAATGAAATTGTGACTGAGGGGATTGCTGTTGGTACTGGGTCTGGCTGTGGGTTTGCCTGTGGTAGTGGTGGCATCAGTGTCTGAGGAGTGCCACCTGTGGAGTGGCCATGGTGCTGAGGCCTGAAGCATAAGTGTACATGGAAGGACTCTGGCTCCAGGGGGGCAGTAATGCCATTGGTGCCCAGGGTGCAGGCAACCCTTCTGCTACTGCATTGGAAATATTTGTGAGAGATGAATGTCTGTGAAACAGCTGGGAAACTGAGAACAAGAGCACAGGTGTATGCAAAGTTACAGTGGTTCTGGGATTGGGGTGAGGCCTTGTTATATATGGCAGCTAAGCTAGTTCCTTGAATATAGATATGAGCATCAAGAGCTTGGCTCTAGGGCCAGGGTGCCAGCTAGCTCACTTTGGTGATAGCTGTGGTGTCTGACACATGGGCAGGCCCAGCATTGTCACAGAGCCTGGGTCTGGAATATGGGTACTTGTGAGAAAGTGAGGCTCCAGAACTAGAACATGGGAGGACTTGGGAGAGGTGGTGGCCCCTTTCCTGAAGCAGCTCATCATCAGCTGCTTCTTGGAGGAGGAGGGGATATGCAGGCACATCTCCCCTCTCTGGGGTTCCTTGGTGGAAATGGATACAGGTTACTTCAGTGGCAAAAGATGTTGGTGTCCTCTGTGGAGCAGGACACTGGGGACCATGGTGGCTTCCACTGTGTCTGATGACAATAGCTTCTGCCTTTCTTCTTTGCTCTTAAGGATCTCCTGGCATCTCAGGGATGCCGATCTCACCAAATAGCTTATTTGAATCTTCTTTTTTTTCTCTCTCCACTGTGTTGCTAAAGATTCTTTAATAGTCCCTTGAACCCTCTCTGGGCTGGTTTCGTTTGGGAATAGCTGTCTAGTTTTGTTTATTTGTGGGAGGATGAAGGCTGGTGTCTTCATATTCTACCATCTTGGTCTTTCTTACTCTCAATTTAGTTTCTTGAGTTTATTTTTTTTTCTTTTCTCTGTCCCCATCTCTCCCACTTCAAAGTTAGTATAAGTGCAGAGGCATTGGCTGTATTTGCAAGTTGGAATGGGCTCCAGGTTCAAGGCAATTGGCTTGTTTGGGGGCATTTATGACTAGAGTGATGCTTTCTTATTTTAGCTTGGCTTGGAAATGCCAGGACAGCCCTGGTTGTAGTCTGGTATTTCTGTTTGTGTTGCAAAGGAGATACTGAGGTTTCAGAAGTAAAACTTCAAACTGTTAATCAAATACTTAAAAGTTGACAATTGTCCTAATCATACAGTATATACATTGTGTTAGGAGGCCAGGGGTGAGTTTGGGACTGCTCAGGCTTGTATATCTCTGTATTAAAATATGCCTGATGATCAGATCTATAGAAGAAAATTCTTCTTTGGCAGGTTTTGATATTTATTCCTTTCTACTTATACCCAATTCCAACATACTTCCTCCAAACTGTAACATAAATATTGAGGCACCTGGTTGCTTTCGTGGTGGACACAGTACCCTTTTTTTCTCTTTATTTATGCTGTCTTCACTCATTTTTTAAAATTTATTTAATAAATATTGTGGTGGCCTTGTAGGTGCCAGGCAAATGCATTATGCCACTGGCACATGATAGTATGGTTGTACTGGTTGTAAAGTAGCTCCTACTTTGAGTTTTCCAGGTCCACCTTCTGCTCAGCTACTGTGGAAGATAGCATGGTCCCAGTGCAACCCAGAACCCCAAATATCTCATTACAGTAGCACTATGTAGATTCCCACAGATACATTTCCCACATCTATTGCTGTGTCCTTGACATCAAGGAAACTGAATGCATGAAGGTTTGGGGTTGTGCTGCTGCCAACAGCAAACATAGAGGCTGCTTTTCAGCGCAGAGGGGATATGAGGCAGAAACACTTAGATAAAAGAAACGACAAATTAATTAGCATGTCAAATTCTTCTTTTCAGAGAGAACAGATGCAATAGACTCTTGCATAATGAAGTATCATTCCTCAGCAACGCTGAGCACCTAGGTGTTCTTCCTTCTCTTCATACACTAAATTTCATTCCGAAGGTATTTGTGAATTAGCACACATTTTACAACAGTTGTGTGAGGTGGACTGAGTAACATTTTATAACATTAAATAAGTCAAATTGCTCTTAAATATATATATATATATATATATATATATAAATCACACACACACACACACACACACACACGTATGTATTTCCAGATATTTTAATCTTAGAGCACATAGTCGATTTTTTTACATGGAAGCTTGATGGATATTGAACACAAAATTGTAAATTTTGAGAATAAAAGTATTTAATAAGAGTTTTATTAAATTTTCAAAAGGGCATTTCCCTTATTTACATATTTTGGTGTAAAATTTTGTTATTCATTATCATAATTTAATTTTACATGACTATCATAAAGAAGATTCATGTGCAAATAATCTTCAGATGAATTTCTATATAGACTGTTCTGACCATGAACAACATACTTCTATTTTTGGCTTAATTTAAAATTCTCTTGCAGTGAAAAACTTGAAAGAAGAATTTTAAAAATACTTTGTGAACCTAGTTAGTGATTTAACTAAAAATTGCTTTGTAAATTGTAGTCATTTATATGATGAAATTAAAATGTTTTCATATTTTTTGTAACAACAATAATTCATCCTATACAAACTTACTACAATGTTTGAATGCTCCATGTAATGCTCATGGCTTATTTTCAAATTTACAAATTACTTTGTGAATTTTATCAAAATACCAGTGTCTATTGCTTCAGCAGTGTGATGTTTTTCCAATCTAAAATAACAAAAAACTTCCTACAAAAATTTAAAAGCTATGGTTACCCCCTAAATTTGCTTACTTTGTGTCAGTAGAACACAAATTATGTGGAAATATCTTTATTATAGCCCCCTAATTAGTGAATTTTCTAAAATAAAGACAAGAAAAAGTTGCGTGAAACATAACTTATGAATTTTGTATGTAACTATTTTGCTACTTATCTAAACCTCTCCAGACTATCGAGACATTTAAGTCTATGCACATTCCATTTATTTTGCAATTATAAACATATGCTTACCCAGTTAGAAGGCAGATGATACTTTATTCAGTAGCTTGCTAGTTTGGTTTGCACCTTTTAAATATGGAGATGCGGGCCTTGATCAGTACTCTCACACCTGTCTCTGTGGTGTTTCACATGAGTAAAGTGAACACGCAGTCACAGCCTTCCTTGGCATTGGCATTTGTCTCGGGTTCTCAGGCTTGTTTGCGGGAATTGCTGGGGAGAGTATTTGAAGAATCAGTTGTCCGCTGAGCTTTTCAATGAAAATAATTCTGCTATTGAAAGGACCACTAGGTTTCCCACAATTTTTCCTGTAGCTTTTTGGTTCAGTTGTCAGCTAAGGGTACCGGTGTTTGAAGAGATAAGGAAGCCAAGATAGAGTTAATCTAGAGATGTAATAATCCATCCAGAAGTGGTGTCAACATTACAAGCATCCCCTTTTGTTTCCCATTTTCATAGAAAGATAACAGATTGTCAAAGGCAAAATAAATAAATAAATAAATAAGCTCACTAATTAGGACTCAGAAATTTGACATTGGGAAATAAGGTAGAGGGAGAAATCAATTTCCTCTGTCAGCGAGGCACCCTTTGAAGGTCCCAGTACTATCAGAGAACGCAGTACCTAACACATAATAGGTATTCAGTGAATGTACTCATTAATCAACAAATAGCAGAATGAGTGAAATGGACTTCTTATGCATGTGCATAACCACATGGAATACCTAAAATAATTAAATCCTGAGACAGGTTTGAAATTATCTTGGTACTAAAGGTGAAGTGAGAAACTGTGTAGCTCAGGCAATTTGGCATCTCTCAAGGTAACCAGTTCTGCGTGACAAGTGTTTTATTAGGACCAGGGTTGAAGAATACAACCTTGTTCTCAGTTGTCACTGCCCCTGGGAGACTTCTAACCTCCTAAAATAGAGGGGGAAACTAGGTGATGCATCAAAACGCATTTTCTTTCATTGTTCTGCATCTTCTTAGGGTATTTAGTTGTCATTTCTATCTATTTGGCCACTTTTACATACTGGCTTGATTTCATAAGCAGCATCTTCCAGAATTCAAAGGCAAAAGCTTGTGGGAGTCCCATCTTCCTATTTGAGCCTCTTCATTTGAGATCAGTGAATGCAGAAAAAAAAATGAGATTTTCCAGTTACCATGATGTTTCCAGGGCTGAGGAATGCTCTCTAGAAAGCCTCCTTTATCAGGTTTCAGAACATAGTGGTTTCACTTACCACCCTTTCTTGTAAGTTACAACATAATTGCAAATTTAACTCACAAACCACCAGTGGGCTGGGAATACAAATTCCAATTTTATTTTTAAAAATCATCAAAATAGGTGTGCTTATATGACTAGTACTCATTAATCTTTTAAAAAACAAAAAAGAGCAACTTGTTAAACTTTAAAAAGGCTGAGGTCAGTTGAGCCATGTGAGACTGCCTGTGTAATCATAGCCCCTGATTTTAAAAATCAAAACAGCCCCAGATCATGCTAGATTCTCTGAGTTGGCAGCTCTTCTGGCTTTCTCAGGTGCACATGGAGCACAGCCCTGCCTGAACTCTGGTTTCCTTATGCTGGTGGTTCCTTTGCCCGACTCATTGAAAGTTCTAGAACAATTTCGGCAAGTCCCTGCATTTAAGAAGATCAGAGCGTGGCATTTCCAAATTACATGGAAGAAGTTCCAGAATAAAAAATAAATTGATAAAAAGACTGGAAATCCAGCAAATCTTATGAAAATATCAGCAACCAGATTCCAAGTGCTTTTATGAGTTCCAAGAAGTCTTGCATTTCATTTTGTGTGCACTCATTTACTAATAAATATTCCATAATTCTTTACAACAAACCTAGTACACCACCGGGTCTAAAGCCACCACGAACATTTACTAATGGGTCTATATCCCAAAGAGTCGAATTTAAAAATTTAATTTTGACTGACTTTTAAATGTAAGCCATCCTAAAAAGAGCCACTATTAGAAAAATCTAAAGCATTATGTATTCTTGGTGAAGGCAGAGCAAGTGCTGAGATTCCATATGCAATTATGAGCTCCCATTCCCTCCTCTTTGGAGAATTAACATATTATGTAAATTATTTTACAAATATGGTGCAGATGTCATTAATAAAACATGAAAGTGGGATCTGTAATGCCAATTAGCATTTTCTTTGTATTTCCCGTCCAGTCACAGCTTACAGCTTACACTGCCCTGTGAAAACTGTGTTACTGTCATCAGAAACCTCTGTTTTGCAGTTACAGCATGAAGAGTGTCTGTGCTGACTTTGGCTGGGGAGGTCTGATGGAGGGTCAGGAGGCGGACACAGGGTGGATGGTTGGGTTAAGGTCAGTGTCACCATGGCCTATCCTGGTGCGAACTCCACTTTGTTTTCCAAGTGATGACATTACGAGTTTGTTTATGGATGCTTGCTAAGCAAAAGGCCAAATTTAGATATGGTAGAGTTTACATTCTTCTATGAGGTTGAAATATTATTAGGTTGTGGGATTCAGAATTGTCATTGCAGCATGGTTTGACCTTGAGGGATTCACTCTTTTATTTTTTATTATTGTACTTTAAGTTCTGGGGTACATGTGCAGGATTGTTACGTAGGTATACACATGCCATAGTGGTTTGCTGCCTTCATCCCCCCGGGCACCTACATTAGCCGTTTCTCCAAATGTTATCCCATCCCAACGTCTCCACCCTCTGCTATCGCTCCTTAGCCCCCCCATTCCCCAACAGACCCCAGTGTGTGATGTTCTCCTACCTGTGTCCATGTGTTATTGTTCAACACCCGTGGTGTTTGTTTTTGAGGAGCAGATGCAAATTTTCTCAGTTCTAGCCTGGAGGTTTCTGCTAGGCCATTGTAGAATAAGCCTGAGTTGCTACTGTTGTGGACACTTAAAATGAAAGCTGCTCACTTCAATGTAATCCACATCTCTCAGTCCATACACACATAGTGTTTCAAAGAAAAAGAAGTTCATTTTTTTTTTTTTATCAGTAGTGTAGGAATTGCTGTCAACCTTAACAAAGTCTCATGCTGATAGATAAGCAATGTTGATAAATTGCAATGGAAAGCCTTGGATGAATATTACCCTGAAAGTTATGTTCCAAGTATGCATCATAAAATTAATTTCTCAGTCTAGTAGAAACAACACTCCTAATAATTAAAAGGCGTGTACTATCAAAGGGGCCAAAGGAGAGAGGAATGTAAATCTCTTGGCTCAGATCAACTCAGATGAAATTACGTAGATTATTAAGCAAGGAAGGGCCCCTGCTGTTGCCTCACTTAACCAGATTACTGGGGGTAATGTGATGGTGACTGGGGGATGGGGGGTGAGTGAACAAAGGCCAGAGGGTGGTCTGGTAACCCAGCCAGGTTATCCATGCTGACAATGGCCAATGACTGTTAGCGTTCTCTTTCTCTGAGCCCAGTGGACCTGGGTAGCTGATCATTGCACACCTCCTCTTATGTTTTGGGGTTCTTTTTGTTATTGTAACCCTTTGTAATGTCATCAGCAGCTCAGAAGTGAGAAGGTGCATGCGACCTCTATTGTCCAGCAGGTAACATCCAGGAGAAGAAAATGACTAGCCCAGGGCCAGCAGACATGCCAGTTCCCATGTCTGACAAAACACTAGCAGGAGGCGACACCCTCAGAGCTGTGGCATGGCTATGCCCTCTCTGAAGCTTGACCTAGTAGTTAGTTTTCAAATATTTAACTTTAACCTGTTTAATATTTAGTAAGGCTAAAGGAATAAAAGATGAATTATTGAGAAGATTAATGTTTTAAAAAACCAAAAAAAAAAAAAAAAAAGTCACAGCCATGCAGCTTTGTATCAAAAACTCATTTCACAGGCATTAATTTTTTAATAACATACTGATTGTATGGTGAAGTACAATGTTTGCTAGTAAGCTCCAATATTCAGCGGGGAAGACTTTATTATTTTGGGGGTGTTCAATAAAATCTTAGTTGAATGCTTTCTCATGTTAGTTTCAGAAAGTGTTGAAAGAAGTTCGAAGGGGTAAACTCTGATTTTTTCTTTCTGATTTGTAACCTGAGTGGACATTGGAAACCCTCTGCCATTGGAAACCTTCCCCACAAAGAAGAGGACCTGCTTTTTCAGGACATAACTTGGCAGACACAGGGACCATTAGAAATTATGTTTTCTGGGGGCGAAAGAAGAGGGAGGGGATCCTGGTGGGTGAATTAAAGCAGAATCAATAGGTGGGGCTTTGTTAATCAAGATATCCAGTGCAGGAGTGAGTACAGATGGCAGAATCGGGGGAGGAGCAGGCATCTGGGTGCAGGAAGAGAAAGGCCTGTGGTTAATCCCCCTGTTTTTGTCATAGATGTAATCTGCAATATCATCTTGTATTCATCTTTTATATCTGCATTTGAGAAAAGGGAAGATCTTTCCTTCTATCATTACAACCCACAGAAATTGTAATACTTCCTAGCGTAGCTATTTGCAATGGTGTATGGAGGTAATAAGGCTAGAAAACCTCAGTGGCATATTACTTTAAAATGAATATAGTCGATGGGATGTAAAAACAGTATAGGTCAATGAGCTGCAATTTGGAGAACATTGACAGGATTTAGACTAACAAACATTGTCACTGGAAGAAAATTTTAAGGTTATAAAGTCAAATTGAAAAAGAGAGAGAGAAGTCTTGGCTTTCTAAAACAAAAAGGTTAAATTGTTTTAAGAGGAAAAAGAGAAAAGACTTAGTTCTTGAGGCGAGCGCTGTGATTTTCCTTTTGCATCGCGACAGTGTATGGGGATTTATGCTTGCCCTTCTGCAGGGATGCGTTTCTAATGCATATTTATAAGTCTTCCTGCAGCCTCTGCAGCCAAGAAGTGTGGCATGTGAGGAGCCTGATCAGGAAGTGAATCCTGTGCCCTGGGCTGAGAGAGACTCCAATTACCACAGACGAGAGACCCTCTGTTCTCTTGGGAGAGACCAAAGCTTATGTCACTTTTAAAGATCTTTGAGACTCTACAAGAGCCATGTGCCTTGTTCCAAAAGATGGCATAGGGGTGCAGGCGGGGAACATTGCATTGGTGACAGAGAAAAAAAGAGAGTTCCAAAGTAAATGGGAAATGGCTCTCTAGAGATTCTATTTCAACATTCTGGGTGCATTCCTTTTGTGTTTATTCTTTTGAGGGAATGGAAATTAGGTCCTGAGGTGAAGGGCAGTTGTAGTTGTGACAGAAGCACATACTCCGGTACTTAGTTTTTCATTGGAGAAAATTCCAGAGAGTGTAAACACCTTTTTAAAAGACATCAATACCTGCTATTTATAGAGCTGGTAAAAATGGTTTGAAGTCAAAAACAATAATGGCCAATGCTTTAAAACTCTACACATGCAAAATAAACTTACAAAGATCTTTTAAACATGGGGTCAAAGGTACAGAAACGTACATCTAAGTCAACCATCTCCATTTTGTTTTGTACCCATGGAGGGAGATATTTAAAATGACCCTGAAAAGCAATTTTTACAGCAACTCTCACAGTATGGTTTGACCTAACCTACATGTTTGCTTAAGAGATTTCTAGAGAATTCTCTGATGATTTTTTTGGGTAACTTGTATATTTTATTTTCCTGAGATACAACTCATACTTCAGAAAAAAGAAATCTCTCAGGGAAGGCATTACAGTTATGAAAAATCTTTCACTGCAAATGTTTGTACCTGGTTGGATTTAGAATTGCAGAAAGGTTTTTAATCAGTATCATTTTATTTGAAGATTATGAAAACTTTCAATCAAATAAAACTTTTCCCTTGGCCAATTTTTTTTTTTTTTTTTTTTTTTTTTTTTTGGAGGGGGTGGATTGGAAGTTTAAGAAGTTATCTTACAAAGCCCTGTTGCAATACAAAGACACACACATGCACGCACACACAGGCACACACACACAGGCACACACAAGTTTGTATAAAATAGTTTATTTTATTTTATTTTATTTTGAGACGGAGTCTCGCTCTGTCGCCCAGGCTGGAGTGCAGTGGCACTTTCTCGGCTCACTGCAACCTCTGCCTCCCAGGTTCTTGCAATTCTTCTGCCTCAGCCTCCCAAGCAGTTGGGACTACAGATGCACACCACCATGACTGGCTAATTTTTCGTATTTTAGTAGAGATGGGGTTTCACTGTGTTGCCCAGGCTTGTCTCGAACTCCTGAGCTCTGGCAATCAGCTTGCCTCGGCCTCCCAAAATGCAGGGATTACAGCCCTGAGCCAACTCGTCCGGCCAAAATAGTTTATTTTTTAAATCTTTGGGAAATCTTGGTGTGCATGATGTGATTTTTCTGGTCAGACTGTGTAAATTTGCTTCACATACACACACAGCGTAAAGAACTGAGACTCATGAGGCAGAGTCCCGAGCATCTCAGGACTACCTATCGGTGTCCTCACAAGAGGAAACAACAAATGTTTCTCCCATTCCTCAGGTTCTTCACCCAAGCCCCAAGAACTCTGAACAGATGGCCTCGCCTGCAAGCTAAGTAAGACCAAGATGTCAGCTGACTCGATACCTCCGTTTTCCTCCCACTGATTATGGCCTTTTGTGTTTACACCTCCGGTGCTGATTCTCCCCTCATTCTTCCTTTTCCAGCTAGAAATATACTCTCTCCAGCAGTGTTCCTCTTGTGCCATCATCCAGGATATTCCAGACCTCCTCTTCAAGGCCACGTGTGTGCTAAAGCAACTTTCCCTCCATCACCACTCCCGATCGTTGACTACGTGCAGCTGGCCTTCTAGCCCTACCACTTGATTGGAACTATTTGCGAAAATTGTTCATACACTTTAAATCCTCTGGTGCATTCTCCCCCTTTCCTCCCTCTCTTCTTTTGTCCTTCCTCCTGACTCTCTCTTTTACTTTCCACGATCTACTGCTGTCACCTTCCCAGTTCATTCTTGCACTGAAACTTCTCATGGACGTGGATCCAACAGCCTCTTCCCAACCGGAAGTTTCCTGACCTGGAGGTGGGTGAGTGAGCATCTGCTAATCCTGCTTGAGACACTCCCTAATGCTGACTCATGTCCTCTCTCTGTCTCCATGACTCGAATGCCTTTTATCCTATCTGTCCCTTGGACAATGTTCCCCATTTATTTTGCTCAGTCTTCTTTTCCTACCTGAACAACACATGTTAGCGCTCCAGGGGTTACCTCTTCATTCCTCACGCTGCAAGTTCTCATTCAGCCATTCCATCTGGAATTACTCATGGCACCTACAGGTCACCTGCGCCTGGTCTTGGAGTTGTTTCTGCTTGTGTTATGACATCCCCGCCTCTGAGAGACAGACGGATAAGGAAATTGTAAATTGTCATTTATGCTGCAACATAAATGAAAATTTTTTGTCTCTTACAAAGAGTCAAAAAGGAACACTGTCTTGCAGAACCTGCAGGTAGCTCAGCATGGCTGGAAAATAATTTAAAAAAAGGAGGAGGAAAGTGGTATGAGGTAGGAGATGGGGGATGCGGACAGGATTATGATGCATTTTACAAACCATTTTAAAGGAGTTGGTGCTTTAGCGTGAGCCACTTAAATATTTCCAGCAAAATAATAAAATATAGTCAGTCCTCTGAATTTGTAAGCTCCACATCTATGGGTTCAACCAACCAGATCAAAAATACAAAAAAATTACAACTGTACTGAACATGTACAGACTTTTTCTTGTTATTATTTCCTAAGCAATACAGTGTGACAGCTATTCACATCGCATTTACGTTGTAGGATTGAAAGTGATCTAGAAGTGATTTAAAGTGCATGGGAGGATGTTCGTTGGTTATATACCAATACTATGAAATTGTGCATCAGGGACATGAGTGTCCTCAGATTTTGGTATCCAAGGGAGATCCTGGAACCAATCTTCTGAAAATACTGAGGGATGACTATGATCATGTTTGTACTTTAGAAGCTGAACTCTGACAACTGGGTTGAAAACAGACCAGAGCAAACACACATGAGGAAGCAGAAAAATCAATTAAGGGTCCAAAAGACAACTTGAAAACAGTTCAGTCAAGTAGGCAGAGAGAATGGTTGTGTGAATTAGCATCAGGGCAGCTAGGATGAGCAGATAAAGAGCTTCTTGGCAGGTGGGAAGCCCACTAAGAATTCTTAACTTGTTGCTAGTTTAGTATTGCCTGAAAAACTGGTCAGTGTTTACTGGTAGCTTTGGCAGGAAAATCCTTGGTCAGGCGGTGAGCCTTTGATTGGCCACAGTGGTTCAGTGGTGTGGAATGGAGTGGGGTTCTTTGACTGAACAGCCATGGTGGGCGGGCCTGGGCTGAGAGGCAATGTAGTGGCCCTATCACAGGAAAAGAGTTCTTGATGAGAAGAAGAAACAGAGGGTAAGAAATGTAAAACAAAACATTTCTGTGGCATAGAGCTCAGCTTTTTTTTCTTTCTCCAATTTAAAAGCACCCTGTCCTGCATTTCTGACTGCATGAGGAAATAAATGTAAATTTAAAATATCTGTTTTAAAAAATGAAATTACAGGCTGGGCATGGCGGCTTACCCCTGTAATCCTAACACTTTGGGAAGCTGAGGCGGGTGGATCACTTGAGGCCAGTAGTTTGAGGCCAGCCTGGTCAACATAGCAAAATCCCATCTCTAATTTAAAAAAACACAAAAATTAGCTGGGCGTGGTTGCACACACCTGTAATCCCAGCTAGTTGGGAGGCTGAGGCATGAGAATTGCTTGAACTTGGGAGGCAGAGGTTGCAGTGAGCCAAGATTGTGCCACTGCACTCCAGTTTGGGCGACAGAGTGAGACTGTCAAAAAAAAAAAAAAAAAAAAAAAAAAGAAAAAAGAAAGAAAGAAGAAAAGAAAAGAAAAAAACAAAAAGTCTTTTTCACAAAATGTTTAACACATATCTAAATAATTAAATGCCCCCACGTGAGGTTTGAATGTGTCCCTCCCAAATTCAGCTGTTGCCAATGTGATGGTATTAAAACGTGGGGCCTTTAGGTTGTGATAAGGCCATGAGGGCTCTTCCCTCCAGACCTGGATTAGGTCCCCTGAGAGAGGCCTTCACTAAGGGAGCTCTTCTCATTCTACCCCTTTGCCTTCTCCCTGGGAGGACGCAATGCTGAAGGCCAGAATGAAAAGCAGAGAGCAGCCCTCCCCCACACAGCGGAAACCCAGCGCCTGAATCGTAGACTCCCAGCCTCCAGAACCATGAGAAAGTGATGCCTGTTGCTGATCAGTCCCTTTGTCTGTCCTATTTGTTACAGCAGCGCAGACAGACCAAGACACCGCATCACAGCACACAGTTCAGTAATGTGTGCACAGCTCTGTCTTCAAACAGAAAAAATGAGATGCTTTTATTGCTCAGAGCAGAACGTTTCTAACTCATGAGCACTTTCCAGAAGCAAAGTCACCGTTGCCTGCAGAACCCCTCTGTTCCTGGGATGACATCCATCTCCATGGGTGCTCAAAATTCTATTGTTCAGAGAAGAACGTTTACTTTTCTTCTGCCAATAGAATGTGAGTCCCCCCTAGTCCGTGGCAGAGCTCTGCTAGGGCTGAAGATGCAGAAATGAGTCAAATCACCTGCGGTGGTGAAATTCATTTCTAGGAAGACGAATCTGTGCGACCCTAGCTATGGTGCAATAGAGTGAATGCTTTAATAGAGCACTGAGAGAACAAGTCGATGCAAAAGGTTTCTGATTCCAAGCATCTGTTTATTTAAAAAATAAAAGAAGTTATACAAAATAAAAGTAATTTCAAGATATCTTATGTTACGTGATATGCAAATTACTTTAGAGCTAAAGGCTCTCATTTGGGAGATGCATGTGTGGACATCCACAGCCTCAGTGGCCCTGACTGGCACACCCACCTACACCCCGTACTTCTGAGAGAGAGAGGCAGGCGCTGGGATTGTGGAAACACACCAGTCATGATCCTGCCATCAGAGAGAGACCCACTCACCGAATCCCAGCATAGTGTGTATTAGAGAAGACTTAACAGGATGTGCAGATGTGGTGTGTCCTATCAAGGGACAAGCCTTTGCTCACAGTGGTGGAGAGATCATTTTAGTGGAATCTGATCTTGAAACATGGGCGAGTGTTTATCAGTCAAACATTTTGTCCTTCCTCAAACAGGAGGAAACACAGGGCAAAACCAGAAAACGGAAGCTCTCTTTGAAAGGAACTCTGCTGGTGAGGAGTCTCTGGAGATGAATAGCTCTAAATGCATTTGTTGAAAATGTGTTTACTATTATTATGGCAAAAAACACATCACACAAAACCCACCCTCTTAACACATTTCTGAGTGCACAGCACAGCATCACAGACTAGCGACAGCTCATCTCCAGAGCTTTCCATCTTGTGAGACGGACACTGTGTCCCTGTTGACCGCTGCATCGCTGCTTTTCCACCTCCCGCAGACCCCAGCAGTCATCTTTCTATTTGGAGAATGTGCTGTTTTTTGATATTCCTAATTTTAAGACAGATCTTCATGTGAATAATGTTTATTAAATATAAAGTTGCGGTGATTTGGGGTGGGTTTTGGGGATCAGAATTCCTCCTCGCTCCTTCTGTTCTCTGAAGATCCCTGCTGAGCTTGCTATGCACAAAGATGTCTACAGCTGAAAGTGAAGCTGAATGCAGCTTCCCAGGCAGTGGGGCAAGCCCCTGATGTCCCCTAATATCTGGTGACTGCTGAATTCAACAATTCTGGTTAATGATTTAGCCAAGTTAAGAGCCAGTAAGCTAGGCTTCTTGCTTCCTAGTCTTTCCCTGAAGCCAGACTCCATTTAGCCATGTCACTGCAGAGAGTATCAAGGCAGGCTGGGGATGAGGGGGCCCTGCTCTGCCTACTGACTCCAGATCTCATCTGCAAAATGCCAAAGGAGCAGGCTGCCTACCAAAACAACTTCATGGAAGAGTGTTACTCTTTTTCACGAGGCAGCGATCCTACCCACGACCAACACCTGGCCCAAGAGTCTACCTAGTCGAATTAGAACTTCCTCCAACATGGTAGAGGGGGGTGGCTCAGTGGAAGGTGTATATGTGTGTGTCATGCTCATAGCTACAGAGAAATGAAGATAAACAGAGGGAGAACTTCCAGCCCAAATCCCTTCCTCCTTTGGGCAGACCCAGAGTGAGAACAGAAGTGAGTCCCTGCCTCAAATCTCATTAGGAGTGAGGATGAAGGGGATGAAGAAGATACACAGAAGAACCAGATTTCCCCGACTGCATTATCCTGCCCTCGGGGAGCTTGGAGTCTAGACAAGAGTGACACTGATTAGACAAAGTGATAATTGATAATGCAAATTAGCCTTATACATGAGTAATGTTACACATGTTCAAGAGTGAGGATATTAATCTGGTGTAGTCAGGGAAGATCTCGTATTGAAGGCAGGATTTTAATTAAACTTTGAATGATGAATTCCATTTCAATAAAAAGAGAGAGAGAAAGTCGTTTTAGATGGGTGAACCTAAAGCAATATTAACTCTTAAGTTTGTTATCTGGTCTTTTAAGAAGTCCTCAGATATTAGGGTTTTGAAGTTGTGACACTGACCAAGTAGCCTCACAATTTACATAAACGTTTCCATTTGTTTTGTAGAAAGAGATGTAGTTTTTGTAGAAGCAATAAAGAAACAGACCTTCACCAAATGTCACCCCTCTTCCATTTAACAGCTATTCATTACAGCGACCAGGACAGTGGTGTTAGCTATTGCCCAGATAATTAATAGTTTTTTTGTCATGAAGCACTTTAGTGATGGTAAAGCTAGAAATGGAAATTTTAAAGATTCCCCAAGCATTAGAGGAATGGAAGTAGAAAACGTTTGCTATTTGAAGTGAAGTGGCATCTCCTCACCCTCTGTCCAGACGAGGCTGCAGTTGGTGTCTTCGAGCCTTGGTGTATTGGGTTGTATGGTCAGAGTGCTGCTACAGCTACATGCCCTGGGCAGGAAGTCCACCATAAACATTCCTGTCATGGCTTTGGGCATGTGGGCTTTGGGCATTGCCCTAATCTGAGACAAAAGTGTGTGGCCTTCTTCAAGGCTCTCCAGCATCCCACCATGCAGTCACTGTTAGCATTTTCATTTTTCAGATGAGGAGAAACCGAAGGCTTCTTGGAGATTCACTTGGATAAAGCTGGGTGCATTCTTCACACTCCATCTCTCCAGGTCCAGCTCCAAGAGCCAGGATGCAGGATGTGGCACCTGGAGGCAAAGTCAACTGTGTGTCACTCTCACCATGCATGCCTTAGAAACTGCTTCCCCTCCTGACTCAGGAACCCAGAGATTTTAGACCAAGACATTTACATCTGCATGGAGAGTTGGAAAGATCACTTTTTCAGGATCCAGTTATTAATTAAACTGCCTTCCAGAAATGACTAGAGGTCTCTCAGCCTCAATTTCTACCTCTGTAGGCATCAGGAATGATGACATTTATCCCATATGGAATGATGACAATGTGTAGGTAATTTTACTATATGTATATTTTTTATTAAGTAGATTTGTTTATTAATCAAACCCTATTTGTCAAGTGCCTACTACGGGCCATGAATGATGCTAGCCAAGGTGTAAGAGAGGTGAATACAGCAGATCCACTTCCTCTCTCATGGAGTGTACAACAGAAGAGGCAGGAAGCACACTTAAATACAAAAACAAAGGTGTACGAATAGGTGCTCTGAGGGAGATTAGCACGAGAGTCCAGCTGGATTTTCAGAACCAGGGTAGTCCTCTTTGTCTTTGAGAACATTGCATCAAAGCTGACATCTGAGGAATGGTTGGGTAAATCCAGCAGAGAGGGAGATGGCACGTTCCAGGCGGATGCATGGGGAGAGCCCTAGGGTGAGAATGAGCATGGTGAGGGTGTGGAGGGAAACCACTGTGGTTCAAGTGCACTGCACCAAGCAGGTGAGAGGTGCCTGAGGTGTGTGGAGGCGTGGCGCGGTTCATGCTCTGGAGGTCCCACGGAGAACAGGGGGCTGTGATCAAAGCAAGGGAAGCCACTCAGTGCCACTGCCGTCCACACCTTGTCCCTCTAGATCGTAAACTCTGTGAAGCTGGAAACCAAATGAACGCGCTCATGCCTCTTCCATAGCGGCAGATACGTGGATTTGTTTGCTAAATATTTGCTAACTAGCATGTCGCAAGTTATGTGGATAGGAAAAGTACTTTATGAAATATATTTCTCAGGCTTCCCCGTAACGTAAAAGGGCCTTGAACTGCATGAAGAATAGAATGTTAATTTTGTTCCATTAAACTAGGTATGTCGCACAATTAGAGGCAAATACTTCACCCAGTGTAGTCTGTATGTATATTTGAGTAATGACAAATAGCTCCACATATTACATTTCCTTTCTTTTGAAGTGTTTCAGATTTGTTATTTCTAGTTCCCTTCGGGTTCTCCAGGATATTACAGTGATGCTGGTGAATGTTTCACGTAGCTCTTGGCTGTCATTTCACAGAAAGAAAAACAAATAGAAAGATCTCAGGGTAATTGTCTATATGTTCTGGACAGGGATCAGTAGCCATTCTGTAAGCTTGCATTCCTTGCCTAGCAGACATCAAACCCAGCAGTGAATGTTTTATTTCATTGCTTATAATGTGAGCAATGGGGGCTTCCTCTCTGTGGACTTTGCATCAGAGTCCTATTATGATTCCTCCTGCTACCTTTATTTATTGCTCTTAACACCAGAGAACGATAATTTGATATCTCCCTCCACAAAGGGTTTTGAAGAAATAGAAGGCTAGAATTCTAATTATGTTTTATGTGTTTTCTCAAGGTATTTCTTGATGAATACATCCTTTTGTAAATTTATCATTAAAACAATTAGGCATAAAGATGGATTTGATGCAAAATTCTCTAAGTGGTTGATCACACAGTTGGGTTCCTTTTTCTCTATTTTGAGTAAAACAAATGCTGAGGGATTTGCTTTGGTTTCACTCAAGCCACCATTGTCATGTGAAAAGTGTTTTATTAGAAAATATTTTTTAGTGTTATCATTTAAGGAAAGTGAATGTTTGGGGGAGGGATAAATGGTAGGGTGGTACAAAAGAAAATTAAACTGTGTGTGTACCGGGAATTCAGTTGCTACATAAAGCTTTATGTGTTATGAAGTTGAAAATATTACTAAATTGATAAATATGAATTGAATGGCAATGAAGATAGAGTAGTGACCAAAACAATGTCATTTCCTTTTTTTGTTTTTTGTTTTTTGGGATGAAGTTTTGCTCTTGTTGCCCAGGCTGGAGTGCAATGGTGCAATCTCAGCTCACAGCCATCTGTACCTCCCAGGTTCAAGTGATTCTCCTGCCTCAGCCTCCCAAGTAGCTGAGATTACAGCCATGCGCCACCACACCTGGCTAATTTTGTATTTTTAGTAGAGACGGGGTTTCACCATGTTGGCCAGGCTGGTCTCAAACTCCTGACCTCAGGTGATCCACCTGCCTTGGCCTCCCAAAGTGCTGGGATTACAAGCATGAGCCACCATGGCCGGACTGCAATGTCACTTCCTTAGGGAGCACCGACACCTGCATGTGGGTATTGGTACCAATGTGAGCTAATTTAAGCCACTTTGGCAGTTCACAGTTGTCAGGTTCTGCTGTTTGCAGTGACTAGAATCAGGAAGGTCTATAGATTTCCTGCCCCATGGTAGAACATCTTGAAAGCAATTCACAGGCCAACTTCCACCACATTTTGAAACTTTCATTTTCCAGTAGGCAGAGAAGCAGTGCTACCACACAGGACGCAGGTCTTCGCAGTTTGAAGGCTGGTTGTCAGTGAGGTCTTGGTTGCAGATAATAAGAAGGCATCATGGTCAAACACATGATAAGGTGAATGCACAGGATGGGGGAGGAAGATGAGGAACATAACAGAGATGAGTTTGGTTTGAGTGTCATCTTGGCATATGTGTTTTGACATTAAGGAGAGACATTCTGTGAGCACCCGGTCATTGGGTCTGCATCTGGATGCACCTGGCCACCTTCCTGCTCACTCCCACAGATGAACCACTTGCTCTCTCTGAGATAACCCCTCCCCTGTGCCTTTGGCCCATTACCTCTCCTGTACTAAGGACCTCTCCCCAGCACTTGCCACACTCTTCATCATCAGCTTCCCCTCTCTTCTGCACCAATATCATAACAGTATAAACATACAATTTCTCCCCCTCTTAAAGCAAACGCATAAACCACCACACTCTCAACTCCACTTCTCTCTCCAGCTGCCTCCTCTTTATTTGCTTCTCTGCAGCAAAACCCTTCAGAACAGTAGCCTCTACCCTCTGTGTACAAATGCTTTCCTGCATCCTCACTCAAACACACACTAATCATACTGTCAAGGCCACTTCTATAGGACACTGCTGGTCCAAAGGTCCCCAGTGACCTCCCTCTTACTGGGTCTGAAGGCCGGTGCTCAGCTTCACATCATGTGGCCCACCGTCCCAGTGTTTTCATTCAGGTCCTCCCTGTCCTTGGTGTGCTGGCTTCTCTTGGGTCCAGCATGCCACTCTGCATCTCCTCTGACACTGTTGGCTATCCTGCTCAGTCTCTTTTGATGGCCATTCTCTTCTCCTGCAATGGCGTGGTCTCATCTCACTGCAACCTCTGCCTCCCAGGTTCAAGTGATTCTCCTGCTTCAGTCTCTCGAATAGCTGTGATTACAGGTCCGTGCCACCACACCTGGGTAATTTTTTTTGTATTTTTAGTAGAGACGGGGTTTCACCATATTGGCCAGGCTGGTCTCAAACTCCTGACCTTGTGATCTGCCCTCCTCGGCCTCTCCAAGTGCTGGGACTACAGGAGTAAGCCACAGTGCCCGGCTGCCTTTTAATTCTTTAAGAACAGTGGTCTTGACCGTCTTCTCCTCTGGATCACTGCTCATTCTTCTGGTGATTTTTGTCCAGTCCTGGGGGATGTAAATGCCATCAGTGTGCTGAGGCACCCGCAGGCCTCTTTCCCAAGCCCCAGCCCGTTTAACTAGCTCGCATCTCAGCATCTCCCTTTGACTGTTTCACGGACACCACAAACTCAATATGTCGAAGACTGACTTCTGATCTGTCCCATGTAAGCTGCTCTGTCTGCAGCCTTCCCCTCCTTAAGCGACGCAGCAAGTTTTCCTATTGCTCAGGCCGCCAAACCATCTATTAGAAAATCCTTTTGGTTTTGCGTCCAAATACTCCACATTTAAAACAAAACACTTCTCACTCCTTCACTGTGGCCCCTCTGCTCCAAGCCCTCAAAAACTCTTGTCTGGATTGCTCCAATCACCTCCTCGCTGGTCTGCATTCTTTTACTCTTCCTTGCTTCTTTTCCACTCTCACGCAGCAACTAGAGTGAACCCTTTAATCAAAACCCTGCAGAGTCTCCCTTTTCAATGGGAATAACTGCCAGAGTTTTCAAAGGACTATCAGGCCCACCTGGTCTGACCTCACTGAAGACAACACTCTCCCTCTTTTACCTGCTCTGCTTCAGCCACGCTGGCTTCCTCCCTATTCTTTAAACAAACCAAGAATGGGCTGGCCTCAGGGCCTTTGCACTGCCTGGCTCCTCCGCCAGAGCACTCTTTCCCCAGACAGCCTTCAAGCCATTGTCCAAGTCTTCTCAATGGAGTTTATCCAGACAACCCTGCTTAAAAAGATGGCCTTCTGCTGTCACTTCTGGCTTTCTTTAGTCTAATACAACGTTTGTTCTTCTGTATCATGTAGCATTTTCTAGTATGTTCTGTAATTGTCTATTATTGCCCCGGTATTTATTATCTATCTTCCTTCTGATAGAATGACAACCTATGAAGGAAGATAGTTGGGTCTATTTTGTTCAGTAGTGTTTATCCAAGAATTTAGAACAGTGCTTGGCACACAGAAAATAAAATAACCAGTCATTAGCATTAGAATGACCACTGAGGAAAAGATAAAATGTTCCAATGTTGAAATAGAGGGTTTCTACTTACATCAGCATTAGGATGGCAGGCAGATAGCAGTGATAAAAAATCGAGGAAAACTATTCTCCGATGGTGGGGGAAAAGAAACACCTTGGAAGGACGTTCTGGGACTCAGCAATTTGAGTTAAGGAGAGAAACAGAGGGGTTAAGAACTGAGAAGTGACAAGTAGCCCTTGGGCAGGAAGAAGGCTCTGTGACTTTTGAGACTTTAAGAGTGAAACTGAAGTCAGAGGTGAAGCGGGGGCTTGATGAAGGCTGGTGTACATTCTGGAAACTGATAGATGTAACTCAGGCATCAGTTTCTAGGATGAGTGAATTTGTTCTTCTCTACCTCATTTTCCCAATTTGTGGAATGGGAATGATCTTGCTTTCTGAGTGCTTTCAAGTGATATCAAGTGCAAAAGAGAATGGCAGGGAACAGCCCTGTAGGTCGGTGTTCCCCAGGGTAAGGAGCTCTATAAATAACAGGTTTTGCTGTGACGGTTCAGCAGGTCTGCAGAGGTGCAGCTGGTCATACCTGCGCTGCATGCCTGCTTTCAGTATGACCTATCGAAACGTGTGACCATGAGCAAAACACTTTCTATCGCCTTGCTTTTGCTGATTTGCATCGTACACTATTTACTGTCCCTCTGACAACAAGACTGCCCAGTGATTAGAAAGGTTAATATGGAAAAAATGGCTGACGCTGTGAAGACCGGGTTTAGTTCAGAAAGCTCCTGAGAATTTTATATTCCAGAAGAATCTTGAGGATAAAACTGAATAAAGTATTTTTCTTTCTGTTGGGAAAGAGACAGCAGATATTCCTTAGCCTTTTAGTATTGATACTTCAGGAACTACTGTAAATTACGTGAAATGCTACCCGACTTCAGAAGGATTGCACATTCGCAAATCTCTAAATACTACACCTTTTCAGTTTTTAAAAAAGTTTTTGCCACCTGATTGTCAACAGTTATCTATTGAAGTTCTTATCCTCCAATTAGATGTGAAAATGCTGGCAGAAAAATATTTAGCACAGAGTTTTATATACTGTGAGAGTGATATAAAATTATTCATCAGTGTTTGTCTCCAGCATTAATTCTACAAATTGTTATGATTAAAAAATCTATGTGCAAAGTATTTCATTAATGTCTGGGTCAATTCTACAAGTACAAGTCAGAGCCTCCAATTCTTGGTGGATTTAATGCACAGGCTGAAACCACACTGAGGAAAATCAGAGAAAGGACATAGACTACTGGACGAAAGGAAGACCTCACAGATAAGGGAGACTGTCATTGAATCTTAGATCTGAAGGATGTCAGTCGAAACCTGTCCCCCTCAATTATGAAAACATGGAATTAGGGAGAAGTTAAAGGATTTATGCAAAATGCAGGTAGAGTGAAAATGAACTAGCATCCTTAGCTGACCAGCAAAAATGTTAGTGCTTCTTTAATGACACTGGAAACTATAGATGGAGAATATTGATAGGTACAAATAAAAGGATTGAAGACATAATCACCAGCCAATAGTTTGGGTTAGTTTATAAAAGACCCAGTGGTCAGGCCAGGCACCTGGTCTGAAGCTGGCGGAGGCTGGGTCTCACAGAGCCAGCTCACAAGAGCAGAGGGGTTAAGCTGGTGTCATGGCAACAGGATGGCACTGCCTCCCCTTCCAGCACAGACAGGGGAGGCCTCACTGACTTGTCTTTCACATTGGTTCTTTCACTGTCCTCCTCTGGGCCCTTTGGACTTTCCTTCACTCCATCATTCCCATCCTGCCCCTGATGGTTCTGCTCACTTGCCCAGCTCCTAACCAGGCCCCATAAGGCCTCTGCAGGCTGGATGCAGCCAGCCTTGCTCGCATGCATGTAAGAGTTGATGGGATTTCCTTGGTTACTCTTTTGCTCTTTCTGAGTATTTTTTCCATAATTGACTTGAAATTGTTTGTAATTCTTTGTTTTTATATCCAACATTCTCAACTTTATCAAATTGCTATTACCAAACATAGTTTTAGTCAGGACATTCTCCAGTTCAACAAACAACACAACAACACACACACACACACACACACACACACACACACACACACACACACACACACACTCCTCTAAAGGTTTATAATGTCAGCAATAAATTTCAACCCTCTTTGCTGGTCGTTCAAGAGCCCTACAATTTAGTATCAAATAGTATTGCTTCCTTATCTAATCATCTTCCTGGTGTGATTTTCTTTTCTGTGCAGGGTGAGAAGATGAGTCTTGGCTGATTATTTTAGGCAATCTTCTATTTGTGCTTTTGTTTCAGCCATTTGCCTGCCTGGATTAACTTTTCTCTTCTTAATGATTTCCGTCAACGTTTTATCATGCTTTCAATCCCCACAAGTGGACCAGCTTTTTTATGGAAACTCTCTGAATCCCTGTCCTCCTGAAACATTGCACATGATACTCATGCCCATATTCTGTTTAAGTCAGTAGCCACGATCTTCCTTGTGTTGGAATTATTTAAGCATTCATACAAGAAAGTGCCTGTATATGAATCAAGGTAAAACCTTACGGATATGGTTTGGCTCTCGGTACCCCACCCAAATCTCATCATGAATTATAATCCCTACGTGTTGAGGGGAGGGCCCTGGTGGGAAGTGACTGGCCCATGGGGGCAGTTTTCCCCATGCTTTTCTCATGATAGTGAGTGAGTTCTCAGGAGATCTCATGGTTTAAAAGTGCTTGGCACATCCCCCCCTCACTCTCTCTCTCTCCTGACACCTTGTGAAGAAGGTGCCTGCTTCCCCTTCACCTTCTGCCATGATTGTAAGTTTCTGGAGACCTCCCTAGCCATGTGGAACTGTGAGTCAATTAAACCTCTTCACTTTATAAATTACCTAGTCCCAGGTAGTTCTTTATAGCAGTGTGAAAACAGATGAATACACTTACATACAGGATGTAGCCGAAGAAATAAAAAATAAAAAGTTTTCAAGGCCGACTGAGTAAATGAATTTTTAAAATGCCACTTGTATGTTCCCTGTCACAGTTCCCTGCACGTGGGTTAACAACATTTCCAGTGGGATACGACCATCTACAAGTCACTCCGTATTGCTACCTCTCAGGCATTTAGATGTATAATTATTGAGTAGATTTCAGTGATGTCATAATATATTATAATTTTTAATCTGGCCACTGGCTTACAAATGGAAGTTTTATTTTTTAAATGTATATCCAGATGTAAACAAAAACCTTTTAACTGATTTTTTAAAAGACACTCTTTCTAAAGACCGTGTGAAGAGTTCAGACTATGGTATGGAGAAACGGCATGAAAGAACTCTCGGTAACCTAAGTTAATACCCCCGGTTTTCAGGGCCACCATTTGAAAGCTGGTTTCAGCAATTTTATTGCTCTCACAACTAGATGGTAAATAACACTAGGAAACATGCTGAAAAGGAAATAAATGCTCAGTCACTGAAATAACCTTTACCATAAAAAAAATAAAATAAAAGCTTAACGGTAAATTTATTCCTCATCTCAGGAACCAGAAATCCAGCTTCAAATACATACAGCAGTTTCAAGCTCTACTGCGTCAGAGATATCCCATTAATTATGGATGACATTATATTTTAAACAAATACAAATTGTTTTGCCCTCACCTTTAGAAGCCCCTGAAGCAAATGTTTTATTCCCAGTGAGAATTATTTTGCATAACTCAGATCCTTCAATTATTAGAAAAGCCGCGGTAGTATTATACCACCCCAAAATATAATGTTGTCTTGTGGATACCAGATTTTCTTTTGTAATACATTCTGTTATTAATGAATAGGAAGAATATAGTTCTCTGTTCAGCTCCCAAAGATAACTTCATAGGTGGGATGGTGAGGGGGAGACTTTATCTCCAGGACAAGGATTGCTCAGATTCAGACATTTCCCCTCCCCCACTGGGCTCAAAGCAAACATCACTGATGGGTGAATGCTTTTCCACTCAGCCCAGGTGTAGCTTAAGAATTTGCCAATATGGGCCAGGTGTGATGGCTCACGCCTCTAATCCCAGCACTTCGGGAGGCTGAGGTGGGTGGATCACTTGAGGCCAGAAGTTTGAGACCAGCCTGGCCAACATGGTGAAACCCTGTCTCTACAAAAATACAAAACTTAGCCAGGCTTGGTGGTGCACACCTGTAGTCCCAGCTACTCAGGAGGCTGAGGCAGGAGAATGGCTTGGACCGGGGAAGCTGAGGTTGCAGTGAGCCGAAATCACACCATCGTGCTCCAGCCTGGCCGTTGCTGCAAGACTCTGTCTCAAGGAAAAAAAAAGAATTTGGTAAGATGTAGTGCTCCAGTGAGACACTGGCAGTGACGGAAGAGGCTCACGTAGTGTCTCAGTGATTGCTGACCACAATTAGTAAATTAGTAAGCCTTTCTTTGGGGTTACTATGGACTTGAGTGGTTGGTCTGGGTTATTCTATTCTACTCATCTCCATTCTGTTTATTCTCCCCTGAAGGTTCAAAGTGCTTTGAGAATCCATTTAATCCTCTCTTGGCTGGACTGGGAGTGGTGTTTGGATGACAAGGCCTTGAACCCTGCCCTTCCTACAGCCCAGCAGTCACCTTTTCAGTGTGTTCATTGCCTGTGTCACCTTTGCAGTCCGGCTCTCAGATGGTGCATGGTGAGAAGGAAGGGGCTTCTCTGCAGGAATGAACCATGTAAATTATTGTTCACAAGAGAAGTCAAAACACCAACAGGAAAGGAAAGCTCACTTTGGATGCAGGGTGTGGTCATTCTGGCGATGGCCTGTCCTGACATCAGCTGCCATAGTTTCCAGTTCACACCTTCCAGTCTTCACCATGCAGCTCCCAAATCTCCATCCACCTCCCGACAGAGATGGTAGTTCAATGAAAAGGGATACTGGATCTGAAGTCAAAAGTCCTACATGCAGATCCAGTGTTTTATCATTTATCTTTTTGACAAACATCTGTTGAGAGTGTATTGTTCTCGATATTTTTGCGTTCATTGTCTCATTTAACTTCACAACGGCTCTTTAGCAGGTTCACTTGTTATCCACATTTGCTGTTACGGAAATTAAGGCAGAGATGCTGAGTGGAACAGTACACAGAGAACATGCAGAAGCTGTGCTCTGAACCAGTCCCGGAGAGGACGCGCTCCTTGGAGACGCTGAGTCGCCCCCTTGCCGGCTGCACGGCTTTGGACAAATGACACAGCATCCAGCCTGAGACTCCCATCAGAGTTTCAGTTTCTTGTGTGAAAAATTGAGGATGAAGATAATAACTCCCTTGGGGGGATTTTAGTGTTTGTCAAAGAGATGTGAACGTTCTTTACAAGTATTAAGGGTTTATAAAAAATGAAGGCATATAGAGAGCACCGTTTGGAAGTGGGGGAGTTGGTGAGAGATGAGCCAGCCAGGAGTGCACTGTGCCTGTCCTCACAGCATCCACACTTCCTGCATACGAGTGGCAGCAGAGCTCATGTTTTCTCTCTCACCCTGGGCTTTATGAATAGCAGGCCGCTGACAGAGTAACAATGGTACATAAAATTGTTTCGGCATGGTGGCTCATGCCTGTAATCCCAGCACTTTGAGAGGTCAAGGCAGACAGATCACTTGAGGTCAGGGGTTCTAAAGCATCCTGGGAAACATGATGAAACCCCGTCTCTACTAAAAATACAAAAGATATCTGGGCATGGTGGTGGGTACCTGTAATCCCTGCTGCTTGGTAGGCTGAACAACAAGAATCCCTTGAGCCTGGGACGTGGAGGTTGCAGTGAGCTGAAATCATGCCACTACACTACAGCATGGGTGACAGAGCAAGGCTCTGTCTTTTAAAAACAAACAAACAACAACAAAAACCCATAAAATTGATATTAGGGCCAACCACAGTGGCTCATGCCTGTAATCCCAGAACTTTGTGGGGCTGAGGCGGGAGGATGGCTTAAGCCCAGGAGTTTAAGACTAGCCAAGGAAATATAAAGATACCTCATCTCGAAAAAATACAATACGAAATTAGCTGGGCTCAGTGGCACGTGGCTGTGATCTCAGGTACTCGGGAGGCTGGCAGGAGGATCAGGAAGTCAAGTTTGCAGTGAGCTGTAATTGCACCACCGCACTTCAGCCTAGTGACAGAGCAAAACCCTCTCTCAAAAAAAATGATATTAAACAGAAGCATTTATATCACATATAAATAAACACATGGAAAATAGATAAATAGAAAATAAAAGAAAGAAGGAAAGAAAGGAGGGAGGGAGGGAGGCAGGGGGAAGGAAGGAAGGAAGGAAGGGTGGGTTCTCAGTGCCATTAAGTAACAGATTATAATCATAATGGTAATAGGTTTTGTGAATATGAAGACTTCAAGGAAAATTTTTATCAGCTCCTTATTGATTATGATGGTTGAGAATAGCAGTGAAAATCTAGGCTTCAAAAATTAATCTATTTTTTTTTTTTTTTTTGCTGTCTGTCCTTGGAGCAGAAAAAGTATTTCATCTATTTTAAAAAAGGAAGGTTTACAAAATATTTATAAGACCAAAAAAAAAAGATAAAATCAATAGGTAAAGCAATCTGAGCAAGGAGAAGAAAATATAACGAGTAAGGCAGGACCCAGATGACCCCTGCGGTCAGACAGGCTGGGGGGAGCAGGCAATACCTCTTGCTCCAAGCCTTTCCTGCAGCCAAGTCAAAGATGGATACAGGATTCCTAGTGTGATAAGGCAGCGGCTGGGCATGGTGGCTCAGTCCTGTAATCCCAGCACTTTGGGAGGCCGTGGTGGGCGGATCACGAGGTCAAGAGATTGAGACCATCCTGGCCAACACGCTGAAACCCTGTCTCTACTAAAAAAAATACAAAAATTAGCCAGGCGTGTTGGCATATACCTGCAGTCCCAGCTACTTGAGAGGCTGAGGCAAGAGAATAGCTTGAACCCGGAAGGCAGATGTTGCAGTGAGCCAAGATCGTGCCACTATACTCCAGGCTGGCAAAAGAGTGAGACTCCATCTCAAAAAACAACAACAACAAAAAAGATTAAACAGGAAGCAAAAAAGCAGGCAGGAGGAGCAATCTTCTAATACTTATATACGAGTAGCATTTTCCCCCGTGAGACCTCAAAAATTGCACATGTGAAATCATGGGGACCTCCATATTAAATAGCTTTAGTACATTTCAGGAGGATGGTTCTTAAAATGTCCTTCAATGCAGTTCTGTGAAAAGGCAAAGCAATGCAATCCAGGTAGAGAGCCTTCTGATGGTCTAACCTGGCTCTAGTGAAAAATAAAACTGTAGTTTTTCTAACATTTCAGGAAAGTAAGTCGAGGGAATCATTGTTCCTCTCCACCTGGTGAGTGAGAAATCGGGAAACAGAGAGTAAGCCCAACTTGCCAAACTTAGAGCCAGGAGGCACAGGGCTGAGACACTGACAAAGCTCAGGGCTTGACCCACAAGCTGCAAAAACGATCTACTCACTGACATGGTGCCACTTTGCAGGACTGCACTCCGTAGAGACCAGTGTGAGATGGATGTGGAAATTGAGAGCTGATTTCAGACACAAAGAAAGCTGAAGCTCCACAAAGATCAAGTTCCTTCAGCAAACACTGCCAACCGTTCCTACAGTCTTCAATAATCTGTGGGCTAATTAGACTCTCTAAGTAATCAACTACTCATTTCACTATTCCATGAATTTTCATTACGTCTACTTTATCTTAGGAACCATTCTAAGCACTTGTGTATGAGATCATTCCTGACTTCATGAAGCTTATACTTATACCCAGAAAAGTGACACAGTGCATAGCCCTATAAGATAAGGAAGTCAGGGATGTCATGGGAGCAGAGGGCTGAAGAAGGGTCTCTCAGGGCAAAATCATTCACCATGAGAATCAAGGATGAATAAAAACTAGCCAAGTGAAGGCAGTGACAATAGCCAGATGAAAAGGTTGCCAGACAGAGAGCTGGAAGGATGGAAGGACTGGACCACATTTGTGGAAGGGGAAAAAATTCAACTCTGCCTGCAAGGGGCAGGTATTAGAAAAATAGTGAACGGCACAAAGAAAGTCAGGAATGAAAAAGAAGAAAGAAGAGTATAAAAACGGGAACAGAAAAAAATGATTGACACATTGGTGTTATTCCCTTAAAAAAAATCAGTGGGGAGTGGCTTAAAATATTAAAAAACTCTCAGACTATATATCCAAAAAAGCAAAATCCAACCATATGTCACTAAATTTAAAAATACATGAAGAAGACATACCTGAAAAAATGCAGAAAGGAAGGCAGGACAGCAGTAAGAAAGGCAGGAAGAGAGGGAGAAAGGAAAGAAAAAGGAAACAGAAGTGGGTATAAATATAATCAGCTGAGGTATAATCCACGACCCTAATTAAAAAGAAAATGTAGATTTCAAAAATGCAAATGTAACATGGAAATAAAATGTCATTGAATTTTCAAATATGAGGAACATTTGCCTTTTTCCTCTAGCCCTGCCAGGCAAGATGGAGTATGGGTGGTAGCAACCGACTCTAACCCCATTCGAAAATCAGATATGATTCTGGCTCCGGTGGTGCTGCGCTGCTCTTCTGCCTGTAATTGTGGTCATTACAACTTGGTATATTTCTGTGCAAGGTGGATCCATTTTCACACACAGAAGATAATAATAGGCAGAGATGAGTGAAGATGCTTTTAAAGAGTGTAATTAGTCAAAGGCCCCCTCTGTCTCATTCCAATAACAAAAGTTTGAAATGTTTAGGTGAAATGTTTGAGGCACTAAAATGAGGGGCAGTACAAGGAATCACTTGGTTTTAGGGGCACCGTTTCTTTCTGCAAGAGTTCTCTTGGGGGATGCTTTGATCGTTGCAGATTTAGTTAATTGCCTCTACCCACATCTAAACTTCAGGAATGGAACACTGTGCCTTCACCCCACTAGCAGAGGGGGAACTGTCTGCACCACCATCTAAGGCGAACATCTCCACTTTCGCAGACTCCAGGCCCTCTTACCTACTCCACGACACTGAACTAGCAATTCTTTCTTCCCTCCGATCTCATCAGTTTTCCCTGTTCTGGATCACTTCCATGATGACATCTTTACATTATGAGCTTTCCTATCTTAAAAAAGTCCCAAACTGTGATCTGTCTCTCTGGCTACTGCCCCCATATAATTCTCTGCTTCCCTTTACAAGTAAAACTATTCAAAACTGTTGTCTGTGTTCACTCTTTCTTCTTCAAACCCAAACCAAAATAGATGATTGTCACACCTCTCCGTCTCCCTTCCCCAAGTCACTGATGGTCTTTTCCTCAATAATTCTGGCTTTTAATTATCATTCTTGTATTTGACCTTTCAAATATATTTGGCAAAGCATATCCCTCTTCATTCATTGATACAGCTTCTTCTTTTGCCGTCTGGGACTGTGGGCTCCAGGGACTTCCTTCTACCTCATTGATTGTTCCTTGGAGAATATCCCCCTTGTCTCCAGCCTCACCAACTTGAAATAGTCAAGGGCTTAGGATTTGCCCCTCTTTCTTCCCTGGCTGCCTACTTTTCCTGTGGGATTTCACCCAAACCCAGTATTGTGTTCTAAACACCATCTGTATGCAGCTGATTCCTGACTTGCCGTCTCTAGCACAGGTATCTCTCATAAAGTTCACACTATATATCCCATTGCCTATTCCACATTTCCATGTGGATCTCTAATTAGACACCCAAACTTAACATGTTCAAGACAACTCTTGATCTTTTTTTCTCAGTCCCAAAAGCTGGACCTTATGCAGCCCTCATCTCAGTTGATGAGAATCCCAGTTACTCAGTGCCAGGTACTTGGTGTTTCCTTCACTCTTTTGTCTCATATCCCATATTGATTTCACCAGAAAATCCTTTGGAACCTACTTTCAAAATATACCCATAATATTTTTCTCACCACTCCTACTGCTGCTGCTTGGTCCAACATTAGACCAACTTACTTCAAATAGCTGTGAAATTGAAAACGGGCACCCTTATTCCTTGTAGGAAGAAGAATCAGACACATTCACCCCGCATAGCATTCTATGGCGTTTATTAAAGGCAAGCGTGCATCTATTCTGGGAATCAGAGAGACTTATCCAGTTCGTAAGAGATATACACAGCATTATTTGTGGGAGGAGACAGTTAGAAGAAACCTAGGTGTCCATCGCTAGGTGAACACGTAAGTACCGTGTAGTGAAAACACATTGTTGAACTCCATGCCACAGTGAGAAGCACAATTTAGCAACATAGAGAGATCTTGACAACAGCGTTGAGTGGGAAAACAGGATCTGTAGCACAAAGGTGTGTCGCTTAAGATCACATATACATGGTGTATCTTTCAAGGATAAATTTGTATCCAAGGACAGTTACTAAACACACTTGAGTTGATGCTTTGGTATGGAAAGGATTGGGTCAGTGATGGACAATGAAGAGAAAAATAATGAAATCAAATAAAACAAGAGAGTCCTTGACAGACCAGTAATAGCACTGTGCTATATGACTCATCCAACTCTCTTCACTGGTGAGAAAGAAAGAGAGGATACTAAAGCTAAAAGAAGTCTTAGCGATTATTTTAACCCAATCTCTGCCTTGAAAGACACACATTCTCTTATATCTAGCACCAACTCTGCTTCAGTCATTTTATAGAAGAACATCAGCTACACATTTAAGGAAATCCAATAGTCAAAAACCCCTTTTTATAGAAGAAAAGAGCTTTTCTAGGAAATCTGCTGATGGAAGAGGGGTAGATCAGGTTTTCTGAAATGGCTTCATGCTGGGGTAAGTTATTTTAAAATGCCTATTGCTCAACACACACACACACACACACACACACACACATGCACACGCACATGCACACCAGAACTCTTTAAAAGCTAGAAAAAATATGAATAAAATAAAACCAGAGCTGGGTGAAGGCAATCGTAGAAGCCAATGCACCAAAATTTGCATGCAAAAGTCAAAACTGGCAACACAGTTTTGGGAATTATTGTGGCCACTGAGGGGAATGAGAGATTAGGCTCTGAATCTGCTTGCAAATTTGCATAGTTGAATTAAAACCTCCTACACAAATCCAGGACAATTGGAGGAACTCTAGCTTCAGAGAAATGGTGGGTGAAAAAAAATCTGACTGCCTGCAGGAGAACCAAAGAAGAATATCTTGAGCTCTGTCCTTTTTTCCAAATGGAAAAAATATCATCTCTTTGCACATACAGGAGCAAAGCTTGGGCTCGTGCACCTGGAGTCCAAATCTGCACCCCCCTCATGCTCAAGGAGCCCCCCAGGCTGAGGTGTTAAACATTTCTAGACAGGCAGCACCCATTATATTTTCAGGCAAATCTCTGGAGAAAATCATCCTGAATCTTGGTTCCTAGGGATTCTCACATATTATATTTGGCCAAATATCAGTGTATGTGCATGTACATACGCACATACACACACCTACACACATGCACACACGCACACATTACCATGAAATGAAAAAAGTCACTGAAAATAAGCAGAAGCCGCAGGTAACTTATTTCCATTCTTGAAGACTTCAGACATTGTAAAGATTAAATACCAAATAAAAATGGCCAAGAAAATTGAAATAATATAAGTGACAAGGAAGATATAAGTGATAAGTTTTCAGAACTGATGAAAATAAAGGAAACTAAAGACACATACCAGAGGAAAGTAGAATGGTATCTTTAAAAAATTAGAAAAACAAATGCAATCCAAATTGTATACATGATAAAGTGATCTCTCAAGATCAAGAGCGGAATAATAATACTTTTCAGAACAGCAAAAACTGAAAGCACTTACGACCCTAGTCGTACCTAGAGAAACTTTGGCAAGATAAACTTTAGAAAGAATGCAAAGCATCGCAGGAGAAGATGTGGTAATTGAGGGAACTTGAGAGCAAATGGGAAAGTCTAAACCAACATTGACTTACAGAACAGTAATGGAAATGTCTAATTTCTGGGGCTAAAATTAAAAATATGAGATTATATGGACAACGATAGCAGGTTAGTCAGATGGAGGATGATAAAAGAACATGCTTTGTTCTCTTCATGTAAAGGGTAGATATGTTAAATTCACTTTAGATTTATTATTTTAATTGGATATATACAGGGAGAGTCGATACAGTAAGTAAATGCAAGAAATAAAAAGTAAGCATGATACAGAAAACAGAAAAATAGAAAGCACAAAAATGAGATGGTGGAAATAAATCCAAATGCACTAGTCGTCACAAGGAATGGGTTAGGTAAAAGACAAAGATTTCCAGATGAGAAATAAAAAATGAAATTATGTGCTTTTTTTGTTTGTTTTTTTCTGAGATGGAGTTTTGCTTGTTGCCCAGACTAGAATGCAATGGCATGATCTCGGCTCACTGCAGCCTCCACCTCCCTGGTTCAAGTGATTCTCCTGCCTCACCCAGCCTCCCAAGTAGCTGGGATTACAGGCGTGCACCACCATGCCTGGCTAATTTTGTATTTTATTTTTTATTTTTACTTTTTAGTAGAGGCAGGGTTTCAACATGTTGGTAAGGCTGGTCTCTAACTCCTCACCTCAGGTGATCCACCTGCCTCGGCCTCCCAAAGTGCTGGGATTACAGGCGTGAGCCACTGCACCTGGCCCAAATTATATGCTTCTTGAAAGAGATATGCCTAAAGCTTAAGAACACAGAGATAGAATACTTAGGTAATTAATTGAAAAGTGTTTGCCGAGCAGCTAACAACCCAGAGAAATCTGGCAGGGCAATATTAATATCAGAGGAAAAGCCCAAAAGGCAAAAACCATTATTACAGATGAAGAGGGTCATTACATTTTTATTTAAGTTTAAATTGCCCATGAGGTTATAAAGATCTAAATATTTATGGATGTAATAAAATAGCCGCCAAATATAAGAAAAACTGACAGAATTACATGGTGATATAGGTAAATTTATTAATAGACTTGAATATATTCATATAACTTGGTTAGAAAGCAATAGGTCAGGCAGAAAATATTTAGTACTGATAGAAATATTTGAACCACACAATTAACAAGCTGGATTTAGTGGGCATATAATGAAAACTGCTCAACAATTTAACAATTTGAGAACCATTATTTTCATTACTACAAGGAACATTTACACAAATATCATGTGCCATGCCACAAAAGAAGTCTAAGTGAATTTCAAAGATTACGTTAAAGCAGGCCACATTCTCTGATTACACAACAATCAAGCTTAAATCAGTAAGAGACAGACAACATTTAAAAATGCACATATTCTGACAGTTTATAACTTTCTAATTCCTATGCCAATTATCAATTTTAAAAATTCAAAATGCAAACGAAAAGAATGCACCTCAGCAACAATAAAAATTCCACATCAAAATATTTGAGGGACAGTTAAAGTAAGGCCTAAAGAGAAGTATAGAAGGTTATGTGAAGAGGGAAAATTAATAAAATACTAACAGGTTAATCTTTCCATTTCAGAAGTTAGAAAAAGCCTAACAGTGGAAGCCTAGAAAGTAGAAAAAAGGAGATAATAACAAACAGAGATTCAACAGAGAGGGTCAACAGTGCCAAAACTGCTTCTTTGAAAAGACCAAAAATAAACCTCTGACCAAGAAATGGATGTAGGCAGGGGTCACAAATACTCAATATTTGGAGATCATAGGTAGATTTCCAAGGTTGTTAAGAATTTTAAAATTTTAAACAAATTCCTAGAAATATACCAAAACTAGCTTCAAAAAATCTGAGATTAGCTGTATTTAAATTAGAAAACCTGAATAATCTCATATTAAACAAATTGAATGAATATTTTAATATCCTTCCACAAAGAGAACACCAGACTCATACAGTTTTACAGGTGAATTCTGCCAAATCTTTAAGGAGAACACAATTTTAAAACTGATACAAACTCTTCTCAAAAATAGAAAAAGCGAGAGAAAACTCCTCCAGTCATTCTTTGAGGCTCGTACAACCTCGATATTAAAATCAAACAAATAAAGTATAAAAACCGAAAATCATGGGCTGATGTGATTCAGGAACAGATAGATGTAAGATGCTTACAGTTTTTGGCACGGTAATTATTATTACCCGTAATAATAATAACAACAATGGTAACAGCGGTAACTATTGGGTAATCCACGTTGCAGGTGGCTTCTTGCTTGCAGTGAGTCTGCCTTCATACCTGTGCTTCCTGGCTCCCCCGGCCCTCACCTTTCCTGCTGTATACCTTGAGTGAAGGGAAACAATCTAGCTGACTTAGGGCCTCCCTGTGAGCCGGTGTGGAGGGACGTGAGGAAGGCAGGCGGGCAGGGCCGGTCCACAGGGATGCAGCTGACCACGGGCATAGGCTCCATGCTGTGGGTCCCTGCCTTTGTCTTCTGTGCTGTGAGTCTGCTCAGCACCAGCCAGTACAGGCTTGGTTTGCAACGATCCCAATTTGGGGCAAAAGAGTCTTGGCCCTTATCCTTGAGGAGCTTCCAGTGTCCTGAGAAGAGTAGATGTTCATCCAAAAATTAAACAAATAAATGCAAATGTGCAACCTGTGATAAGAAGGCATGCGGCTCTGCGGAGCTGTAGAAGAGTCTTTATGGGGATGCAGCCTTTTCTGATGATGAGACGGCTGCTTGAGGAAACAAAATTTGATCTGAGTTTAAACATCCATGAAGAGTCAGCCAGTCACAGAAAGGAAAAGACAGATCTGGACGGGGCAACAGCTAGTAAGTCCACAGGCCCCACACAGGAGGGGATCCTGTCCTACTAAGGAGCTGGTGTCCAGTGAGGATGCAGGGAGAAGCTCAGAGGGAGGCTGAGATGTCACAGAGCTCAGTAAACCAGGCACAGAGCCCACGGGAGGAGTGCACTTGAATGGAAAAGGTCACTGAAGGGCTTTGAAAAAGGAATGACAAAGCCAAGAGAGCCATTATCTAAGACTCTTTCTGACTGTGGTGTAAAGAATAGAACAGAGCAAGGCTACGTCGGACATCTATGGGACCTTTGCAACAACCCAGGAGAGAGATGACTGTAGCTTAGGCAAGGGCGGTGGTGGAGTTGGAGATACATGGAGGGATGCTGAGATTTACGAAGAAAAAGGACAGAGGTTAATGATTAAATATGAGATGTAAGGGAAACAAAGAAATCAAAGCTGGGCTATCAGACAGATGGAGAGGTCATTCACAAATAGAAACTAGTGGAGAAGGGCCAAATTAGGGATGAAGAGAAAATAAAACTCCATTCAACATTATCTGCCTCTGAGACACGCAAATGGAGGTTTTTTTTTTTTTTTTGTTTTTTAAATACAACAAACATTTATTTCTTACAGTTCTAGAGGCTGAGATGTCCAGATCAAAATGCCAGCAGATTTGCTGTTGTCTGGTGAGGGCCTGCTTGCTCATTTGCGGGTGCTTGCCTTCTTTCTATACCCTCGTGTAGTGAACAGAATGATATCTTATGTCTCTTCTTTTTACGAGGTCATAAATGTCATCATAAGAGCCTAAGCCGGGGTGGAGATTTTGAATAGGAAACACAAGTCTGGAGCTCAGAAATGAGTTCTGTATTTGTGATATGAATTTAGTCCTCTGTGCATAGCTGAATATTTCTTCCTTTTCTTTTTGCTTTCTTTCTTAGGCAGAGTCTCACTGTGTTGCCCAGGCTGAGTGCAGTGGCATGATCTTAGCTCACTGCAACCTCTACATCCCAGATTCAAGCTATTCTTGTACCTCAGCCTCCAAAGTAGCTGGGATTACAAGCATGCACCACCAGGCCCGGCTAACTTCTGTATTTTTAATAGAGACGGGGTTTCGCCATGTTGGCCAGGCTGGTCTCAAACTCTTGGCCTCATGTGATCTGCCCACCTTGACCTCCCAAAGTGCTGGGATTACGGGCATGAGCTACCGTGCCTGGCCTCACAGTTGAAAATTTCAATCATATCAATTGTAGATGTTGACAAAAATACAGAGAAAGCAGAGGAAAGAGTTTAGGATTAACTTTTGAGGAACTCCAACACTTAGAGTTTGTACAGAAGACTGAGTTCTCACTCAAAAGTGGGTGTTGAACAGTGAGAACACATGGACACAGGGAGGGGAACATCACACACCAGGGCCTGTTGCGGGGTAGGGGGTGGGGGGAATTGGGGAGGGATAACATTAGGAAAAATACATAATGTAGATGACAGGGGGGATGGATGCAGCAAACCACCATGGCATGTGTATACCTATGTAAAAATCCTGCACGATCTGCACAAGTACCCCAGAACTTAAAGTATAGTCAAAAAAAAAAGAAAAGAAAACTAAGGAAAACCAGAAGAAGGTGGTGTCATGGAGAACAAAGGGGAGAACCTGCTTTGAGAAGGAAGCTGTGGTCCCCAGCGTTAAACGCTGTTACTGGGTGAAGTAATCAGAGAACTGAAGTGTTCCCATTGCTCCTAGTGCTCTGTGTGGCGGTGATATAACGGAGTCTATTCTGGAGCCAGGTTGGAGTGGTACAGGAAGACGTGGATTAAGGGAAGCTGGAGAGTCCTTTGGCCAACCTTGCTCTTGGTGCTACTGATGCCACATGCCACTTCCCGCTGCGTGTGCAAATGCATTTACCCTTCCAGGCAAGAGAACTGGTCCCCTGGACAAAGAGGGAACTATTCATTTCCTACCTGTTTTGCATATAGTTTCTTTGTTTTCAGTTGAGAGGGAAATTAAGGGTTGAAGCAAAATATATATCAGTGAATGTATCGTGCCAGCCAGCATGCTACAGAAAATCTATAACGAGCCAGTCAAGAGAATAAATCACTGGGATTTTATCCACTTTGGTTTTAAAACAAGAAAGCATTATACCATCGCGACACTACTTGCCTCCAGTGATGAGAGATGGGTTCCCAGACACAATATTCACTTTACATGCTGGCGTTGCAATTGTTTCAATTCAGTCTCATAAACATTGTACCATAGCTTTTTTCATGCTGTAGTTTCCCTGTGGTATAATTAATATGCAGCCACTTGTTCAGTGAGTATCCGAATTATTAAAATTTGTTAAAATGCAGTTTCCCGGTTCTTAAGCCTTTAAATTCTCATTTATTCGTTCTTTGGTCTAACTCTGAACCATTTCTCCAAACTTTGCCAATGTAGCTGGTCCAGGAATCACACTTTGAAAAAACACTGGTCTATATTTGAGGGTCAGAATAATTATGGTTATTATATGAATATTCAGCATTAAGCAAGAAACTAAATCATATTCATTAACTTTTTTTCTGCTTATTAAGATAGGGTACATTTTAGAGAGATTTTCACCAAAGGTTAAGAAAAGAGGATATATCTTGCTAGGTTTCAGCTGGTCAGTGAACAAATATGGCTGCCTCTCTCTGTGTACTGAAGAGTTCACTGCCTCTCTAGAGGCTGGGCTCACCTGGGTTTAGGGACATCCTTTGGGAAGCAGGGGGTTCTTGCTCCTCTTTCAGAAGGGACCCAGCAGACAGTTGTCACATTTTTTCTCCTAGATAACCCTGCAAGGGCTGCCCTTTAAGAATCATCACAAGTAATATCCATAAACAAAGGGCCTGGAATTGAGTTATATTCTTAAAGAGTCAAAGAAGAAACAAAAGACTGGACAAGGAAAACGTGGTGCATATACACCGTGGAATACTACGCAGCCATAAAAAACAATGAGTTCGTGTCCTTCATAGGGATGTGGATGGATCTGGAAACCATCATTCTCAGCAAACTGACACAAGAACAGAAAATCAAACACCACATGGTATCACACTCATAGGCGAGTACTGAACAATTAGAACATGTGGACACAGGGAGGGGAGCATCACACACTGCGGTCAGTTGGGGGACTAGGGGAGGGAGGGGAGGGATAACGTGGGGGAGAAATACTAGATATAGATAACAGGGGGGAGGAAGGCAGCAAATCACCTTGTCATGTATGTACCTATGCAACAATCCTGCATGATCTGCACATGTACCCCAGAACCTAAAGTACAATACAAAAAAAATAAATAAAAATAAAAAATAAATAAATAAATAAATAAAAGAGATAAAAAACTAAGATGTTTTGTAAGTTGGATTTTTGCTTCCTCAAATCTTTGAGATTTGAGACCAAATGATAGTTGAGAAAAATAAAAAGGAAAAAAGGGGAATGCATGTTCAAAATTCTATATTTAAGTTTTCATAATGTGATTACTTTTGCTGGTTCTATTAATCTTCAGAAGAGTAGCTAAATGCAAATGTAAGCATTTTAAGGCATTAAAATTATGCAGAAAAATCTGAGTAAAATTCTAAGAATATGTATGTATATGTAATATATAAATTATAATTTAAGAACCTTTCCAAGAACATTTGCTTAATAAATAGAAATGAGAACAGAAATTTTTGCAATGCTAATTATTATACTACTATCTTTCTCCAGATCTTACAAGATGCTAGGAAATATGTTACAGGTGTTCATTTGGAAATGAAATAATTTTTAACCTCTCTTTTATGAGAATAATGGAAGATTAAAGAAAGTTAAAGTGAGTGGTTCAGAAAGGGTGCTCCAGAATACTGTAATTATTAATGAGTGCTTGCGTAGTGTTGGAAAGAAAGCATCTTTACTCAAAAGCAATAAAGATCTTTATAGTCCAGGTCCAGGAAATGACTCACAATAAGTCCATGCATTAGTTTTAAAAATAGAAGATGGAGAGGCATGGTTTCAACCAGGATTGCCTAAATTACCTTTTCATTAGGGAAGAGGTTATGATAATAGAAGTGCAGGCTTACTAAGTTACCTCTAAAGTATTTACACTAATAGACTGATAAAGTTCTCAAGTGATATTCTGGCATACACTGGCCTTAGGTCAGCTCCTCAGAATGCAGAGAGGTCAGGTGGGGAGCTCAGGAATGCAAGAGAGGGTCTCATTCCCTCCACCTCTGCGCAGTGTGTACCAACCCAGAGTCCTTTCAATCAGTGTCTTCAATCCTCTTCTTTCTCCAGGCAAAGGCAGGTTTCAGCCACTTCCACAGCCAACAGTTGGAACCTTGGAAAACAATCACCAGTGGTTCAGAACCAGAAATAAAAACCAAACTTCCTGAACGATGCTGGGTGTTGCTAGGGAAAGTGTATAAAGGGCTCTCCTAGATAAAAATATTTACTATTTACCCCCGTTTGTGCCCCTTTCTCGTTGCCATTCTTTTGTGCTGGAGTTTGATTTTAATGGTGTTGAACACATAAAAGGGCCCAATAAATTCTAAATAACTGGAATATGAGCTATGAAAAGCTCAAAACATGGGCATAATGTTGCCATTTAGCAAGGATGCTCTCTGCCCTGAAAATCCTGTGTAGGTAGAAAGGACTGGTTTTTCCACACTGCATATTGGGACATGATGTACCTAGCAGCAGAATTACTTATTTAAACCTGTGCTAAGAACAGTTGTCACTCAAGAGTGTTGTCCTGGGATCTGGCTGCAATAGTACAGGGTACCCATTGCATAAAGCTTGTGCAAAGTTGAGCTCTGTAAAACCAAGGTATCACAAACACAAGCAAACCATTACTCCAGGCTTATGAGTCTTGTTTTCCTTCAAAGGTAGTAGACTATTCCTAGCTTTATTAAAAATGAGAAATGAAATGAAAAATGATAATCTAGGCACATGCCCTAATCATCCTAGTGAAGATGAAGAACTATGCTGTGGGTCACAGCTGGGAAGCGTCTCTAATCTCTGTGATCAGGTTCTGAGACACCATCACAGCCTCACAGATGTTTTACTGGGGGAAGAGTGCTCAGCTTTGGTTTAAATATCTGAGATGAGGATAAAAACGCTTCAAGCTTTCCTGAGGCGCTGCATCTCTTTTGTTTGAAACTCTGAGGTATGGCTTTACAATCACCAGTGGTTGTGCATTTAGTGGGGGAGTGTGCATTCATCAGTGCCATTGAAGTGGCCCAAATCGAAGCTGAATCAAAAAGTAGCCAATTTATTTTTTATTTTTCTTTCTTCTATATTGCTTTTTGCCTCCTCTTTCTTTCCTTCCTTTCCTCCTTGCTTTTCTCCTTCCTTCCCACCTCTTGGGCCACTTAAGGCCTCCCCACAGCCTGAGAACTGAGATTATTGGGGTAATGTCAGAAAGACTCAAGTCAACTTGAATAAATCCCCCCTTGGGCAATGGACAATATGAACATCAGCAATAGTAACTACACTGAAATACACAAGATGCATTTAAATCCATTGGTTCATGACAAAACAAAAGAATATCTCATTTGCCTTCTTGTTCTTTGGGAAGATGTGAGAGAAAAACTAATTGTTTGGTAACTGGTAAAGAACAGGAAAGAGGTCGGGTGCCGTGGCACATGCCTCTAACTCCAGCACTTTGGGAGGCTGAGGCGGGCAGATCACTTGAGGTCGGGAGTTCGAACCAGCCTGCCCAACATGGCGAAATCCCATCTCTGCTAAAAATATGAAAAATTAGCTGGATGTGGCTGTGGGCACCTGTCATCCCCACGACTCGGGAGGCTGAGGCAGGAGAATCAGTTGAACCCAGGAAGTGGAGGTTACAGTGAGCCGAGATCGTGGCACTGCACTCCAGCCTGGGCTACAGGAGCAAAACTCCATCTGAAAAGAAGAAGAAGAAGAAAGAGAAGAAGAAGGAGGAGGAGGAGGAGGAGGAGAAGGAGAGGAAAAGGAAAAGACTCAAGCATTTGTCCTGCCTTTCCTAAAGGGACACAATGTAATTAGAGTTGATAAGGTGAAGTTTCATTTTATAAAAGTTTTCTGGCTTAGCAATAAAAAAAATAAGGATGGAATTAGAATATCACCATATTACCACCCTTAAAGTAATAATGGATTAGTTAACATCACAGTTATTGTCAGCTTTTGGGAAATTTAAGTGACAGAAAAACATGTTAAACATTACCATAGAAATGCAATCAGTAAAATTCTTCCAACAATAAATTGCAAAACAAACAATGGGGAGGCAGATCATCTGAAATTTAAAAGAGCCTTAGAATATATAATCAAGTGTTCCGATATCTGCTTTATTTTAAATTCTGCTTGAAGAAAACCAACATAGATAGACAGGTTGGTAGGTAGGTAGGTAGGGAGGTAGGTAGATAGATAGATAGATAGATACATAGATACATAGATACATAGATAGATAAGAACATTTAGGCATTGACTGATATTTAATAAAATAAGAAATTACTATTTTGATTTTTTGGACTGTGATAATTACATTGTGATGATTTCATTTTTAAGACTCATTATCTTTTAGCCATTTTAATAAAATAGCTACAAATGAAGTGATATGAAGACTTCAAAATAATTTACTGATGGCAGTGGGGATGGGCGGGTATAGACAGGGATATAAATGGAACAGGATTGACAATGAGTTGAGATTTATTAAAGCCGAGTAAATGGGTGCATTTGAGTTCATTATGCTATCATATCCACTTGGCATATATTACAAATTTTTTATAATAAAGCTTTTTTAAACACTTAAAACATATATTTATTTTCTTTTTCTATATATGCATGTAGGTATATGTTCTCTATATGACAGATATCTCATTTTCTTACTATTTTTTCATTATAATAGTCTACATTTTTCTGTTATTAAACACAACATGATATAATGACAGTTTATGGGTATGTCATAATTCTTGGACATTTAAATTATTTCTAGTTTTTCAGTGTTATAAAGAGAACTGCTCCAATTACCATGGTAGATAAATCTTTGTGTAGATCCCGGTTTATTTTATTAAGAAAATTTTCTAGAAACATGATTGCTGGATATGATGTGCACCAATCTCTAGTATTTTCATAGTGACTGCTAAAATACCCTTCACAAAATCTCTTCGTTGTTAATAGCTATTTCAGTGTCGACCCTCACCAATATAGGGTTCATATTTTTCCATTTTGCCATTTTGATAGACAAACATTGATATCTCATTTTTACTTATATGTATTTCCTATAACGTATGATCACAGGCCTATATGGAGAATAATCAGGACTCCAAATCTGGAATCTTCGAAAACAATTTAGGATTGACTGCATAATTTTAAAGAAAAGTCCACATTTCATATTGATCATCACTGAAAACTCATGATATAAGGTATTTTGTCACTTTCATATCTGTAAGAATATATGTCTTTGTACATAATATCCCCAATAATGGTCTGTATCCAAATAAAATAATTGATGTAATTTCTGAAATTCTGTTTTAAAAAAGCAATAAAACTAGAAAGATAAATACATGGAAAAGAAACACAATTCATTAACTTATGTCATTGACTCCTCCATACATTTATTACACATATATGTTATGTATTGTTCTTAATATTAATATGCTTAAAAATATCAATAGTAGTCTCCTCCTATCTGGTGATATGTGGCCTCCAGTGACGATGCTGTTTACTTTCCTTTGATGCTGACATATCCGTAAACCTTCTTTTTCTAAAAGCAAAGACTGATTTTCCCCCAACACAAGTCCAGGTCAAATCTTCTTTGTCAGGCGGTTCCTGGGGATAATCAGGGTGAGTCCAGTCTTCCCTGCATTGCACCTGTCTCTGCTTCTGTCTGACAGCTCACAGCTCACACTCCCACTCCCCTGCCCCTGGTGGCCGCTTGCCTAGGAGGTTGGAGAGTTACCTGCCTGGTGCTGCCTGGCTTCGTGGCGTTCCTTCCTCCCATCCCCATCCTGTGTCTGTTCACAAACTCTGCTGCTGTGTGTGGACGCTGACTTGACCTGGTGAATCAGTCTTGAGAACACTACCCCCAGGGGCTCTGTGTTTCCATGTTTCCTCCAACTGCCTTCTTCAGCGCTTAAGTAAAAAGTCCTGCAGAAGTGATGTGTGCCTGTGAGGCCTTGGGAAGACACCTGGACTTTTTCTCTTATTTGTGATGAGCAATTGATCACGCTGCGAATAAGAAAACCCCAATGCATTATTTTAGATGACTTAAGAAAGCTTGAATGATTCCCCTTTAATTTTTTCAGTCACTGAAATTCTGAACATTAATACCTCATTCCACTTTGTAAATGTTACTGATTTCCATAAGAGCAACGTGAATCCAGCAGAGTGAACTTTCTTTCCCAAATGCACCATCTTCCTGCTTCCCTGCTCTGATCTGTTTTGAGCAATTTTATCTGCAGGGATTTGAGAACTCAAACTCAAGATGATCCTAAATGTAGATTGGATTGTAGAGCAAGCGAAAAACAATAATTAAAAAGTGAAATATGACCTTTCTCATTCTTCCAAAGTACAGAGCACCTTACGAGCTGCTAACCTCCGTGCCAGAAGCTCATGTTTTCTTCGCTCGAGACCTATGTAGTTTCTGTTGGTTTTCCCTGGCCTAGAGCCACCCTTTCTTCAATTTATTAATTTTTTTCCACTTAAAGTTCATTTCAGAGACATCAATTCAGATGCTACTCCCAGCCGATCCACTGTGTTCTGGACTTCCAGTGTCCTCCCTTACCTAACTTATGATTATTAATAGACGATCTGAATCTGTAATTGAAAGCTCCCTGCAGGTAGGATTGGAGTTGCCCTGTTCACAGTTCTGTTTCTAGCACCTGCTCCTCCTGCCCACGCATAGCGGAGGTTCATGGCATTTTGTTGAAGCAAATCAAATTCAATTCTCCATCCCAAATCCCCACCAAATCTCCTCTGCATCCTTGTTTCCCAGCCACCGAGGCATCTGAATAGGGAGGCCCTGCCTTCCCACCACATGTCTGAGAACCAGCAGCGCCTGGCCCCAGTGGGTGGTTCCCCTGGCCTCTCCAAACATCACATACTGAGCAGAGGCAGGTGCTCTGAAGCTGTGGGCCGGGACAGGTTGACACCTTGCTTTCCAGAACTCCCACATGGGTACACACTGCCCTTCTGCACAGGATGGATGGGACTGGACGGAACTCCTGGGGCATGAGGCCAGCCCTTTGCTGTTGCCTCCTCCATGGCTATCTCTGTGCTGGCCTCTCAGAACCACCAGCTCTGACTCACCAAGTCTTGAGGCCACTCTTTTGAGAAGTGCATGTGAGTCCTAAATCTGATATTAAATGTGGTAGACAGAGACATGGAATCCTAGACTGCAACCTGAAGAAGAGCAGAGATTTTATCTTCTCCTTCTGTTACCGCTCATAGCACCTCCCAAATGACTACAAGTACTGTAGCTGTTTAATTAACATTTGAAGAATAATGGACAAAGTGATCCAAAACTTTTGTGCCTTTTGCCATTTGTGAGGAAATGTTTTACTGAAATCAGGCAAATCTTGCTGAAACTACTTTTCGAAAAAATGTTGCAATTTGTTTCCTTCACCAATAAACAGAATAACTAATAACTAGGAACACTGAGTGTAATTCCATCATTCCACAAGCCTTCCTGGTGCCTTAGGTGGAAACAAGCTCTTTCCACACTATGTGGCCGTTCTCGTTCGTTTATGAACTCTGCCCGTTAGAGTGTATGGGTTGAGTGTTACGTATAGTTGACCCTCATTGCTCGCGGATTCTGTGTGTTTGTGAATTTACCTCCTCACCAAAGTTTATTTGTAAATCCCCAAATTAATTCTCTTGACGCTTTTGTTGTTCTTCATGGCGAAAAAGAAAGCAGCCAACTCTTGGAGCCCCCCCAGCCTGTGCGTTCCCAGCTGCGGTGCACAGGGGCTCAGCTTTCTTGTTTCAGCCCAGACTGTGAACCTGCATCCTCGCCAACATCTACGTGGTGCCGTGTACTTCACATTTTCATGCTTTTTGCTGGTGATTTTGCTGTTTCAAACGGCCTCTGTGCACTGTGCTGAATTGCTGCCGAACGTTCAGAAGAGCAAGGAGGCTGTGACGCATCTCACAGAGAGAACAGGCGTGTGACATGAGCTGTGCCACGGCGTGAGTGAAGGAGCTGTTGGGCGTGGTCCACTGCTAATGAGCCAGCAACATATCCTAAGTGAGATGTCTTTAAACAGGCACGCCCATAAAACCAGGTTATGTACTGGTCAGTTGATAAAAGTGTGACCAGAGGCTTACAGAAACCTAACCCCGGGAGCAATGCTTCAGTATCTACTAGCTCTGCCTTTGCCTGACTCTGTAGCATGTGGCCACTGCGAACAAGCATGGATTAGGCCTCATGCTTGACTCTCCCATTCCCGTGACTGCATTTTAGTATTTGTATTTGCGTTCCTAGATTCAAATGACTTTCATGGGACAACCATGGTAAATTCATAGCAGCTGTTATCCAACCTGGAAGGGCCAGGATCTGAACCTGAACTTCCCTTGTGTAGAGACAGAAAAGAAGCTGTCACTGACTGAGGGGGTGCTCTCCATCAAGCCCTGTGTAAAGGAACCATGAGTGCAATATTCCCTTACTGGTTCACAAAGACCCTGTGTGGTGGAAACGTCTCTCCGAGTGATTTGTGTTTGTAAACACCAAAGCTAAGTTGTCCAGGTTGACACAGTGAGGAAGAATCAAAGTTGAGTTTTAAACTCTGATCTGTGTGACTTCAAACCCTATACCCTAAACCACTCATATGCCTCTCCAAGAGCTAAAGAATTAGAACAATTTTATCTCTTGGGAATATTAATACCACCATGCCACCAGCTCCAACTTGAAAAACTGGAAACATTTTTAGTTTTCATTTATCTAGGTTATTATTTATTTATCTAGGTTTTATTTAGGTTATTATTTCAACCATTTTCAGTGTGCTTAATGGCTTGAAACCTGTTAAGGTGGTGTGTGTGTGTGTGTGTGTGTGTGTGTAAGAGAGAGAGAGAGAGAGAGAAGAGAGAGACACAGGCAGAGGCAGAGAACAAGAGATATTTTCTCCTTTTCCTCTCACTTTCTCATCTTTCATTTTTATCCTCATTTATTTTTAAAATGTATTCAAATTATCCACATTGATTTTCCCTTAGATTTTGGCCCGAATAAGCCAGGAAGGGATAGTGCTCATGGTGCTGCCTCACATCCAGACCCAGGTTGGTAGGAATTCATGTGATGCCCTCTCCACAGGTCCCCAGACACCTGGTTCTTTAATAAGGCAGCCCTGGGTGGCCCACACTGGGGTTTTTCGTTTCGAACATCCTCCTGCCTCCTGTGAAGCTCTCTTTACTTCAGTCCAAAAGCGTGGAATAAATACCCAGCAAGGCTTAATTATTAAAACAGGAACAGTAAAATCGAGACTTTTCCCTGCAACGCTGAAGACATAATTGAAACCAACTGTGCCCTCGAAGCTTAGTTAACTTTCACAATGCATTCCTTATATGACGAGTAGAAAGAAAACTTTTTGTCTTTTATCCTTTTTCAAAGGCAGAAAGAGAACAAAGATATTATGTTCACAAAATCAACTTCTGTGAGTAGGGTACCTCATGTTTTTATGGCGGATCTAGTGTTACCATTTAGAAAGTTCAAATGGTAGAAGTGAAGCCTGCAGTTGTGAATGTGTGCTTCCAAGAAACCCTCCAGGACAGGGTCAGGGGAGGAAGAGCGTGCCTGTGAAACACATTCTGAAAGCTTACAGTCAGTCCCAGCCACAGCACCCTTTGCCACGGGAGCACGGCCACCTTAGTGTTCCGCTGTACTGTCCTCTTCTGAGTCCTCGCCGCTCTTTGAATTTACCCTGAGTATTATTCACTCATTTACTGTTAGGAGAGATGACACCCTCCCCTGAGTGGCCAAGTGGATTGTAAGTTCTAGGAGAACTTGATTCTTTACTACATTTCTGCATCTGTCTAATGTTTGGGACGTTATAGATGCTCCTTAAGTAAATGTTGAATGGATGATGAGCAGAAACAGTTTGAGTGCTGGGCTCTTTCAGAGCACACAGTGGAAGAAATAATAAAGTCCAGCCTGCCAATCAGCTTGCTGTTAAACCGCCACCAGTCCATTAATTTCTGTAAGCTGCAGAGCGTCTGAACATAAAATAAGCCATTTTATAATTTAGCCCCATATACCTCAAAAGAGAAGCATGAGAAAAATGTAATTGGTCTGGAAACTTACCTGCGGGAACTTCATTTATTGCAATGGCCGGGGTAAGAGATTCTGGAAAACTGGTGGATAATTTTACACCAATTCACTTATGATTAATTCAGACTCACATAATCTCATGAAGAAATACGAGGGAAAATAGATTAAACTGTCATCAGCCAATGAATTGCCTTAATTATATTATTATATATTAACCATATTAGTTATTATAGTATATATGGAGAATAATTAATGAGAAGCAGTGACTTCTTTAGAGGGAACAAGACTCTACAATCCATTGTGTACTTTGTTATTGCCCTGGTTAGATACTTGTTTAAAATAAATCATGCATATTAAATTATTTTATAAGGCCTGCATTAAAATGAGAAGCATTTATTACGTGCAAACATCGGTAACATTATTCTGCTCTGCAATGTATCACACAATATTTGCCTCCTCTCCCCCACACAGCACGAGTGAAGACAAGTGGAAGGACAAAGATAAAATCACCTCAGATGCTATGCTGTCTCCTTTACCGTGCAGGACAAGTTTAAGTTCTCAAAACGAATGTTTCTCCAATAAAATAACATTTTTTTGCAAGGTGAGCAGACATTGCTAATGCACTATGAACACCCCATTGGCAATATATTAGTTTTATGCTAGCTTTTAATGTTTGTGGTAAAATCGAATTGATATTTCTTCACAAATACAGCACTTTATATCCTCTGCTTTATGAGCTAACTGACGTCAATCTACTGTGATTAATAGCCGGAGATTAAAAATAAATTGTTTTTGAATACTGTGCCATTATAGCATCTAAAATATCCCCAGAAATCATAAACAGGGGCGACAAGGGCCAGTCTCTGTCTGCATCTGCGATGAGACATCCCTTTGTCACCCTTTCCGGTCTGTAAAGCCTTCTAGAAAACACAACTTCTGTGAAATCTAGGTTGTCAGCATGAAAAGCAAATTGGCAGAACACAGGGTTCTGTTGCTAAGCGATCCCTGGCAAATGCGATACATGTACATTATGGCACTTGATGACACCATCAGGAGAGGAGAGGAGGGGAGGGGAGGGGAGAGGGGGAGAGGATGGGAGGGGGGAGGGGGGAGAGGGGGAGGGGAGGGGGAGGGGAGGGGGGGGGAGAGGGGAGGGGAGGGGAGGGGAGGGGGAGGGGAGGGGGAGGTCAGGTCTCCCCGCCTGATGGAAATGCACGGTTTCCAAGAGATGAGAAGCAGCAGGGAGGGCGGGGTGGGAGGGTCAGTCCTGCTTGCCCGAGAGGCCAGGTCTGGGGCTGCTGTGGTTCTACCTTGTGAGCGGTCACTGCAATTGGGAAATAGGTGGACATTGTATTTAATATTTGGAGTCTCAGTACTCTCTGCTCATGCCTAGTTTCACCTCATTTTTGAAAGGGAGAGCATGATGATTCTGCTATTTCCATTCACGAGCGCATCAGAAGGGTAATTTAGTAATAGCTGTGTGCCCAGGTGACCAGCAGTTTACAGGGATTCTTGAGAGCAAAAGTAAAGGGGACACATGTATTTAGTACCACTGCATGTGCTGGAGGAAGCATCTGGTAAAATGCCAGGGATTTGGTGAATTTCAGTACTAAATTCTATCCAACTAAAGAGCTGCAAGAGGCTCTGAGACCAGCTGGCCCAATCTCCTTAGTTTGCAGATGGGGAAACCAAGGGGGTAGAGAAGTTAAATGGTGGCTCAAGGTCACAGAGATGACCCCTGGTCAGCTGCCACCCAAGTCCAGCCTTTAACCCTTTGCAGGGCATTCTGGGTGACATGGTGATGTCTCTGTGAAATAAGGTACGTGAAAGAACAGATGCACTGACCTTCGAGAATTGTAGAACCTTCATTTATTACCTCTTTAATAAGAAGTAAGGTTACCCTTAGGGATACAGCATAGACACAAATTAAGAGAAATTCAGACAAAATCAAATGAAAGGTTTGATTGCAGTATTGCCAGCTGTGATTAGGTGGAGTTGTGTCAATGGCTTTTGTGTGCTCTCTTCTCTCCATTGGCTTGGCTGTGGGTATTTTCCCTTGCTTTTAACTAAATCGGTCATATTTTCTGGGCCATAATTCCAAACTAGAATGGACAACTTCATCCAGGTATTGCAATGCTTCAACCTGACAGGAATGCCCATGATGGCAGTATGTCTCTTTCTCTATTTTTACTTATTAACTTTATATTCTTATTTATGTTTGCCTCTGTGTAACTGTTGAATGGTCATGCCATGAGAAGGTCCCCAGGACGGGCAGTAGTTAGGAAATTTGACAAGAATCATCAGAAATTTACAGCACTGATGGGAGAAAACATTTCAGAACAATATGTTTTTCTGAAATTGAGACATCCTGTAGTATAACAACAGGGTCCTGACAGTTAAAAATGGATTGGATGAAGGACTGTATGTCCAACTTCCGTATCATTTCAGTAGGGAATACTTTGTCAGATGGAAAAAAAAGCATATTAGAAAGTCTCATATATTTTTTAATACTCCATAACTGACACTTAAAATTGTCTTGTGTAATGACTTAACTATGTTTAAGGTGCTTAGTACAATCTGTATTTGTTATTTCTCAATCTGTAAAATTAGGGTAATAACAATAACTACCTCAGAGGTTTGTTGTGATAATTAAATGAAATCTGTAGGTAAAGTGAATATCCACAGTAATAATTAGCTAATATGATGCTGCTCTTGCCACTGCTGATGGCCTTTCATTTTAGTGAACTAAGAGGGATTATGGAGTCTATAGATGTATATATATGGATATCTCTATATATCAGGTATATATATCAGATATATATTTATAAGTCAGATAAATCATCAATCACCCCATCCTCACTGGTTTCCTGTTAATCCAGATTATCTATTTTATTTAAGAAAAGGCTTACCCAAGAGGAGATTTCTGGAAGAAGGTGTGCTGAACTTGCAGATATATATTCAGCAGACTCCAGCCTGTGGAGTCTTCTGTTTCTTCCTGAGTCCCTCAGATCCATTTCTGCATCAGTCACATTTGACCTAAGTCGCTGTGACCACATCACACAGTTATATATTTTAAGTCAATAAAAAAATTTATAATAACCTAACAGCATTTTCTACCTCCTATGGGTAGGTAAATAAGAACTATTTCACATTTTAGTTTCCAAGTCAAATAGTTTATGTCAGTAAAGAAAAACTGTAATGGGATCAATTAATTTGCCACTATTTGCAATTCACATATAATGCATATTATCAAATCTCATAAAGATTGCTTGACTGTAATCATGATCTTCAATTGAAAAAAGCAGGTTCTACCATCACAAAAATCACTGGCTTGGTGTTTTTATGCATGGGACCCAATTCCAAGTTTAAGCCCCAGTTATCACTGGTGATTTAAAATTTCATGACTAAGATTTGAAAAATCTTCAGAATTTAGTGGAGTTAATATTTAGGAAATAATAATTATTATTTGCAGTACTTTGTACAAAGACCTCATAAAAAAGGAGTTTCTCTCCTTGAAACTGCTATTGGTTTAGAATTAAAAATTGTATAAATGTTTACTCACAAGGTCTGAGGAAGACAGACAAGAAGAAAGACAGGGAGGTGTGACCTTAGGAAAGGAATTGACATTTAGCCATTAACTTTTTCAGAACTGTCAAGTGACAGATTTTCATTGTTGCCCTGTCACAAGATAATTAAGTTCAAAATTAATTTTAAAGATAGAAAACAAGCAAACAAAACCATGATGCATGTAATTACCTATATTTACCAGACAATCAAACAAACCCAAAACAAAAATGTCAATCCTAGGATAAAATCAAAACCCAAATGTTATAATATATGGGAAATAGTGCTACAGGACACTATTCTTCAGAATCTGTGCCACACAGCAAAAACCACACTCAAAAGGTAATTAGTATCCTTAGTATTTATTTAATTAAAAAAAGAGTAAAAACCAAGATAATAAACACACAACTAAATAAACTGAAAAAGAACAAGAAATATCAACACAGTAGAAAGTACTAATAAAAATATAAATTTGTGAATCAGAAAAGAAAAAAATTCTAAAAGTGATTGTTAAGAAGCAAGAATCTTAACAGAAACAGAAAGGATAAAAATATAGGTGAATTATAAGAGATTATTTTGCTTAAACCTATGCACATAAATTTGAGAATCAGGATAAATAAGTGATTTAGTAACAGAACAAAATTGATCTCAGATGATAAGAATAAACAAAGCAGACAAATTATTGGGGCAAGAAATAGGGAAAATTGACTAATTGCTAGTTCCCACAATGCAGCAGGCTTAAAGAGGTTCATAGGGGAAGCCCCAAGAATCCTCCAATATTCAGGTAACTTCAGCGCTATCTAAACTGCTTGAAAGTGCAGAAAAAGAATTGCCAATTCTGTTGCTAATTCTCACATAGAGAGTTAAAAGGAAAATAAATCAAAGTTATAGATCAATTTCATTTCTGAATAATGATGCGAAGATGCTAACTAAAATGTTATTTTATAAAATCCAAACTTCTACTTTAATAAACACCCTATGAAGAAGTAGGGTGGTCTACTTTTAGAACCCAAAGATGACTCAATATTAGGAAATTCTATAATTTTTATATGAAAACAGTAAAACAAAATCACAAGCTTGTCTCCATTGAAGCTAAAATTTAGCATCTATTTATTTAAATTAAGCATCTATTTCCAATTTAACAAAATAATTACCAAAATAGAAATAAGTAGATAGTAGCAAAATGCAAATATTTCTATGTATCAACTCAAAAATCCAATATCATATCATGCTGAAAAGGCAAATGTGAAGAGTGTTCCTGGTAAGATCAACCACAGGCAGTGGTGTTTATTATCATCACCATATGTGATGTTTTGGAGAAGCTATCTGCACTGTTAGGTAACAGAAAGGAACAGGGACAAAAATTTAGAAAATAAGAGAACAATAAATCAGGAACATGTTTATCACATACAAGATTTCTGTATGTGATAAAGATGGCATTTATAATCATTTGTGAAAAATGGTTTGATTGTTTAGCAAATCATGTTACAACAGTTGCAAATGGCTATCATCTGCAGGAAAAAATAATAAAGTGAAATTCCCTTTATTTTGGCCAATACCAGAATAATTTCAACTGAATTAAACACTTGTTAAAAAGAACAACAAAAATAACCTGACAAACTTACAGATATTGCAGGTTTACATGAAGACTTGCTTCTTGATCACTTAGACGGGAGAAAGCTTTTCTAATAATGCTCAAAAATCAGAAAACTGAAAAGGACCGATGTATTTGTCACATTTTACTTGTTTAAACCCTTCATTAATAAAACACCAAAAAATAAAGAAATGACATGTTTGAAAAAAATATTTAAAACACAAATTCCAATGCTATAAATTGAAAACGTTAGTCTAGTTAACCTTTAAAATTCCTACAGGCTCTAAATTTCCATTAACTTAATGTATTTAATAATTCATATTTATTGAGCCACACACAAGAGACTTACTCTAAATGGACATAAAACAGAAGATTTGTGTTAAATTCCTCACCCTTAAAAGAATCCAGAATGTGGTACCGGCAGCAAGATAAATCTGTGAGCTAATTAGAAGACCTTGGAAAACGAGCACCAGGAGTTCTTAAAGGATGGTGTTGGTGGTGCCAGCATAGTTTGGGACGTTCCTGAATCTCTCTATAAAAACAGCCGTTATATTTCTCTCCCCCCTCCAAAAAAGAGTCAGTCAATACCATCAACATTTACAATAAAATAAAACAAGAAGCTATCTCCCGAAAGATCACATGTAAGTCTCTGGAGCAAGCTAGCAATGTCCACAAGGTCATGTGTTGCCAGCACCTATGTGAAGAGGAATGTCAGAGAGCACTAGGGATGTAGACACAAGGACCTCCAAAGAGCCAACAGACAGAGCAAGGGAGACATGCCAGTTTGGAGGGACCAGCTGAAACTGGGAGGATTTTTCTGAGTCTGCATGCAAGGGGTCTGTGGTAAGGTCTGAAAAGGCTGGGTCTGGACCCTATTAACTCCTGAAATTTGTCTTCCAGGGCATCCTTCCAGGTTAGAATGCTGAACTGAGGAAAATTGCTTAGAGCAGCAGTCCCCAACCTTTTTGGCACCAGGGACCAGTTTCATGGAGGAGATGGTTTCACAGATCAGTACTAGTCCTTGGCCTAGGGGTTGGGGACCCGTGGCTTAGAGGATTATAACTAAGCAAGCTAATGACCACAGAAAAGAAAGAAAGAGAAAGCCTGGATTAAAGTAGAGGAGAGGAATAAGGACATGCCGTGTCAAAAAGCAAGCTGCCATATTTTTTAAAACTATGCAAAACAACATAAAAGGGCGTCCTTTACAAGATAATAATAAAAGAGCTATCTGAAGCAAGCCTCCTTCTAAAAATACAGGAAAATTAAATTTACAAAAAAGTAACAGGAAAGCATGGAGGTCAAATTCCACACAACGTTACTTTAAGAAAAAAGAGAATAAGAAGTTGAATAACATCTTGGTAGACAATGAAAATAAGATTAAAAAACATCCTGAAAAAACAGCAAAATTGTAAAGTATGATTTCAGAATGAGATAAAAGGTTTAAAGAAGGATACAAGACATAAAAAGAACATAAATCATAATTTCGAACATTTCAGCAATGAAGCAAAACACTTAAGAAATAATATAAGTACAAAATAAAAGTTTTAGAAATACAGGCTTAAAAAAAAAGATTGAATGGACACAACTTATATTGCCTTAAGAGAAGTAGAAGGTAAAAAAGGAAAAAATTAAAAAGACAAAATAGTCAGAAGCATGAAAGTGACAAACACTGAAGACAGATAAAGACAACTGAATAACTGAATTGGAGACTGATGTGTGGAATCAAAACAACAGATAATGACAAAGGCTAGAATTAGCAATCAATAACTTTTTTTTTTTTTTTTGAGACGGAGTCTTGCTCTGTCGCCATGCTGGAGTGCTGTGGCGCAATCTCGGCTCACCGCAACCTCCGCCTCCTGGGTTCAAGAGATTCTTCTGCCTCTGCCTCCCAAGTAGCTGGGACCACAGGCGTGTGCCACCATGCCCCACTAATTTTTTTGTATTTTTAGTAGAGACAGGGTTTCACCGTGTTGGCCAGGATGGTCTCGATCTCTTGACCTTGTGATCCACCCACCTTGGCCTCCCAAAGTGCTGGGATTACAGGTGTGAGCCACCAAACCCGGACACCATCAATAACTTTTAATTAACAACATTCCACTTGACCCAGCAATCCCATTACTGGGTATATATCCAAAGGATTATAAATCATTCTATTACAAAGACACCTGCACACATATGTTCATAGTGGCACTGTTTACAATAGCAAAGACCTGGAACCAACCTAAATGACCAATGATGATAGACTGGACAAGGAAAATGTGGCACATATATACACCATGGAATACTATGCAGCCATAAAAAGGATGAGTTTGTGCCCTTTGCAGGCACATGGATGAATCTGGAAACCATCATTCTTAGCAAAGTGACGCAAGAACAGAAAATCAAACACCACATGTTCTCACTCATAGGTGGGTGTTGAACAATGAGAACACATGGACACAGGGAGGGAAGCATCACACACTGGGGTCTGTCGGGGGGGGGGGGAAAAGGGGAGGGACAGTGGAGGGTAGGGAGGTTGGGCAGGGCTAACATGGGGAGAAATGCCAGATGCAGATAACGGGGGGATGGAGGCAGTAAACCACATTGCCATGTATGTACCCATGCAACAATCCTGCATGATCTGCACATGTACCACAGAACCTAAAATACAATTTTATATATATATGTATATATGAAGCTACAAATCAAAATAACTCATTATAAACCAGGGAATATCAACTGAAACAGCTAAACTAAAACATATACTAGTAAAATTACTAAATTTTACAGAAAAAGAAAAAATAGTAATTTGATAACTAGGTAAACTAAGGCATGGCTTATACAGGAAAGCAGTTTAGATTATCATCAACTTAAAAAAAAAAAAAAAAGCCAATGTTTTATGCCAGAAAAAAATGGTGTAGCATGTTTAAAATATCCAAGGTAAAGAAAAATGTGAGCCAAGAATTTTATAGCTAGCAAAGCTGATCTGCAAGTATACAAACCTCAAACAATTGTCAACGTTTAATAATCCAGAGAATTTTCTTCCCTGACTTCTTCCTACAGAATCACCTAGAAAGCAAACTTCAGAAAACCAAAATGACTACAGACAAATTGGCATTACTCTAAGTAGAAAGAAATAAGTGTATAATTACTGATGGGACTAAGAGTGAATGGGTAAAAGAGACAGCATAGTATGAAATGGTTACAGGACATGACAATGTGGTAAAGTAGAAGATAAAAATTAGAGAGAGAATAAGCTTACATACATACATTTAACCTATTGTTTACAATCAAACTCAGTGATGGTAGCCTAGTACTGTTATTCTGAGACTTATTTGTGCAATGCGGGAAAGCCATGAACCTTTTGGAGTTACTCTAAATTATCATCTGTGTCTTTGAGAGTCAGGATTCTTGGTATTAAAAAATGAAAATAGAGATTTAATTAGAAGAGGTGAAATATGAATGCTTTAGACTTGAAGTTTAAATGGAAAACATTGGTAGGTACTCAAGAAGTATTTTATCTTTAAATAGATAATTAAATTACATATCAACCTGTCTATTTTTCCTAACTTTTTCTATTGGAAAGGCCTGACAATAATGACTAACTAGACAGCAATGAATGTCCTTAATGTCAAGACTGTGGCCTTGGATTATCATTTACCATTTAAAGAAACAGAGTTGGCACATCTTGATATAGCAGATAATAAGGAAGCCATCAGAGATTTGTAGACTCACTTCCAAAGACTCAGGAGTTTATTTTAAAAGGCCCCTTTGGCCAAATATGGGACAAATTGAGCTTTGAAAGGGATAAAAATTATAATGAATTGAAACCCAACAGATAGGTTTAAATTCATAAGTTCATAATGATATTAAAAAATTAACAACCGGCTGCATTTTGAAGATGACAGTGAAAAATTTATTGTCTTGAAAACCAGGTAAATGCAAGAAAAGACTCAGGCATTTGTCCTTGTTTTTAAAATGCGAAATGTAGCATTAAATAATAAAAAAAAAAGAGAGAGATAATGAATTTTTTTTTCTTTTAAAGATTATTCCAGATAGATTTTAGAAAGATAGAATTAGGATATCATTCTTTTGCAACCCTTGTGAAAGAATAAGTGTAGACTTTGACCATAAACAGCAGCTACCACCAAAAATGAATGAAATTTCAGGATTTTGTGCTCTCTGATAAAACAATAGAGTGGCACCCATATTCTGGCCAAGGAGATCAAACCTGAGTCTCACCAAGTTTCTAGATACAGCTGTCAATCTGGAGGAAAAACAAAAGGTAGATAAATGAATTGAACTGCATGAGGAACATAGAATTGGCAAAACGCATGCTGAAGGAGATGGTACTATCAGAAACTATATCCAGAATTTTCAGCAGATATATTATGAGGTAAATAAAGGGCTGTGGAAGGTAATGTAAGTAAAAAAGACTTAAAGGATAAGTCTAGTATATTAGTTCATTCTCACATTGCAATAAAGAACTATCTGAGACTGGGTAATTTATGAAGAAAAGAGGTTTAATTGACTAACAGTTCTGCAGTCTGTACAAGAAGCATGGCTGGGAGGCCTCAGGAACTTACAGTCATGGTGAAAGACGAAGGAGAAGAAGGTATGTCCTACATGGCGGGAGCAGGAGGAAGAGAGAGCAAGGGAAGGCGCTAGACACTTTTTTAGTTTTAGACAGAATCTTGCTCTGTCACCAGGCTAAAGTGCAGTGGCGCGATTTCAGCTCACTGCATCCTCTACCTCCTGGGTTCAAATGATTCCCCCTGCCTCAGCCTCCTGTGTAGCTGGGACTACAGGTGAGTGCCACCATGCCTGATTAATTTTCTTTGTATTTTTAGTAGAGACAGGGTTTCACCATGTTGGCCAGGATGGTCTCGATCTCCTGACCTTGTGATCTACCTGCCTTGGCCTCCCAAAGTGCTGGGATTACAGGCATAAGCCACTGTGCCCAGCTGGTGTTAGACACTTTTAAACAACCAGATCTCGGGAGAACTCACTCACTATCACAGGAAGAGCAAGTGGGAAATCTGCCCCCACAATCCAATCATCTCCCACCCAGCCCCTCCCTCCTCCAACATTGGGGATTACCATTCAACATGAGGTCTGGGTGGGTGCACAGAGCCAAATCATATCATCTAATTTTTAAAAACCTTTTTAGTGGGCAACCTTAAACATCAGCTTGTAGGAATCCACACTTGGCTCATTAAACCATAAAGAAATGCAAGGAAGTGACTATCACAAAAATGAGGATGCGGAAGAGATCTTTGGGAGGGAAAGGTCCCATGGCACCGCTTCTGAGGGCCTTACCAAAGATCTTTCTCCATACCCGGATGGGGAATGTCCCCTTGTGTTGTTTTGCTCAGCCACACCTTTGTGTAGGGTGTTTTTCTGTATGTATGTTTTATGTTACTGTAAAAAAAATCGATAATGTAAACAATAAAAGAAAGGTTATTATAAAAAAATAATTTACGTTCATCTATGTGTGTATTTGGCAAGTATATACTGAGCAGTTAGGCTGTGCTGGGCACTGGCTCTATGCCAGGTGGAGATGGACACCGTCCCCTTGATAGAATGTCAAAGGGAGCCAGAACATGAAAAATGAGATAAATGTTTGGGAAATTTCAGGAACCTGGGATCTCATCCAGTTAAAGAATTTCTGAACCTTGTTCATTATTCCAACCAATTTGAAAATGAGAGAAGATGCTCAAAGGTGTTTATCCCTGAAGCAAAGGCCTGAGTGTAAGTGTTGCTATTGGAAAGGTAACGAAACCCATCCTAAGCACGCTCCATCACCTGTGAGGCAGAGACTGCGAGAGGCACTCTGTTATAATCTCATGTCCCATAGGTTTTTGGCTAGTCAAAGCTCACATCAAAATTTAAAAAATGAAAAAGATAGAAAATGACTGAAAGTTCAGCATAACATTTAGTAATTTTTAAAAAGCAACAAGTCAAATAAATATATGTTAGGTAATGGACAAAAAGCTAGATAGTGGGGTGTCTAATTCTTCTAATCAAACTGATGATGTCACTAGGGAAAAGAGGATCAGTTGGAATCTGGCGTTGGCAGTTACCAGAGGAGTTGTGCCTGGGCAGAGGGTACACAGGAGACACCCTGGTGCCCTTAACCTTCAAAGCAGACAACATTATGTGTCCAGGCTTGTGGACCAGAGACACAGGATATCTTGTGACTGACAGAGTGATCTAAAATGGAGAAAGATGACCCCCCCACAGTTGGTGACTCCCACATCAGTGAAAGCCATCATCTTGAGGATTGAGTCTGCCCAGCTAACTCGGGCTCAAGAGGTAGCCCCTGAAATGAAGGAATCACGTTTACATTGAGATCTGATATGGAGGCTAGGGACTGATCCCAGGTTTGAATGAGATTCCAGCTCTGGGTCCCTGGAGGTCCTAGGATATCAGCAACCCAGGTCTGCAGACAAATTAGTATAAATTATCTGAGGACGTTTCAGCCAGGACGTTTCCTAACAGCACTGACAAAAAAGAAAACTTTGTAATAGAGCCTTGAATCAAATCTAGATGCTTCAAACTTGTATATGAATTGGAAAGCAAAGTGACTTGGAATGTTTTCGAGGCAAAGAACAAAAAAGTAAAATCTCTGCATGGTTTTATCTTATATCCATGATATAAGACAAAAGATTATCTCTCAGAACAGGTTTTAAAGGACATGTCACCATTGCCAAAGGTTTTGGGCATTGGGAAGATATCTTTAGATAGCAGCACTTGATCTCTTTGTTTGCAGCTATTTTATATAGCATTTGTGTGTAAGAAAGGAAAGTTTCTCAGCGACTGTATTGTGCGCCGATTGTCTAATCCCAGTAAAATCAGAGTGCTTTTCTTTTTTTCTCCAGAAGAAGGACACAGGTCTATTTCTAAACGGAATCCCTTACGTGTATGTTGCCTGGTTATCACAACTGTTGGGAAATTGATAATATTTTTGACATCAAAGTTTCCAGGTGAGAGCAAAGATAAAGACAAAAGGGTAATGGGCAGACAGAGACTAGATAGTTTTCTCTTTGCCCGCAAATAAAATGCCTCCTACTTATTCCCATTTAATCCCGAACAGTGCTGACAAATAGAAAAATCAGATGAGTTTTCTGCTTTCACCCAACACGCTGCTTGATGGAGATGATGGTAAACTTAAGGAGCTCCTGGTCTCCAGTGGCAATGACTGGCTTGAACTTGTGCAACCTGTGTCTCCAGCAGGGAAGAGGTTTCCTTAAAAGGAGGCTGTACAGCCAGTGTCTGTCATTTTCCCTATACTCCTTAATGAGCAAAGCAATATTCTTAAGCCTTTCACTGAAGCTGGCTTTATCCTTTGGTTTGGGGAGTTAATTTAGATTATTGTTTGTGTGTTTTTCTATGCTCTGTACCTGAAGTATAGTGTCTAGTTGTTTTTGATATAACAGTATTTAATTCATTATATTATGCTTACAAAGCAACATTCTGGGACAATAATTATAGGACCAATACTCAACCGTGGCTCTTTTCTTAGCTCCTTAGAGCTCCTTAAATGCTGAGAGGATATATTTCTGTAGCTAAGCGAGTGGGCCGGCAGCCATGTGGGACTCACATCTCGAATACGCCACTTGCTGCTTGTGTTTATGGGCAAGGCTGTTAGCCTCTTTGTCTCTTTATTTTTTTCCTTGCAAAATGAAGCTAATAGCATCTTTCTTGTATTGTGACACAAATTTATGGGAAATTCTGTGCTTAACACCACAGCTTTCCCACAAAATAGATATTTATATCAAATGAATAGCATGCTAAGGGTTTTATTTCTAGCGTTCCCTTACTTATATATATGCAAAGGCTAGCAAATTCCACCATGTCTAACCTCCATTTGGGAACCAACCTTTAATCTTATTAGAGTATTTTTTGGGGGTTATCTACTTTGAGAAAAATTTAAAGAATAAAAAATTCCTAGGCCCCTACATCTTTTTTGTGATGGAGGGGCAGAGACAGTCTCGCTCTGTCACCCACGCTGGAGTGCAGTGGCACGATCTCGGCTCACTGAAACCTTTGCTGAGCCCCTACTTCTGATTTAGAGAGGAGAGGATGTGGCTGACTTGATTATATATTTTTTGCGGTCAGTGATACAGAAAAATTACTTTATATTTGATATGGATGAAAACAATCTCTGCTTGGCATGTGTACACAGTGGGGAGGGAGCAGCTCTGTCCTGAGCAGAGCAGGAAGTGAGGGGAACTTCGTACACGGTGGGGAGGGGGCAGCTCTGTCCTGAGCAGAGCAGGAAGTGAGGGGAACTTCGTACACGGTGGGGGAGGGGGCAGCTCTGTCCTGAGCAGAGCAGGAAGTGAGGGGAACTTCATACACGGTGGGGAGGGAGCAGCTCTGTCCTGAGCAGAGCAGGAAGTGAGGGGAACTTCGTACACGGTGGGGGAGGGGAGCAGCTCTGTCCTGAGCAGAGCAGGAAGTGAGGGGAACTTCATACACGGTGGAGGCGAGCAGCTCTGTCCTGAGCAGAGCAGGAAGTGAGGGGGAACTTCGTACACGGTGGGGGAGGGGGGCAGCTCTGTCCTGAGCAGAGCAGGAAGTGAGGGGAACTTCGTACACGGTGGGGGAGGGCAGCTCTGTCCTGAGCAGAGCAGGAAGTGAGGGGAACTTCGTACACGGTGGGGGAGGGGCAGCTCTGTCCTGAGCAGAGCAGGAAGTGAGGGGAACTTCATACACGGTGGGGAGGGGCAGCTCTGTCCTGAGCAGAGCAGGAAGTGAGGGGAACTTCGTACACGGTGGGGGAGGGGCAGCTCTGTCCTGAGCAGAGCAGGAAGTGAGGGGAACTTCATACACGGTGGAGGCGAGCAGCTCTGTCCTGAGCAGAGCAGGAAGTGAGGGGAACTTTGTACACAGTGGGGAGGGGGCAGCTCTGTCCTGAGCAGAGCAGGAAGTGAGGGGAACTTCGTACACAGTGGGGGAGGGAGCAGCTCTGTCCTGAGCAGAGCAGGAAGTGAGGGGAACTTCGTACACGGTGGGGGAGGGAGCAGCTCTGTCCTGAGCAGAGCAGGAAGTGAGGGGAACTTCGTACACGGTGGGGAGGGAGCAGCTCTGTCCTGAGCAGAGCAGGAAGTGAGGGGAACTTTGTACACGGTGGGGGAGGGAGCAGCTCTGTCCTGAGCAGAGCAGGAAGTGAGGGGAACTTCGTACACGGTGGGGAGGGGGCAGCTCTGTCCTGAGCAGAGCAGGAAGTGAGGGGAACTTCATACACGGTGGGGAGGCGAGCAGCTCTGTCCTGAGCAGAGCAGGAAGTGAGGGGAACTTCGTACACGGTGGGGGAGGGGCAGCTCTGTCCTGAGCAGAGCAGGAAGTGAGGGGAACTTCGTACACGGTGGGGGAGGGGGCAGCTCTGTCCTGAGCAGAGCAGGAAGTGAGGGGAACTTCGTACACGGTGGGGAGGGGGCAGCTCTGTCCTGAGCAGAGCAGGAAGTGAGGGGAACTTCGTACACGGTGGGGGAGGGGCAGCTCTGTCCTGAGCAGAGCAAGAAGTGAGGGGAACTTCCCTTGTGGCCAACATCCTTTCCCAGGCTGGCCCTGCGTCACTTCACCCTTCTCTCAACAGTATCTTCTCCACCAGGAGGAGAAGTAGCCAAGGAGATACCAGGACAGAATATTAACTAGAAAATGGCCAAAGGATTCAACTCTGGGTTCACTGCCAGGTCAGCTGGAAGTGGGGACAGAGAAAAAGAATCCAAGAGAATGGGAAGTGTGGGACCCAGCACGCAGACAGCCCTTCTGTGGCCGCATGCCAGGGCGTTGTGTGCCCCTGTGCATGTGTGAGCTCCCAGGAGAAGGGCAGAGAGCAGAGATCTCACTGCCGCCGAGTGCCCCCTGCAGAGCGCATGGCTGTGAAGCTCGCCCTGGGATGCTGTCCTTCGTCTCCACGTACATCAGTGTTTTTCAGCTTTGACAGAGCAAGACGTAGCCTTGGGGAGACTGAAAGAAAGGCCTCCTTTAGTAGATAATATGCATCCATGAAACGCGCAGTGCAGGCCTTGCACACCTTGTCCCTGGGCAGAGGAGGAGTCGGGAAAGGGGGTGGGAGTGAGCAGGATAATGTGCCTCTGACCTAGAGAAGCCAGGAAGAAGCTCCAAGGCCCAACCCCATCCTCCACTTGCTCTACCTCGGTGTTGGGTCCTGGGAGAAGCAGAGTGACCTACTCCTCCTTGGGGAACCCTGGAGTGTTGCCATGTCTTCCACTTTTGCCTGGGACACAGGAAAAGCACACCAGAGCAAGGTCTGCAGAATGTTCTTGAGGGTAGAGTGAAGGTGGGAGAGGGGTGGGAAAGGAGAGAAAGCATGCCCTCCCTGCTCAGCCACTCAGGGCCCCAGGCCTGCCCTGTTGCCTGCCCCCTCCTCCGGAATCACTCCATCCTTGGCTGGTCCTGCCCTTGGCTTCAGTTAATACCAATGGACTGAAGTAGAAGCTGTCACAGGAAGAGAATCTTGGGTTTGGGGATCCTTATTCACCGTGTCCTCTCAGCTGCAGAATTGGAACCTGGAAACTCTTGTAGGGTCCAGGTCTTCCCTCTGACCCAACCCCCTATTTTCCTCTCTCTCTCCCCCTTTCGTCCCTCACCAATACCCAGAGTTCCTGGAACTGAAATCCCCTCCAGGTCCTCTCCGCTCCTGAGGACTGAGACCCCCATGCCCAGCTCCTCTCCAGTAAAGGCCCAGGGCTGGAAGGACATGTGAGTTCCAGGCGCCATATCTCCTGGGCAGTGTGTGTCCAGCAGTGCTTGAGACCCGGTGTGTGGCTGTGGAATTGTTTTCTCTGGTCATCACCATTAGGTTTTCAACTGAATTAAATGAAATAGAAAAGAAGTGTTGATCACATTTGGCAAATACAGGTGTTCCTTAATGAAACTTTTGTTCCAGTGGGGTGTGCGTGTGTTTATGTATGTGTGTGCCCACACATGGTTTTGCAGTGGAAAATGCATCTCTTATAAGAGGTCATTGTTTAAAATGTAGGAAATCACAGTGATAGAGTAGATGCTCCAAGAGGCCAGGGGCTACCTGTGTAGGACTCTCCCAGTGGACAGATGTGAGGTTGGATGGTTTAGACACCACAATATAATGCTGCCCACCACTTTCCTTAAATAAGTCACCGACGGCTTCAGACACAGCAAATTCAGTGGCCTTTTTTCAATTGTCATTTTATTTTGTTCAGTACTTGATAAATTCCTTACTGTGATTCTTTTCTCTTAGTTTCCCCACTTGCTATTGGCCATTCCTTGGGCCCTTCGGTCTTCATTGTCGATCCCATCAAGTGAATCATCTTCTAGGTGAAGGCCCTGGGGGAGTTCCTTCTCTCATAGCAATCTGGACCATGGTTACACACAGGATCAGACTCACTGTCAGACTTTCTGTGTGTTTACAGTGCCACATCTTGATCATGTCATAGTCTTCTCTTATTGAGTATGGCTTGCTGGTAATATAATTGGTGGACATGTTGTATGTGGCTGTGTAGTATGTATAGCGTATCTGTGTATACTATATGTATAGAAAGAGTGTGTATGTGTCAGAGACAGAGAGAGAGAGGCGGGGTGGGGGTGCAGTTCCTGATAGTCTCATCAGTTTGAAAAAAATTGTAAACCACTTTGCACATACACAGTTATGTGCTGCTGCACTATTTGTGATTATCCACAATAACAGTGAAGTTACTACAGCAATAACAGTGAGCCTTCAGTACAGAGTCCCGTCTCCAGTCGGGGGAAAGCTCTGAACCAGTGGAAGTTGCTGGAATGGGTGGCGAGTCAGCCTGAAGCTCCGCCCTGGTGGGCTGGTGCTCTCTGCAGGGGGACTTCGAATGCGTGGATATCGTTCTAGGCAATGGCTGTGGAGGACAACGAAAACCTCTCCATGCTGCCTGAGCTGTTTTCAAAATGATCCACAGCATGGGGTCCTCTCCAAGTCAGCCCCTCCCATAGACTCCATTGAGTGACTTTATAGGCAGCTTGTCACTCCCAGTCCCGTAGCTGGATTGATCTTCAGCGTCACATCTGAAAGAGAGAAATGAAGCTTTTAAACTTGCTGCCAATTGAGAGAGCTCCCTCCTGGGTGTTGTCTATGGTCTCGGCAATTATATTTTTTTATCTAAGACATTTTTATGTGAATAAAATAATCTCGATTTCTTAAATGAGACAATTAAACTCCATTTTACCTGGCTTCCCTAGGGCTGGGAGGTCTTTACACTGAAAGAACATCTTTGTTCAAGCCTCTGATAGAATAGCTTTCATTCTTTTATTGACTGACATCTGTGTTCTGAATTTCTTACGCTTGTGTCACACAGACAGGACAAGGTGGAGTGGAGCTGCCACCCTGGGGGTGCCAGTCTCAATCACTTACACTTGCATCCTATTTGCCCATCAGGAACTGAGGGTCTCACTCTATTTTTACATGGCGTGATAGTCTGGGGTACCAGTAGCTCTTTTACTCCAGCCTGTACCCCGCTGGGGGCAACAATGACTCAGCTGTTCCAGTGCCAATTCCTGCAGTCCAGGATGTACTCTAACACTTCCTTCTATGTGCAAGGCCACAGAGTTTGCAACCCTGCTTATCACCGTGAGGCTCCAGGGCTGAGTGGTTAAAGTCACAGGTGACGTCTGTTGCAATGGGGAAATTCCTTACTCCTCAGGGTCAATTGTATTATTGCTCGGGATATTCATCCTCCTTTCCTACAGGATATCAGGCTTGGCCATGGGACTGCAATACCCCTACTGATGGGATAATTGGGAGGGCCCCAAAGTCTAGCACCCACTTTGCGAGTGGCATGCCACTTGTGTGTCCAAGCGTAACACGAGAGCAAATAACCTGCGTCATCTTTGAGTAGACATGTCAAGAGCCAGCTCACGAGTCCCCTTATCTTGCCTTGCTTTGAAGACTCGCAGTGTCCCAGATAGTGACTCCATCAGACTTGGTCATAAACTTGTTGAGCAGAGCCAAGCCCCAGACAGATCTGTAACACTGTGTGCTGCCGCAGCCTCTGCAATTTGAGGGGTGTTTGTTAGTGAACAGTGTACGCCTGGCTGCCTGGCGGGTATTTTCTCACCTGTGAGTGTTTCCTAATGTGTTGCCACTCACTGGCACCTGGAGCCTCTCTAGCTCTTTTGTCCCTCAATTTATAGGATCTTGGTTCTATTTATCCTTCTTAGGAAATGCTCTGCTGTATACATTTTTGTTACAAAAGTTGCACAGTGGCTCTTCAAGAAAGGCCTCTGGTCCAGGGATGTTGATCCAGGTGATGGAGGACACGTGACTTAGGAGGGCAGTAGGGACAACCTGGAGGAGGTGCAAGATGGAGAAGGGCCTGGCTTGCCCTGGGAGGAGGCTGCACACTATAAGTCCAGGTGCTGGGTTAGCTCAGAGCACCAGCGGAGGCCCTGTAGCATCCTCAAACACGAAAGCCACAAACAGCTTGCCCCCGTACATCCTTCCACAGGCTTACATGCCATGTGTTACCATGGGCACTACACATTTGTATAAAATCTTAAAAGACGGGGAATAGTAAAGGAATTCACCCATACCGTTATGCTGGTATGATACAGCTTTCACAGGTCCTATGCAACAGTGCCAGAGGTGGATGGTGAGAAAGTTGGATGGGTGAATTTTGATCATTTAAGAACATATCCCTACTTGAAATTCATGCGTAGATGGTGTGTATCTGTCTATGGGTTTACATAGTGGAGCATGTTCATTTTGACAGGTTCCTTGAGCACAGAAAATAACATACATATCAGAAAATAACCAAGGAAAGAGGATACTTTTTGTTGGTGGTATTGTCTAAAACATGAGAACACTTCAAGATCTAGATGGGGTTGTCTGGCTTATGGTCTTCAGAGAAGCAGAAAGTCATGTGCACACAGAGGCTGAGGGCCACACAGCAGGCTGTGATTTCATAACAATACACACTTTTTATGTCCCAGACTGCACTGGCCTTGAGGAAAAGTCAAGGAAATGACCAAAGGTGAGACTGAATAGCTATATAAACTAGCTATTACTAGTTTATATTAATGACCTTCCTTAAGGTAGTTTCTGTTTTATTCTGAGTAGCTTTTGAAGTTTCTCTGCTATGTGAAGGTCCCATCTCTAAACCCAGGTCCACTATCAGCTCTGGAAAATTATACTTTCTTGGACAACGCACCTAGTTTCTTTCTTACTTACTTTTTAAAAAAATCTATACGGTGAGGGTTTTTAAAGTACCTACTTCAAAGAATTGTTTAGAGTAATAAGTAAAACAATTCACATGCTTAGAATACTGCAAGGTACTCTGAAGCCATTAATAGATATTAGCCATTCTTCTGGTTGTATTACGTTATTGAATTTTGTCATTATCGGATGCAGTTTGTGATCGATTCTCTTCTCCATCTAGCTTCACTTCTCCTTGCACTTACCTAAGGGTCTTTAATAACTTCAGATATTATTTCGATTCTTCTTCTTACTAAGATAAAGTTACAGTGACTGGATTTCCCTCCTACCTGAAACAACTAAAGACACAGTCAGAACTGTGAAACAGGGGGTTTTCTGGCACGGGGCATCAGCCAGCACAGGACAATGACCGTCAGAGGTGGGAAACATCACCTCTGGAAGCACCCCCACCTCCAGCCAGGAGAGCATGTCCAGGCTGCTGTGCAGCAGGAGTTCCCCAGGAGGACCTGGATCATTCTTGCGCTGAGGAAGTGGAGCTGATAACCCATACAGGCCAAGTAGATACAGCATCCCAGGAGGGAACCAGGGAGGGGAGAGCTGCACAGAGAGATAGAACTCTGAAACCCACAGAGGCCTTCCTCAAGTCTTTAGCTGAAGTACATCACATGAGCATGAGGAAACTACCCTAGGCTGGAGAAAGAACCACTCAAAACGACCTGGAGGAATAGCCATGTAGCTCACAAAAAGCTAGGAACATCATGTGTTTTCACCAACCAGAGAGAAAAGTGCTTATAATTCATGGGACATCATTAGGGCACACAGAAGGGTATTGTCTCATCAGGAGGCACATGCAGCCCTAAACTAAGGCTGTTTCAGCCCCACCTAACAAACAACAAAAAATCTATCTATCTATCTATCTATCTCTATCTATCTATCAACAGAGACAGATGCCAGACAGATCTAAACATGACACAGATGATAGAATTAGCAAATAAGGACATTATAATGGGAACTGTAGCTGTATTCCATATGATGAAAAAAAAAAACTGCAGAAGGAAAATGAGCCTGTTACCAGCAGAGACTTAGAAAATATAAAAATAACTCAAATCAAACATCTAGTGTTGAAAGTGACAGTGGCTAAAGTGAAAAATATGTCAGGTGAGGTCATCAGCAGATTAGACCTTGCAGAGGAAAAGATTAGTGAACTTTAAAAAACATAGAACAACTATCCAAAATGAAACACACAGAAAAAATAAAAGACACAAAAAAGGAACAGTGTGGTGATTTGTGGCAGAAGTCCAGGTGGCCTCATGTATGTATCATTAGAGTTTGTGAAGGGGAGAAGAAAGGAGAAGCAGAAGAGATCTATTTGAAAAATGATATCCCAAAATGTCTGAAATTAATGAAAAGTATGCACTCACTGCTCCCAGCAGCTCAAATATTTCAAGCATGTGCATGGAACACACACACACACACACACACACACACACACACACACACGAAGACAAAGATGTCGAGGCATGTCATAAACAAGTTGCACAAAGAAGCCCTCTTAGCCCAGCTTTCAGAAGTTGGGCGTGGAAGCAGATGTTTTAATGCTTCTCCCAAAAGGCACCTTGCTGTCTTTGTTTCAGCCCACTGTGAGGACGGCGGGGAGACGCCCAGGACTTGGTCTGGAGGGTCACCATATGACACTCCTTGCATGGCTTATTGCCCTCACTGCTCTTTGGGCTGAACACAAGCCACTGCCCCCAAGTCGTCCCCAGGCACTTCCCATCTTTGCCCACTTTACCTGGAGCTCTGGGGCTCCCTAGGCCACATCACCTCCTTTGGCTTCCTCCCCATTCCTGGACACCCTTGTTACAGTCTCAGTTTGGATGCCCACTATAACAGAATCTCTAGTGACCTGCTCTAATATTCTGTGTGCCTGTGGTGGGCAAAGTGTATACATCAACCCTTCCTCTCCACACCCCATAGAAATTTAATTGTTGTTTTCACTTTACTGCTCCTGACTGCCACCTAATTCTCATGGCCATTGATGGACATAATCAGTATTAAACCTGTAGTCTGTAGCCACGGTAACCATACTCCACGTAGGGGCTGTAGAGATCATCATTTTCCCCGTGGACACGATGTGTTTTATTTCACGAGAAGACTTTGCACTTGCTTTTCCCTCACCTGGAAACACTTCCCTTTGCACTTCACTGGGCTTTGGGCTTTCCGCACCTCATGCCTCAGTCCAAATGCTCTCACAAGATGGCATAGTTTTCCCTGGTGTTTCCTATCACAGCACCATTGCTTTCCTATGAAAACCTGATCACATCTTGTAGAGAAGCTCGTTTTGATGGCATGCTCTCTTTCTGTTTCTCTCTGATTCGTAAAAATGGTAGGGGCCTCAGAAAGATAAAGAGAAGATACTTTATCCATGAACCCAGAATGCTGCATCTCAGTGCACAGATTCATGCCATCCACCAGCATTGCCCCACTGGCCCTGGGAGGGGAAAGCTGAGAAAACCACCTTCCTCGCACCTTCTGAAGCATAAAATGGAAACCTCTAGTTCATTACACATCACTGTCAAACCTCTACCTCATGTTTTACCCGACACAAACTTGGTTAATATTTTATGAATTGCTCATCAATATGCACAGCAATAAGGGCTGTGGCAAAAGGCTGAGGCTGTCACTTGGGCCATTTTGAGGATTTTATAGGTAAATAAAATTGCTTTAAAAATAAAAAAGCATAATTGCTTGCAGACACACCTATATAGAATTAATGAGTCTGTGAGTCACACGGAAGAGACATAATATCCTTGGATAAGAATGGGGTGTGTTTCCAGGGCCTGCAGGGTGGGGGGCTGGGGAGGAATAGCAGAGTGGGGGGGGATTGGGGAGGGAGAACATTAGGAGAACCACTTATTGTAGATGATGGGGCGATGGATGCAGCAAAGCACCACCATGACACATGTATTCCCATGTAACAAACCTGCGTGATCTGCACATGTACTCCAGAACTTAAAGTATAACAAATCAAAAAAAAAAAAAAATGGGAGGTGTTTTAGTCTAAGAAAAGAGAATATACCCTTATCATTGTGTCATAAATTAAGTTTTGGCCTGATCAATAAAAGTATAGAAATTTTAGTCTTGCGGAACACACAGCAAAAAATATGGGAATTGGTAAACTTGTAAAAATACTGTCAGTGAAAGGCATTTTCATATACTTACACTTTTAAAATACAATAATAAAAAATGATTTGGTTATGAGATGCAGGTAATTTGGAAATGATAGAACGTGAGACGTGGGTGATTTATTTTGCATTAATTAGAAGATAGGGATTATAAAAAGATATTATTATAAACAAAGTGCTATTTAAAATAGCTCAGTCATATAATTTATTACTTAACTACAGTTCAGGAACTATTTTCACTGCACTTATGTGTTCCTGTACACAGATAGTAGATATATTTTTGGCTTCATGAATTTTATTAGAATATTTTGTTCGTCAATTCTGTTTCATCTTCAACAGATACATTGAAGACTCTTTGTATATTCAAACGGTCTGCTATTAGATGTTACATCTGTGAGGAACATTTAAATGTGTTTTCTCTCCTTCCTTCCTTCCTTCAATCTCTCTCTCTCTCAAGCAAAATTTGCCCCTCCTCTGTATTGAAATAATATGAAATATTTAGATAATTTTAAAAACATAAAAACGCTGTGTTTTGGAAGGGGGTATATGAAAACATAATCTACCCTATGCTGAGGAATTCTTTGGAATAGAAAATACAATTCCAAGAGTGAAAAGGGATCTTTATAACAACAAATTCATTCAAGAATAAAGATCCATGGTGGTGAATATAATAAAGGACAAAGAATTTGTTGGTTACAATTTACAAAACTGCAACAGATGAAGCATGTTAATAAAACTGCTAGAAAAATCACACTGAAAAACCATGAAAGAGACTTTCAAATCCTTTGAAATTTCTAATTGGTTAATCCCTGAGAGTTTAGGTTTATTTTTCCCATTTATACAGATGAGGAAACTGAGGGATTCTATGGCTTAAGACCAAAAAATGAGCAAATAAAAGGGTTAGCTGGAAATCAACAGCTCTGTGTTCAGACCACAGAGAAGAGAAAGCTTCCATTTACAGAAAACAAAATGAAGTGAATCCATTCCTGTTTACTGAATGACGGGTTCAGTTGACGTATATGCGGATTTGCAACAGACAAAATCTGTTTCTGCTCACTCTCCTTCTCCTACACAAAGCACAGTGTTTGGCACAATAAACCTTTGTTAAATAAAATGGATGGAAAAAAAAAAAAAACAGATAAACACACAGGCTTCTGAGACGATGCCCATGGTGTGTTGGGATTGTTAACATCTGTTATCAAATGTTCTACCACTGTGTTTCCAAGGAGAACCTGATCATGAAGGCAACGTTGATGAGCACCACGGCCCGTTCAAATGGCCACTTTTGATGCTAGCCCAGAAGTGGCCAGTGATTACTTTGGAAAGACAGCGTGCCTGTGAATCCATGAGCACAGGGTTGACTTTGGGCTTCTCAGTCTCATCCCCACCCTACTTACTAAAAGTTCATTTTATTTGTATTTTTGGACTGAATAATAATGTTGTTTCAGAGAAAACATTTCCCATTTATGTCTTCTTTTTAACTTCTTGAAATGGCACTGGCAGCAGTTGCTTACTACTTGGGTCTCTGGGTTTTTAATTGAGATTGCGATCCATGAAAATGTATGTAAACAGCAAAGGCTTAATCACTGAATGTGCGGCTTCCCTGTCCCCCTCTGCCTGACCTGCCTGTTGACTATGTGATGTGGCGAACTACCCCGAATGCTAGCATTTCATACAAGATTATTTTGTCAACTTAGCAATGGATTCATAAGGGACAGCGCCCATGTCCCCCCTTCTCTGTCTTCACATGGTGCGGTAAATCTGACCAAATTCATCTTGTGTTCCTTCTTCAAGTAGAATTAGCTGCTGAATTAGAATTGAAGGATGAGATGGGACTGAACAGAGGGGTACCGGATGTAACACCTGACAGAATGGTTTAGCCTCAGAGGCGGGAGGCCAAGCAATTCCCCTCAACATCTCAGCGTGAAATGCTTTGGATAAGGAGACCCTTCTGGTTGGTTCCAAGTTACAAAATATATAGAAAGGTTAAGAGAAAAGCAAATAGCAGGCCATAGAAATTATGAAAGAATATCAGAAAGCTGCCAAAAATGAATATCCACCAGTATGATCAGAAAACTTCTCATGCCAGGGTTGTCTTATGAAAAGACAGACAAAGAGGGGACACACTTCCGTTGAGGTAATGCTTTTCTTGGCAGTTACCAGAGGCTGGGAGGGGTGAAGAGAGGTTGGTTAATGAGTACAGATATAGAATTAGATGGAAAAAATAAGTTCTAGTGTTTGATAACAGAGTAGAGTGACTATAGTGAACAATAATTTATTATCTATTTCAAAATAGTTAGAGGAAAAGATTTTAAATGTTCCTAGCACAAAGAAATGATCAATGTTTTAGGTGATTATTTACTTGATAATTACCCTGATTTGGTCTTCACACAGTGCATGTATGTATCAAAATATCACACTTACCCCATCAATAGGTTCAGTTATGTATCAATAACAATTTTAAAATAAAGGTGATGCTTTTCTGGAATTATAATGTGCAAAGCTACTGATGGGTGTTTAGCTTTATTTAAAAAATTTTTCACATGAGTAAAAATTTTTCATCTTACCAGCTAATTTTTTTTCTATTTATTCACAGCGGCATTAAATTGGTACATTAGTGATTTCCATTCTTGCCTTGCAACAGCAAAGTACATTTGTAATTATATTTATTGTAAACACTTCCATCTATTATCACCAAAATGTATTTTAATGCACTTTAATTTAAAAAACAAATCCACTCAGCCATGGTGAAAGAGATTTTTGCAAGGAAGAGAGAATGCTGCAGATCTGAACACTGAGAATGAAACACAACTCCAAAAGGCATGACAATCACAGCCCTCAATCCTCCTCCCAAAGCTTCCTTCAGTCTTTGCCCTTCACTCATTAGTCCCTGTCCTCAAAAACACACCATCAGCAATGATAAGAACAGCTTAAAAACTTGTTCAGATTTGCAGCATCCCTCCACGTTATCCCTGCATTTTTCCCTTGTGACTCCAGATACAAGGCCAGGCTCCCATTTCATGAGTTCATTTGGTGAACTGGGCTAGCTCCAGCATGGCACCAGGCTGCCCATCAGGGCTTACCAAGCGCTGGGTCTCACTGCACTCCTTCAGATGGAGCTAAGCATCGTAGCCTCTGTTTCATGCCGGGTGTCTCATCTGGCAAACATGGGTTTGAGTTTTGACTCTCAGTTCTTTCCCAGCTTCAGATAAACTCTATCTACCAGTAGTGATCACTGGGCGCACCTCAGCCTGCTGTCTTCAGGTACCTCGCTTTTCCAGGCAGGGGCTGTCGAGGATTCTGTCTTTCTGCTTCTCTGAATGGGCACTGGCTGTCTTCATCCCGTGCTTGTCAGACAAGTTGCCGAGGGCTGTGGCCTATTTCTGATCATGCCCTTCATATTAGAGAGGGCTGTGTATGTCTGACAAGATGCCCCTTCACCCTCCTTTTTGTTGCTGTTTTTTGCTTTGGTCCTATTCTTCTGATCAACTGAACATGGTGAAATTGGATTCAGGTCTGACCTTCTGCCTTGGATCTGTGCATTAGAGATCTGTAGTCCTCCTTGGATCCTCCCACCAGGGACTTCCTCGAAGGCCAGCGGTGCTCGCCTTCCCCTGGTCTTGCCCTTGTGGGAATCCATCATGACTCTAGGTATGTGGTTTTTAAGCAAAATATTCACAGGTGTAAAAAATACAATCTCACTGGTGGCTGCAAAAATTGAATTTGGGTAACATGTGAATAGGCCTAGGACAGGCCTGGTAAACATACAACAGTGGTTTTCTTATTTTCTTTCTGAGCATAAATTGTTTAATCTTTAAAATACTTAAATGTTAGACATAACAACATTTGACTTGTAGCTACTAGAATATCAGTGGTGACTTTTTTAAAAACGTTGCTTGTCTCAGCCCAAACCGTGACTTGAAGGACCACAAGTAAACTATGTTTTCTCCTTTTTACAGAAATATATGGGCACCAGGTGTCAAGAGCCTCAGCCACAGCCCAGCTTAACTGGATCTTAAACATTCCAATGTTTTCTGGAAACAGCCGTGGTCTCAGGTATCTTTTACCTGGTTTCAATTATATGCACTATTAAACTTCTTTCAAAACCAGGCTGAGAGGAAGGAAATAAGAGATATAGTATACCCCGCGCTACAGAAGCAGAACATATATAAGACAGATCCCATCTGCGTATCCAGTCCATAAGCTCAGGAATTTCTGTCTGCTTTGTTCTATGCTAAAATGCCAACACCTATCATGGTGACTAGCATAATAGGTAAATATGCGCTGAGTGAGTGATTTGCATTTGAGAAGGCGACAAGTAAAATTTGAAGGACATTTTTTAAAAGCAGGATTCAATATTGCCTGAGTTTGATCTTCTGGTTACAATGTATTCGTTATTAAAAAACATTCTTAAATATTAAACACAAGCAAACAAAAACCGATATTTTAATTTTCTTTTTACAGTTTTTATTTTCATTTTCCATTTTAGCTTTTTGTAGCATTATCTGAATGAAGTCACCATCACATTTAAAGTACCAGGTCAGCTGAGCCAAGAAAACAGAACAAAGAACGATATTTTTAGAAGGAAATGGTGGTATTCATATTCATAAAAGCAAATTTTAATCCAACAGCTAAAAAGGGAGTTAGAAATACAATGGATATATGGTAGGTAATGAAGAATTCTACCGCCATTCTTTGCTGAAAAATTTCATGGATACATTCATCATTTTCTTCTCTCAAGAATGAAAGCAATAAAACAAATGAGAGACCTAATTTTTAGTTCAAATAAATGAAAAGAAATGGGCTGAGATCCACTTCATTCCCTGAGAAAAAGAAAGAATACAAATGAGGTTTATTATGAGGCATTTGGAAACTAATGATCTCAAGTCAGCTGCAGGAATGCACTCTTTGACAGCACATGGTTTATCAGTGTTGTTAGCAGAAAGCTCAGGCTTGTGTTAAAGCTCAAATTCATCTAAAAGGATGTACTTTTGCTGCATGACGTTTCAGCTACATGTGGCCTAACCAGGCCCCCATACACATCTGTTTCTAATGCACAACTTTGCAAACAGCTCTGAGCCACCATGTTGGTGCAGTCCACTTAGCTGTGAATGAAGTTTGATGTTCCCTTAGGTCAGGTGTGTGTAATTCCAGAAGCACGGACTGCTGGATACCATCCACCTTCTTTTAAATACATGCATGTCCTCACAAGGTCGTGTGTGTAAGATTCTGGGCAGGGTATATAAGAATCTAGGAAGGTGCCAGGAAATATAAAGAAATTAACAAATGAAAGGATATGACTTAAGAATGTCAGACTACTGTTGCCATCTTTGACTTCCATCTAGAGTCCAGATGAAAAGTGAGACATGAATTTTCATGTTTGGAATTTCACTTCTCTCTAGTTTCACGTCTGTATGACCAGATGGAGATTTATCTACCAGTGACTGTGAGAAAATCATGTCGTTAAAGATTAGATTCCTTATTATATACCATTTTGTAGGACATCAGGCAGTCCCTTGCAAAAAGGGATCCTTGAGACCTACAGGTGGTCACGAATACACTATAAACCATGAGAAGACTGTGTGCTCACCTGCCTACATTCCCAGGCATCACTTCCCAGGGGCTGATCTCACTGTGCTCCCATCTTGATACTGTTCTACACACGTAACACTTTACTACTTTGAATGAGCTGTAATAATTCTGAATTAGAATGAGCTGGACTAAAGTTTATCCTTAACTAAATACGTTTAAAAAGTTATTATGTAGCAAAGAGGAAAGGAGAGAAAATTATTTAAATCCATAATATATATCATATATCAAAAGAAAATTTGGCTAAGAACTAAAAAAAAAAAGCACAAAAAACCAGGAACAACATTTTAAAAAGGATTTCTCACAACATTGGGAGAAGTATGCTAAACAAGTAATGAAATTATAAAAGAAAAAAATTTATCAGTCATTTCAGCCTGCTATAACAAATTACCACCATCTGGGTTGCTTAAACAACAAACACTGCTCACAGCTCTAGAGGCTGGGAAGTCCAAGATCAAGGCCCCAGCAGATCTGGTGTCTGGCTTCCTGGTGTACAGATGGCTGTCTTCTCATTGTCTTCATGTGGCAGGAAGCAGAGGGATCAAGCTCTCATGTTTCTTCTTATAAAGGCACTAATGCCATTCAGAGGGCTGACCCTCAGGACCTAATCAACTCCCAAAGGCTTTACCTCCTAACACCATCAACCCATGGATTAGGATTTCTGCATGTGAATTTTGAGAAACACACTTAGTCCATAACACAAATAACTGACATATCTTTTACCATAACCATATAGAATGTGAAAAAAATAGTAATGAAATAAGTAAGAAAATAATAATAAAGAAATCATTTGCATCCAATATATGAGATAGAGGATTAATACTTATTATAAGTAAATTTGTGTGCAGATACGAGAACATTACCAAGATCACAATAATGAAAGAACTCAGGAAATGAATGGAAAATTCACAATGGGATATAAATAGTAAAGAGAAATGTCTGTCTTGTTAGCTACCAAAGAAACGCAAATTAAAGAAAGACCAGAAACCACTTTATTCCTGGTAAAATGTTTTAAAAAGGATAAAATTTCATACTGTTGAATATTGTATGGAACATATAATATTCCATAATAATTGGTAGTATAAACTGATAATGTTCTTTTTCTGTTAAAGCAATTGGATAATGCTTCAATGTCAGCAGTTTTCACTCTCTCTCTCTTCCAATCAAGAAATATTTGCTGAGCATCTACAGTTTGTCATTGATCCTACCCTGTGCTGGGAATTCAATGATGAACAAGATAAACATATTACCTTCATGATTCTTACAGTTGCTCTAAGGAAATATATATTAACAATAAATTAATACATATTTCAAATAGGATAATGTCTGTAAGGTACAAATGCTATTTTAAATACTTAGGATAATGCCTGTAAAACACAAATACAGAATATGTTATTATAAGGCTTCTGGAAACTGAAGTGAATTATATATTCTGTGCTACATTTTCTGCCTCCATGTGGGCTACAGGTCAGGACCAGAAGCCTTAGGGTAGCAAAGAAGGGGCAGTAAGCAGACTACTGGTGGACACCTGGACTGCCCAGACAAACTGGGACACATGGTCACCTTCGTTACAGCAGATTTACTCTCTCTTTGGAATTTGGGAAAGTTTCCCAGCAAAGTAAAATTCTAGCTGAAGATCTGAAGTTTGAGTAGAGCACGGCTGGGTGAAGGGAAGGGAAGGAGAGGAGAACATTCCAGAAGGAGGGCAGTTAGAGGGAAGGTGCTGGGCAGAAGGGAAAGGGCTGCAAGGAGCTTGAAATGACTGAGCAGGAGGAACAACTGGAAGTGAATGGGACTCTTGCTGTGTATCATTGTAGATATATTTTGCCCATAGATCCACAGAGTCTCAAATTTTAGCTATAAGAAAAATACATTTTCTAGGCAAATCGGTGGGGGATTGGTGGAGCCACTCCAGTTTCCACACCATTATTCGTGGCCCCATGCATTCTATGTGTTGAGGGCACAGCACTATATAGTGGTGTTTGATTTGGGGTACATGACATACAGTGGAGGGTGGCGCCCATTATCACATGATACCACAAGCTTGCACCTTAGCTCTGCCTTCAGGCCAGCAGCCTTGTGGGAGCTGTGGTATGTAAGATGGCCCGTGAATCCCACAGTCACATGGTGGCTGCCTCTGCAGCTCTGCTGTAATGTGGGTCATTCGGTTCAACACAATGTACATGAAACGCCTGGTCAGATAACTCAATTTCTGTAAGTCCTTCAAGAGTCGTGTGAGCTAACATTTTACAAGATAGGATAGGCAACCTGATGGCCAGAATATATGTCAATTCTTGGCAAGATGAATTACTGTCACTTCCAAGAAAATTGACTTCCCACCATAAGGCTAGTTGGCCTCCTCAAAGGTTGGTGCCATCTTGGGGAGCTCTGCCTTGTCTTCATTGCTCTCAGGTCAAATACTCTGCAGTAGTGGTAGTCAAACAGCCATGGAAAAGGGAACACCTTGTTTCTGGGCCTCCAAACAGTCTTGATTCTTGACACGATGGTAACTCTTCTCAGGTGCTCCTTGTGCCAGAACTAGGGTAGCAGTGAAGAGGCTGGCTGATGCCATGTAGCCAAGTGTTTCTTTCTACGTGGTAGCTCTGTATTTCTTCCATGGTAAATAATACCTGATGAACATTAATGTGCAATAAGAAGGCTTTCTTACTTGTGACTGTCCCCATAGATATATCTTTGCGTCTTCCCTGGACATTTTATATGTAATATACAGTAGCCAAGTCATTGACCACTATCAATGAGTCACTTTAAATTCTTACCTTGTCACTTTTTTTCTACACAATGTGAATAAACAGGTGAAAACTTGGAAACTCTGCTCACTGGGAATGTTTCTCCACACCATTGAATTCCAGTGCCATCCTGATGCAGCTATATAGTTCAATAGTAGTTCATTTGCAGCTTGGGCCTACGTACAGAGTTGGCCTATTTTCCTTCCAAACAAGTGATTTAATACACTCTCTCAATATTTACTTATTAAAAGTACTTTGTATGCCAATTCCTTGTTATTTTAATTATTGTGTGTTTATTGGACTATGATAAAATTTCATTCCTTGAAAATTCTATAATTCATATTTTGAACATGTTAGTTTTTATTATTCATCAGACACCTTACATTCTATTCAGATGTGATGTCTTTTGATGAACTTATGGTAAGCAAAGTGAGTTCCTGCAGAGCTGTCTATTTGCAGATTCCAAGACAGGATTAAACAAGAGAGATTGATTGGGGTGGGTGCAAAATATAGTGGAGAGTTCGTTTAGACCATGACATAGGCCTGTGCCTATGAAAGGAGAGAAGAAGGGAAAATGGATTCAGTAGCAAAAGTAAGTCTATACTACAGCACAGTTTTAAGTGAGGCTCAGCCAGACCAGTGAAGGGTTCTTGGATGAAAGTGACTCAGCAGAAGAGTCTTGCATCTTTATAGGAACCACCTGCCATGTTTAGTTGTTGGCTGGGGACAGCTTGCTAGGAGTAACACTGCTGAGTAATTGTGATGGTGAGTCCAGAGTGACAGTGACTGCAGCTCAACTATTTGTGATCCCTGCAGCTAGATAGCTGAGTAATGCATTTTCATGGCAACCACACCCACCTTCTTGTGGAAGGACTGCTTTTCTGCAGCATGCACATGGAGGAATAGCTGTACTGAACTCAGGAATCAAAATCAGATAAGCCAAGGCTTCATAACTGACAGTGATACTCTCTTTCTTCTCACCAAAACATTAAACAAAGGGCTACAAATTTTATTTTAATGAATTTAAGACACCAGGATCAATTTTTGCAAAATCAAGTGATCAGGGTATGGTACCACAGATTCTGGATAATTATAGGCAACATTAGTAAACATTTAATTGATGGCAGACTTCCAGCTTTCATGAATTATTTGTGTAAACTCACATCTGCTGTAAATAAATGAAGAATTTGCTGGCCCTTGCAATGTCCAGTCTGAGATTCTCTTTCTGACAGCTGATCAAAGCATCCTAGGATTGGAGGAAGTAGATAGTCTGCTTGCTGTTGACTGCAACAGGGTAAGATTTTACTCTAATTGCTGTGATGTCTGTTAAAGATTCATGGCAGGTAAACATTCATAAATGTACCTATGTATGTTAAGTTGCCATTTTTAGCCTAAACTGAGTTTATATTATTTTCTCTCCTTTCCTTTCCTTTCCTTTTTTCTGTCTCTCTCCTTCTCTTTCTTTCCTTTGTTAGAGATAGAAACTTTTCCACTATGCTACACATATTTTAAGCATAAAAATGATTTTGTAACCAATTATTTATTTAGAAAAGGGTAGGATTTCTCATGGACTTATTTGGGTGCTTTGAAGCTTCATATGTCCTGCTTTAAGGCATCTGCTTTGTGCTTATAAACTCTGTTATTGCTTTACTCACAGTCTTTTAGTTGATGTTAATGGAAAGTTCTCCTATATTTTAAGTGGAGACTAAGTGCTTCCTCAGAATAGATAATCACAGTGTAGATTGGAAAGAAGAATTTATACTCACAATAAAACAATAATAAGCCTCAGGAACTATTTGCCATTGCTCTTTTTAAGCTAAATATTTTTTTTTGCCTCAAATACCTAGAAACAAGGGTACATACTTTAAGCTTGAATTATAAGTAATAATAAAACTACAGTTTTATAAACAGATTTAGAAAAATCAGTATAAATTCAAACATATTTAGAAAAGTCAGCAAAAATTCAAATCCAAAAATAGGCAGAACACAAAAGTAAACAGATAAACTAGCCCCAAACCGAAGTTTTTTTATTCAAACTTTTAATGACTAGCTGAAATAGTAAATTTGGTAAATTCAAAAAAGAAAAAAAAATCAGCTGTGGAATGAAAATCCTGACACTTTTCTAATTCTTCTTAGGAATTGTAACTAACACTTAAAATAATAACACATTCTTATAGAGACTCATAGGTAGACTAAATAGTGAAGGTCTTATTATTACCAAAGAATATCTATAAAATCCAGAAAAGATGGCTTTCTCCACAAATGTCCAAACACCAATGCAAGAAAATAAGAATTACTAAGACTTGGGGTATTATGACATCTCCAAAAGAAACTAACACAGTTCCAACAATGGGCCCTAAAAAAAGGAAGATCTATTAATGACAGAAAAACAAATTAAAAAAAAAAACTCTCTTATAAAAGTTCAGTAAACTTTAATCTTCTTATTTAAATAAATAAATCAATAAAATTTGGGAAACAATGCACAAACCCAATAAAAATTTTGACCAAAAAAACCCAGAAACAGTAAAAAGCAAATAAACAAATAAATCCTAGAGATGAAGAGTACAATGACTGAACTGAAAATGCAATAGAAAGCATCAATAGCAGGCTTTATTAAGCTAAGGAAAGACTCAGTGAGCTTGAATACAGAACATTTAAAATTAACCAATTAGGGAAGCAACAAGAAAAAAGATTAAAAATGAAGGCACCCTGCAGTAATTACGGACACTATTGAGAGACCTAACCTACACATAATAAGAATTTAAGGAGAAGAAAGAAAGAAAAAGAAAAGGCCAGAAAGCCTTTTAAGAGCAATAGCTAGAAACTTTCTAATCTTGAGGAAACAAGCTAATATACAGGTACAGGAAGCACAGAGGTTTCCAATTGAATTCAACCCAAAGAAGAATTTACCAAGATACATAATAATAAAACTATGAAAATTCAAAGACAGAAAAAATTCTGAGAGCTCTAAGAGATAAGAAATATATCACATACTAAAAAGTCCTAATATGACTATCAGCAGATCTTTCAGAAGAAACTCTGTAGGTCAGGAAAAAGTGGATGACATATTAAAAGTGCTGAAGAGAAAAGAATCCTGAGAATTAAGAATACTTTACCCAGCAAACCTGTAATTCAGAAATGGGAGAAAAGTAAAATCTTGCTCAGACAAACAAAAGCTAAAGAAGTACATTACCACTAGGTCTGCTGTAGAGGAATTGGTAAAGAAGTTATTTAAATTGAAACTAAAGGCTGATAATCAATAGCATAAAACTTAGAAACCACAGAATGTATAAGTAGTAATGTACAAGCAATACAGAGTAATATATAGAGTACTCTAGGAGTATAATGCTTGTATATTAAGTTATTTTATTCCTAGCATGAAGGTTAAAGGATAGAATTATAAATAACAACTGTAGCTAAATAAACTGTGAAGTGATACATATTACAAAATGATGTAAGTTCAGACATTGAAAAAACACAATATGTGGGGAGAAATAAAGGTGTGGAGCTGTTGTATGCAATTAAAGTTATGTTGTTGTTAGCTAACTGTTATAACAGTGAGATAGTTCATGTAAGCTTTATTAATCAAAAGCAAAAATGTATAGGAGACATAAGAAAATAAAAAATAAAAAAAATTTAAAATATACTGCACTATGAAAAACCATCAAATCACAAAATAAGATAGCAAAGGGGGAAGAAGAAACAAAGTATCTATAAAACAACCAGAAAACAATTAACAAAATAAGAGTACTAAGTCCTTATCTGTCAATTATTACATTAAATATAAATAGATTAAATTTTTCAATCAAAAGTCATAGAGTGGCTGAATGGATGCAAAAACAAGACTTAACTATATACTGCCTACAAGAGACTCATTTTGCCTTTAAGAACACAGACTGAAAGTGAGGAGTTGGAAAGGATATTCCATATAAACAGAAACCAAAAGAGAACAGGGATACCTACACTTATATAAGATAAAATACACTCTAATTCAAAAACCACAAAAATAGAGAAGATCATCATATAACAATAAAGAGATCAATGCATCAAGAAGATATAACTATAATAAATATGTGTGTTCCCAATATAGAAGCACCTAAATATATAAAGCAAATATTAATAGATTTGGAAAAAGAGATAGATTGAAAGACAATACTAATTGGGACTTTAATAACCCTGCTTTCTACAATGTACAAATCATCCAGACAGGAAATCAATAAGGAAACATTGGACATTAACTGAGCTTTTGACCAAATGGACCTATCAGACAAATACAGACCATTCCATCCAACCACAACAAAATATCAAGTCTCTTCAAATGCACACAGAACATTCTCCAGGATAGATCATACGTTAGTCCACAAAACAAGTCATAACTAATTTTCAAAGATGGATATGATATCAATTATCTCTTATACCCAAAATGAGAAACGATGAGTTCGTGTCCTTTGTAGGGACATGGATGAACCTGGAAACCATCATTCTCAGCAAACTGACACAAGAACAGAAAATCAAACACCGCATGTTCTCACTCATAGGCGGGTGTTGAACAATGGGAACACATGGACACAGGGAGGGGAGTATTACACACTGGGGTCTGTCGGGGGGGGGAAAAAGGGGAGGGATAGTGGGGGGGTGGGGGAGTTGGGGAGGGATAGCATGGGGAGAAATGCCAGATATAGGTGATGGGGAGGGAAGGCAGCAAATCACACTGCCATGTGTGTACCTATGCAACAATCTTCCATGTTCTTCACATGTACCCCCAAACCTAAAATGCAATAAAAAATAATAATAATGAGAATTTTTGGAAAATTCACAAATATGTGAAAATTAAACATGCTTCTACATAAACAAAGAACATAGGAAGAAATTAAAATAAAAAATTTAAAATATCTTAAATGAAAATGGTAATAAAATATATCAAGGTTATGAAATGCAGCAAAACAGGTCTAAGAGCGAAGTTTATAGCAATAAACACCTACGTCAAAAAAGAGGAAAGACCCCAAATGAACAACCTATGTTACACCTTAAGGAACTAGCAAAAGAATAAAAAATTAAGTAAAAGAAAGGAAACAGTAAGTATCAGAGCACAAATAAATGTAGTAGAGACAAGCTAAAAAGTAGAAAAGACGAATAAAACTAAGAGTTTGTTTTTTGAAAAGATAAACAAAATTGACAAACTATTATCTAGACTAAGAAAAAAATAAGAGAAGAGTCAAATTAATAAAATCAGAACTGAAAGAGGAGATGCTATAACTGGTATTAGAGAAATGTGAGGATTCACGAGACAGCTATGTACAGTTATTCATTGACAACTTGAATAACCTAGATGAAATGGATAAATTTCTATGCCCATGTAATCTAGCAAGATTAAACGATGAAGAAATAGAAAACATGAACATAATAATCAGGCATAAAGAAATTAAATCAGTAATAAAATATCTCTCTTCAAAGAAAAGCTCAGGATCTGATGGCTTAGCTACTGAATTCTGCCAAACATTGAAAGGAGAACTATTAATAATATCAGTTCTCCACAAACTTTTCCAAAAAGTCAAAAATGAGAGAATACTTCCAAACTCCTTCAATGAGGCCAGCATTATACTAACATGAAAGCCTGAATAGGACATTGAAAAGAAAAGAAAACTATAGGCTATTACCCTTGATGGCCAGAGATGCCGAAGTTCTCAAAAAAGTTCTAGCAGAATAAATTTGACAACACGTGAAAAGGATTACTCACCATGAGCAAGTGGGATTTATCACTGGGATGCAAGGATGATTCAACATTTGAAAATCAATAAATGTGATATACAGGTTAATACATTAACAGAGTGAAAGACAAGAATTATATAATTGTCTCATTAGATATGGAAGAAATATTTGACAAAATGTAACATTATCTTGTAATAAAAATATTCAACAGATTAGGTATACAAGTAATGCACTTCTACACAATAAAAGTAATAAAGGCCATATGTAATAAGTCCACCACTGACATTACACTCAATAGTAAAAGAATAGGAACCCTTTTAAAAAGACCCCTTGTAAGAGCTGGAACAATATAAGGATGCCTACTCTCACCACTTTAATTCAATATAGTATTGAGAGTGCTTGCTAGAGCAATAAGAAGGCATCCAAGTGTGAAAGAAAGAAGTGAAACTCTTGCTGTGTGCTGATTATATGACTTTCTATATAGAAAACCATAAATATTTGACCAAAGAACTGCTAAAGTAATAAATTTAGTAAAATTGCAGGATACAAAATTAAAACAAAAAATCGGTAATGTTTTATTGCACTAACAACAAGCCATCTGACAAATAAATTAAGAAAACAATCCCATTTATAATAGCTACAGAAAAGATACTTAGGAAAAATTTAACCGAAAAGGTGAGATCCTACAATTAAAACTATTAAATATTAATGAATTACGCTGAAGAAGACACAAATAAATAGACAGATATGCTGTGTTCATAGACTGGAAGAAATAATATTATTAAAATGTGTATACTACCCAAAGTGATCTACAGATTCCACACAATTTCTATCAAAATTTTAATGTCATATTTCATTGATATAGAAAATAAGCCTAAAATGTATATGGATCTATAAAAACATCCCAAATAACCAAGGCCATCATGAGCAAAAATAACAAAGCTAGAGACATAACACTACCTGATTTTAAACTATACTACAAAGCAATAGTAACTAAAATGGCATAGTACTGACATAAAAATAGACACAGAAGGATAAGGACATTGTCTTCAGTAAATGGTATTGGAAAAACTGGATATTTACATGCAAAAGAATGAAATTAGACCCATATCTCACACCATAAAGAAAATTCATTCAAAATGGATCAAGACTTCAATATAAGACCTGAAATTTTAAAACTACTGGAAAATGTTGTATGAAAAAAGCTACATCACATGAGACTATGAAATGATTTTTTTTTAGATTTGACCCCAAAAGCATAGGTGTCAAAAGCAAAAGTAGCCAAATGAAATTAAATTGAAATAAACCCTCTGCATAATAATGTACACAATAGACTCATATTAAGCTTTTAAAAAGGGAGATACTTTGTCAAATGGATGAAACTTGTGAATATTATGCTAAGTGAAAAATCCAGGCACAGAAAGAAAAACTGCTTGTTCTCACCTATATGTGAAATCTAAAACAATCACACTCAGAGACTTAAATGGTGGTTATTAGAGGTTGCCGGGAGAGAAGACTGGGGAAAGACAAAAGGTACAAAACCTCAATTAGATCAGAGGAATAACTGGGCTTTTTTTTTTTTCAAGATCTATTGCACAACATGGTGAAAATAGCTAATAATTGAGTTCTGTACACTTTAAATTTGCTAAGAGAGTAAATTTCAAATGTTCTTATCATAAAAATATTAAATATTTGAAGTGATGAGTGTGTTAATTAGCTTACTTATTCCATGTTGCAGGAAAAATCTAATATCTAATATCAAAGCAGAACTGAAGAAGATAGACACCTACCTCTGGTAGAGTTCGTTTGTGAATTCGTCTGGTCCTGGGCTTTTTTTGGTTGATAAGCTGTTAATTATTGCCTCAATTTCAGAATTTGTGATTGGTCTATTCAAGGATTCAACTTCTTCCTGGTTTAGTTTTGGGAGGGTGTGTGTGTCCAGGAATTTCTTCTAGATTTTCTAGTTTATTATCATATAGGTGTTTATCGTATTCTCTCATGGTAGTTTGTATTTCTGTGGGATCAGTGGTGATATCCCCTGTATCATTTTTTATTGCGTCTATTTGATTTTTCTCTCTTTTATTCTTTGTTAGTCTGGCTAGCAGTCTATCTATTTTGTTGATCTTTTAAAAAAAAACCAGCTCCTGGATTCACTGAGTTTTTGAAGGGTCTTTCGTGTCTGTATCTCCTTCAGTTCTGCTCCAATCTTAGTTATTTCTTGTTTTTTTTGTTAGTTTTTGAATTTGTTTGCTCTTGCTTCTCTAGTTCTTTCATTGTGATGTTAGGGTGTCAATTTTAGAACTTTCCTGCTTTCCTTGTGAACATTTAGTGCTATAAATTTCCCTCTAAACACTGCTTTGGCTGTGTCCCAGAGATTCTGGTACATTTTGTCTTTGTTCTCATTGGTTTCAAATAACTTATTTATTTCTGCCTTCATTTCATTATTTACCCAGTAGTTATTCAGGAGCAGGTTGTTCAGTTACCATGTAGTTGTGCAATTTTAAGTGAGTTTCTTAATCCTGAGTTCTAATTCGATTGCATTGTGGTCTGAGAGATTGTTTGTTATGATTACCATTCTTTTGCATTTGCTGAAGAGTGTTTTACTTTCAATTATGTAGTCAATTTTAGAATAAATGCAATGTGGTGCTGAGAAGAATGTATAGTCTGTCAATTTGGGGTGGAGAATTCTGTGGATGTCTAGTAGGTCCACTTGATCCAGAGCTGAGTTCAAGTCCTGCATATCCTTGTTAATTTTCTGTCTTGTTGATCTGTTTAATATTGACAGCAGGGTGTTAACATCTTCCACCATTATTGTGTGGGAGTCTAAGTCTCTTTGTAGGTCTCTAAGAACTTGCTTTATGAATCTGAGTGCTCCTGTATTGGGAGCATATATATTTAAAATAGCTCTTCTTGTTGCATTGATCCCTTTACCATTATGTAATGCACTTTTTGTCTCTTTTGATCTCTGTTGGTCTGAAGTCTGTTTTACCAGAGACTAAAATGGCAACTCCTGCTTCTTTATTGCTGTCCATTTGCTTGGTAAATATTTCTCCATCCCTTTATTTTGAGCCTATGTGTGCCTTTGCACATGAGATGGGTCTCCTGAATATGAAACACTGATGGGTCTTGACTCTTTAACCAATTTGCCAGTCTGTGTCTTTTAACAGGGGCATTTATCCCATTTACATTTAATGTTAATATTGTTATGTGTGGATTTAATCCTGTCATTATGATGCTAGCTGGTTATTTTGTCCATTAGTTGATGCAGTTTCTTCATAGTGTTGATGGTCTTTGCAATTTGGTATGTTTTTATAGTGGCTGGTACTGGTTTTCCTTTTCCATGTTTAGTGCTTCCTTCAGGAGCTCATGTAAGGCAGGCCTGGTGGTGACAAAATCTCTCAACACTTGTTTGTCTGTAAAGGATTTTATTTCTCCTTTGTTTATGAAGCTTAGTTTGGCTGGAGGTGAAATTCTGGGTTGAAAATTCTTTTCTTTAAGAATGTTGAATATTGGTTCCCAGTCTTTTCTGGCTTGTAGGGTTTCTGCAGATAGATCCACTGTTAGTCTGATGGGCTTCCTTTTGTGGGTAACCCGACCTTTCTCTCTGGCTGCCCTTAACATTTTTTCCTTCATTTCAACCTTGGTGAATCTGACACTTATGTGTCTTGGGGTTGCCCTTCTCGAGGAGTATCTTTGTGGAGTTCTCTGTATTTCCTGAATTTGAGTGTTGGCCTGTCTTGCTAGGTTGGGGAAGTTCTCCTGGATAGTATTTTGTAGTGTGTTTTCCAACTTGGTTTCATTTTCCCTGTCACTTTCAGGTACACCAATCAAATGTAGATTTGGTCTTTCCATATAGTCTCACATTTCTTGCAGGATTTGTTCACTGTTTATCATTCTTTTTTTCTCTAATCTTGTCCTCATGCTTTATTTCGTGAAGTTGATATTCAATCACTGATATTCTTTCTTCCACTTGATTGATTCAGCTAATGATACTCATGCTGTTTTTCATGTTTTTCAGCTCCATCAGGTCATTTATGTTCTTTTCTAAACTGGTTATTCTAGCTAGCAATTCCTCCAACCTCTTTTCAAGGTTCTTAGCTTCCTTGTATTGAGTTAGAATATGCTCCTTTAGCTCTGAGGAGTTTTTTATTACCTACCTTCTGAAGCCTACTTCTGTCAATTTGTCAAACTCATTCTTTGCCCAGTTTCATTCCCTTGCCATTGAGAAGTTGTGTTCCTTTGGAGGAGAAAAGGCATTCTGGTTTTTAGAATTTTCAGCCTTTTTTGTGCTTTTTTTCCCCCATCTTTGTGGATTTATCTACCTTTGGTCTTTGATGTTGGTGAGCTTCAGATGGAGTTTCTGTGTTGGCATTTTTTTTTTGGTTGATGTTGATGATATTCCTTTATGCTTGTTAGGTTATTTTTCTAACAATCAGGCCCCTCTGCTTCAGGTCTGCTGGAGTTTGCTGGAGGTTTACTTCAGACCCTGTTTGCTTGTATCACCAGCAGAGGCTGCAGAATAGCAGATTGCTGCCTGTTCCTTCCCCTGGAACCTTCTCCATCCTAGAGGGACATCAGCCAGATGCCAGTCGGAGCTCTTCTGTATGAGGTTACTGCTGACCCTTGCTGGGAGGTGTCTCCCAGTCAGGATACACGGGGGGTCAGTGACCCAGTTGAGGTGGCAGTCTGTCCCTTAGCAGAGCTTGAGCACTGTGCTGGGAGATCTACTGCTTTCTTCAGAGCTGGCAGGCAGGAATGTTTAAGTCGGCTGAAGCCATGCCCAAAGCTGCCCCTTCACCCAGGTGTTTTGTCCCAGAGAGATGGAAGTTTGATCTATAAGCCCCTGACTAGGGCTGCTGCCTTTATTTTAGAGGTGCCCTGTCCAGAGAGGACGACTCTAGAGAGGCAGTCTGGCTACAGTTGCTTTGCTGAGTTACAGTGGGCTCCACTCAGTTTGAAACTCCTTGCAGCTTTGTTTACACTGTTAGGGGAAAACAACCTACTCAAGCCTCAGGAATGGTGGATGCCCCTCCCCTCACCAAGCTCAAGCATCCCAGGTCAACTTTAGACTGCTGTGCTGGTGGAAAGAATTTCAAGCCAGTGGATCTTAGCTTGCTTGGCTCCATGTGGGTGGGATCTGCTGAGCTAGGCCACTTGGCTCCCTGGTTTCAGCCCCCTTTTCAGGGAAATGAATGGTTCTGTTTCACTGGCATTACAGGTACCTCTCAGTTGGAAATGCAGAAATCACCTGCCTTCTGAGATGATCTCTCTGGGAGCTGCAGACTGGAACTGTTCCTATTTGACCATCTTGCCTGGAAGTCCTGAGTTATTTCTTAATAAATATGTTAATTGTGTTATCATGTGATGCGTTTATTATCAATTGTAAATAAGTTAATAACTATTTAAAGTTTTCTTCTTCTAAGCCCTAATTTCTAATACAATAAATATCAGTAGACATAGCCTACATGAACAAAAGCTTTCTGGAATCCTCAATATTTTTTTACGATGGTAAAGGGAGCCTAAGACCAAATTCTTGAGAACAGCAGACAAAGACATATACTTTTAAATTAAAAAAAATCTTAGAGGTGATTGATAACAGTTCAAAACCTTTATTTAACAAAAGCTTCAGCACCATAATGAAGGCATTGGTACAAGTTCGCATGGCCACTACTGCTGTGTGGGATCCCCAACTGTCTGCTGCAAATTCCCAAATTCCCAGTCTCTCCTCCTCCAGGTCCCCTTACTGTTTGTGGTGAAGGCATTGGCTTTTGTAGTCTGCTGTCATTTGGGGTGGCATTGGCAGAATTTTGTCTGATATTCTGAGCATTTCTAGAATCTGCTATGTCTTTGCCCTGACATGTAAGGATCACTACCGTTTCTAATGACCTTCACATCTACAGGGAAGCTGATAATTGACTTGATTTCCCTTGCATCCTCAGAATTTGATGATGATACTCTTTTCACTAAACTTTAGCTTCTAGATCTGACCCAATTCTATTTCAAACGTTTGAGGCTGCTTCAAAGATGACAGCTTTCAAAAGAAAGGAAGGCATGTAATTGCTAAACCATTGCTTCTTTCTGGAGCTGAAATTGACCTGTAACTAGCATCATTACAAAATTTGTATTAATTTATTCCTAGTACATGGAGCTGTAATTTGGATAATGAGTTGCCTGCTATTAATTAAACTAATTAATGTGATTATTAGATTCAGTCCAAAATACCTCTTAATTTCATAACACTGTGATTTCCTATAGATTTGGAAGAAAAGAAGGAACAAAATGAGTAACACAGAAAAAAACAGTAGAAGGGAAAATGCTAGGCCTCAAACACCAGTCCTTTGATTCCTTTCCTAGAGTCAGGCATAGATAAACTGGTAACCATCATTAGTTTATTCATTCACCTTTTAATCATCCATTCAGCACTGTATCAAGCACATAGTAGGTATTCAAGAAATATTTTTGAGAGAATAAACAAATGCTTGTGGCAGGCAGCATAATAATGGTCCCCCTCCCCCAAAGAGGTCCACATCCTCATCTCCTGAACTTGTGTATGTGCTACCTTAGTGCCAAATGGACTTTGAAGATGTGATTAAGTTAAAGGTTAAAGACCTTGAGATGGAGAGAGTATCCTGGGTTATGCAGGTGGGACCAAGGTCACCACAAGGGTCTTACCTGGAGGGAGAAGAAGGCGGGGGGGTGAGAGTCTGAGGGAGATGTGGGGATGGAAGAGGTCACAGTGATGTGAATTAAGCAATACGAGGAGAACTCCATATGCTCTTGCTGGCTTTCAAGATGGAGAAAGGGACCATAGCCACGGAGCATGGTGGCCTCTAGAAGCTGAAAACCCAAAGGAATAGATTCTGCCCTGGTGCCTTCAGATGGGACCTTGATTCTAGCCCAGTAAGGCCATATCAGACTTCTGACCCACAGAACCATATGATAATGAATTTGTATTGTTTCAAGCCACTAAACTGGTGGTAACTCTCTAGAGCAGCACAGAAAATGAATACAGTTCACAATAAATATTTATTGAAATTACACCAAAAGAAAGAACTCACAATACATTAAATATACATAGAGAGAGAAAAGTGTTAATACTAGAGGTTTCAGCCATTAAATTCTCAAATTTCATGTTTCAGAGTATGGACAAGAGATAGGATTTGATTCAAGATTCAGAAAGGAGACAATTTTTCAATTATAAGACATTCCAAGCAAGACTAAGAAACATTATGCATCAACTTCTTTGAAGTATCTCCTGGAACAGTGTTTGGAAAAGACAAAATACTAAACAGGACATAAAAATTATTGCATTTTCATTGCTCCAATATCTTTTTTGAGCTTTCATTTCTGCAGCCCATTAAAAATGTGATTTAGACTCAATTTAGCAACTTTTCTTTTTTAAATGTATTCCTTCGGAATCTTCACTCCCCTTTCTTGGATTGTGACTCTTTAACTAGGTAAACCTCTGCTTCCAAGAGTTCTTTATGAAGGACCAGTCACAGTTGCTCAGTCCTATAACCCCGGCACTTTGGGAGGCTGAGACGGGAGGATCGCTTGAGACCAGGAGTTCAAGACCAACCTAGCCAACATAGCAAGACCCTATCATCTCTATTTAAAAAAAATGAAATAAGACAAAGTTCTTTATGATAAGTAATGATTTCTGTTAATATGAAATACTTTGTAAAGTAGAAGGCATAACAGTCTTTCCAATTTATGTGTTTAAAAAACATTAAAGGACACTGTATATTTTTTATTTCCAAGATAATTTTTATAGATCAAATTCTATACATGATTTTGGAGGCTCTCTTTAACTGTGAAATCTATATTATTTTAAATGCTTCCTTTAAATTGCCAAGGACAGTATATTACTAAAATCCCCCTTTTTCCCTAATAGTCATATAGATGTACTGCTCTATAACTAGATTTGGAAAAAATGTTACAATTCTTCCTCTTCTGGAAAAAATGTATTTTCCTTTATTATCCTTTAGTGTCTAAAAATAGGCTGGAATTAAATGTCATGTACCTTTGGAATTCATTTTATAAATACACTTGGTAACTAGGAAACTCACATTGTCATTATTTATAATCTAGAAATTCTTTCCATGGTAACTGCTAGAAGGTCACAATTATTGAGTCACAACAGTGGCTAAGAGGCTATTTAAGAATGCTCCAAAATAAGGCGATTGACAGAAGGTAGTAATGTCTGCTGTTCTGATCACCGAAATTAACGAGGTGAGTTCGTACCTTGGAGCAGTGGCTGCACCTTCAGTTCAGTTCCATCCTTCCTGCCACGGCTCTTCTTTCAGCCAAGCAAGCATGCCAGCACTACCGACCCTTCCTCTCAAAGCCCTTGGAGACTCAGTGTCATGAACTTGGATACCATTTATAGTGTTTTCTCTGTCTTGTGACATCATATGTAGATTGATTATATTGGCACACGATACGGTTTCCAAAGCCCAAGATTCAGTTGAGAAGTGGGAGGTGCCTCTGTCTGAGACTGAGTCTCACACAAGCTCACAGAACACTCTCACTGTGACCCAGGGCTGTGCTTGGGAGAGCCTGGAAACAGGGCTGCAGGAGCAAGTCCTTGGTAGCCACCTCTTAGTCAGTCTCACAGCAGTGGAGGTTGGCTCTTAAGCAGCCACATAAATCAAACATACTGGAAACACTTTCATTTTTCATTATAATAAACAAGACCTCCTGTCACTAAGCTGGACATCTTATTAATACTTATAGTGCCGGCATTGTCCCTAACACCTCCAAGACATTGAGACATTGTTGAATGGACTAAGTAGTGATAGAGACAGCAGCCAGATGGAGGCCACATACCCAAACGTGAGCTAAGAGTTTGGCTTTACTCATTATTAGATTTGTGAAAAGGACTTGCTCTCAATTTTTAAACAGTATTTTGCAGTAGTATGCAGAAACATTGGTGTAATCAAACATACATACACATGTAATGTGAATTAAGCATTTTGAGAATAAAAGTCATTGGAATAAACCTGTCATCAATGCCAAAAATATATCATACAACTTTAGAAACATTTCTTGGGGTGAATTACATTGGCCATGAGCTTCTTGCTTAGATTAACTCACCAAAATTCAGTAGCATCAGCAGTAGCTTCTGGGCCCAGGTTGGCCCCACTAAAGTTTATTATTTAGAGGACACGAACAAGCAGTTCAAATATATACCAATATGAAGAAAAAGAAAGAAGCATAATCTCATGCATAATTAAATAATCACAAATTAAAATGAGATGCTATTTTTTAAAAGCTATCAGATTGGCAAAGATTGGAAAGTTGATCTTTCACAGTGTGCACAGGATGTGGGCCAACAGATGGTCTCAAATGCCGCTGGTGGGAGTATAAGTCGGTGGAGTCTCTTGGGGAGCATTTTGCCAATGTCTGTCAAAATGCAATGTGTATTTACTTTGGTCTTCCAATTTTACTTTGGGAAATTTACCTTACAGGTATATTACCATGTCTACGTGAAGGCCTGCACAGAATTTTCCTTGTAGCATTATTTGAAATACTAAAAGAAACTGAAAACAACATAAATGTTCATCAACAGGTGTATTAGTTCGTTTTCATGCTGCTGGTAAAGACATACCTGAGACTGGGAAGAAAAATAGGTGTAATGGACTTACAGCTCCATGTGGCTGGGGAGGCCTCACGATCATGGCAGAAGGCAAAAGGCACTTCTTACATGGAGGTGGCAAGAAAGAATGAGAGCTTGTGTGGGGAAACTTCCATTTTTAAAACCATCAGATCTTGTGAGACTTACTCACTATCATGAGAACAGTTGGGAAAAGCCTGCCCCCCATGATTCCATTACCTCCCACAACACATGGGAATTCAATATGAGATTTCAGTGCAGACACAGCCAAACCACATCAATAGAAAACTTATGAATTAAATTATGGTGCATGTAGAAAGAAGAGTAATTTACAGCTATTTTTTAAATGTGGTAGCTATCTTTGTGCTACTATAAAATTTTATTCAATATATTTTGCTAATTTTTATAAATTGCACAATGATGCAAAAAATATATTTCCATCTATATGAAAAAACAAAGGAAGGAGAAAAACTGCACATTCAAATGTTTAGAACCAGAAAATTTTGAAAGATACATAAGAAAACTATTAATATTGCTTTTTCCTTTCTAAAGATGTTGAGTATTGATCCAAAAGAAAAATCTCTGTTTCATTATAGTTCTCCTTCACTCCTTGGGAAAAAATGATTAGTTTTACATGTATTCATTTTCATTATAATTAGAAACTAATTATTTAAAATCGCCTATTTACGGTTGAAGCAAGCCAGGGCTGAAAGAATAGTAGAATTAAAAGACAAATTTCAGAAATTGTACATCTTGACTCAGCATCATTACTTTCAATAGACACTGAAAGAAAATTATTTGGGGTGTCTGTAGAGACAGAACTATCGAGCTATATGTATGTCCACTGAAGGTTTACTTTTCATGGCAAATTCATTTTGTGCAAAAAAATAAGATGATGACTTTTGAATGTGGTAAAGTTACTGATACCAGACTAGCCCCCTTGGTATAAGTAACTGCAAAACTGCACAAAATATAGTAAGCAACTATTTTCATATGTCAGACAAGAAGTAGAGGACTGTGTTCCTGCAGAAAAGAGCAACATACACCGTTAGCCCCTCGATCCTCCAGGTGTTCTGATAGAGGCCCTTTGTGGACCAAGAGGCAGGGATGTGGAACCCAAGTGAGGCAGCACTGGAGGCTTCTAGAGTGGCTAGAATTCTAGAGCAGCATGCTAGAGAGGAGAAAGCTGTACAGTGAAGAGACAAAAAAAAAATGTGCAGGGTTTTCTCAAGTCTTTAGCCAAGTGCTAAGCTGTGCATGTGTAGGTAGGGTGGAATCCCTGGGGCCTGGAAAAGCACAGCTCTGGGAAGCTGTGAGCTGCAGGGTATGCTGGCACAGCAGGGTGCTGGAAGACAGGAATTCCAGCCAGCCAGAGAGAAGATACCTCCCAGAATATCCAGGGCATTTAATCACAACCCAAGAGAGACCACATTTCAGGAGAAGGGCTACTCTAGTTCTGCCCAAACAAATTTTAGAACAAACAGTAAAAAAATAAAGGCACTAGGAAATATTAATAAGTAGGGATTTGGCTGTACCAATTACAGTTATTCATATAATGTATTACCATAAAACCACTAAAAGTTGTACTAAATAAAATGTGTGTGTGTGAGAGAGAGAAGATCTAGAAAGACATAATCCGAAATGCTAATAATATTTATATATGTAATTTTCTATACTACGATGTATAAGAAATTTCAAAAAACACTCCATTTGTGCTTTAGGGTCTTCAAAAATGTTATTCATTCTTCTTGGAAGGTTGTGGTCTCATTAGCTATTAGGAAATGCACAAACCAAAATGAGATGCCACCCCACAATCACAAAAGCAGCTAAAGTTAAAAAGACCATTCACAGTGAATGATTGTGAGACTGTTGATTCCCTGAGATGCTCATCCACTCCTGTCAGGAGCATCAGATGGTTGAGCCACTGTAGGAAGTGGTTTGGTAGCTGCTTAACAAGTTGAACATACACCTACTCTGTGATCCAACCATTCCATTCCCAAAAGCAACATGGCCACAGTAACACATAGGCGAGATGCTTGTAGAAGCTTGACTCAATAGAGCAAACCCAGAAACAATGCAAATATCCAACAAGAGGAGAATAGATAACCAATGGCTGTACACTCAAACGATAAGACACTGTTTCTCATTAAATAAAAGTATGTTAATTAGACGACATAGATGAATCCCACAGCACACCACCACAAAACCCAACACTGTTGAACAAAGCCAGACACACAAAAAATACGTCCTGTATGTTTCCATGTATTTGATGTGCTAGAACAGGCAAAACTAATCTGTGGTGAAAGAAATCAGAATAGTGACCATTTTGGGGAAATGAGTAGGAACTTTCCGTTATGATGAAAATGGTCTGTGTCTTCACAAGGGTGTGGGTCCCATGGGTGTGACTGTTTGTAAAACGTTTGAACAGGAACTCTCAGATCTGAGTATTTCACTGTATGTAAAATACATCTAAATAAAAATAGAAACACCTTAAGTATTCAATAATAAGAGATGGGCTAAATGAATGATGGCGCAGCCATGGAATGCTCTGTCCCCATTAAAAGCAAACTGACACATCTGTATGGGCTGATTTAAAAAGGTTGTTAGGTAAAAATACCAAGATATAAATTGATTTCTAAAGTGTTATCTCATTTATGTAAAAAAAGAGAATGCACACACACGCACATGTCTGTGTACATATAAAACATTTCAGGAGAAATATACCAGAAATTGCCTCCAGGAGGGAGATGCTTAGCCTCGGAGTGCTGGGGCAGAAGGCAAGAAGGAAACTTATCTTTTTTGAACTATTAGAATTGTTTGCCACGTGCACATACTTAATTTGAAATTATTCAACTAAATACAAGTTTTTGTCGGGTATGGTGGTTCACATTTGTCATCACAGCACTTTGGGTGGCTGAGGCAGGTCAATCACTTGAGGTGAGGAGTTCAAGACCAGCCTGACCAACATGGTGAAAGAGTCTCTACCAAAAATACAAAACTTATCTAGGTGTGGTGGCAGGCACCTGTGGTCCCAGCTACTTGGGAGGCTGAGGCGAGAGAATCACTCAGGCCTGGGAGGCAGAGGTTGCAGTGTGAGCTGAGATCATGCCATCATGCCACTGCACTGCAGCCTGGGCAACAGAGGGAGACTCTGTCTCAAAAAAAAAAAAAAAAAAAATATATATATATATATATATTTGTATATATGTATTTGTGTGTGTATATATTTGTATATATATACACACATATGTTTATAAAATATATATATACACACACATATGTATATCTATATCAAATATATATACACATATATGTGTGTGTGCGTATGTGTGTATATATATATATCCCACAATGTGATGAAGTGTGCAAGGGTTGAAGCAAGAGGAATCTTACAATTTTATATTAAATACTAGGTTTCAAAGTCAATGTTGGATTCTCGTTGAATCAGCAAATTCACGTTTAGAAATTTATTTGAAGGACATGTGAATATTCTGTTCAGAGCTATTTATAATAGCAAAAGAGTAGAAGTGATTTAAATACCCCAAAATAGGAGTTTGTATCAGTCATAGCATATTCATACAAGTATTACCATAGCCATTAACATAATGTGGAAGAAAACGTAACAACACAAAATAGTATTCACTGAATAATTTTAAACAAAATGTGTGTGTGTGTGTGTTTGTGTGTGTGTGTGTGTGTGTGTGTGTGTGTGTGTGGAGGGGGGCGCTGGAAGGTTATATCGTGAAACACTAATAATGTCTACATTTTCATCTTCTGTAAGAAAATGTAAGAATTTTCCAAAAAGCCTCCCTTGTGTCTGCCTTAGTGAGGGGGACCTGTACAGAGGTCAGCTGTTGCAACCATAGGATGCACTGGTCGTGCCACATAAGGCTGTATCTGGAATCCACCAGCCACATGGAAGGTTGAAACAGCCCGTGCAAGGTACAGTCAGAGATCCAGCTTCGGGGAGTTGCTACCTGAGAATGCAGTACCATCTTCCGAGGTGCTGTGCACATCCAACCAAGTATCTTTGGAGGGTGCTGCATCTCCCACAGGAAGAATCCCTGGGCATGGGAAGCGAAGGTTGCAAGGGCTGTGATCTCAATTGTCATCCTTCTGAATAAACAACTAAGAGGATTTGTGGTGCCGCTCCCCCTAATCCTGGGCTCAGCAAGGTTAAGGTTCCCAGTCTCCAGTGGAGGCTCCCTTTTATCAAGAGGCCCAGCATGGGTTCTACTGCACTATAAGCTCTGGCTGCTGCTGGGACACTTTGGACTCCTTGTGCCCAAAGACCAACAGGTAAGAAGAGAACTCCCCATCTTGGCAGAGGGAATTGCATCTGCTCCTTAGCAGGGGTAGGGTTGCTGTTGGACAGCATGGGCAGGGAGGAACCCAGACCCCCACTGGTGTGCTCCTGGGCAGTGTTTTCAGCCAGTGGGAAAGTGCAGGCTTTCCCTAAAAGAGAACCATGACCAGGGGGTCAGAGCCTCAAGGATGAGGAGGCAGCTCATGCCATTGGGCAAACCAGGATACACAGCAGAGGTGGAAGCTCAGGTAAGGGGAGTCTAGAATAAACACTGGATAAGGAGGTTGATTCACACCAGCTGTGGCCTGGAGGCCAACTGTAGGGGGAGATGCCTGCAGTTTTTCCTTCCAACCTTCTTCCTCTAAGTTTCTTTAAAGAAAAAGGGCTCTCCAGGATCCTGGAGTAATGGCTTAACATGTAGGGAAAGAGGACCCAAGGGACACAGGGGTAGACTGTGGCGAATGCAGAGGGGCCCCTTCTAGGGTGTTCTCCATTCAAAAAAGGACTTGTTGCCACAGCAGCTGGGAATGTGGTCAGCAGACAATCCTACCTCCCACCTGTCAGCCCTTGCCTGGTGTGTCTCAGCTCCAGGGCTGCCTCACCTAAGAGCCCACCTCTCCTGGGACAATGGACATCCATTGGCCGAGTGCAGCAGGGGGAATAACTGCCTGGCTAGTTTGGCTCAATCCAGGAAGATGCCAACCTGCCATCTACATCTCCGTTCCCCGTGAGGTTGGCTGATGCCTCACTGGCCCTGTTCTGAAGTTCAACAACTCCATCTAATTCTGCTTCTCCTTGATTCTTCCACAGTTGTTGATCTCTAATAAATATCTTGCATCCCACATTCCATCTCAGCATCTGCTTCTAGAGGACCCAAGTTATAAAACTCAGTCGGGAAGTAAGGCAAATGGCATCTGCTTCCAACTTCCTTTGCTCCATCTCCTTTACTACGCTGGGCTCCAGAGAGGTCAGGACACCAGTGTCTTATCACCTGCTTTCTTTATCTGTTGACTTCTTTCTTCCTTCGTCCCTTGGGAAACTTACAGAGATCAATTCCCCCTCACTCTGCCTGTGCCTCTGATACATCTCTCTCTGCCATATCTTCCCCCTTCTGAAGTGACATTAGCCACCTTCTCTTTCTCTGATGCTGTCCCGTGCCTCTGCTCAGTCACCTTTCTCTGATCCCCCAGTGGAAATACTGCCAGAAAAGCAAAAGGTTTAGAAGGAATGAGAGTTCAGTAAATATTTTGAAAATGTGATGCCTGTTACGTAAAAGATTAGCAGGGAATGAAGAATGTCCCTATAACAGACTGTTCTTTGCAAGCCTCTCATGCTTCTGTGCATTGTGTGACAGAGCCACTCATAGCTTTGTTCTGAACTCTCTTCCCAGATGTTTCTGTAGCAAACAGCCTCGGAAGAGAGAGGTGGTACCTCCTTGCAGAGAAAAGAGGAGGTTTGCTAAAAGCCTTGCAAAACAGTGAGAATGTCTCTTTGGAGCAGAGTGAAGACTGGCTTAACATCCATAAAATAGACATGGATTCTTCTCCTGTAAAGGAACCTGCTGCGTGTGCTTGTCTGTGTTGCCCTGTGGGACCTGATGGCGAAGGACGCTGATGCAGATAGGTGAGTGCTTACCTGCTTGCTGTGCTATGAATAATAAAGTCTTCTTTTTGTTTTTTGAGCCAGGGTCTGTCCCTGTCACCCAGGCTGGAGTGCAGTCATGTGATCTGGACTCACTGCAACCTCTGCCTCCTGGTCTCAAGCAATCCTCACACCTCAGCCTCCCAAGTAGTGGGGATCACAGGCACGTGCCACCACACCCAGCTAACTTTTGTATTTTTTTGTAGAGACTGAGTTTTGTCATGTTGCCCAGGCTCGTCTCGAACTCCTGGGATCTCAAGTGATTCACAGGCCTCGGCCTTCCAAATTGTTATGATGACAGGTGTGAGCCCCTGGGTCTGGCTAATAAAGTCTTTTGTTTCTGACCCAGTAATCTTGTGTCTTCTGCTACCATCCATGAAACTGTGACAGTTTCACTTGTCAGCTTGTACTAGGGAAGGATCTCAGAGCCCCCACGGTTCTGGACAACTCTGATGGATGCCCAGATTCCAAGCATTTTTGGACATAAACCCTGAGCATCTGCTTCATCAAGTGTGGACACTGTTCATCTCAATTTCTTCCATCTTGCACTTCATTTTATTTATTATGCTTCTATTTAACCCTTCACTTGAGTGTGCAGTGGTTATTTTAGAGCATCTGGTACTGAATGTTGATCTCTATTTTCTCTTGCTTAGCTCATGGAGTCTTCATATTTGTTAGGAGCAAACTCCCATTTCAGGATGGACATCACTTGTGCATAACGCTTGCAGGCAGCACTCCACCTGAGGGCTTCAGCCAAATAATAGCATTTTAGAGGAGGGTTATGCTGAGGGGGAAAAAATGGCAGCTCTGTCAGCTCCTTGATCCAGTAATAAATCCAACAGTGTTTTCACGACTCTGCCAGGGTTGGTCAAAAGCAGACTATCTCAAAAAGTTGTAGAGTTTATGAAGATTTGTCTGACTCTCATAATTAGAACATGCTCACTAAGAAGTTACTGAATTAATGAATGTGCCAAGCCAAGTATTGGTCTTTAGAAATAAAATAATTATTGTAGTCTCAACAATTTCCTAGTATATAAATGGAACAAAACAAAGGCAGTTCTAAAGGAAAGTCAGACTTCAGTCTAAAGGAGTGTGCACATTGACAAACTATCAATGAACTCTTGGATAACCGTAAGGGAAAATAAAGCTACAACTCATCTGTGATGACTCATAAAGCACTAAAAAGTTATAAGAACTCCGTGTAGCCATTGGTTTCTGCTTCCTGTTTTCCTTCTATTTCTTTAATCATATCGAAAATTGCATCATTTTTATTTTATGTTAACTTACACTAGTAGTTTGACTTTTAATGACGTATCTTTTAAATAATAAAATATGATCATAAATTAATGGATTATATGGATGTGTTTCTGAATCTTTTTGTAGTGAGAAGTTTTTATTAAGTTGTGGGATCAGACTGGCTAGTGAAAGAATTGTGCATAGATGTCAGATTTTAGAAAAATTAATACAAGGAAAGAAGAACAAGAATGGTTATTATATTTTACTTAAAAATGAACTATTATAAACTTTCTAACATGAAATGTGTTGTTAATGATGCAATTGGGACCTAATTACCTTATCTACGACTGGATGGTTTTCTCCTGTAAGCCCTTCCTGCTTAACAGCTTTTCCAAAAGTTGTTTCTCTGTTTGAGAACACTCTTTAGATAGAGGGTGTGTTTTTCCCAATCCCTGGCTAAAGGGCATAGTGTTTTAGAAGATAAAATCCCCCACAGTAATCCATATTCAACCTAGAAAGGAGAATAGGTGCAACAGATGCATTGCAGAAAGGAGAAACAGATGTTAGAACATTTACTTTACATTTTCTTTTAGTTACATGTGTTCAAACACAGGTTAGAAGCCATACGTGCAGTACCAAGTCTCACGGCATGAATGCTGTGATAGGGTCAAGTCTCTATCAGTCTTTATCTCCAGGTACCTCTGTGTAGCTTAGTTGCACTTGGGTGAACTGAGTGGAAGAAGAGCTGAACTGTGTGTGTGTGTGTGTGTGTGTGTGTGTGTGTGTGTGTGTGTCTGTGGGAGTGCTATGGTGTGGGTGAGTCTTCCCTACAGTTATGGAACCAGATGGGAGGACTCTTTCAGATAATCATTTTTTAAAGCATTCCTCTGTGAAGAAATGAAGGGGTACATCTTGCAAAATCACCTGAGCACAAAATCACCAAGCAGCAGAAAAAAACGAAAATTAGCCAACAGGCAAGACACTATTGTCAAAAAGTAAAATAGTAGTAATAATAACAATAATAAAAGGTCATTTAGCATGGATCTCACAAATAAACCCCAAATTCTAACTGAATTTACAGATTTTAACATATAATGGGTTAAAATTCTTGAAAAATTAAAGTAGATACGGTGCTGCCATTCAGAGGCACCTGGCTGCTTTATTCAATCAACCTGTCTAATGAAAGTGAAGAACTATGGAACACAGAGATAGTAGAAGCCCTGATCGTCAGCCAACCAAGGGGCCCTTCCCATGTGCTCTTGGTCATGAAGCCAGGTCCTTCTGACATGGCCAAAACAGCCTGATTTCCCATGGCCACCTCTCCTTTCTGGGATGAATAAGTTAGACAGGGAGGAGATGTTCACAAGGCCAGAACAAAGGTAAAGGACAGTAGTGTTTCTTATGTTGTCTCTTTTATACTTTCATTGGTAGCTTATCTCTCTCTCCTCCACCTCTCAATATGTAAGCATGCACATACCTGCATAGCATGTATGTATTTATATAGGTACACAGAGATTTATAGTAATGTGTCTATACTACATTTAACTATTGTGTACCTGCGCTTTTCAATGGGTAATTTTTCACATGCTTTAAAAAACTACATTTCTGCAACACTTGATTGGGAAAGTAACTCAGATACTAGTTTATTTGCTGTTGATAATTTGCCTACTAATAAGAGCAAAAACACACGAACATGTTACACAGCATAAAATACTGTGCAATAAGTCTGAAAATAATAAGACAGAATGAAAGGAAGAGGAAAATTTGTATCAGATAAACAGGGCTGAGCATGTCAAAAGAATTGGTACAAAATTTAATTGCCAAGTATTCTAAGGTTTTAAAATTCTCAGTGTCTAATGAAAGGAAGCCATAGGAAATAATTGGTTTTGATTTCCAGACAGAACAGAGACACAGGATGAGTAAGAGGTATTTTAAGATCACATGATAAGAAGGTATGTGACTCAATTCAAATGTGGCTCTCCAGATTGCTAAATTTGTACCTTTTCCACCATAACTCAGTAAGACAGTACTCAATGCTAAACAACTAACTAGTAGTTTAGATGAGTCTAGTCCACTAAAAAGAGCAACCAGCTCAGTTTAGCACAATCGTTCCGTAAATTAGAATACCTTCTAGCTCAAAGACAACTTTATACGATTGAATCGGCCAGAGTAATTGGTATTGATTATAATAGTGGCCAACATAGTGATTCGGTTGGCACAGCCACATTCTGATTTGTGATTGACGAATAAACAGAGACAATATGTCTACACTGAGGAACATTTCAATGTTGTTTAATGTCAGGAAATGCTTCACCTCTCTAAGCTTTGCAGATCACCAGGCGTCTACTAAAACATTCATTAACAGGCGAGGCCAGTAAACTACAGCCACCTGTCAAGTAGACAGATCATCGTCTCCCAAGAGCACCACTAAATATGGTTAGCACACGATAGATGCACTGGTGTACCCATGCGTAGAGAACACCCCTATTGTGGCACACAAGTCCATTGTGCTGAAACTGTTAAACTATGAGTGATAGGCACCTCCTGGTGCCAAACACACCAGGATGTCCCCTTAGGCATTGTCTGACATGCTTTGCCTTGGAAAACCAAAGCACAAAAGACTTAACTCATTTGCTTAAAGGCCAAAAGCATTTTTTCTTGGATGAGCAACACTAAGGCAGGCTTCAGGCTCATTCTCCTCTACTCCAATCAATGCACAAACCACACACTGTCTCCATAGCTCCTGACAAGTTTCCATCAGGGATGACTTATCACTGACAACACTCATTCTCCAGTTGTCAAAGTACTTCCCTAAGCTTGTAACAGGAAACCAACTCCTAACTCAACTATCTTTCTATGTCTCTCTATATCTTTCAATTAACTCTAGTTGAACTCCTCCCAGAGGACCTGACTTAAACTGATATGGGACGAAACTATTCTTTCCCTTAACATACGTGTTCATTCCCAGCTCACTAGAAGTCGATTCTTATTTGGTTTATTATTTTGTTTAGCACAGATTGGAAGGAGTTCTTGCACGTATAAAACTAATTTCTCCTGGACGTGGAAACCATCTTTTTTAAGTGGCAGCTGCTATCAGAAGTTTCAGCCACCATCATTATTCTGATTGGGAGTTCAGTTTTGTTTTTAAAAATTCTTCTTTTTATCTTTCAGAAATTTCATTATTTTTACCATCTTCAGAAAACCTTTGACTCATTCATTGTGCACTTTTTTATTGATGTTATTTATAGTACTGAAAGTCCAATTCTATTCCTCTTTTAAAGATAATCAAATTAATTTTTACAGTATATATAAAAATACTGAAAAATGTTTATTTTAATATATGAAGAGTTTATGTCAATATGCTATTTATATTTCAAAATAGTAATAGTTTATTTAATAATCTTGTGTTAACTTTATTAAAAAATAAACTCCATGTTCCTGCAAAGCACATGAACTCATCCTTTTTATGGCTGCATACTATTCCATGGTGTATATGTGCCACATTCTCTTTATCCAGTTTATCACTGATGAGCATTTAGGTTGGTTCCAAGTCTTTGCTATTGTGAATAGTGTTACAATAAACATAGGTGTGCATTTGTCTTTACAGTTGAATGATTTATTTGGGTATATACCCAGTGAAGGGATTGCTGGGTCAAATGGTATTTCTGGTCCTAGATCCCTAAGGAATCACCGCACTGTCTTCCATAATGGTTGAACTAATTTACACTCCCACCAACAGTATAAAAGGATTCCTATTTCTCCATATCCTCTCCAGCATCTGTTGTTTCCTGGCTTTTTAATAATTACTATCTTAACTGGTGTGAGATGGTATTTCATTGAGGTTTTGATTTGCATTTCTCTAATGACCAGTGATGATGAGCTTTTTTTCATATATTTCTTGGCTGCATAAATGTCTTCTTTTGAGGTGTCTGTTCATATTGTTTGTCCACTTTTTAAAGTTTTTTTTTCTTGTAAATTTGTTTAAGTTCCTTTTAGATTCTGGATATTAGCCCTTGTCATATGGATAGATTGCAAAAATTTTCTCTTGGATAAAGCTGAAAACCATCATTTTTAGCAAACTAACATAGGAAGAGAAAACCAAACACTGCATGTTCTCACTCATAAGTGGGAGTTGAACAATGAGAACACATGGACACAAGGAGGGGAACATCACACACCAGCGCCTGTCAGGGGTTGGGGACCAGGGAAGGGATGGTATTAGGAGAAATACCTAATGCAGATGATGGGTTGATGGGTGTAGCAAACCACCATGGCATGTGTATACCTATGTAACAAAGCTGCATATTCTGCACGTGTATGCCAGAACTTAAAGTATAATAAAAAATAAACTCTATTGTTATAATATTTATGCTAATTTACTCAATAATTCTTGTTCTCTCTTCCTCTCTCAACATGCGTTTACCTCTCTCTCCCAATCTGTCTCTCAATCTCTCTCTGCCTTTCTCTCCCTTTCTCTTCCTGCCTCAATCTCTCTCTTTCTCTTGCTATGTCTTTATCTCTGCTTCTTAATGTATGCCTCAATCTTTCTTTCTCTTTCAGTATTTCTCTCTCCTCTCTTTGTCTCCCTGTTCTGTATTTCCAGAGCAGTACTGAGTTTCGAGCACAGAGAAGCAAGTTTGCAGCCTCTCTCCTGACAGGTCCGGAGAGTGTAGTTCTGGGCATTGTTGCCGGAAGCTTTGGCTCCAAGCTTCATCTTAAAGCTATTTCAGTGATTCTGAAAACTCCACAATACTATTTGAATAAATGTATTTATTTTGCAGAAGTCGGCCAGAATCAGCATCTATTGCTTCTATTGCTTACCAATAAGGACTCTAACCAGTAATTTTTTCCTTTAGGAAAGAGGTTCCTAAATTCTCTGACCCTTAGTGCCTCGGCTGTTTTTTTTTTTTTTTTTTTGTTCGTTTGTTTGTTCATTCCCTAGCATGCCCAGGCCAAAAGAACTAACTAACAGTATGTATTTATTAAATACTTATTTATACTTAATACTGGATATAGTTTGGCTGTGTCTCCATTCAAATCTCATCTTGAATTATAGCCCCCATAATTCCTATGTGTTGTGAGAGGGACCAGGTGGGAGGCAATTATTATGGGGTTGGGTCTTTCCCATGCTGTCCTCATGATAGTGATTAAGTCTCATGAGATCTGACGATTTATAAAGGAAATTTCCTACACGTGCCCCTCTTGCCTGCTGCCAGGTAAGATGTGCCTTTGCTCTTCCTTTATCTTCTGCCATGATTGTGAGACCTCTCCAGTCACATGGAGATGTGAGTCCATCAAAACTCTTTCCTTGGGTGTGTCTTTATTGGCGGCATGAGAACTGACTAATACAGTAAACTGGTACCAGGTAGTAGGGCACTGCTATAAAGATACCCAAAAATGTGGAAGCAACTTTGGAACTGGGTAACAGACAGTGGTTGGAAGAGTTTGGAGAGCTCAGAAGAAGACAGGAAAATGTTGGAAAGTTTGGAACTTCCTAGAGACTTGCTGAATGGCTTTGATCAAAATGCTGATAGTGATATGAACAATAAGATCCAGGCTGAGGTGGTCTCAGATGGAGATAAGAAACTTGGTGGGAACTGAAGTAAAGGTCACTCTTGCTATGCAAAGAGACTGGTGGCATATTGCCCCTGCCCCAGAGATCTGTGGAACTTTGAACTTGAGGGAGATGATTTAGGGTATCTGGGGGAAGAAATTTCTAAGCAGCAAAGCATTCAAGAAGAAGGAGAGCATAAAAGTCTGGAAAATTTTCAGCCTAATGATGTGATAGAAAAGAAAAATTTCTTTTCCCCATTTCTGGAGAGAAATTTAAGCTGGCTCAGAAATCCGCATAAGTAACTAAGAGCCAAATGTTAATCAGTGAGATAATGGGGAGAATGTCTCCAGGACATGTAAGAGACCTTCACAGCAGCCCCTCCCGTCATAGGTCTAGAGGCCCAGGAAGAAAAAATGATTTCCTAGGCTGGGCCCAAGGCTCCCTTGCAGTTTGCACCCTGGGGACTTGGTGCACTGTATCCCAGCCACTCCAGCCATGGCTAAAAGGGGCCAAGGTACAGCTTGAGCCATGGCTTCAGAGGGTGCAGCCCGAAGCCTTGGCAGCTTCCATGTGATGTTGAGCCCGTGGATGCACAGAAGGCAAGAAATGAATTTGGGGAACCTCTGCCTAGACTTCAGAGGTGGTATGGAAACACCTGGATGTCCAGGCAGAGGTATGCTGCCTAAGTCCAGCCCTCATGGAAAACCTCTGCTAGGGCAGTGCAGAAGGGAAATGTGGGGTTGGAGCCCCCCACATGTAGTCCCTACTGGGGCACTGCTTAGTGGAGCTGTGAGAGGAGGGCCACCATTCTCCAGACCCCAGAATGATGGATCCACCGACAGCTTGTACCATGTACCTGGAAAGGCCACAGACAACGGCAGCCTATGAAAGCAGCCAGGAGGAGGGCTGTACCTGCAAAGCCACAGGGTTGGAGCTGCTCAAGGCCATAGGATCCCACCTCTGGCATCAGCATGACTTGGATATGAAACATGGAGTCAAAGAGATCATTTTGGAGCCTTAAGATTCAACAGCCCCGTTGGATTTTGGACTTTCATGGGACCTGTGGCCCCATTCATTTGGCCAATTTCCCTCATTTGGAATGGATTTATTTACCCAATGCCTGTACCCCCATTGTATCTAGGAAGTAACTAACTTGCTTTTGATTTTACAGGCTCATAGGCAGAAGGGACTTGCTTTGTCTCAAATGAGACTTTGGACTATTAACTTTGAAGTTAATGCTGAAATGAGTTAAGACTTTGTGGGACTGTTAAGAAGTCACGATTGGTTTTGAAATGTGGAGACATGAGATTTGGGAGGGGCCAGTGTGGAATGATATGGTCTGGCTCTGTCCCCGCCCAAATCTCATCTTGAATTTTAGCTCCCATAATTTCCACATAATTCTCATGTGTCATGGGAGGGAACCAGTGGAAGGTAATTTAATCATGGAGGTCATCTTTCCCATGTTGTTCTCATGACAGTGAATAAGTCTCATGAGATCTGATGGTTTTATAAAGGGCAGGCAAGAGGGCATGTGTAGGGAACCATCAGATTCCCTACACATGCCCTCTTGCCTGCCGCTGTGTAAGACACCTCTTTGCCCTTCCTTCATCTTCTGCCATGATTACAAGGCCTCCCCAGCCATCTAGAACTCTGAGTCCATTAAGCCTCATTCCTTTATAAATTACTCAGTCCTGGATATTTCTTTATTAGCAGCATGAGAACTGACTAATGCAATACTTATTAAGCAGTTATATTTAAACATCTTAATAAGTGCTTATATCCTAAAATATGGTAGTCATTTTAAAAATAATATAGATATATGGAATGAAAAATATTTATTTCACTTTTAAATAAGAGCATATTTTGTGTGTGTGTGTGTATATATATATATATATATATGCTGGGAACTGTATAATTGGACAAATCTTAGATTGAATACAATACCTTCAATTCATAGTCACACTGATTTTCATGTAGGATTTGCTTTTCATCACAGTAATAGTGAAAAATCCAGTTTTGCCAAGATCTGATGTCATCAAATGAAGTGTCACATGATCTAACATTGAGACTGTGGATTACCTGGAACTGGCTCATGGGATGGTTAATGGATGTTGAATGTGGTTGTATTTCCCTTAAATATACAAAATATTCCATGGTCCCCTGCATGTTCTCTGTGACCCCTTGAGGCACACAGTTTGTGAATAGTAGCTTTAGGGTAATACAAACTTTCATGGGCATGCATGAAACAAGATAATATACAAAGTAAGGTTAATTGAGCTATTCAGCAGGCACTTATGAGTTCTGCTCTGAGCTCAGTGCTGTATTGGTAGCCCGGAATGAACATATATATTGTTCCTGCCATAAAAGACCTTTCAGGCCATTGAGAAAACAAACTTGTGCAGAACCTATGATGGAGACCATTTTCTTCATGGAATTAAATATGTATATTTTTGGAGGTAGAAACAATATATACAAGCAGAGAAAAGGAGAACCAAGCTCTACGTAAGAATCAGGAAAGGATTTATCAAAAAGTTAACACCTGAAGTGAGCCTCAAAGGATTCCAGGGAAGGTGTGATGAGAACATTTATGGGACAGACAGAAAAGAGGCACACAAGCCAGAGGTCACTGGAAGCTGATCTGAATGTTTCCTGGATCATAGTATGTGTTAGAGGAGGGAGAGACAGAAGCAGAGGCTGAATGGCTGAGCACATGCCCCAGCTGGACTGGTCTTGTGAGCAGTTTCAGAACATTATCCATGGTTGACAGGTGCAATGGGAAATTGTGAGTAGGATGATGCTATCATGATTTCATAATTCAGCAATGGCTATAGATGTTTTGGTAGACAGGTGAAAAAGGAAGGTAAGGAGGTGATACCAAGGCCAAGACATTACTAAGAAGGCATGAGGTGGACAAATAACGAAAAAGATGGGGATGGATCTTAATATAGGAGAAGAGACAGATACTAAACAAATAAAAGAGGCAAAATACCTCAGATGGAGATTATGTTAGGGATCTAAATAAAAGTGATCAATGAGAAGGAGCAGCCAGAGGGAGGCAGAATAGAGGTGTGGTTTGGGCTGTAATTTTAATAGGATGGCCATATGGCCAAATGTGGCCTTACCAACTCAAGGATAATTGAACAAAGACCTGAGGCAGGTGAGTGAGCAGAACATGCATGAATTTCATGAAGAGCTTTGCAGTGGTTCTAACATGGGGATGTTTTACCTCCTAGGGGACTTTGGCAGTGTCTGGAGATATTTTTGGCTGTCATAGTGAGGGGGGACAGTTGCTGCTGCTATCTAGTAGGTAGACCTTAGGGATTTGCTAAACATTCTACAGCGCACACGGCACTTCCTACAAAACAAAGAATTACCCATCCCCCACATGTCAAAATGCCAAGGTTGAGGAACTCTTACAGGGTGAAACTGAAACTGATCCAATTGTCCCATAGAACTGATGTTTATGGTTTCTCTGAATAAACATAGAAATTGACCTTCCCGTCTTGAAACTTTAGGATACATTAGTCTTATCTGAGTTCATTTCTCAGCAAATCAACTATCAGGCCTCCCAGGTAGTATCAAGGAGCTTAAACTCACCAGATCAACCATCTGGACAATGAGATGCCAGACTCCTCACCGTCATGGTCGTAATTGCCAAACCGATCACCTGCTTCCTATTGTCCAACTTTTCTTCCTTATTCCTCCCTACTTCCTGTTTTACTACACAAGGTTACATTTCTTCTCTTCTATATAAACCCCTAATTTTAGTTAGTCAGGGAGAGGGATTTGAGACTGATCTCCCATCTTCTTGGCTGCAGCACCCAATTAAAGCCTTCTTCCCTGGCAATACTCATCATCTCAGTGATTGACTTTCTGCTCAGCGAGCAGCAGGACCAAGACTGAACCCCTGATAGTTCAGTAACAAAATGAGTTTCAAGTCCTGAGTCATTTCAACGGCTGGAAGAGGACACGTCTGAACTGAAAATGTGACGGTGGAGATAAAGCATAATGGCTGCATCTGCAAAAATGTTTAAGGGGTAGACTCCACAGAATTTGGAACTTATTAGGCATGAGCTACAGAGTAAATGTTTCTGAAAAGAGCAACTGGGTGAATGGTGGTGCCTCTTTTGGGGCCCCAGACCCCGTGACTGTCACGTGCTGGTGCTCCTTCCCTGGTTGCGCTGTCTCTCCACCTGACACTTTCTGCTCATCTCCTTCAAGAGCTCTTCTCAGAGGTTCCTGAGCCCCTATTACAGTTTCCCATATTATCATAGCACCTGGCATACAGTAGGTGCACAATAAGAAATTGCTAAACTGAATGTAGTGGTGGGCAGATAACCCACATTGCTTGAGGATTGACTCAGAGGGAAGGAATTCAAGAAAGCAAAAGTGAACTCTTCTTTCTTAAAGTGTGATTATGAAAATAAAAATGTAAAGATACCAATTTTCCAAAATATGTTACTATACAGTGCATACATTCTCATCTGTTCCTCAGAGCTGAGTGTATTAGTTCATTCTCATGAAGAAATACCCCAGACTGGGTAATTTATAAAGAAAAGAGGTTTAATTCACTCACAGTTCCACATGGCTGGGAGGTCTCAGGAAACTTACAATCAGGCAGAAGGCACTTCTTCACAGGGTGGAAGGAGAGAGAATGAGGGCTAGCAGAGAAATGCCAGACACTTATAAAACCATCAAATCTCTTGAGAACTCACCCATTATCATGAGAACAGCATGGGGGAAACCACCCCCATGCTTCAATTACCTCCCCCTGGTCCCATCCTTGACACATGGGGATTATTACCATTCAAGGTGAGATTTGGCTGGGGACACAGAGCCGAAACATATCAATACGTATCCAGAAATCTTATAGAAGTGGCTTACTCAATTCCAGATATTATCATAGCAGCGATCAAGCTAATACTCACTAAGAACTATACAGTAAGCTCCATAGCATGACCGAGTTCAGTCCTCACCACAGCCTTGAGTTGGCACCGTCATTACATGCATGAAAGAAGTCATTGCTGGATTTGTGTCCTGTTGTCATCTCAGCATCCTGTGGAGGGCCTGGCACAAAGTAGATGCTTAGTATTTCTTGAAAGAAAAAATAAATAACTTTCACAAATGAAGCAACTGAGGCTTTAGAGAGATCAAGTAATTGCCAAAGATCATGCAGCTGGTAAGTAAAAGAGCATCTCAACCCTCCCTCTGCAGAAATGCTGGTAAAAACATCTTCGATTTAGCTTCTCCATGTTGGTTGTGGGTCACCCACTGGACTTATTCTAAGCTTCCAAGGTCACTGCTTCCTTTTTCAGGGCTGACTGTCTACCCCTTTTTATGAGGTGTTTTGGGATTGCACCCACTGTCTCACCCCCACCTCCATTTATTGTAGAAGATTGTGCACTCTCTCTGTAAGTGACATTAGGGCAATTGATCCAGAACCAAAGGTTTATTTGAACCTGCTGAGTCAAGTGCTGCCATCTTCAGGGAGAGAAACCAAACCCACTTACTTCCCCCTCTTCCTCTTTTGTTCTTTCTCAAGAATTCTGGGAACAATAATTCAAGGAAATCATTTCTTATTTTTCACTGATTTTAGCCTTTTCACAGATAACAGATTATTTCCTTGGACTATAAATTACAAGATTCTCGAAAAAAGAGCAAACATCCACATGTTTGCTCATCCACATGTGTCTGAGAGTCCTGTTGGGTAATACTTGTGAAATGACTGTGTTGAGGGATGTTTTGTGTGTACTTGAAAACATAAACACGTGCATGACCCTGCTTTCCATACATGTCTTGCAAACATTAACTCCTGTTTAAAATGTTCACTGCTAATATCAAAGATTCCTTGTTATTCAAAAGAATTACAGCCCCCTTCCACCCAGATAATAAAAGCACATCATCTCATAGGCCTGTTAAAAATGATATAGACAAAGTATTGAAAATGCTCTGCAGGGAATGGCCTTATGCTGGCCCCTTTAGGGATGATTGAGATGAACTAATAGGTTTCTTTTATGTCTAATTTATATGATTCTAATTATGGCCTACTTTTCGTTCCTGTGGTTGTTCTCATCTGCCCACACAAACGTGCTGCACTTGCGACCTGACCCCAGCTTCCCCTTCCTCCACTCCACCATAGCAACTTTCTCGTGGGACTTTTCTCAGTGTTTAGTATCAACTCTTTCAGGAAACTGCCTGTAAATTGCAGACGTCTCTGAAGCACCATTGTACATTTAACAGAGAAGGAAGAAATCCCAGGTAGGACTCTTTTCTGTGATGTGCATTTAAAACCTTATTATGGGTAAATAGAGGGAAATGATACATAACCTGGGGCCAAAGGAATGTGTTCATTTCCCCCATGGAATCTATGATTCTCTTCATTGGTCCTGACTGGATGTGCTACATCACATTCAGATGAATGTTTATGCAATCATCTATTATTATTGCAAAAAGGATGGAATATATTCTGGACCTAAGACAGTTGGTGGCTTTTTGTCTCCTATTTGAAATTCAAGAAACTTCAAAATGATTTGAAGAATGGTGCCAGAAAGAACCACGCAAACTATAGTGTTCTCTGGCTTGCGCTTGGATTGGGGCAACTGTGTGGGGGAAATCACATGCAAATTTTTAAAGCTCTTAGGGTAGACAAGCTTAACCCAAGGTACTACACTTTGAAGAGAACTTCTCAAGCCTGGGCACTGCATTCTTCACTTCCCTTCAATCAAACAGCAAGAAGAAAGCAGAGCAGACAAGATAAAATAGCTGACATCAGGCTGCAGAGTTCCCAGGTGTGCAATATCCTAGACACTAGGTCCTTGAAAATGTGTTTCTCTTGCTCTCCAGGGCCTTGTGGGAAAGCCATGATGTCAGGGGAATGAAGGAAGGAAGGAAGGAAAGAAGGAGGGAAGGAAGGAAGGAAGGAAGGGAGGGAGGGAGGGAGGGAGGGGAGGAGGGGGAGGAAGGGAGGTAAGGAGGAAGGGAGGGAGGGAGCAGAGGCTGAGGGAAGTGGTGGACATTTTAGCAGTGGGTTCACCTTTTCATTTTCCCATGTTTAACTCAGTGGAGTTTTAAAATCCCTTGTTAAGTGACTACATGTATTTTTTACCTGCATTGTCCTTGTTTTTATTTATCCTGTACAGTACTGTTTCCTTTATTCTCTCCTCAGAGATTCGATCATGTCTTACTGTGTTTGATTTTCTTGAAAGATTTGAGTGGTGAGGGTGGGGGTGGTGGGCTGGCAGAAATAAGTATAAAGCCTTGAAAATCCACACTAATCAAACAATTTTCCTATGTTGTTTGCATATTTCAGTTAATAACAGATGGAATTCACTCACCAGGAAATCTTTACATACACAGTTTCATCACTGGAGATTTTTTAAATACTCTCTTGAATGGTGTACATTTTGTTACATAAGGACTCTACATCCAGATGGATATTTTTGTGTAAAGCATTCCCTGACTTATTGAAAAAAGAAAGGAATGAAAACACTCAAGCAAAATATTAAGTGTGTCTTAAGTGTGGCCTGGTTCCTTTGCCCATTAAAGCCGTCTGTCTCAGCAACAAAAGATGGAATCAACACAGAACAGAATTGGAATTATGCATGTCATTTATAATGAACCTCATTATACAAGGGGGTTTAATTCTATTATGAAGTGCTGCAGTTTGCAATCTTATTGCTATTCAGCTTTGAACAATGACAAAGAAAAAATTTCCCACCCCATGTCAGAGCTAATCTTTTTTAATGCTCACCATTTTGTATTGTTTATATATTTTCCTTAAAGAGAATTTTCCCGCCATGTTCATTCCAGTCAGCCGTGTGCCCCCTTCACCTTACCCATGTGTAGAATCTCATTTTCAGTTTTTGTAAGAAAAACTAAAGGATTCCATACACTGTTTTGCTTCTGAGAAGTCATGACACAATGGCTACCACCACAGTTTAATCTGACATTATATTTATAAACAAGAAGGTACATTTACCATCCTGTATGAGCCTCTAATTCCATCAGGGGCGTTTATGTGTCCCTTCTTGACAGAATTATAGCTCAGTGGGCATTATTTGGCCAAATGCTCTATCGTAGCTGTGTGCACGGCTCCCAGGTTTAATAAGACTATTTACCATCAAATCTTTTTCTACACATTTTTATTACTCAACAATAAATACAGAGGTGAGGTTCTGTCTGGTGTGCGCATATTTTGAGGCATTTTGGGGCCATTATTTTTAAGCACTGACTCATAAATTCCAGAATATTGTTTTAAATGCTTGAGCATTTCATCCTGGTGTGGCTGTCATTTCCAATATAACACCCTGGAGACAACACATGTCTACTTGGAATTGTTTACCTCTGATGTTTGTCAACATCGTTTGCTTATCTGCACCAAGAAGAGTGCTGTACTAGGGCTTGTGAAGACATTGAAGAGAAAAAGGAAAAAATAATCTTTGTTCTAGAAGATAAATATGTCAGTTGTGTGCTTAAGGAGACACTAAGTACTTGCATGTAAATATAATGGAAGAACACTTAAAAAGCCACAATTACCTGGAGATTAATACATGAACAGTGAACCAAATTTCTCCTGTTCTCTTCACCCTTTCTTCCCTTCTCACATTCTCTCTTTTTTCTTGCTTCTGCAAAGTCTATGAGGTGTAGATTGAGATTCCAGCTCCATCATTTACTATCTGTGTTTGACTTTGGACAAGGTATTTAAAATCTCTAAGCTTAATTTTCTTCAGCTGTGGAATCAAGATAGCAACAGTTCCTATTTCCTGTATATGTTGTTACAATTTAATTTATGTGAACTGTGTATATAAATCACAGTGCATGGTGCATAATAGCTACTCAATAAATGTCAGCTGTTAGTCACATTACCTCTTTTCCATTTATTTTCATTTTAATGAAATAAATAAAAGTATCGAATTGAAACTTGTGTTTTCTGGTCAACAAAAAAGCGAAACAATGTGTTAGAGAGTTTATACCTGAATAATTTTGCAACGGCCAACAGAGATAAATTAGAGACCAACCTGGAGGCCCGCCAGCAATAACTGATCCACTGTGACCTCTGCAGCCACCTCCCCCACTGAAAAATTCATAAAAGCACTGGAAGATATTAGGTAATAAAAAGGAATGAATTACGAACACATGCCACAACATGTGTGAACCTTAAACACATTATGCTGAGAGAAAGAAGCCAGTCACAAAAGGTCACATATTGTATGATCCCATTTATATGAAATGCCTAGAACAGAAAAATCCACGGGTAGAAAGTAGAGTCTTGGTTGCCAGGGGATGAGGGGAGAGGAGATTTGCAGAGTGACTGGTGGGGGTATGGAGTTTACTGATGTGGTGATGAAAATTAGACTGTTGTGATGGTTACATGACTCTGAATATACTAGGAATCACAAATTGTGCACTTAAAAAGAGTGGGTTTTAGGGAATGTGAATTATATCTCAATAAAGCTGTTATAGAAAATATATATCAGACAGAACAGGGTCAAGTTCAGAATTCTGAGGCTCTCACTAGAGATTTTATCATGATTGGATAACTAATGAATTATTTAATGCTATTTTGTGGGATTTATTTGACAGAAATAAATCCAAATAAGCATCCAACACAAACACACATGCATACACGAAGACTCACAAGGATAGGTGAGGTGGTGATATTTCTGAAAATGCAGAAGGTATCTGATGATCCAAGGCTGATGTCACGGGGAGTAGAGTGGTGAACTCAGCTGGGGAATGAACAAAGATTACTGCTCACCCTTCTCTCAGAAACTACCTTTCACCTGCATTTGGTAGCAAAAAGCTCCCCTGTAAAGCAAGTCATCTAAATATAATTACGATCATGATGGCTTAATGTATTCTGAGATGTGAATTATTGTGGGAAAGTGCTGAGAACTTTGGCAAATGAGAAGAAGAGGCAAAGGTACCTATGAGCCCCTCTTCTGAAAAAAAAAGTGCTCGTTAGCACCATAGGTAAAGAAAAGGAAATCAGAGGTCAAATAAAATTGGAAAGAAAAGAGCATCATTGGCCAGGCGCGGGGGCTCACAGCTGTAATCCCAGCACTTTGGGAGGCCGAGGCGGGCGGATCACTTGAGGTCAGGAGTTTAAGACCAGCCTGGCCAACATGGTGAAAACCCATCTCTACTAAAAACAGAAAAATTAGCCAGGCACGGTGGTGCATACCTGTAATCCTGTAATCCCAGCTACTCGGAGGCTGGAGGCAGGAGAATCATTTGAAACCGGAAGGTGGAGGTTGCAGTAAGCCGAGATTGTGCCACTGCACTCCAACCTGGGTGATAAAGTAAGACTCCATCTCAAAAAAAAAAAAAAAAAAAAATAAAATAACATTATCATGATTGACGAATAAACAATATGAATATCTACACAGAAAATCCTTAACAGACATAAAAGCTTTTCAGATTCATGAGAGAGTCTAGCAAGTTGCCCAGGTATAACTTCAAAACACAGCAGCACCAAAATTTTACAAAATAAAATGTAAAAGAATGTTTTAAATTCTACCCAGGATACAAATTATTTAGTGTTATGGGCTGAACCGTGTCCCTAGAAAACGTCCCATATGGAAGTCCTAAACCCAGTATCTCAGCATGTAACTTTATTTAGCAACAGTGTCTTTAGAGAGGTGATTCAGTTGGAGTGAAGGATATTAGGGTGTTCCCTAAAACAATATGACTGCTGTCCTTACAGGAAGAGGAAATTGTAACATACCCAGACAGAGGGAAGATGATGTGAAAACACAGAGAAAACACAGCCACCTTCAGGCCAAGGAGAGAGGCCTGAAACAGATCCTTCCCTCAGCCTCAGAAGGAACCAGTCCTACTGACACCTGATCTTTCAGCCTCTGGAACTGTGAGATGATCAATGTCTGTTGCTGAAGCCTCCTGGTCTATGTGGTTTTGGGATGGCAGCTCTAGCAATGAATACACTGAGAAAAAAAACTTCAACGTGTAAGTCCTTTTTGCAGGAAATAATAAGATTTTATTAAAACACGTAAGAACACACCATGATCATGGAGAGGCCTTTTAAAGATATTGGAGACACTGATACTAAAATGTGCAGTCCATTAAAGGGTTGAAAACTGGCAAGAACACAAGAAGAACTTGCAGGTGGGGTGTTTTCAACTATAAAAACAGTTAAAAACGCCCAGGAGGAATTGGTGACAATATTTAAATAATTGTAAACATTCCTTTTAAATATAATGAACACAAATATTCTAGATAGCAAAAAAAAATTTTTTTTAAGACATTTAATAATGAATTGTCACCTCAAACATCTTCTAATAGTGTATGACAACCTGAACAGCCCAGAACATCTTTTGTTGGCACAAGAATCAACATAAATATTTTGCATTTGTTAAGGGAAAGCAATGAATGTTTTCAACAACAAAATAATGTGTGCCTTATTATGACGTCTGGTATAAATATTGAATGCAAATGTTGTTTCACAACTTTTATCATTAAAAGTGGGACATGCCAAATTTTTATTTATTTCATCATAACAGTCACATACAGTATGTTGTTATGGTTCAGATAAAGAAAACTTATCATCATCAATAAGGTGAAAATTAAGATAACATTATGAATTATTTAGATCTTATAAAGCATTTGAAAAATAGAAACTTCTGAAAATCAAAAGGGTGCAGATAAAGCGAAAGAAAATATTTAAAATGTGCCACCATAACTATTTAAGCTATCCTATGTGTGGAAAATACTGGGCATTTTATATTGGACACTGGGGACAATGAAGGGGACTAGGGGGCTGAGGGTTGGGAAATTACATATTGGATACAGTGTTACATATTTGAGTGGTGGGTACACCGGAGACCAGTCCCCAACATCGGGCAAGATACTTGTTAAACAAATATGCAAAGGTACCCCTCAATCTATGATCCAAATAAATAAACAGGAATATATTGAGCATTTTGGATGCTAAATATTAAATAGACCTTTAAAAAGATTAAAATCAGTATGGGTATTATTTTGAAAATTAGATTTTTCAGTAGTTATCACAAGAATTTTATCTATTCAAATAAAACAGTAACTTTTTGAAAAAACTTAAAAAGGCCACTAAGATTTCAATTACTATTTTTGGTAAGTATTTCACATCAAGCTGTTTTAATAATTTACTGAAAAGGTGAAATGCCATATTTTTAAAGTTAGTAATGCATTTTGATGATCTCAGGAAGCTGAAAGAAATGTCATCTGAAAAACATCAGACCTCATTTTTGCTACATGAAAAAAATATTTTTATTTTTTTATTCTATTTTAAATTTGGGGGTGGTTATATAGTAGGTGAATACATTTAGTGAAGAATATTTTAAAGAGAAAGACTTGCAATAAAATCTGACTAGATTTTGTACAAATTACATGAGGGTAAATCTAGGGAGAAAGTCTGAAATTTCAGTCAAAGTTTAGAAACATTTGTACACATTTAAATGTGGCAACATCTAAGTCATGATGCCCAATTATGGATGTGGTATAAACAATAAAAACTGAGTAAATAACTTTACAACAAGTTTCAATAAATCTCATATTTCAACTATGTGTCAAATAAATACTAAAGAAAATTAAATCATGTGTCTGAAGTGATAGGGACTGAAATAAGAAAAACTGAAAGAGTATGAAAATGTCAATAGCAGCGTAGTAGTATAGGACAAGCGTGCCAGGGAAGCAAGAGAAGTTTAAAAATTATATCAAAATGTACAATAGCAATTCGGTGGGGGAAACAGACATGAGAAAATAATTCTTTTGGAAATTTGACTTTAATGAAACTCATTCTGAAAAAAAAAACAATAGAGAACTGTTTTCAGTTATTCAAGCTGGTCCATTCTTGCAAATCTCCTTGGCTTCAAAGTGACCTAATTAATAAAAGTAAGTCAACAAAGGAATCAAACATGCCAATAAGTAACATTTGTGACTTTGATAACAGAGAGATTTAGTATATGTGAATCTCAGACTGTACATGGAGGCTAGCAAATATTTTGAGTATAATATCTTTTTGTGCAAAAGCATCTGAGAGAGCATTCAGCCACATGACGGATGGCATTGATGATGACATACATTTTCTGCTTAAACTACAAGTTACCTCATGACCATCCATCAATCTGTAGTCTTGGGAAGACTTTGATGCAGTTCCCTCAGTCAAATCATGTCACTGACTGGGTTTTTGCTGGTAAGAATAGTGTCAAAAAAATTACAAAAACCATTTTTCATATATAAACAAATAAATTGGAAATTATTGATTTTAGAAAAAAATTGTGCTAAATGTATCACATGGTAAACATTTAAATATATATATTTATATATATAGTTTAATTTAGTCAGTTAATAGTAAAGGAGGGCATATTTTACTTTTGAGGCATATATACTTAATTTATATGCAAAATATATTAAGATAGTTTATTATCATATCCATTGTTAAAAAATTTTAGTGTCACAAAACTCATTTTTCCCAAAAGAACATCAAGGAAACTTAAATAAATGAGGGCTGAAAATACAGCAAATCGATTATTACAAGGATCTTCCTTCCTTTCAAAATTAGCCAATATTGTAGGCTTAGCGCAATTTCTATCAAAATGCTCATAGGAAATTTGGAAGGTGGAAGTTATTGGCACAGGAATTCCACCAAAGTTTGCCAGGAAGATCAATCATACGAAATTAAAGGACAAAATGTTGAGAAGAAGAGAAACAAGGGCCATTTTTGTCCAGACATAAAACTTCAATAGACGGATCACTTTGGGTCTGGTGAATGAATCAATGGATTAAGTAAATGAATTAGAAACACACTATCATACTTTGGAAACAATAAATGATAAGAGCAGTGTCACAAAACTGAAAAAAGAGAAAGATTACCAGTTACTTTTTTTTTTTTTCTGAAGCAATGTATCATCTTGAGAAAAATAAAGAACAGCATTTACCATTACATATAGTGGAAAGTTCAGAGGGAGTATTTTTCTGTTCTCAAAAATGTTGAAAAATTATGTAACCATAAAAACAATGGAAGAGAGAACGATGAGGACAATCAATGCAGCCAACTACATAAAAAGCTTCTTTATTTCTTAAGTTGGCATAAAGAATATTAAAAGGGAAACAACCGCCAAGGGAAAACTGCAACAAACATGACACAAAATAGATGAAGATATTTCATGCAGAAAAACGGAGTATAAGTCAATTGGTGAAACCATAAACATCTAAGGGAAATGTTTGCAAATAATGATAATGGACAATTTATTTTAAAAAATGTAACTAGCATGTACATTAAACGTATCTTTATTTTCAAATTAAACAATTTTTTAAATCATGTTAATGGCTTTTCCCCACTGAAGATGCTTATAAAATGTATCAGGGTGTTTGTTAAGTTTTTTGCTGTAAAGTTACTATTTCCCTTTTGTAATTAATACAAATCATATAGAGAGGTACTTTGAGGTTGTAAATGCCTTGTTTCTCATGTTGGATACTACTTTAAGCATCCAGCGATGATTTTTGCTTGAAACAATGATTACTGTGGTGTTTGCCAAATGTTATTTTCTAATTTTTTTATCATTCTTTCTATGTTTATTAATTGGAATTTTACTGAAGATTCAGACTTCTCTGTTGATGGGGATGACCTGCAGACACCACCACCTATGGTGTCTACCAAATGATTTTCTATTTCTATCATTCTTTCTCCACATTTTAATTAGAATTACATTGCAAAGACATATTTCCTGATCATTAGATAAACAAGTCAAAGACTACATTAATCAAATGATCCAAAAAGTTAACATCACCAGTGACAGTGCAATATTTCAGGAATATATCTCTTTTGTCACCAGTACAACAGTGAGGTTCAGTCATCAAAAAGTGAAGTGTCAGGCAAACTGAAAAAAGGAACATTATATAAAATAACTGGCCAGTAGTCCTCAAAAGCATGAAGTCTTGAAAGACAGATGGAGGAAATACCCATATTAAAGATTACTGTGACATGGCAACTAAATGCAATCGACATGTTGTTTTGAATTACATCCTGGACCAAAAAATGCACATTAACCAAACAACCGGTGAAACTGAGATGAAGTGTGTGGATGAGATAACAGTATTGTACCAATGTTATTTTCTTCTGATGTTTCTGTCTTTACTGTGGCTATCTAAGATGTTATCACTGGGAGAACTGGGGTGAAAGTGAAGGTGAAGATTCTTTGTACTATTTTCACAATTTAAAAAATGTCAGTAAATGCTTTTAAATTAAAAATTAAACCCAAAAACTTAGAGTGGGAAAAAGTGTGTATTGTGAGTGTGATGGGACTTTATGATCATATGCCCCTTTTGAAGACAGTTTATTGATATACCTCAAGAAACTTAACAGTGTTTCACCATTTTTTCTGTGTCACACTTCTGGATAATGAAAGAAATAATCAGAGTTGTATGCAAAAATATATAATATAGAAATTTTCCCAACAGCATTTTAATTTATGTATAAGGGCAGTACATTTATATAAAGCCTACAGTACAAGCAACAAAAAAGAATTGTACTTATATATTATTTGATGGCATGATATTGAGGGTCTAGCTGGGGCCAGCTGTAGGACAAGCCCAATCTAGACCAGGAGCCCAAACGGGCAATAAGTTGAAAGTATTTAAATATATTTTGTTATTAAACATGTTACTGTTAGGTTGACGTGTTTGATGCGTCTTGTAACTTAGTAGGTATCACACACCTGGAAGAGAGAAAAGGTAGTTGATCAAACTTCATAGCAGCTGTTTGGAGCTTTCAGAACTTTGGGGGCTTCTCTGAATTTTTAAAGAATTGTTTTGCTTTTAAAGCTCTCTATCCCCCATCTAAGCAAAGTAATTGTACTAGTAAGGCTATGAGAGTGATCATCACCATGCTGTTCAACAAATTCTAGTTGAACTAGTTCACAGCCATTATACAAGAATAAGTTTTGTAATTTGTGGTGAAAAAAATAGAAATCAGAATTTTATAATATGGTTACAATATACACTATACCTAAATATTTTGTGTTGACTGATAGAAAGATAAAGTATAGATAATTAGATAGATGAATAGACAAATGAGGAAAGGACAGATAGACAAAGGATAGATGGATAGATAGAGGATCGATGATAGATGGATAGATAATAAATAGAAAAGTAGATAGAAAATGACAGATGAATACATAGATATATAGATAGATGATAGGTAGATCAATTGACAGATGGACACATGATAGATGGAGAGAGAGAGGTAGACAGGCATGATAGATGGATAAATGATATAGAGATGGGCAGATTATGGCTAGATGAGAGATAGAAAGAGAGAGAGATGATAGATGGATAGATGATAGATGAAGAGATAGATGATAGATAGATGTTAGATGATAGATGGAGAGATAGACATGATAGATGGATAGATGAGACATAGATGATGGATAGATGGATAGCTAATAGATGGAGAGATAGACAGAAGACAGATGATAGATGTCAGACAGAGAGATACACAGATAATAGAGATAGATAGATAGACAGACAGACAGATGATAGATGTAGAGACAGACAAACAGGCAGACAGAGAGAGCCATACTACACTGTTCTGGAAGTTGAGGGGCCAGGAGAGCTCAGAGTGAAAGTTGATTCCCATGGCGGCCTGAGTCCAGTCCTTTGATTGCTTCGCTAAGTCGAGTTGACTTTACACAAAGATTTCTCCCAAAAGGTTCACTCAGGAAAGTGGACAAGAGTCTTCTTCTGCCTTCGGTGTTCCCTCACTTTTCTATTACACTGCCCTTTCTTAGGGGTTTGCACTTTGCAGGGGAAATCTGGACTCACACTTCACTCTGTGTCAGCCAAGATTGCCCACAGGAAACAAAGGGTTTACTCACAAACTACCAAAATGTGGAAAGTGAGTCTGAGGCTGGCAACTGCAGAACGCCTCTGTGGCCCGTGGATGGACAGGCGAAAAGGAGGGAGGAGCACGGGAGGAGCACCTGAGGGGGGCAACTCTCTGGAGCCTGAGAGGAGCCGGGTCTGCAGTAGAGACCAACTCCCAGTGGCAGGTGGGAAGCCAGGAACATTTCCTCCAGCCTCGCTGGACCCTCTCCCTGTCTCCTGACCCCCCAGTGGCTGAATCAATGGACGAGGACATTTGGACCCGTGAAAGGAAGAGACGGTGGAATTTACAAAAGCTGGTTCCAATTCAGAACAATTACAAAAATGCTCCATGAAACGAGAACTGTGAATGACTGACCCCTCTGAGCCTGAGATCAAAACACACCAAATACTTGTCTTTCGCAGCAGTGTCTTCTGGGGCGGGGTGGGAAATTGCCCATTTTGAATGTCAGAAGCTGAATACATTTCTCTGGGCATCTCTGAGATAAAATCTTAATTTCCTCAAGGCAGCTGTGTATTTGAGATGACTACAGAGACCATCTCATAAATGAAAATGAAAGAAATGCGACATATTTGTATACATGCATTTTCAATGTATTTCTCCTATTTCCCTTGCACAGGAAAAAAGAGAGCTAGAAATAAATAAGATGTTAATAAATTAATATCAGTTTCGTCCAGGTAATAGTGTTGTGGGAATTTCTTACTTTTGTCTTTCATACTTTTCTTTCTTTCTAAAATTTTCACAATAATTATTATTTGCTTTTATAAAGAAGCAAAATACCTTTTCCCCCAAAGTTATCATAATCATATGGGGTGAGAGAAAACTAGAGTTGGAGAAGTTATACTTGGGAAAATGAGGTAAGCCTAAGAGGCACATTACCCATCTTTTCTTTTCTTCCTTGATAATTTTTTTTTTTTTTTGTAGGGGATGGACTCTCACTCTGTTGCCAAAGTTGGAGTGCAGTGGTGCGATCTCAGCTCACTGCAACCTCTGCATCCAGGGATCAAGCAATTCTCCTGGCTCAGTCTCCTGAGTAGCTGGGATTACAGGCAGGCGCCACTACATCCAGCTAATTTTTGTATTTTTAGTAGAGATGGGGTTTCACCATGTTGATCAGGCTGGTCTTGAACTCCTGACCTCACGATCTGCCTGCCTTGCCCTCATAAAGTGCTGGGATTACAGGCGTGAGCCACCGTGCCCGTTCTCCTTTATGCATTTTTATCTTTAGATGCACGTAGTTATATTACATTAGCTTTTTGCAGATTCACATTTTAAAAATTCTGTTATCACCTTATCTTTTATTGAATGTTGCTACTCTTAGACTATTTATGAGACTTCACATGCATATGTTAAAACATACCTTGTAAAATAAAATTGCTCTTTTCTTAGAACATCTGTCTCCCTTATGTGGCAGTTATTGGGCAATTTTCCGGGGAAACTTTTTATTAAAACAGGGGGAAGGAAAGAAATCTCAAGATAAACTATGGAAATTACAGCGTATGAGGTGTGACTAAGAGGTAGTGTCCCCTTTACCACACAGATTCTGAAATGACTTTTTCTTTAAATTTCCATGCCTTTACGCTAATAACTAGAGCCCACTTTTTGCCTCAGTTTCTACGGATGTGAGATTATGTTGAGTACAACATATTCTAAGACAGTCATGAGCATGAGCTAATATTTGGAAATTTTAAAACATTATGATATCCACTTTCTTTCAAAAACTGTCAGTTAAATTGATATTTTCTTCAAGACAGCATAAGAGGTGCCAAATTAAAAGTCAGTTTCTGCAAGAAACGGCTCTGGATGCTTCAGCTTTCATGCTATTTCACAGGAATTAGAGCAGCGACCCAGAAGCTCAGCATTTGGGGGGACATGGTGGCCTGGGCTACAGTTGTTGTAAATATTCTTTCTTTTCTCATTTTCCTCCCCCCCGGCATCCTACTTTTTTTTGAACTTTTATTTTAAGTTCAGAGATACAAGTGCTGGTTTGTCACACAGAAACACTTGTGTTATGGGGGTTTATTGTACAGATTATTTCATCACCCAGGTATTAAACCCAGTACCCATTAGTTATTTTTCCTTATTCTCTCCCCTCCCTCCCACCCCAGCAGACACATAGACCAATGGAACGGAATAGAGAACCCAGAAATAAGACTGCACACCACAACCATCTGATCTTCAATAAATCAGACAAAAACAAACAATGGGAAAGGATCCCCTATTTAATAAATGGAGCTGGGAGAACTGGCTAGCCACATGCAGAAGGTTGAAACTGGAACCTTTCCTTACACCATATACAAAAATTAACTCAGGACGGATTAAAGACTTAAGTGTAAAGCCCTGGAAGACAACCTAGGGTAATACCATTCAGGACGTAGACATGGGGAAAGATTGCACCACGAAGATGCCAGGAGAATTGCAGCAAAAGCAAAAATAGACAAATGGGATCTAATTAAACTAAAGAGCTTGTTTTCTTTCTGTCTTTCCTTCTCTTTCTCTTGCTTTACTTTTTATTTATTACAATTTAATGAAATGAAAGTGCAAAATAATTATAGTATTTAATATGCCTATTTTTCAGATTTGTTAGAAACAAAGATGCCTAATAAGTTTAGGGTCTGAACAAAAAAGCTGAATTTTTTTCCTATCATTCCTAACATGCCATGTAATCTTGAGTACTAGCCATATCTTCTCTGTAGTAATATTATTATTAGGAGGAGTGGGAGGAGGAGAAGCAGTGTTTTAATCAGTCAGACAGAAGCCAAAAAAGCAAATGACTTCACTTTAATGTCTGTGAGGATCAAATATTTAATAAACCTAGAATATTTTATCAAACCTCTGGTGACTCAATGTATGTGCAGGGGGACAATCTGAGATGAGAAAATTGTCAGGATCAGCCCGCAAGAGCACTTCCTACTACTGAGAAGCACGTGGGGTATTAAAACATACGCATATGGACCCCGAACTGGGCCAGTATCAGTACGAATTTTCCCAAATAAGTTTTGCAAATGTAGAAGAGAAATTCGATGCACTAGAACAGACTGCACCCTGCTTTTTCTATTTTCCTGATATAAAATGATATTGTTGCCCTTTTTTCCTAAATAAATAAATAAGACAACTCTTTAAGATGTATTTTTTTTGAGAGAAGAAATGAGTTCTATGCTGTCGGGGTTTTAGTTCAGCATGAGCTATAGTAAGACTCCTTTACAAACAAATGCAACTTCTCTCTTCAAAGCCTGCCTTTTGGGGAATATTAGTTCTTTGACAAAGAAACTTAGGACAAGTTCAAAGTGAACAGGCTACTGCCTCCTTTTACTGATAGGTCCTTTAAAATGTCTCAGAAATGGAGTTCTGGATTTTTGTCTGAGTACAATGAAACACAAAATAAAACCTCTTTCACTAGATACAATCAAAAGTGCAGAAGTTATTTGTCCCGTGTTGTCTGATCTGCAAAATCTGTTAGCCACGGGGCATTTTGGTTCTTTGAAGATTTTATTATGGCAAGTAGAATAACACATAATGTAAAGAATGCATGTACGATATGGAAAACATGCAGCGTATAAACTTTTATTGAACTAATTCCCTTCACTAAATATAAGGAGTACCTTTGAACTACTGGGCTAACACCTGCATAGTAATAAGCTTTGTGTGGATTATGATATTTCTATTTGATGTTTAATATTTCTTGGAATTGCCCTGCACTAGCTTTTCCTTTGGAGGTTAAAGCCTTGCATTTGCAGCCGGCCTAATTGGGAGCTGAGAACTGCTGAGCTCTTCTAAACCAGCAGCGTTTTTAAGCCCGGCTCTGCCTGTCTGCACGGCCAGGCTCTCTCCCCCTTCCCAGCCAGGCAGAATTGTGTTCATCGTTTGCAAGCAACGCGGCCCTCGTGCACAGATAACCGCAGCGGCTCCAGCCACTTGTCACGGGGGAGGGCGGACGGTTCTGCGGAATCAAGGAAGAGACGCGATGCTGTGTGACATTCCAGGGTTTCCGCAACAAGCCCTTCTGGAATCCAAAATTTTTTGAAAGGAGTCTCAGCAAAGGGCTGCAGAGAGGTGCTTTTGGTGTGGAGAATAACAACCAAAACATCTGCTCCCTCCCTGTCTACACAGAATGGTACTGTCCCAGACAGAAAGGTCTCTCAGGCCAGACAGTCCATGTAGTGCCACTGCTGCTGAGGGCTCCAAGGCACCCCAGCGTGAGGGGAGGGGGGTCAGGGAGACAACGGCAGTGTCCGGGAATAATTAGCGGGACGGAGGAGCCTGCAGTGTCTGCTGCCTGTGTGTGGTGCGCGCATGTGTGTGCGCACAAGTCTGCAGTTCTCTGCATGAGGCGAAGGAGGTTTAGGTTCTTGATCTCAGATTTAGACCCAAGCTCAATACAACAACACCCCACCCAGACTTTTTTAATGACACAACGACAAATAGCAAATTATTTTGAGCCTGACATTGCTTGTCATGGAAGACAAAACTCTGTTGCGATATTTTATTTTAAAAGCAGTTTGTGACCTCCGAATTCAAAAATGCAAAACTCAGAATTTAAGCAGTTGTGTAGGCCACACCTAAGTTTCCATGGATTTTGTGTTCCAAAGAAAGCATGTAAAATGTTATCAGGAGGGTGTGTAGGTTTTTAAAACCTGACTTGGTAAATTTGACACTTTTAGAACATTTCCCTTCATTTTTCAACCTGAGTTCACAGTTACAGAAGATGGTGACGTGGCTTTCCTGCTCGGGCTGCCTGGCTCTCCTTCTGCCTTGTCTGACAGGAGAACCCATTTGTTGTTCTAAGTGGCTGTTGGTTGTTATTAGATGCAAAACTACAACCTGTGTTAATTTGGGTGCATTTATTTTTGAAGGGTCTCTGTTTGCCCCTGGATACATCGCTTGTTGAAGACGGCAGGACAGCAGGGAAAGTAATATTGTATCTTTTCTGGTATGATTTATTCTGTTCCAAATGACATAGCAAAATATACCTGGCTAAGAACATCTTGTACCATGTGCTGACTTGCACGTGGAGAAAAAAAGCCACAGCCTATCTCAGGATTTGTTCCAGTTGGTGCCTATTAAAGGATAAAAATTGTTTCCTCTGCTTACAGACGAGTGCAATTAATTGCCTTTGTCTAGAGATGACACAGATTTGAGAAACATTGTCTGAGATATGGCTATGGAATTTAGCCAGAATCCTGAAGATGTTCACTGCTTCACTCAAAACATTGCAGAATTTTAAAATATAAGAATGTGGCTATTTCTGCCACTATTATTTCAAGGTGCAATTAAAAAAACGTAATGGGTATGTGCGTTTTCTGAAAGATACCGCATACAACACTTTTCAGAACTTATCCTGAGTTACACGGTTGATGAAGAAGGTGTGAGCAGCAGTAGAGGCGGGCGTTGTGCCGTTCTGCTGCCAGTTCTTCAGTTCACAGAAACAAGACAGAGTCACGTTCTGTGGGCAGGTGATCTCCCCCTCCACAGGCTTGGAGTCTGCAGATCAACTCATCTTCAGACACACGGAGGCAACATGGTGCAAAATGGGGAGGAGTTGGCATGAGTTGGAAAGTCAAGCTGAGCCTGCCTTCATCCCTGGTCCTGGTCCTGCTCCCCGCTCCTTACAGAGCCCGGCCAGGGGAAACGTCAAAGGTTTGCTCGAACTCAGCCAAACACACCAAAGGTTACCCAAGCCACAGATGGCAATGGACAGCTAGTCTATTTTAGTCTGTTTTTGTAGACTTTAGACATATGGGCCAGCACTTGGTTTTATGCCTGACATATTATCTAAAATTGTCGTTAATCAGAAGCCTAGAGATAAGCCACTAGAATGGGGAAAATGTGAAAGCAAACAAAATAATGAAAACAATGAAAGACCCCAGATAATAGGTACTTTGCACAAAGCACAAGAAAAATCAGTTGTACTGAAATGGGTCTTTCAAATACTGGTTAGAGTGGTATAAACCTTCTGAGTTAAAAAAGCTGAAAAGTTGCTTCCTTTGGATTTGGTCTACAAGTATTATTTAAACTACATTTTTTCAGTGTTTAGATATTTAAGAATTAAAAAAATACTTATAAAAATCTATCATAAAAACTATTTCCTACAGAAAGAAAATAAAATTCGTTTACCACATACTACACCTCTGAACTGCTGGACTGAAAAAAGACTTATTTCTTTAGTGAGTCCCGCGTTTTCAAGCCTCTCTGACATCGACATGCAGCCTTGCTTCCCAGACTACTCAAGACAAAACTCCCACCTGTCACGCAAAACTCAAATCTGCGTTCACCTGCCCCCAGAACACTCCCTTGAGACTCCCAACTGAGTTAGGAGCCTATCCAGGGTGAGTGCGTTTCCTTTAACCACTGCTTTCTGGTCTACTTCTTGACCTCTCATGGGTGAGCATGATTTTCACTCATTCTGGTATTCCCAGTGCTCTGCATGGCGCCTGGCACATAGTAGATGTTCAATAAATGTTTAAGAGAATGAATTGATAGGGCCCCTCCATTAAAGTTTATGTCTATGTGTAAACAGATTTTTGAACCATTGAGGTTCCAAAAATAACTTCTCATTGTGATATTTAGGATATGCTATTTTTTTTGTAATGTTTTGCTTTCTAAGAAGTTGTATCCTATTTAAAGAGAAGCTCAGGCCTAAGAAAATAAATGATTACAAAAGCAAATAAATTTAGACAGAATTGTTGAACAGGGAAGTCCCCGGTGAATGGAAATGAACAGGTCTTGAGAGTGACTCAAACCTGGACTCAAGTTGCAGCTTTGACTGACTCAGGATGTCAATCAGATCATTCTCTTAGCCTCAGTTTCTTTATCCAAGACACACGCTTGTAAAGTTTACCTATCAAATGCTTACCTTAGCCAGGCCTGGTGGTTCATGCCTGTAATCCCAGCACTTTGGAGGCCAAGGCAGGTGAATCACCTGAGGTCAGGAGTTACAGACCAGCCTGGCTAACGTGGCAAAGCTCTGACTCTACTAAAAATACAAAAATTAGCCAGGCATGGTCGCTGGCGCCTGTAATCCTAGCTACTCAGGAGGCTGAGGTAGGAGAATCGCTTGAACCCAGGAGGCAGAGATTGCAGTGAGCCGAGATCACACCACTGCACTCCAGCCTGGGCAGCATAGTGAGACTCTGTCTCAAAAAAAAAGCCTACCTTATATTTCCATCTCTTTGGGTGGGAGCATGGAGTGCTTCAAAGAAGTCAGCATCTGATTGTAGCTATTCTCAGCATTGAAATTTCTCATTTCTAATCAGCATTATTTCACTGGGCTTTGATTTTCTTTCCAGATTCTCAAGTTCACCAAACATGTTTTGTTGGGCGTTATTCTTCAAACAGCAAAGCACCTTTTCGTCTTCTTACTTTTTCTTAGTTACTAAATCTGGCATAGTTTTAGATTGTTACAGTATTTCATTTTATTCATTTAATATTAATTATTTATGGCCCCTAAATAAACATTGTGAAACTAAATCAGCGTTTAGAGACAGTAACCAAGAATATTGAACCAGTGTCCATCTCTTAGCATCTTAATATTCACTGAAATGGTCACAATATATATACAAGATCTCAATCTAACAATTTAGCATTTTATCTCCTTTGAGACTATCTACTATATATAGATTTAATTACCAGCAAGTACCCACCAGGAATGCTATTATAATAAATAAATATCAATAATTAGTAATTGTGTAAGACAGTTTAATTTTTTTCTTTGGAGAGATTTATTTCTAACTGTTTCTCTAGTGTGTAGCAGTTGAAATATTAGATAATGGATTTTTATTGATTTTTAGCTGAACATTGAAGATGTACAAAATACATTTCCATAACTTTGATGGTCATGAGTTTCAGAATGTATTGATTGGATTAATGTATATGTTTGTTTGTTTCGAATGTTAACATCATGAGAAAAGGAAATGCATTCCAGCAGGTAGATGTGATGTGCCGAAGAACTGCCTGATATCTAATGCTTGCCATCAGCCTGATTTCCAGTGTGGTTCAAGGAAATATTCACCCTGTACCATGTGCCATGAGCCTCTCTGCACCTAGCTTGCCTCACGCCATGCTCAGTAGCCCCAGTTTTCTTCCCTCTTAAATGCATTAGACCGTAAAGTAGCAATTGCCTCGTAATGTGTTTGTGGAAAGAGGGCATAGAGAAACACAAGATAAAGCTCTCATTTTCACAACAATTAGGTAAGTGATGCTTTTTCATCAGGTCACTTTCAGAGAAATTATTCTTTGCTGTGTGTTGCAAAAGGGGTCCCAGAGGCCGAGTTATGTATGGGATCTTCTTTTCTTGTGGAGATGTCTGAGAAGTTCATTCAAATGCAAATGGTGTTAGTGACAAATGCAGTGTTAATTTATTTATCAGAGAGACATTTCAGGCTAGATAATCCATTCCTAGGGACTGTCTTCATATTTGAAATAACTGGACCACAGCAGAATCAATCCAGTTACTGTAGCCATTTTAGAAAATAAATCAGATTGGATATAGTCCGTCCATTCAGTTGCCTGACTATTGATCTGGGGGAATGGTAGCACAACATTAATGGTGCCCGGCCAATGGGACTGCAACTGATAGTCTTAGAGAAAGCAGGTTTGGAACTGAATCGTAGTGAATAATCATTACCTGTTTCCCTTGCTACGTGCATATGGAATAGTGAAAAGACACTGCTGTCGGGGTGAGATAAGATGTGAATTTGAATTGTGCCTCTTCCATTTACTAACTGTACAACCAGGAGCAAATTGCTTTATTTCTGTTAGTATCATTTTATTATTTTCATCTATAAAATGAGAATAAAAAAGATATAGCTCACAGGGTATATAAGTACATACATATCTATATCTACAGCTATCTAGATACAGAGAGACATATGTGAAAGCGTGTATGACTGCTGTCCAGTAGCTTATGGCTTCTGCCTCCTTCTTTCCTAATCAGGGGCCTTTCTTTGGTTTGCTATTATATACTATTTTGTCAGAAAGGGCCATTGTCTTTTGAGAGGGGCAGTGCTATATAGAATTTCTTACCTAAAAAATAAAACTTATTTTTAGGTAATTAATTGGAGGTCTTAAAAAGTGAAGAAACATATCATGAGCCATACATCACATTATATATAAATATCAATTCCTGATGGATAATATATCATAATGTAAAAGGTAAAACAGTGCACTTTTTAGAGTAAAACATAGAATATCTTTATGGCTTTGAACAGAAAACTGTTTCTTAAATGGGATCTCCAAAACACAAATCTTTTTAAAAATGATAAACTGGACTGCATTAAAATGACTACACTCAGTTCATCAAAACAGACCAGTAAGAGGGTGAAATGGCAAGGCACAGAGCAGATATGTGCAAGTACCCATATTATACAAAAGACTTGTATCTGGGAGATGTCAACGAGTTCTACAAATCAGGAAGACACAGACAAAATCGTCAATGGAAAGACTGGTTTTAGAAACACTTCCCAGTCACATTACAAAAGATAATATCCAAATGGCCATTAACCGTATTGTGATAGGATGTTTGGGGTGTTGAGCTTTCTGGCTGGAAACCTCTGCAGCTGCAGCACCTTTACCCAAGTCTTGTCCTGTGTCCAGGAAGGAGGCATGCAGAGAGGTGAAGGGTGCACGAGATGAAGACGAGTTTTATTGAGTGTTAGAACAGCTCAGACCTGCAGTGAGCAGCTCCTCTCTGTAGGCAGGACATTTGTTGAGTGTTCAGTTCTCAGCAGAGAGGAGGCCCTAGAGAGGGTGGTCCCTCTCTGCCCACAGGTCCTGTCTGCAGCTCTCAGCAGAGATGGTAGCACCTCTCTGCAACTGGTTGTCACGTCATCTCCAACTATCGGCAGAGAGGGTACTCCTCTCTGTAGCTGGTCGTCTCCTTCTCTCTCTGCCCTCTTGGTCCTCTGGTCATCCTCTTCCCTGCTCTGGCTGAGCCCAGGGCTTTTATGGACCTTGCAGGGGTGGAAATGCATTCCGATTGGTACATAGGCAGCCATGGGTGGGGCTGGAAGAGGTTCCATGAGTCCCCACTCTAGTCTGCAGGACTGCCAGCCCAGTCCCCAGCCTTCAGGCCCTCCCTAGCCTGAAAGTAGGGCCTTCATGGGAACCTGCCCATTTCCATTCAGGAATCAATCTGCCTCCCACTGGCATTCATGGCCCTTGGGGCTCAGCCCCAACCCCACTCAGAGATTGGAGCAGGCTCATGTTGTGGAGAGGGGCCGGGCAGTGGGAGCAGATACCCCCACACCTGCAGGGACATGGGGGTTCCTTCCTGGGGTCCCCAGGGGTGCAGGCTGCAGAGACACCTGTGTCCTGTGCCTGGGCTGCACCCCAGAGCTTCCTACCCCCACCAGCTCTAAAGGGGCAGGGCTCCTGCTTGTCCCCAGCTCCTGCCTACTCTATAGTGCAGGGGACCTGGATCTGCAGCTGTGGTTTGGGTGACTGCAGCAGCACCCAGGGAGTTCCTGCTGCAACTCGGAAGAGGCAGAGTCCCACAGGCTCTGTGGAGTGTGCAGCCCCAGTTACACCTCCCTGCTGCAGCCGGTGTGATGGCCACTGCCATCAATATGAAAAAGTGCATAACCTCATTGTCATGAGGAAATTGCAAATTGAAATCACACTACAATTCCATTACAAACCCACCAGAAAGAGCAAAATGAACACAGATGTCTATAAAAATGTGGAGCAACCGGAACTCATGCACATGGTTAACAAGGGTGTAACATGGTAGAATCATTTTGAAAAACCCTGAAAGTCTTATTAAAGTGGAGCACGTGCATTTACCGGGCCCAGCGAGTCATGGTGAAAACAATTGCAACGCAGCATATTCATACAATGGAGCCTGATGTAGCAAAGAGAACGAAACGTGATTGCCATGTGCAAGAACATGGGGGAATTCTCATAAGCACAGTGTTGATCTAAATCAGCTACATGCAAAAAGGTACACACTGCCCTGCGCTCCACTTTTATAAACTTCAGAAACAGGCAAACTATTCGTGGCATCAGAAGTTATCCTTGTGGTGCCAGAGGCTTCTGGAAAGGGTGGTAATATCCTCCTAGGTGGGCCTGAGCACTGGCTACATCATGGGTTGACTCTGGGACCTCGTCAAGCTGTAAACTTTTCATTTGTGCACTTTTAAAATGCATACTTCAATAAAAAGTTTTTTGTTAAGTTTCTGATGACAGCTTCTTGGAGAAAAAAATGTTCCTGAATATGCAAAACAATGCTGTTTATTATTTTAAAAATGTGGGAAAGAGAAGAAAGCTAAAATCATGTATAAGTCTGCTAATCTGTATTTTGATATAATCCTTTCCTGTGTTTCTCTATTTATACATTGATATGTACATGTGAAACATAATGTCCACTCCACAGCATATCAATTTTATAGCCTTCTTTAAAAACTTAACAGTGTATCCAAAGCACTCTCTCTTGCCATTAACTATTCTTCAACACACTTCAAAAGCCGCTCTTCTCCAGACACAACTCACTGCTGCATTTAGCCCATGGCCTTGGCCAGATGTACTTTCCTCTTAGCACCACCTCAACTACACATCTGCTGAAGCCTGGAGCTGAAACTGAGCCATTAAAAACAGATCAATTTAGACCTAAGAGGATCTTACCAACAGTATTTGGCAATGGGTGGCCCTGCACCCAGTGTTACTGAATGTTTTCATTGTTGGCCTGGGTTAGGAAACCCTACCAGCATCATCCATAGTGAGATGCCGTCTTGATGGTATGCAGATGAGGGGCCATGCCCTGGTCTCAGTCTAGCTGCCTACATGAGGGCAGTTGTGTGCACGAGATGGCGGGCTCAGGAGACCCAAGTCAAGGCACCAGCTCTACAGCTGCCAGATGTGTGGCTCTGGGCAAGGGCCCAAGAGGTCAGGACTCAGCTTCTCAAGCAGTAAAATGAGGATAATAAGCCCCAGTGTGCAGCTCAATGTATGTGAAGTATTTGCAATAGTACTGGGCAGAGTAGGCACACCATAATGATAGAGACCTTTGCAGAAGTAAATGATAAGTCACTTCCTTGCTCACAAACCTTGGAGTGATCTCCTGCACGTGGCTCGGGAGGAGTCTCCATGCCTGTGTGTCCAGCCCCATCTCTCAACGGTCTATAACTTCATACCTGTGCCCCGTTCACACACAGCCATTTGCAGCTTCTTGAAGACAAAATGGCTCACACCTGTTTTCTACTACCTGGAAGCCACTTTTTCCTCAACCCCTAACCCTGGTCTCTAATCCTCATTCATTTATCTTACTAACTTACTCTCTTCTGTGTGTTTTCATCCAGATATGCTGTTTCTTCTTAGAAACTTTCTCCAGTGCTCACCTGCCCACAGGCCTGGTTAGAGGCCCCTTCTTTCACAGCCCCCTGGACTTAACCACATCACAGAAAGCATCACATTATGTGAGCCTCCTGAGTTTCTTTGGATGGTAAGCTCCCTGAGGGTAGGGTTATCTTTTTTTTTTTTTTTTTTTTTTTTTATTTATTTATGGCTTGCTCATCCTTTTATCCCCAGGGGCTGGCATAAGACCTGGTGAACAGCTGCTGCTCGCTGAAGCTTTGCTAATTGAATGACTGTATTTCTTAAATTCAATGAGAAATCACTTTACAAAGTCCAGGAGACCAAATGTCACAATAACTGAGCTATCTCTCCCCTGAGCACCTACACGGGAAACCCAATGACAGTTGGAAGAGGCCTTGAAGACCTGCAGGAGTTAGAAGAATCCAGCATCTCTAGGCCCCTGGCTGGGGCTTCTGCTTCTGACAGTAGAGATGGCTTTGCTCAGTGGAAGAGACTCTGGAGCCTGGGAATAGAGCTCTGACTCCATGAGCACTGGGTAAGCTCTGTCTACCTCAGCAACAGTTGTTGTAGTTTTGTCTGTGTGTTCAGACCCAGTCCTGCCCTCCCAACCTTCTGAGAGTGGTTTTCTTCAGCGATGCTAGTATCTCCCACTATGTTCAAGTTGAGTTTTGTAGACATGCCAGCTACTCTGTTTATTTCAGTTGATTTTCTAGCTCTGCTCTAATATGTGCTCATTTCATAAATGGACTGTCTACCATTTACCTTTTAACTTTTTAAATGTCCAAGTTATTGAGGGACACCTTCCTGAGAGGTGTCCATGATAAACTACAGCTTATCACTGATATTATAATATGAAAGCTATTGTAAGACCTTCTTCCTAGGGGCCTTGCCACATGGCCATGAGAGATTAGGGTCACAGACATTTTGAAGGGTGAGAAAAATGGAATTTATTAGGCCAAAAAAAAAAAAAGAGGGAAACAGACACTCTCAGCCAAGTGAGAGTTTTGCTAGCCGGTTTTCTCATCTCGACAACTGAATCCCAGGGACTATCCCGGACCAGGAGAGGCCAGGCTTCTCCTATCTTCAAAGCTCAGGAACTTCAGTGGCTCTACCCCATTCTCCCAGCACGCAGGCTGGTCGGAGTCTCTCCAGGGACCCCTTCATACTTGGCTGTTCACTGATGATATGATTCCAAGCCTAAAGAACTTGTAATCTGATTAAGATCTGAATGCGTGAATTCCGCTCCCCCCCAAAAAACTAAATTGTGGTAATTTAACATAACAAATAGTCTTAAAGCAAGGGGTTATTACAAAGATGCTGATGACAGCACTAGTTGTAAGTTACTAAAATATAGAAATAACCAATACTTGAATTTTTAAATTACAGTGAATTCTTTTGCTGCTACTGAAATTATACTTTCAAAGATAATTAATGTTGCTAAGGATAGTTTACTTAGAGGGGAAAAGTAAAGAGCTCAAATTCCAAATAAAAGGTCACGATTTGAAATTACCGTGAGAGAAAATGATATAGATATGGGAAAAGAAAGTGTTTTTAAGGCAGCAAAGTTGTGTTTAAAGCTAAATCACAGATCACTTCTAATTTTGTTTTATTATCATTATCAGGGTTTATCTTGTATCATTAATACTACTGAGAGTTTGCCTTGCCTATTATCTCTAATTCTGAGTTCTCTGGCTTAAGACAGCGTCAAGCATTTGGAACGGATTCAGAGGAGGGCCAGCCCAGCTGGTGCCAGAGCAGGGCACAGAGCCTGTTTCCTACAGATCCTGACAGTGAGGCTCTACCAGCGGCTTCTCCCTGCCTTGGTCTTAGATTTGATCCTGTCTCAGTGCGTGAAGAGGGAGAAGGATTCATTCCAGGTCTGTTTGTGAATCTTTTCTAAGAAAAAGTGTTTCCTAGGCAACTTCTAGAAGGCACTAAACAATATAATGGGTTTTAGTTTTTCAAGAAACCTTGGAGATCTGGTACAGACTCTCTTTACCAATGAAGACACCAAGGCACGGATATTCCAAGGGACATGACAGCAGAACCATTTCTTGTCTGCTCGCCTTCTGCTGCCTGTGGCTTCCTTTGTGTCTAGCATATAACCCTGCAGGCCTATTCAGGATTAGGGGAGGCTGAGTTCTGCCTCCTGGCTGGTGAATGTCGGGAGGTCTGGGAGGAAGCAGTAGCTGGTGAGGGAAATGCCAGCAGATTCAGATTTACAGCTGGGCAGAGCAGGGCAGGCCTCCCGGAGCACGTTTCTGCACAGAGAACTAGGAAGCAATAAAGCCAGCTTCACGGAAAGTGGATCTTATCCTAAAAATAGCAGGTTTAATGCTGACATGCCTATCTTTTCATGACTTACATTTGATTTTGCAGAATTATGATTACAAATTTGAAAGCAGCTAGGAAATTAATAAGCATGAAAATAATAAATATATATTTAGAAACATAAATTGACATAATATTACCACATTTTAGTCAATTCAGATAAATATTTCCAAGGAATTCAGTTCATAATTAAATTTAGGAAATAAAAATAGTGCCCTAAACTTTTTTTTTTTTTGCGACAGGGTCTCACTCTGTCACCCAGACTGGAGTGCAGTGGCATAATCATAGTTCACTGCAGCCCTGCCTTCTGGGGCTCAAGAAACACCCCCCCACCTCAGTCCCCTACCCTCAAGCCATCACATCTGGCAATTTTTTTTTTTTTTTTTTTTCAGAAGCAGGATTTTGCCATATTGCCCAGGCTGGTCTAAAACTCCTGAGATCAGGCAATTTGCCAATCTCAGCCTTCCAAAATGCTGGGATTACAGGAGTGAGCTACCATATCTGGTCCCCTAAACGTTTTTGAATGACCAGGGGATATAATGTTATGATTACTAAGACAATTCCACTAAAGGAATCTCTGCTTTTCAGTAAATACCTTACATTTGCTGTTTTTCCTTGAGATTTCCTAAATCAAATTATACATCATAAAAGGAGCATGATAATCGGCTGGGTGAGGTGGCTTGCACTGTACTCTCAGCAGTACTTTGGGAGGCTGAGGTGGGAGGATCACCTGAGGTTCGGAGTTCGAGACCAGCTTGGCCAACATGGCGAAACTCCATCTCTACTAAAAACACAAAAAATTAGTTGGTGTGTTGGTGAGTGCCTGTAATCCCAGCTACTTAGAATGCTGAGCCAGGTGAATTGCTTGAACCCGGGAGGTGGAGGTTGCAGTGAGCTGAGATCACGCCACCATACTCCAGCCTGGGCAACAGAGTGAGACTCCATCTCAAAAAATGAAAAAAAAAAAAAAGCAGGCATAAAAATACCCTCCCACATTCCCTGTGTTCTTCTTTGACTGGTGGTAAAATAAAACACACCGTCGGTTCTCTGAACTTCAAAGGTCAGTTGTGGATATTGGGTGAAATTGAATGTCATGTTACTTGTGGGAGAAAATTGCCATTTTCTTAAAGGAAACTTGGGCAGGGCCTCTGTCCTGTCCTTCCCTGACTCAGCTGACTGCAATTTGCAGGACCCCTCCCCACAGTGCTTCTGCAAGGACAGCTACCCCAGGTACCTTGTGAACATTTCCCTTTCTCCACACTTGCTTTTGAGGAGTTCAAGTGACCAGTATTTCCTAAGGCTCCAGGAAAGCAACATAGGTGCACCTTCACCTTTGTTATTGCCGCAAAAGGACTGTGTGCTCACCTGCATAGCAAATGGATTGGGCCCATATGGATTTAGCTTAGACCATCCAGATTTTTTTTTAAAAAAATCTGTTAAATGTTTTCCTTTGCCTTTCTTGCCTTTTTTCTATGTTCATGTTTAAGGAGCAGAATAATAAATAGAGCTGAGAGCAGCAAGATGGAATTATAACTCATCCACCCCCTTTACTGCATGCAAGATACAATATTCCTTGACCCCTCTGCATCTGCTTTGCAATTTCCTATCCTTAATCATCAATTCCTTGTTTGGTTGACTTCCTATCACTCTACGATCCACATCTTTGTAAACTGTCTGTTGTTTTATAACTGAGTTGATTTTAGTGAATAATCAGAAAACAAGTTGATGGTGAATATATTCTCAGGACGAACTGAAGATTAGGGCTGGAGAGACCTGTCTGTGGTGCAGCTGAGACGTAGCCCGTCTCCTTGTCTGTGCATATGTGTGACTCCTTCACGCCTAGACAGTGTTATGTGAATGAATCATTCTGAACCTGCTGTTGGTCTACAATGCAAATACATGCAATTGTTTGTTTGCCCTCCTGCCCTGTGGTTGCAGCACTGGCCTATTTACAGGGATGTTTACTGTTCCAGAGGCTGGCCATTTCCTTCGCTGTTTTCACTCCATCCTCTTCAGTGAGCTTATGTCTGTTTACTACATACTAGTATGAGCCTCCACTAGCCGATTCATTGCAACATTGTTTCAAAATGTTTCACTGTATCCTTGTGTCTTTTCTCTGTTCATCTTGTTTCTAATTTCCTTTCAGAACTTTCCATGGTTCCCAGACAATCCTGGTTTTCTGTTGTCCTGTTGTCTTATGAATAGTACCCAATTTCACCCTGAAAAGGGACTGCATTGAAATGAAAATTATATTTTCCTATTTACGCATAAAATCACTTCTTTGAGATTTTTTGCCCACCATCTGAGATACTTTACTCCAGGAAAAGACTAATTTGGTAGGTCAGTTAATGTAGATCAATCTGCTCCTAATATGTTTGAAATCATAAAACAGGACCTAAGTCCATTTGGGTGCTGTAACAAAATTCCATAAGATGGGAATAAATAAATAAATAAATAAATAAATATATGTACATTTATTTATAAATATATATAACATATATCTTTATATATAATATATATTATATAACTATATAAATATATATATATATAAATATAAACTATATATATATATTATATATAATATATATAATATATATATATTAAATATATAATATATATAATATATAAATATATAATATATATAATATATATTATATATATTATATATAATATATATAATATATATTATATATATTATATATTATATATATTATATATAATATATAATAATAAATATAAATATATAATATAAATTAATATAAATAAATAACAGTTCCACCAGCTGTTAGGCTGGTAGAGCTGGTGGCAGTAGATGAGTTCCTCTCTATTTCTTTCTGTTGTCTTAACCAGGGATGAGGCAGGACGACCGGAAGCAAGGGTTAGGAGGTGCTGTGTGGTAGCGTGGTGGACTCTCCACGTGGACAATTTTGGTCTGGCTGTGATCTGCACATCCTAAGATGTCTGTGTTCCCGGACTGATGGGACAAGTGGCCCTGCATGCCGTGCTGTCATCACCAGAACCCCTCATGGCCATGGAGCTTAGCGGCGCTTTGCCCAGACGTTAGTACTCATTAAACTATGCTCTGCAGTCTCGGCCCCATCTACAATTCTGACATTTTCTCTTATTTCTCCACTTTGCTGTGTCTTTTTGTTTGTTTGTTTGTTTGTTTGTTTTGAGACAGGATCTCTTGCTCTGTCACCCAGGCTGGAGTACGGTGGTCCAATCTCAGCTCACTGCAACCTCTGCCTCCTGGGTTCAAAAGACTCTCCTGCCTCAGACTCCCAAGTTGCTGAGATTTCAGGTGTGCACCACCACACTCAGCTAGCTTTAGTATTTTTAGTAGAGACGGGGTTTCCCCATGTTGGCCAGGCTGGTCTCAAACTCCTGACCTCAAGTGATCCACCCACTCCTGCCTCCCAAAGTGTTGGGATTATAGGTGTGAGCCACAGCACCTGGCCCACCATGGCTTTCTCATTGTTCTCCAGTCTTCTCTGGAGCTTCACTCTTTCTGGGCCAGTGCTCACATTTTCCTGGCAGGAATATTCACATCCTGCTTCCCCAAGCCAATTCTTTTCACCCAGTTCAAATCATACCTTTAAAATGACACATTTCTGACGACCTGCCTCCCTCCATTCTGAATGTTCTCCCTAGAGATACCCATGGAACATTCATTCATTCATTAATCCACTTACTCAGCAGGTTTTTATAGATTATCTACAATGTGCTGGGAGTAGACATGCAGGTACCAGGAACGCAGTGGTCAGCAAATTGACATGGCCCTTGCCTACAAGCAGTTACCACCTAGAGCAAGCACTGTGGCAGAGACAGTACTCACAGCAGTAACTCCACCCTCTTCATTCCACTATTTTTTGCTGGACAATGACCACCAATCATAGACGACGGTTTTCGACATTTTTTTTTTTTTTTTTTTTTGCAGCTAGATGTGGCATGTGATTAAGTTTTAACCAACGGTTTGTAAGCTGAAATGCCATGTACAGTTTAAGAGATGCAGTCTTAAAGTGAAGGGGCATGCATGCCTTTAATTGTTTTTTTTAACTTTCTTATCCTGCCATTTGGAATGTAGCTTTCACTGCTGGATGGAGCTGAATTAGTCATCATGGACAGTGCAGTGGAAGCCAGATTTGAGTCTGATTCATGTGAGATCCTAGAAGGACTTTGGGTTCCTGGAACCTTCCGAGCCCATGAAGCTCTACTTAGCCTGCTTTTCCTAAATAAGAAAGTAGAGCCTTGTTGTTTTAAGCCACTGATATTTCAAGTATCCTGTTATACACATTTGTGTCTAACTAAAATAAAGGCTACCAACCAAAAAATGTAGGATGCTCTAAGTACATGTGATACAATTCAGTCAAGGGACTTAGAGATTTCCCAGAGTAGCAGACCTCAGCTGTAGAGCGTAAGAAAGATTTGGAGTCCAATAAATTCACAGAAGGAGGGAACAGTAAAGTCCAGGTGGAAGGAACAGCGTTTCAAAGACCCTAAAACAGAATGTGGCACTTCAAAGGACCCAAGACTGTGGCTTCAGCAAAGTAGGGAAAGAGTGGCCCAGCATATGTCTAGAGAGGTAGGCAGGGGCCAGATTACCCGTGACACTGTAGACCAGAGTGGAAATGTTGTTCTTTATTCTACAAAAAAATAGAGGTGGGTGCAGTGACTCACACCTATAATCCCAGGCACTTTGGGAGGCCAAGGCGGGCAGATCACCTGAGGTAGGGTGTTTGAGACCAGCCTGGCCGACATGGTGAAACCCCGTCCTACTACAAATACAAAAATTAGCCGGGTGTGGTGGCAGGCGCCTGTGGTCCAAGCTACTCAGGAGGTTGAGGCAGCAGAATTGCTCAAACCCAGGAGGTGGAGGTTGCAGTGAGCCAAGATCGTGCCACTGCACTCCAGCCTGGATGTCAGAGAGAAACTCTGTCTCAATAAAAATGTAATAATAATAAATGGAAAGTGATTGAAGAGTTTTATGCAGACATTTCAGTGATCAGGTCTGGATTTTTAAAACATCTTGCTTGGTGCAGTAGGTAGAACTTATTGCAGGTGAACAAGAGTAGACACAGGAAGACTATCGGGAAGTTAGCCAAGGTGAGCCCAGAGCCATTTACTCCAGCAGGGAGGAGGACGTCAAGAAGCAGGCAAGCTTGAGATCTACCTGAAAGGTGAAGCCTGCTTTCCTGCTGAGTTCTGCATGGAGGATAAGGGAAGGTGGGGCTCTGGTTTCATTTAGTTTTGCTCAGATGTAATTTACCTTCTCCTATATTTTTTATACACTTGCATACATAATTTACCTACTGTACTACAGTTAAACTCCAAGCAGTAGGACAGTATTTTACACATCCCTGTGTCTTCTTCCCCACCCAACATAGCACCTTGCTCACAGTCAGTGCTCAATACATATTCATTGATTTGGTTAACGGGGTAGATGGATAAACAACAGTTGCAAAATTCTCCCCCACATGAATCCAATGATACTAGCAGAACTTGCTGGAAGGCTCCTTTGAGAATTGTTTATTTGCTGACTTTGTTGATATTTGTAGCTAAGGTAGCGTAGGCTGGAAGGGTAGGTCTGATTTTGCAAATTCATTTGCCTACAAAAACAGTCCATATTATGGAGTTATAAGTATGAGCAACGGGAATGGTGCAATCTATGTTCTCTGCCAAATATAGTGTTTGAAAGAGAAATTACAACTTTCACCCACTTGCTCTTTTGCAATCATGTAGCAATAACTGTCAAAGGGTAGTGGGTTTTTCTCCTTTGTAATAATGCAGGTTTGAGTAACATGTTTTCAGTAACAAATGATTTCACTATGCTTGGTTAATTGCTATGGGTGGTTTATCAATTGATTTAGTGCTCTTTATAAGTATCAGGAAATGAACATAGAAACAGAGAAACAAATCCATTACAAATTATGGGAACTGATAGCGGCTAGTCAAATCAGATGTTTTACGCTTAACAAAGTGATTACTGAGGAGTGGACTCAACTCCAGGTGACACATCCCGTGGTGGTTCAGAAGCCCAGGGGAAGAGAGGTCTATAGTCAGAAGACCACAGGGCTCCAGTGCCTGCAAGACCTATGCGGCAAAAGGAAACCAAAATGCATTCAGGCCACCATAAATGGGCTGCTGGGAACAATGTTCCTTAGAGAATTCATAATTTATTCCTAATTTCAAGTGCTCATTCAGCATTTTGAATGGTGACATTCTCAGGAACAAAACCACCTTTATCAAGGAATGAGGAAGGCCAGCAAGCTCACTGCAGGTCTACAGTGACCTTGAAAATAAAAATTAGTTGTAGTTCTCAGAGTTACTGAGTTGAAGATTACAGGGACTTTCAAGATACAGAAGGTGGTCTCCTGAGAGGTGTGGAGGGATGCTGTTTTATTCCAGTAGGTTGCTTTATCTTTTACTTACATGTGACTGTCAATAGCCCAACACGAATCAATTTGCCTTAAAAATTTCCTGAAACATCGTAAAATACATGATTTAAAAAAACACCTAAATGTATGCATTCCCTCTCTCTCTCTCTCTCTCTCTCTCTCTCTCTCCCCCTCACCTCTCCCACACTTTCAACAGATGAATTTTGGAAAGCCAAAACTCTGTTGCCATTAAGTTCCTGTTTATTAATCAGCAAATTTAATAACTCAACAATTATCAGAATAATTGTGTCATTCAATAAAACTAATGACAACTACTTTTGTGAAAAATAGGTCAATTTAGAGGTTATATTATATTCTACCTCCTACACGATTACTTTATTTTCCCATCTCATTTTGTGGATGCCAGGATTAACTATTTGCCATTTTAAGAATAGCCATGACTATTGTCAATTTCCCTTCTATCTGTAGATAAGTTTATTTTAATTAATAATGCATCAGAAACTCACTGCAAAAAATTTAGAATATGCATAAGGGTATAAAAGTAATTTACCTGAAATACTATATGAAGATTTTGTTTCATATTCTAGATTTTTTCTCATGCACAGATGTATGTTATTTTAAATCATAGCACTGACTGAACACCCTGTTCTGGCACTGTGGTATATATTGAAATTTCATTACCTGATTTGTACATTTAATTCTCATGACAACTTTACATTAATTGTGCAATTTTTTATTGCATTTTATTGCAAAAATGCATTCAGGCCACCATAAATGGGCTGCCGGGAACAATGTTCCTTAGAGATTTCATAATTTATTCCTAATTTCAAGCGCTCATTCAGCATTTTGAATAGTCACATTCTCAGGAACAAAAGCCACCTACATCAAGGAATGAAGAAGGCCAGCAAGCTCACTACAGGTCTAAAGTGACCACGAAAATATGAATTAGTTGTTAACTAATCTACTAATTAACATCCTATTGTATGTTTTTCTCTGTATCACTGAAACTCTTAGTAAATGTTATTTTTAATGCTTGCATATTTTGTGGGGATGGACATAGCATTGCAGGTTTATGTAACTCAAACAATTGGATGTTTCCAATCTTTCATTAGTACAAATAATGTAAATATTTTCACTCTAACTGTCTTACACATATTGTTACAATTACAAAATTATAAACAGCTACATCTTTGATACAAATCCTCATATGTGTTTCTGATTGTAGAGTTAAAATACATTTCCAGAAGTGAAATGCAGGGGAAAAGCTGGGAACATTTTATGTAGACGGTATTTCTTTTAAGAATTTTCATAGCAAAAGATATTTTACTTAGATCAGATTTGCCTTTCTTTAACTTGCATTTGTGGACATGCCAGTTAAGAATGAAAATTAGTTAATTATACAGACTTCTCCCCAAACTGGCAAGCAGAATGATGCAGAGCCCTTAGTCAATTGGATATTTGCCTCTAGTCCTGTTTGGCTTTTATTTAAATTCCCCGTGGAAAGTGAAAAAGACTCCAGAGTGCTCATCACTGTGGCCATCTCCGACGTCCAAGGCTGACCAAGACTGTCTCTTGCCCTGTGGAGTGGGAAGGCGGTAGGCCAGGCCTTCCTCGGTCAGTGGCCATTTTGGTACTGCCAATGCCACAGAAGTTTTCATCAGATCCCTGCAGATAGGAAGCTGTGCACAAGCCGTGCATGGGGTCTGGAAGCCACACTGGGGCTGCTGAGTGCCTGACAATGCCTCGGTCTCCTGCCAAGAGGACGATTTCCCTGGTCCATTCAGATTACAGCACCCAATGTTGGCAGCGTTCAGTCAACATCTGAGAGAATCTCTCTGACTCGAGTGCCTTCGAAGTAGGAGATCTGGTCTGGGGGCCACATGTGGAGCCCCTGGCTTAGTAGGTTGCTAAGAACATCGTCTTTCTTCTCTTTCTTGAAGGTAGCCACTTGAGTGTTTATTATAGGAATGTGTGCTAAATTTAACTATATGCTATAATTGAGCCTCTATTTGAGAAACCAAAAAGAAGGAAATTAGACTCCATGAGAAAACTTGGAAAACAGTCTGTATCATTTTATCCCACTTCACACTTATGAAAAGTACCTAAAATACTGAGTAAACTTGAGGGTGTATCACTGAATCCTGAATTAAGCATTTGTAACATCAGTGAAGAAAAACTGGTTCAGTGATGTGGAACCCATGAAAAGGCACAGGGAGAAGCAGGAGAAAAGTCACCCTGATCTGAAAATGAGGTGGTAGGAAAAAGTCTCGGCAGGATTTTTAGGTTTGGTAAACTATTTTTAAACCACTTCTTCAAGGTTTGATTAACGTGGAAAACTGTACATATTTAATATTTACAACTCTCTGAGTTTGGGGGTAACTTACCATCTGTGAAGCCAATTTGGCAAAATATTTGGAATATTTGGAGAAATATTCAAACCATGGTTGTATATCAACACCCAACCCATCTATGAGAAGAAAAATATAGATTTACTTTTTAACAGGTTGATGGAAATAGGAATTACATATAATAAATGGTACATAACTAGGATAAGCAACTGAATAAACTTTGGCATATGTGCATACCCATAAGCCCCGCTGCACTTAAGGAAATGCATAACCCAGTCCTCCAACTGTTCCTCCCACCCCTTTGTAATCTCTCCTGCTCTGCCTCTGCTCAAGCCCCTTCCCAGGCAACTACTGTTTAGCCTCCTGTCACTACGGATTACTTTGCATGTTCTAGAATTATATATCAATGGAATAAGGTCATACATGGTCACTTTTGCCTGGCTCCTTTTTCCTCACATAATTATTTTAAGATCCATTTATGTTTCAGTGGCAAACAATCATTCATTCCCTGTCATTGCTGAGAAGTATTCCACCAAAGCGATTTAATTTTCAAACAGATATTGTGTTTTTTAAATTTGTATTTATTAAGACTCCAGAAGAGAAAAAAATATATGATTCCTGTAACAGTATGAGCTCTCTTCTCCTTCCACCAAGTCAATGAATATTTCTGTAACATCGTTTCTCCTTATGATTTGAAGAAGTGCCGCTTACAGCATGTCTTACTCTTAAAGCTGAAATACTATGAGGAGAGTAAGACGTAAGCACTAATCCACCACTGGCCTTTCATGTACACTGCTTTCCACTATGTGCACAGTTTATCCCAGGCTGAGCCTCTCTCTCTTACCTTGCGGGGCCAGCGAGAAAAGCGTAACACTCTATGGGTGAGGCACAGGTATCATCATAAGGGCAGGCAATGGAAGTGAAACGTGTCTCAGCCAGAATTAATAGCAGCGACAGCATGTTCAAATATGGAACAATGTTTATAGCTAGAAAATGGTAAGATAATAAGAGTTGGTCTTTATTAAACCCTATGTGTCTGGTATTATGCTATCTAATCTGTGTGCAGTAGTCATTTTTCACTCAATTCTCCCTACACTGTACGTACAACTTCCAATTTTACAAAAGGGTTATTTCCCTTAACATACAGTGTGTGCATTTTCAGTCTCACTAACATATTTTTAGAAATCATCTATAATAGAGACAGTGCTTAGAGCCAGGAAAAAGAAAAGGACAAATTAATAGAATTTTGGTTTCTAGAAAATCCCCTGTGACATACCTTAGGATTCCAAGTAAAAACCAAGGCACCATTTTGAGGAGATTTGACCTAGGGAGGCTGAACCAGGGAGAGCAGAAGGCCACATATGTTAGCAAAGCTCATTCTGGTCCTTGACCAAGGTGGTGCCCACAGTCTGCACATTTAAAACAGTTACAGGATTCAGAGCAGTAAAGAGAGTGCAGGAGCTGCCGACTGCCATCATGCCCTGTGTGGTTCCCTGGCATCCTGGGAACTTGGCCAACTCATAGCAATTGCTCACCCCAATGAGACCATGAGGCCCCCACCTCCCATGTCCTGAATAGTTCAGGCTGCCTTGGGTTTGTGGGTGTCTGAATCAGGAAGATTATCCAATCTTCCTCTATTATGTCATTAAACACCCCCAGGAACTGAAGGAATGCTGTTGATTTAGATGATCTACTCGGCGCAGAAGTTTTAAAACTTACTATGAGGACACAAAAAAATCTTTATAAATGTTTATTTTGTGAGGAGAGGGACATGGTGTCTTTTCATTCTGCCTTGATGACGTACATGGTGCTAGCACAGGAGAGGCACCGAAGACTGTTAGAAAACTTCAAAGGCAGGGGGCGGTGGCTCACGCCTATAATCCCAGCACTTTGGGAGGCTGAAGCGGGTGGATCACCTGAGGTCAGAAGTTCGACACCAGCCTGACCAACATCATGAAAACCCATTTCTACTAAAAATACAAACATTGGCCAGGCATGGTCGTGGACACCTGTAGTCCCAGCTACTCGGGAGGCTGAGGTAGGAGAATTGCTTGAACCTGGGAGGCAGAGGTTGCAGTGAGTCAAGATCGCACCATTGCACTCCAGACTGAGTGACAGAGTGAAACTCTGTCTCAAAAAAAAAAAAAAAACCACAAAACAAAAAACAAAAACAAAAAAAACCACACACACACACACACAGAAGAGAAAAGAAAAAAGAAAACTTCAGACAAGTTAAATTTGATGGAGTTTAATTGAGATAAAAAAAAAAGACATGATTCATGAATTAGGCAGCCTCCAGAATCACAACAGAAGCAGAGAGACTCCAGGAGTGCGTTGTGGTCAGAACAAATTCATAGACAAAAAAGGTAAAGTGATGTACAGGAATCGGCAGTGAGGTACAGAAACAGTGAGTTTGGTTCCAGCTTGGCATGGGCATTTGCCTTATTTGAACACAGTTTGAACACTCAGCTGTCCATGAGTGGCTGAAGTATGGCCACTGGGATTGGTCAACACAGCTATTGTTACAGGTGCATACTATTAAGTTAGGTTTTCAATCTTGTCTGCTTATTAAGCTAGGCTATGATTCATCCACAAGGACTCAAATACAGAGGTAAGAGTCCTTCTCAGGCCATATTCAGTTTGCTTTAAGAAGACAAATCCTCACATGGACTGGACTCTGCAATTGGCCACAGGCACCTCCGAGGCCCAGCTCAAGCTTCCATCAAAAGGCAAAAAGTCTCAGGTCTACTTTATGCCAATATTTGCTCCAAGGAAATAATACTCCAAGCTGTATCCAAGGCTTTGATTACTTCTACCTCTTCCTTGCTAATTATTTAAACTGTTTATCTTAATCCCCGAATCATGAATGTACTAGCTCTGATAACAGATCATTTCCACATTTAGAGAGCTGAGTTTAGCCCCAAGGCCTTGCCACAGTTGTGCTTACTTGTTTTTACTTTGTTTTATCTCTCTAGCTAGAGTCTACCTGCTGGGAATTACCACCCATTGGTCTAGGTTTATGCCTTCGGGTTATATAACTTACGTGTGGTCTGACTTCTCACTTCATTATTAGGCTATGCATTCTGCGTCTCACTTCCCACTGTCAGTTTCATTTCCCTTCAATATATGAGTCACTGCTCCCTTAAATCGCCTGGGGGTTTCTAACATACCTTTGGAATGTGATGTCCCACATGTTTGCTCCAGCAGAGAGGGGTGTCCCTCTCAGTTACTGCCCAGGTGAGAAACTGGTGCATTCCAGGGTCCGCAGTAAGACTCATCCTTTGAGATAGGTACTTCCCAGCATCATCTACCCAATCCTCCCAACCGTCCTATGAGACAGGTACTGTCATGTTTTCCTCAGCTGCAGGGATGCTGAGGCCACATGACTCGTTTAAATGGGACAGTGTTGGGCCTGCCTGTCCGACTCTCCAGCCAATGGTTCAACCTCTCTTGCAGTTCTTCTCTTTCTTGTTATCCTTCTTGTATTTTCTCCATTCTAATGGATTCATTAATCAGCTCTCCACTTTTAGTCACGTTTTGTTAACAATCGTCTTCTCCCCCTCTTTTTGTTTTCTGATCTCACAGAAACATGAAAAGATGTTCATTTTTCTCAGCTCTTCTCTGCAGTCCATAGCGATGACCTACAATATTTATTTATTTATTTACTTTTGTTTATTTTATTTTTTTATGACTAAGTCTTGCTCTGCCAGCAGGCTGGAGTGCAGTAGCACGATCTCGGCTCACTGCAACCTTTGCCTCCTGGGTTCAAGTGATTCTCCTGCCTCAGCCTCCGGAGTAGCTGGGACTACAGGCATGTGCCACCACGCCCAACTAATTTTTATATTTTTAGTAGAGACAGGATTTCACCATGTTGGCCAGGATGGTCTCAATGTCTTGACTTCGTGATCAACCTGCCTTGCCTTCCCAAACTGTTGGGATTATAGGTGTGAGCCACCGTACCTGACCTATAATTTTTAGCAGTGAACAGAACCTTCAGCCAACTGAGGCACTGCCCTGTTCGTCTCCACAGGTCTTGTCCCCAATGTACAGGAGTGTGCATTGGGGTTGCTTAGGACAGGGGATGGGGAAGGCCTGCAGGGAGTGAAGAGTGGAGTCAGGTGTTATGAGCTTGTAGGGGCAGAAAAAAGGATATTATGTAACTAACGAGGGGTTCCTTTTCCTGGGACAGGGAACAGGTTTTGCTTTACAGAGGGAAACATTGAACAAAGACTGCATTCTTCTGATTGCATAGGCATACTTCAAAGCTCACATTCAGTTCTTACCACAGCCACCCAAGCAATCTGGAATCCCACACAAACGTGCCTTCTAGACAGGAAGTTTTTATGAACATTTTGGAGAAGACAACAAAAACAAGAACAAAAACGAGAACGGCTGGCTGAGTCTGAATCTCAAAAATCTCAAGATTCTCATGCATTTTGAGAACTTGTTAAACAATATGAATATTCTCCTTGGTAAGTCAATTAGAAAACCCACTCTTCTGAACAATAATGCTCTGTTTTTCTCAAGTTGGGGAACTGAAATAATGGAGAAAGTCTCTGCTCTTAATTTCTCTAACCAGATGGAATTTAAAAAGCATGTGGTTCGAGTCATCATTGGGAAAACATGACAAGGATTGTGGAACACACATAAATTTCAACTTGATGGGAACCCGCACATTTTCCTTCATTCTTTGAAGAATTGCTAAAATCAGCCATCAAGGACAGTAAACACCGATACTTTGCCTTGAGAGGAATTGGGGGTTTGAGCAAAAATATCTGAAAGACTTGAAATCTGTAATTAAACACAGACTTGGTCTTAAGTTTCCAAATCCTCTCTTTATCATCAACATTCTGCAATAACTTCTTTCTAAACTTCCCTGCCTCAGTTTACTAGTTTAGCTCTCTGATGGAATAATCTCCACAAACAATCATTTTTGCTCAGTTGCTTTTCATTCATTTATGGTTTTTCTGGTTTTAGACTTAACTGGAATAAATGAACATATAACTTTAATTTAACCTATATTTCCTTGTGCTTACAAACAAAAGTGAATAATACTATGTACGCATGTATGTATGCATTTACTTATTCTCAATCCCAAGCATCTCACCAATTTGATGAGGGAGGTTAAGTGAAATGAAATAAAATTATTCTCAGCCTTTTACTGTACCTAAACTCAATGGTTCAACAAAAATAAAATGAAAAAGTGATACTTTAGATAGTATTGTCTTTACCGAAAAGCCGGTTATAGTCGTATTGTGGAGAAGAGCGTTTAAAATATATAAAAGTAAAGGGAGCTTACAATATATAAACAATTGATCAAAAGTTTCACAGTATAAATGATTCTTGTTATTAGCTGTAGCTATGTTTTATAAAATCAACACAAACCCAGAATAAGCAAATACTGAACCATTTCTCCTAGGGGAAAGCCAGAATTCATTTCCTTCAAAGTGCTGGGCACAACATTTTTGTCAGCTAATCAACATGTAGACTTGTTTTATGTGTGTTTCTGTTTAAAGAGGCCTTGTTTAACATGTATGGTTATTCATCAATGCTGAAAGCCAGTAGCATTATAACTGGCGCCTGAATGAAGCTTCTCCAACAGGTATACTTTCTGTCTCAGACACATCACAGCCTTCTTGCGTTTAGACACATTAGATAACACTTTTGCACTAGCTTGGGAGCTATTTTAAATAGCAAGATCACCAACAAAAATCATAAAAGTGGACAAGGTGCACCTAAATGGACCAAAAATAAGAACACTTGTTTACATAATGAGAGCTGAAACAAGAAGGCAAAATGTCGCCTGGTTCAACCTCAGCTGGTGACTCAAATTTTGACCACTCTGTACACATCCATGAATGACCTTGAAAGCACCATGACTATTGACTTGGAGGTTACAAATACATTTTAATCAGTAGGCAAGTTTGCAGATACAGAGTCTGTGAATAATAAAGATCGATTGCACTTCTGAAAGGATTATTGAAGGCATTTCTATCCTGTACTAAAATATTATTTTGCCAACGCCAATACTGTCACTTCTGAATATTCTCAGTCTTCCTTATGTAACTTTCTCTTTTTAGAAAAATCCTTTGAAATTTCTAAATGTTTTTTCTTGGCTAATACTCTTTATGCTCACCCTGGAATTCACAAAGGATCACATTTGTTGCTGCTGTTAATACGTAAATTAGGTGACAGAAAGAAGCTGTACCAGACACTGCCTGTATCGTGCCCACCTTCACCCTACCCACCCTGAATAGAACTTGCAGACATGCCTGAAGCTTTCTTTGTTTTTCGGCCTGAAAACATTCTCTTTCAAAAGAATATGCTAGACACCCCAGAGCAGATGAGAAGGGAGGCCAACTTAATGCTTCAAGAGTAATTGAGTACCCAGCTCATACCCCGCAGTGGGAAAGTTCCTAAGCAGGTTCCATGTAGTCTCCCAGGAGGCCCAGTAGGATTGCACCTTGTTGCCCACAACAGGCACCTGTTCAGTCATGCCTCACTAATGACTGCCACCTTTCCTGCCTCAACACCCCACTCTAGGCATTGCCTCTCACATACACTCCTTTTATTCAAATCATTGAATCAAGTTATGCCTTTTTTTTAAAAAATTTTAAGTTCCAGGATACATGTGCAGAAATGTACATATATCCCAGAACTTAAAGTAAAATAAACATGTGCAGATTTGTTCATAGGTATACGGGTGCCGTGACTAATCAACCCGTCATCTAGATTTTAAGCCTTGCATGCATTAGGTACTTGTCCTAATGCTCTCCCTCCCCTTGTCTGGTCCTCTCCCTGTGTCCATGCGTTCTCATTGTACAACTCCCACTCACAAGTGAGAACAGGCAGGGGTTGGTCTTCTCTTCCTATGTTAGTTTGCTGAGAATGATGGCTTCCAGTTTCATCCATGTCCCTGCAAAGGACATGGTCTCATTCTTTTTTCTGGCTAAGATGGATAAAGACTTAAATGTAAAACCCAAAACCATAAAAACCATAGAAGAAAACCTACACAATGCCATTCAGGACATAGGCATGGGCAAAGACTTCATGACTAAAACACCAAAAGCAACGGCAACAGAAGCCAAAATTGACAAATGGAATCTAATTAAACTAAAGAGCTTCTGCACACCAAAAGAAACTATCACCAGAGTGAACAGGCAACCTACAGAATGAGAGAAAAATTTTGCAATCTACACATCTGACAAAGGTCTGATATCCAGAACCTACAGGAAAAATACAAACAGCCTCATCAAAAACTGGACAAAGGATATGAACAGTCATTTCTCAAGTTCTGCTTTTATGGTTAACTCAAACTAAAGTAGAAACAATTTTCTCTGGGAATCCTACTGCAACAACTTGCATTTCTAGAGACTTGTTTGAGCTTCCAGCTTAGAGATATAATAGTGTGGACTGAAAAGGAGTCCTCCTGGTTCTGCCACTGCCTAATTCCTAGGTGCCTAATTCCTGGTTCCCTAGTGGTGTTAGAACAAATTACTGCAACTGGGTTGCTTAAAACAATGAAAATTTATTCTTTCATAGTTCTGAAGGCCAGAGGTCTGAAATTCAGGTGACAGCAGAGCCGTGCTCTCTCTGCAGGCTCTGAGAGGGATTCTGTTCCTAGCCTCTGGTGTGGCCAGCATGCCTCTGCATTCCTGGGCTTGTGGATGCATCACTCTAATTCTGTCTCTGACATTACGTGGTACTCTTTCTGTGTGTCAGTGCCTTCGGAGCTGAGTGCCTTTTTGCCTTCTCTTATAAAGACAACAGTCATTGGATTAGGGCCCACCCAATGACCTCATCTTTCCTCAATAACAAATTCAAAGACTCCATTTCCTAATAATGTTACATACACAGGGAGTTAGGACTGGAACATATCATTTCGGGGATGGGATTCAGCCAAAAGTCGTGCCTTATGTCCTTGTCTACAAAATGTAAATTTTTGACAAAGAAGGTGATCTCTGAGGCTGCTTTTAGCTTTGTGATTCTATAATTCAGACTTTAAAGGTGTGTGTTACTTCCATTGCTGTTCTTTATTTTCTTACCCTTATCTTCCCATCATCACCACAGAATAAATCCAATTATGGTTTGACTGAAAGAAAATATACACAGCACTGCATATTAAAACAGAGAAAATAGACATGAATGAAATTGATGTCTGTTAAAATAATTATATTTTCAACCCTAAGCATTTAACTTTCTAATGCAAAGCAATATACTTATTTAACATTTATAAAATATTTTTAAAACCACTGGGTTAAAGTAATAATTACCAATGACATGAATTTCCTGGAGGACAATCATGTCGCTGAAGAGACATTTCTCAGGTACAATCAAATAAAATGTTAATGTAAAATTTTATCTGTTCAAAGTTCCTTGTGGGTTTGCAAAGTTCAGGGTGCCTTCCACATAGTTTAATCTGTGTTCCCTACAAGGGAACGTGTATGGATGGGGCTGATGGTATTTTATTTTATTTATTTTTATTCTTTAGTTTCACTCTTGTTGCCCAGGCTGGAGTGCAATGGCACGATCTCAGCTCACTGCAACCTCCGACTCCTGGGTTCAAGCAATTCTCCTACCTCAGCTTCCCAAGCAGCTGGGATTACAGGCATGTGCCACCACGCCTGGCTGATTTTGTATTCTTAGTAGAGACTGGATTTCTCCATGTTGGTCAGGGTGGTCTGGAACTCCTGAACTCAGGTGATCCACCTGCCTCGGCCTCCCAAAGTGCTGGGATTACAGGTGTGCCCCACTGCGCCCGTCCTTATTTTTCTTTAAGCTATAATGTGTTCTGTATGATTACAATACTGTTGACTGGAAATGAAAACAAAGGATATAAATCATACCACTTACTCTGAGGATCAAGGCTTTAGAAAGACAAGGCTTTAGAAAGACTGCTCTTATTCAAGCGTGTCTTCTTTCTGATTGCTTATTTTGTTAGTGTTTTATTTATAAAAATTATTCTGTGTATGCTCCAGCAGCCAATGGAAATAAAGCAAATGACCCTGAAAAAGAGGTAAACAAGCTGTTTACAGCGCAGGGCAGCAGGGCTCTGGGTGTGTCTGCTGAGGCAAGAGAGACCTGGCTTCCAAGTCACTGAGGGCAATGGGGCTGGACCGCTAAGCCCTGTCCACAGCAAAGCCTCTGGGCTTCACTGGCAGGAAGTCACATACATGTGGTGTCATTTTCAGCTGCTGAGAGAGACAGAGGCACCCAGATCAATATCGCTGTCTAGTATCAAAGACGTATTGCTATCTCACTGGGCATTTTCCACCAGGGTGAGAGCACAACTCTTTTTTTCCATCAGTACATGGAGGAGACTCCAGGGTCCTTCCTCTTTTCCTGATCAAAGGGGTGAGATGAAGGTCTAGCAGGTGATTGGGATTTTACATTTGGAAACTTCCTTCAGCTAAAAGTTTGTATTATATTATATTATGGCTATTTGGATCTGATTCTATTGCTGGTGATTACTGGTTTTGGTGTGGAGAGGCTATTAATGAGCTAATGACAGCAATAACTCTTCTGACCTTTTCTGCCTTTAGGTAAAGAAGCCTATCAGCATCCTACCTGTAGCATTTGTGTGCAATTTCAAAATGTCCACTATGCTTTTTCTGAGAGTGGACAGTTAAATATTACTGCTCTCAGTGCTGGGAATAAGGAAATTCACCTAGTCACAGTCAAGTCGAGAGTTAAGGTGATGTACTCTAAAGGTAAAATTTTTTGGAAACTTTTAGGAAAATTAAGAGAACGTATTTTTTCCCCTTATTGCATTAACAAGATAATCGGCCTTATTTTCCGCTGCACTCTGTGGGTGAATATACAGTTAGACACCTCTCACAGGAGACTTTTCCTGGCTTTTGGCTCTTTCGCTGGGCACATCCAACAACTGACCCTGTGGTATCTTTAAACATGTCCGACAGGAGTGTAAGAGCCTTTCATGATACCTCAGATTTCATTTCCTACAGGCATTTTAGCAGGTGACTGGAAAAGGTCTTACTGCTACATGCTTGGAAAGTGAAAAAGCAGCCAAATGAATAAATAAATAAACCTAAACATTTTAAAAGCTAGAGATTAGGTTAGGCATGCTGGCTCACACCTATAATCCCAGCACTTTGGGGCGCCAAGGCAGGATGATCAATTGACTTCAGGAGTTTAAAAGACTAGCCTGGACAACATAGTAAGACCCTGTCTCTACTAAAAATAATAATAATAAAACTACCTGAGCATGGTAGTGTGTGTCCGTAGTCCCAGCTAACTGGGAGGGAGGCTAAGGCGGGAGGATCATTTGAGCCTGGGAGGTTGAGACTGCAGTGAGCCGTGACAGCTCATTCGTATCCCAGCCCAGGAGGCAGAATGAGATCCTGTCTCAAAATAAATCAATCAATCAATAAATAAAAGCTGGTGATTAAATGAGATTGCTAGGATTATCCAAGGGGAAAACAGTGGAGAATGTTTGCTCAGGCCTGAGTTCACCCTACTGCCCACAAGGAAAACCAAAAAATTGGTGTCATGACTCAACTAAATTCAGATAGAGAGCAGCTCGCTCCTGGAGTAGCTGGCTTCCCGAATCAAAAATAGACAAGTTTTTCTCCTTATGTAATTGAAAACGTCTCAGTCACTCACATCAAGTTCCTTAATCTGTATCTTTTCATTACCCACACTGTTGGCTTGTTTTGGTGAGAACAAACTCAGAAGGGTGAAAGTATGCAGAAACACTCCGAGAATCACCCTCTGTGTGCCGTGATCATGGCTGTTAGAGCCTTTCACCTGGTACTGTCACTGAGCACAGAGGGCTCCTTAGCATAATGTTTTCATTTTCTCAAGAGAAGACCTTGTGGTAAGAGAAAACAGGTCAACAACTTATTTAATAAGTGATAAAAATACATTCTTAAAGATTTGGTTTGAGTAGTTCAAGTTTTCCAACCTAAACTATAAATAGGGCACCTGCTTATGATATTACCAAAATCTAAAGCTCCACTGGACAGATATGCACAGGACATAAATTTGGGTGCCCATTAAAATATTTTAATTTCCCCCAAATCTGAAGTTTAAGCATTTACACATTCTGGTATCACACCATCTGCCCAGTGATTTCTTCTTCAGAGAGTCTTTTAAATGTTAATTAATTAGATAATGTGTTCATGCTGTACCTTTAAGTCCAATTCACAATTGGATCTGGCATGTGGTGCCAAAAGGATCTGTCGCAAGACGCTACTGAAAGGCACAGAGCACTTCGGAAGAAGCCTTCCCACGTGGTCCCATTCCCTGCAGCAAATCAGTAGAGGCGCGCATATCCACAAACGCCACACGCTAAAAGTGCCTCTAAGCTCAGGAGAGACTTTACAAAAGGAGAAAAACATGTTCTTCATCTCTCATCATTAGCCTTTGTAAATATGGAAGGTGTTGTATTTTGCTTGAAAAATCATGTCATTAAATTGATTCATTCAGTTATTCTTAAAACAAACATCAGTTAAACCAGGGCCAAGGATTTTGCTGGCAGCTGAGGAGGTTGTGGTAAGACAGACCTGGCCCCTGCCTTCCAGGAGTGCAGAATTCACTGAGAAAGACAGAAAGCAGAGTCCTGTAAATAGAACAGGGGTTTATTTTAGCGTAGTTTATGTAACAAGGTGTAGAAGAGATGGCCATCGTGGTATGCAGCCCAAATCCCCTCTACAGAACAGGTGCTCATTTGCCCTGCTCCTCACAGCACTGGCTGTTGCAGCATCCCCGAGAATCCCTCTCTGTGACCTGCCTGAGCTGAAGGGAGCTGCCACAGGCAAGACTTTAGCCCTCCTCACGGTAGCCCCATCCAGCAACTGGTTGATGCAGGCATGTAAAAACCGAGTCCTTGCCTCAATTCCAGCAACTGTCGAGGACCATCCCAGCTCCATGCTCCCGGTGAAATCAGTAGAAGCCTCTGACTTAATGGCATTATAGTTCAACTTCTTCTGTGCAGTCCTGCTTCCTGACTCCCAAGAGGTGCTGTTCCAACGACAGTCCCCAGTGTCCTTTCTGTGTGCAGATCTACGTCTCACGGTCTGCCTCCTGTGGAAGCTGACCTATAAGACCTACCACCAAGGCAGCTGGCAAAAGCAGTCAGTGGGCTAGCCGTGAGAACCACCGCTCATGCTACAGAGAGAACAGGTAGCTTCTGGTGTGCTGTAGTATTGCAACTGTTAAAACTTCCAGGTGACCTGGGCTGAGAGAGTGGTGGAAGGGAACCCATAGGCGCAGGCGTTATCTGGGTGTTGCAGAGGTTCTAGGGCCTGTGCAGTCCAATGCCGCTCTCCGAGGGCTGTTGATGCCTTAGAGCCATGGTTCCCATCAAAGGTGCATTGTGCTTCTCAGGGGATATGTGGCAATGTCTAGGGACATTTTGGTTAGAACTGAGGGGGGGAGAGTTGCTACTGGCATCTGGTGGGTAGAGGCCAGGGATGCTGCTAAAAACCCTACAGTGCACAGGACAGCCTCCCAAACAAAGAATGTTCAGGCTCCAATACCAATAGTGCCATGATTGAGAAACCTTGCATTCCAGAGAGAAATGAAAGCTGAGAATATTTAATCTCAGGCAAATCAGGACCTCCGTGAGGGACTGGATGTTGGTGTCTTCACCCCGCCCTCACACACAATTTACATGTTGAAGCCCTGATTCTCAAAATGATGGTATTGGGAGGTCGGCCCTTTGGGATCTGACTAGGTTTACATGAGGTCATGAAGGTGGAGACTCTGTGATGGGCAGTGCCCTGATAGAGAAGAGGAGGAGACACCAGAGAACTCTCTCTTCTCCCTCTCTTTCTTTTTTTTCCCCACAGCACATTTGTTTAATTGTTATTATACTTTAAGTTCTGGGGTACATATGCAGAACGTGCAGGTTTGTTACATAGGTATGCACGTGCCGTAGTGGTTTGCTGCATCCATCCCCCCCTTCATCCACATGAGGTATTTCTCCTAATGCTATCCCTCCCCAAGCCCGTCACCCCCCTGCTATCCATCTTTTTCAACAGTGTGAGGACACAGCAGGAAGGTGGCTGCCCCCACCCCCAACCAAGAAGAGGGCCATCACCAGGAAATGAACTGGCTTCTACCTTGATCCTGGACTTCATGTGTTGTTGAAACCACCCAGCTTATGGCAAATTGTGACAGTGGCCTAAACTGACTGAGACACCCTCCCTGGCCAAACCTCAAGATTATGCTCTTCTTTGACTGGAGGACAGAAGAAGCTGAGAAGAGGAGGCAGTACTTTCTTGTCACAGTTGTGGGGCCCCAGAGAAAACTGAGTTCATAACTTCAGCAAATCTGCCATGTCAATCTCAGATCTCTGAACACCAGGACAGGGATACCAGGGCCAGTGAACTTGGAAATTCTTGACTCCCTGGATGCCCTTAACCCTCTGAGCCTACAGGAGTGGCCTGTGTGTCCTGCTAAGGGCTAACACTTGCATTGCTTGGAGACCTTGCAAGGCAAGAATCCATCCTCCAGGTCATAACAAGCCCCAGCTAGGAAAGGACAGCATCTGCAAAGGGAAGAAGAGACTTTCCACTGAGGGAGGGGACAGGACCAGCCAACCTTTGCAGCAGGAACCTGGAGGCTGTAGGTGGGATTGGATTCTGAAGGTGTTAAACACGATGGGGTTGGACTCTGGGTAAAAGAGGGGGAGTCCACTGATATGGGAGGCTCCTGTTATACAAGGTTCACGCCTAAGCAAGGGCCCTGGGAAATGGTGCTGAGGCTCTCAGGGCTGGTGGATGCCTGGAGAAGGGGAGGGGTTTAACTAAGTGAACTTAAAATGCTAGAACTGCCATGGCAGAGGAAGAGAGAAGAGCAAAGCTTCAGAGGAGTGATGTGCCGTGTATGGCCAGCCCATGGTGGTCTGGGAACCAATTGTCAGAAGTAGGAGGGACCCTCACCACCCACTTCACTGACCTGGGGAGCTGTGTTCCAGGCCTGTGGCTTGGGGCTCTGGGGATCTGGAGACCCTAGGCTCAGAGGGCTGTTTCCACCTGAAGAGTCTCTCACTCCATCGGAAGCTATTGTTCCCCCTTCCCCAGGAGGAGAGAAATCACGACCCCGCAGGGGATCTGGCCCCAGTGTTTTGCTACAGATGCGCTGACAGAGAGACATGCCAGGCAACTGCCAGCAGAGAGGAGTCACCCCAGATGGGAGACAGGGGTCCTGGGGTGGGGTGGTCACCTGGACAAGGCAATACAGGTGTAAAATCATTCCATTATTTAATAACATGCAGGTCTTTTGGTGGGGGACAGAGGCACTGGTTACAAAGCATGTTTGCCACAGGTAGGCAAACACTGGAGAAGATATTTTCCTTTAAATGATGAATAAATGAAAATAAACAATGAAGGGCTATTTTTTCCACTTTTCAAATATCCAAATTTTTAAAACAATAATACTTAATACAGATGAGAATTCTGCGAATTCTCCCATTCATGGGAGCCTAGACTGGTATAGTTTTTTAGGTGGCAATTTAGTAGAGCCATTCTTTGATTTATAATTACTTTCCCGGAAATGCATCATAATGTAATATATCCAAATATGAAGAACTTGACGAAGAAATATGTTGAATGAAATTGTTTACAAGAGGAAAAGGAAAATGGCAGAGGAACTATTATAACCATATTTAGATGGAGAAATACGTTGACTAGAGTTGTTTACAAGATGAAAAGGTAAGACAGTGGAGCAACCATTAAACCACATTTATCTATTTATTCAGCCGAATACCGAGCTCGCTGTTTAATGATTGTGGAAACTTTGTAATTCTGTTCAAATATTGGTAGAAAATACCATTGAAATAATATGATAAATACTTTAAATACAATGTCAAATATAAAACTTAATACAATGTAGAGAGAATGAGTACAAGCTTGTAAAATGTTTGCTTAAAAATGGAAGGCTGTGTCAATCAATGTAGACACAGCTCTTCTGTTACATTAGAATGCTGGAACTGTTTTATGTGCAGCATAGTTTAATGTTTCCCTGTGTACAATTGGCCCCATAAAACATGGTTTCTGAAATATTTTTCTGAATAAAATACTAGTGTACATTACAAAGTGTGCTACGCCCTTACTATGATATATATGCTATATATATCACAGTCATGTGGCCTGCACAAATACTTCCAGGCTGAGATGTCATTAGGGCTCAAATCCAGCCCTGAGGGACAGCCTTGTTTCCATTTCCTCCTGCCCAGAGGGGTGAATTTTCTAAAGGGCAGATGGGCACAGTTTCCCTGGGGAGGAGAGCAGGGATTTCAGCGGGGTGTGCACTACGGGGCCGCCTGTGTTAATTTGCTTTACAGAAGAATTTCTCACATGAAGTGATGTGAACCCGACCTGCAGAGGGCTTGGGAATCAGTCAGGTCGGCCTCTCCTGGAGCTGCAGCCTCCAGTAGCTTAACTTTGGAGTGCACAGGCCTGAGGACACTTTCCCCCGCAACCCCTTTCCCCCGCTAAAGACACTTCTGATGGGTCCTTTCTGTGGCTCCTCATCCCCCCTGTTCCAGCAAAGGTCCTGCTGTTCAGGCCCAGTTCATGGGCGAATGTGAACAAGCCCTGGATGAAAGTGCTGCAGGCAGGTGCTGGGAGGCCGGCAGTGTGGATTCGGCAACCATGCTGTCCATGCTGAGAGCAGGCCAGGAAGACGACAAAGAAAAGGAGAGCGTGATGCGTGGTGTGAGGCTGCATCAGCCTGCTGGGGTTGGAGGGAGAGGGTGTGCTGGAGCTGATCTGACCCTATCTGCAGTTAGAGAGGGCGGGCTTGAGCACAACCAGCTTTCTGGAAGGCCTTTGTGAGGCACAGCTGTGATGCAGTCACAGAACACTCTGTCCTTGAGTCATGGTGGTGATTGGAGAATGACACACGTGGCCGGTGACAGCCTCACAGGTGTGTGACCTGTGTGAGTTTCTCCTGCCCCTGCTTTCCTATGAGACAGAGGCGGAGAGAAATGAGGGGAACAGAGGTGGGCTGTTGCTGGGCCGGGAGACTGAGCAGTGTGGAATCCGAGCAGTGTTCCCTTGGCCTCCCTTGGCCACTCATTATCCTGGAAAGTGATTTTTGGAAAACAGTGGGGTGAGCACAGGAGGAGAGCGTGCAATTTGCAATAGCAACCCCAGAAACTGGGAAACGCTTCTGGCTGAGAACAAGCTGAGCACAGTGGGAGACATCATCCCCTCCCGCCGGTGACTTCCTGGAGTTCCCCCCCAGTTTTGGGGGCACACGAATTAACACCACTTGGAGCAGGTTTTTGGTTTGTGTCTGTGCTGTGCACCCGTGGCTGCCTTTCCACTGCTATACAGGAGGTATCTCCCTAATGAGATGACAAAGGGGATGCTGGGCCATCTCAGGAAGCTCAGATTTCTGTGCGTTTGGCCTGCAAGCTGAGACCACACTTCAGCAGAGAGTGGCATGGTCAGGACTGAGCGCCATTCACTCTCAGGCCACTGCCAAAGGCGCGTGGGCTTGCAGAGTCAAGCAGGGAGAGCACAGAAAGGGAGGCCTTTTCCCTCTGGAGTTTGGAAGGACTGGGAATCTCCAGGAAGCCCTTTCCTGGGCCTGCATGGGATGCGCTTCATGGGCTCCTCTCCCTCTTGGGTGCAGGTGCCTGGAAGAGATAGGAGCCCTCGTGCCTGATAAGGAGGCACAGTCATTACCATGTTTGGATCCCCCAGGGCCCTGAGGATGCTGCAGAATGAACAAGCAGGGAGTGAGTGAGCCCCCATCAGGAGGGTGGCAAGGCACAGTGGCCGCACCAAGGGGAACCCACAAGGCACAGGTGCCCGCCCTCCTACTCAGCAGGTGGAGGGCGGGGAGGGCGTGGGGCTTTGCTGAGTCCCTCCTTTCGGGCTGCTCTGATTTGGGAATTCTGAGACTGGTGACCCACATACTTTGAATGGATTTTTCTATTTTTGCCACTGCCTCTGCTGCCGCCGACAGATTCTGGCATTTTCTACTCTTTACAGCGCTTGCTGCCCGGATGGAGACGAAAACAACACACACTGGGCCAAGACTGTGAGAAATCAGGGCACCAGAGAAACTGGAACAAAGGAGAGACACAGTCTCCTCTGCAGTGTGCTATCTGCGCTCTGTCAGCCCGTGGCTCTCTGTCACACCACTGGCGGGGGCTTCTTTACTGTAAATTAGCATTCTGGTAACTTATTGCTATGACGATGGCCTTAAAGAATCAGCCTGCTCTTGTCCTAAAACATCAGCTGCAGAAGTTATCCGTAAGGGACAATATGTGAGGCCCGACGTACATATGCAGACACACGCAGAGGTCTTTCTTTTTATTCATTTGAATTGACAAATGAAATTGTATATACTGTATTTATGGGGTACAACACGATGTCTTAAAATATGTACCCATGAGGAAACAGCTAAATCAAGCTAATCAACATATGTATTGTCTCACATAGGTTTTGTGGTGAAAACACTCAAAATCTACCCTGTTAGCAATTTTCAAATATGCAACATATTGTTATTAACTATAGTCTTTTCGATGGCAACTTTTAATAGGCACTAGAGTTGATTTAATAAGGAAGGATGATGATACATACAGCAAAGCTTAAAGCACACCAGGGAGTGGAGAACTGAGAAGTATCTGACGAGTTTAGGCAAGGTAGCTGATGAGGGGAGGTCATTTTTCAGTAGGCAAGGCACTGGTTCTGCTGGAATTATCCAAGTCCTGACTTCCGGCTCCACTTCCTTTAGCAGGTGTAGGTCACCTCCCAGCCTCCAAACAACCCCAGGCCCGCCCTCTTCTTGGTGCCCCCAGTTAGCTGCTCTGGAGCAGAAGCTTCCAAAAACTAAATGAGTGAGGAGGCAAAAGACAAATCAGAAATACTCAACTGAGAATTTTCCATTTTTCTTCCTATCTTCAATACCTAGTACAATATCTGGTCAAAAATTCGTGCTAAAAATATGCTTGTACAGTGAGCGAATTAATCAAACAATACATCTCTTTGTATTTTCTTTTCTTTTGCTTTTTCCTTTTTTTTTTTTAAAGAGAAATCTTCTTTGTTTCAGTCTGTTATGACATCAATGAAAACATTTGCAAGGTTTTCTTCTTCTCACTTAATCTTTACTTCACTTAAGGCATGGTTAGAAAGACTTGGCATTACTATAGATTCCTTCATGTGGGTCATCCTAACACTAAATGTTCAGCCTTAGTAAGAAGCTGTGGGCAATATTAGACAAGCGAGAAGGTTAAAAAAAAAGAGGCCCATTCGAAGGCCAAATCCTTGAAGATTTACTCTCCTTAATTCTGGGAATGAAACCACATAATGAAATGGAGGCCCACAGCAGCGTTCTGCAGATGGGGTCTGTGAGGGATTTAATAAAAAAGGGAGGAGTCAACGGGCTAAAGAGATTGTCGCAAAATACGTGCAGCCCTCAATTCCAGAGCCACGCCCACTGGCTGGAAGCAGAGGTGCTTTGTGAAACTCCCGGGGCTGGTGCAGCTAAAGCACCCCGCCGGAGAGCCTGAGCCTTAGAAACCATTGCCCCCCCAGCTCCGAGGGCAAAGGCCCAAGAGCAAGGGGCTGCAGGAAGCATCCGTTCCACCCCGCTCCCCAGCTTCTGAGGGTCTGCTGGCCCTCTGTGGGCTCCTCGGCTCAGGGAAGCTTCACCCTGAGCTGCACCTCCGTCTCCACAAGCCATTCTCCCTGTGTGCATTGGGTTCAAATTTCTCCTTCTAGAGACCCTAGTCATGAGGGGTTAGAGCCCATCCTCATGGTCTCATCTGTACTTGATCCCCCTCTGCAAAGACTATCTCCAAATAAGGCCACATTCTGGGGACATGGGGGTTAGGACTCCAGCAGGCATTTGGGGGACACAAGCTACCCCACAACAGGTATTGAAGAAAGCTTTGTTTTGCCAACTCAGGCTTTGCCTGGGTGATGTATTCTATGTAACTTGTTTATTATGAGGAGCTCCTAAGACCCCTGGATAATCAGAGAACGCTCACAAACAGCATTAAAATTAAGTATTTATCCTGATCTTTCATAACCCTACTTACATGAGGGGCAGCTATTGTGATGCCAGCAGCTTTACCAGCATATAGTTCTTGGCAATAGAAGATGTTGTATATAATTAATTCATATGAAATGAACAATCTTGGTAAATGTTAAATATTTCATGACAAATATTTAATAACTCTGACTAACTACATGTCATACGTGGCCATAGAATCTACAACTGTGGGTTCAGTGCACAGCTCTGTTAGAAAAGACACTCGGAGCAGGCGTGTGCCTGTCACTTTAATCTTAAACGAAGCAAGCCGACCTCTGGCCCTTTGCGGCTAAGCCTGCAGGGAACCCCCTGCCCCCTCAGAGGCTCCTTTCTAAGCATCCGTACAGCCTGCTGCTCACACGCACCCACACCCGAAAGGAGGAATGACAGACTTGCCGCTTCAAACAGGCGGCGGGTGTGAGTGCTGCCCGTGCAGACCTCCGTGATTTCCAGCTTCAGTCAGGCTCCTGAGATCAGGGCTATGTGTTCTGTCAAAAGTGATTTCTCAGAAAGTACCTCGTACATTTTAAACGTGACAGAAATGGAACTGTCAGGCCAACATCATCATCATCATCGCCTCTTTCAACACTGTAAGCAACACCTCCTTGTTTCCTGTGTAGCTTTGTCGCCAGGCTGGGAGGGGCCGATGTTTGTGGTGTGTGGCACCCCACAGTGAGGCCCAGGGATTCCCAAGTCCTGCTTTCATGGCCTTACACGATCCTCTTCCTCGAGTGTGGGCTGGAGCTAGTGACTTGCTTCTGAGGCATGGGGTATGTGTGGCAGGAGCGATGGGTTTACTCCTGAGATCAGGTCACAGAGGACTGGGACTTCTGTGTTGCTGGCTTGCCTGCGCTCTCTCTCTCTCTGTCTCTCTCTCCTCTCTCTCTCTCTCTGTCCTCCCCTCCACTTGTCTCTTCCCAAATTCTTGCCCTGACAGACCCAGCTAGAAAGCTCACAGGACAAAAGGCTGAGGGCAGCCTCCAGCCAGTCCCCAGCTGAGACCCCCAGCTCAATGCCCTCAAGAAAGTGAAGCCTGACAGAAGCCACATGTGTGAGCCAGGAGGTGGCCATCTCCAGGGGGAGCGCTAAGGTGACATCAGCCTGGATGACACCCTGGTCCCAGCCTGGGAAAGGTTCTGAGCCCAAGGACCACCTAAGTCATGCCCAGATCTCTGATCCGTGAGAACGGAGGTGACATGTGTTGTTCGAGCTGCTTTACAGACTGAATTGTGTTCCCCCTGAATTCCTGTGTGGAAGCCCTGGTCCCCAGTGGTCCTGTCCATTTGGAGATGGTGTGTTTGAAAAGGTAGTTGAGGTTAAAGGCAGTCATAAGGGTGGGCTCCTGATGCAGTGGGGCTGATGCCTCTGTGAGAAGAGGGGATTAGGGCACGGATCTGTGCACAGAGCCCATGTGAGGACATGGCCACAACTGTCTGTAAGCCACAGAGAGAGTCCTCAGGAGAAGCCAAACCTGCTAACCCCTTACCTTGGGCTTTCAGCTTCCAAGACTGCCAGAAAATTAATTCCTGTTGTTTAAGCTACACAATCTGATTTCTTGTGGTAGCTCTATCAGACTAATAGGAACTGCTAAGTTCTGGAGTAATTGTCACACAGCTATAGATAGCTACTACAGTCATAAACATGCATCAATTTTCCATTTACCCTGAACTGGGGGACAAGACAAAGTCTCTGGTCTTTAAGAATCTTACACCCAGCAGAGCATGATGGCTCACACCTGTAATTCTAGCACTTTGGAAGGCTGAGACAGGTGGATCACTTCAGCCCAGGAGTTCGAGGCCAGCCTAGGCCACATGGCAAAGCCCCATCTCTACAAAAAAGAATACAAAAATTAGCCAGGCCTGGTGGCATGCACCTGTAGTTCCAGATACTCGGGAGGCTGAGGAGAGAGCATCCCTTGAGCCTTGGAGGTCAAGGCTGTGGTAAGCTGAGATCACACCACTGCATTCCAGCCTGGGCAACAGATGAGACTCTGTGTCAGAAAAAAGGATATTACAGTCTACAGAAGAGATCAACAAATATACTAAAGTAATGGAGCTCAAAAACAATAAAATAATCACGGGGCTAGAGAGCTGAGCAAATGCCATTGGAGGCTTGGGAGAGGGCAGTTCACTCAGTTCTATGGTAGGAGAAGAGGAAGCTGATCTCATTTCTCTGAGGAACAGTAACTGAGGAGATGTTTAAAGGTAAGTTGAAGTTCTACAAGCTGACCAGGGAGGAGATGGCAGTCCAGATACCGCTTGTACCCCAATAACTTATGGAAAAAGGTTTTTTTTTAAAAGAAGAGAAGAACTGCTCTTGCAAAGGCACAATGCAAGCGACGGCCGCACGCTTCCTCCTTGCTGGCCCTGTACTGTGTGATGTACTAAGCCGTGTGCAGACATTGCCTTGTTTGATCCACATAACAGTCTACTGAAGCTGGGGCCATAATCATCTCCATTTTGGCATTGAATACATAGAGGCTGGAGGAGGGTAAGTGTGTTGCCCAAGGTCATGTACCTCATAGGTTGCCAGGATTTCACACCCAGGTCAGCAAGATGAAAAGATAAAATGTCCTTAGAGGACACAGGTTTCTAAGAGGTCAAAGAGAAACTGAGGAGCAGTGTGAGAGATAAGAGGAAAATTAATGTGATCCCAGATCGAAAGGAAGCATTTTGCTGGGTGAGAATGGTGTTGACTTCCAAAGGCATCCAGTAGACATCGGGCTTCTGGGAGGTCTGCAGTGAGGAGCTGCCATGGTTTAACAAAAACAGAAACAAGATTCCTGACAGATGAGTGGGGGTGGTGACAATCAAGAAATAGGTTCATAAAGTGAAGAAGGGAATGGGATAATGGCTTTGTCATCTTGTGGTGAGCCTGATGTGTAGGATCCTTCCTTACTTCATCTCTTCCCTGTTTGATGCTACAAGTTTCTTCAAGTCTGTTGGGTTTTAAAGGTGCACACATCTGCATACTGCTGTGACTGAGCCTTTGCCTTCTCTTTTTTTTAATGGACCTAGAGTATTCTGGCGAAGCATGCCACCATGCTTTGGACTTTGACCAGCCAATGGGTAGGAGAAGTGGAGAAAGAATGCTTTCCTTTTCTGCTAAGGCTCACTGTGGGACATCAGGAGGCCCAATGTCAGTGGACTTGCATGTAGAGGACAAACTTCAAGGCAAAGAAGCCCGCTAGTAAGGTCCTGCCAGCACCACCAAACTCTGGAATGTGGGGTAATTGAACTCACGTGCCAAACAGAAGGTTGCATTGGAAAACACAGATGAAAATTTCTTGCCGTTTTGATTTCCATAAAACCCTGTCAAGGCCTCTCTCTGAGTCAGTCTTGGCCCAGGAGACTGCTTACTGTCCACACTGTGGAGAACAACCATAAAGCTGGCATGCTTTCCTAGGAGTCTTCAAGCTAACATTGTCTTTGTTTTTAACTTACCTTAGCTTGACACCCCAGAGGGTCGTGTTTAGAAGGGGCAATGTTTTCTGCAAAGTTTTACATGCACACACACACACACACACACACACACACACACACACACAGAAGAGAGAGAGAGAGAGAACAGCAGAACTTACCAGACAGTGAAGGGTTGACTGTGTCTCTGAGAGTGGAGCCATCACAGAGGAAGGGTCTTAGAAGAGAGGAAGGAGGCTAAGGGAGAGGGCAGGAGGCATGGTGGAAAGAAAGCAGGAAACCAGGGGAGATGGTGAGAGGAGGGAGGGTGTGAATGTCTGTAGGTGGGAGAAGGTCTCGGGTCGTAGGTTTTGCTTCATGTCCCTTCTGTAAAGGACATGCAGGTTTAGGGGATGTTGAGTTCAGATGTTAATTTTCAGTCGTATAACACAGAAACCCAGCAACATTCCAAGCAGAGTCCACAGCTCCTGCGATAGAAGGTGCTTGGTGGAACCAGGCTGAGCACAAGCCATGGGCAGGTCCTGCTGGCTGTGGAGAGTGGTCAGAATGGAATCCGTGCGGTAGAGTGTGTGGACTGTTGTAACAAAACGTATATGGGATGTGAAGTTTGTAAATTGTGACAATGCAAAACCAGCAAATGGCCAAGAGGAAGTCAAAGAGAGGCTGTGTGTGCCATGCCGTGTGGAAACTGCAGATCTCAACCAAATCAGTGCTGCTGGGATTCCCAGGGGCTCCGGCAGCTGCCAGACTGACCCATTGCATGAGGCTCGTCTTTCTCTACATGAAACTTAATAGGGACTGATATTTCTCTTTTAATTCACGTTGTTTATTGGCTGATGGACTGGTGCTTGCTTTGCTTCTCCTCCATCCTCCCCAAAATAGAACCTCCATGACGTTGGGGACCAGCATCCTCTCACTCACTGTTGTCTCTGCCACAACTGCAACAGTGCCTGGTATTTTGGAAGCAGCTGCTCACATGCAGAAATGCATGAGTGTGTCCACCCTCCCCTGCCCTCCTTCCTTTTCCTCAACTATTTTTTCTGCTGTGCCTATAAAGGGAGTGGGAATATTGAAGTGCAAGATTACAATCACTTCATTAAATTTCCCGGTTCTTTTAGGTAAGTGCTATGGGTTCAATGGTGTCTTCCCCCAAAGAGAGAGTTTGAGATCCTAACCCCCTCATGCCTCAGAAAGTGGCTGTATTTGGGATAGGGTTATCGCAGATGTCATTAGTTAAGATGAGGTCACACTGGAGCAGGGTGGGGCCATAATGCAGAATAACAGGAGTCCTTTGAAGAAGGCAGCCATGTGATGACAGACAGACACACAGGGAAAGCACCATGGGATGCTGAGAGCACAGGTCAGAGGGATGCAGAGATTGGCATCAAGCCAAAGAACGCCTGGGCCTCCCCGGAAGCTGGACAAGGTGAAGGAGGATTTTCCTACAGATTTTAGTGGGAATGTGCCCTGTAGACACCTTGATTTCAGACTTTCAGCCTCTTGAACTGTGAGAGACTAGGTGTCTGTTCTAAGCCACCAGCTTGTCGTACTTTGTTATGGCAGCGCTGGGAACCAATGTGCTTCAAGTCTTGTGACTTCTCCAAGCCCTAGATCCTCATCTAAAAATGAGAATAGTGAGTCCTACTTAAAAACCATTAATGAAAATTAAAAGGAAACCCTCATTAAATCAGTGTGTATTCTGCCCTATGTTTCCTCGTTAAGCACAGGAGAGGCAATTGTTTAGTAAAACAGTCTTTGTGTCCATTTTGCCACTAACTTGTTCCAAATTTTCTCTCTTTTTTTTTTTTAAACTATCACTGGGGCACTCACTGACTGTACTCACCTCCATTCACCCACATAAAAGCCAACAGTTCTTACATGTCACATTTATTTTTGATTGATATCCATCTACATTCAGCACGGATTTGAGGCAGCTTAGCAGCAACACATGGATAAAGTTTTATGCATTCCACGTATGATAGCACTGCAAAGACAAGACAGTAAAATACATGATAATATACGGTTATGTGAAATGCGGCATGCTGAAAGGGTGATCAATTTTTGCGACTCCATGTATGAAGATGTATCTTTCTAATGCTGTGTGACTCAGGTTATTTCATTTATTTATTTTATCAGTTTGGTTCTTTTGTTTTCCTAGCGACTTCTGGGAATGACAAACTGATCATGGTTTAATACAAACTGTGAATCTTATCCTCTCCTGCCTGTGACTTATGGGATAATGAATGGGGGTGGGGCGGTAACATTTTGCAGACACTCTCTGGCTTTCTGTCTTCAGGCAGTGTTCTGTTTGATGGATCAGCTGCAGGTCACACATCCATTTCCCTTTAGCGGCATGGTGGCCTGCGTCGTTCCGTGTCTGCGGGTCTACTCTCCTTCACTGCTCTGTTAAATAACACTGGGGAAGGCCGATCATTGAAAGTTGGCCAAAAGGGTTAGAGTTTCCCTCTTTTATTTCTCCCCCTTTTTTTCTTTTTTTGAGATGGAGTCTTGCTCTGTTGCCCAGGCTGGAGTACAGTGATGCGATCTCAGCTCACTGCAATCTCTGACCCCTGGGTTCAAGTGATTCTCCTGCCTCAGCCTCCCTAGCAGCTGGGACTACAAGTGCACACCACCACGCCTGGTTAATTTTTTGTATTTTTAGCAGAGATGGGGTTTCACTGTGTTAGCCAGGCTGGTCTTCAACTCCTGACCTGATGATCGGCCCACCTTGGACTCCCAAACTGCTGGGACTACAGGCATGAGCCACCGCACCTGGCTTATTTCCCTTTTCTTCTCTACCTATCTCTTCAAGGTCAAGTTCTAGTCAAATGTCACCATTTCACATTTCTCTTTGGCTTTGTTGTTCAATGAATTCACAAGTGTTACATTATATTGGTAGAATAGTTTATAGACTATATATTCCTTGGTTTAAATGTAATTATCTTTCTCATGATTGATTATTTCAGCTATCTGGTGAGAAAGGTAGAGCTGGAATCATGATTTTAACTTTCTAGGAAGTTTTAAGGAGCCCACTGGCCTTTCCCAGGCTGCTTTTGCAGGAGGTGCTTTTCCAGGATACCAGGCACCTGCAGGCAGATGTCTTTGAATTCTCCTAAGGACCCGTCATAATGCTCCCTCCAGCAGACACGCAGTGCACACGTGTTTGCTCCTCATCAGGGTTGTGGATACTGTGGGGGCAAGAATGCAAAATGGAGATCTGGGCTACGCTGGTTGCTCATTAGCTCCAGAGGACAATGCTGTTGATACCCCCCAATGTGGAAAGCTGCACAACGAGCGACAATTTCATCAGTAAAATTATTAGAAACATCGCAAATGCTTTCTAAGGAGAGACAACAGAAAGAAATCCCAGAAAGCAGAGGGTTTGTCACGGAGAAAGACTGCCATGTGAGGAACTTCGGTGGCCTAAGGGGAAACGATCACCCATGACAGAGGACAGGAGCAACGAGACTGTCTAAGTGGTGGCTGACGTTCTTCCCTTGGATTAATTTACAAGAAGCACGATTTGATCTTTCCTTCCCTTTTTCCAAAATCAACAGGTGCTTCAGCTTGTTTGCTCTCTGTTGATTCTACCAAATGGAAAGCATAGATTAAAAGTTTAAAAAGGCAGGGGATGCTGTGGTGTGCCTTCACGTTGCAAACACTTTTGATTTCTGCATTCTGCCTTGAACTCCCTACAGACCAATGGACACCTTAGTGGATAGTTCCTTAGTCTCTTGAGGGAAGTGAGGCATACAGTCCCGTTTCAGGCTGTAAGAGGCATTAATCTTGCTTCCACAGGCCTTGGGGCTGTGCTTGGGGTAAACATGGATGCTGGTGTGTCCTTGTAGCCTTGTAGCATGAGTCCTATCCTCCCCACTTTATGTGAAATATTGACTTAATAGGTCTGGGCAGAAATAGGAGTCCAGGGCAAGGTGAGCAAAAAATTGAAAAAGGGATGAGGAATAAGGCCACAGGAAAATTAAACTTAATAAGTATGTGACAATATAGCAGATATTTTATGATAAATGTGAAACTTGAATTCCATCTATCATCACGGCACATCAAAAGTGTGGTTTTTTTTTTCTTCTGTGAGTCTGTCTCTGTCACTTAGAAGTACGGAGGGTTTCCCTGAATGACTGGGGTAATGTATTAACTCGAATTTACTTCCAATGTGTTCATTTAACTAGTTCATTTCACCTGAGTAAGTGCCTGGCACCTGCAATATGAGAATCTGACCACTATGGAGTATGCACCTTAAGTAATATCTTGCCGGGTAGACATGGCTTTAGTTATTTCTTACAGTAGTTCAGGTGAGAGCTACTCATAAAGGGGGAAGATTCTGATGGATGTGGGTCATGTTGATTATGTAGAAAGCAGAGTCTAAAGCTTCTACTTGAAACTGTTAGAATTTTGTGGCCAAGTATGTAGTCTGCACTGGAGTATTCTCAGCAAGCAATGGCAAGACAGTCGATAATGAAAAGTGAATTAAAGAACCAGTGGCCTCTTGTAATGATGAAAAATTATGTAAAGTAGAAATGTAAGAAGGATTATGGAAGTAATTGAATTTCTCTTTTTTAGTTATTTTGACACCTCTGTATTATATGGTCATTGCACTGTTCCTCATTTATCTACCTCTGAGTAGACAGAGAGATCTGGATATACCTAAATACAGTAGCAGTATAGATATATTAACAACCTATCCATTGGTAGCTAGTGAGAGAGCCATATTTCATAGCTCTAATGCAACCAGAGGCTATGAAATTTAATCAAGGGCTACAATATTTCATGCCTGTGAGGCTGTTACTGTGAAATATATATATATATTAGCACAAGACAAGAGGAGTACTTACATGGGATTTTAAACTAGTACTATGGAAATATTCAAAAGAATTTAGATGAATCTTAAAATATTAGGCTCATATGATTGGAAATCTCAATCTTAAGGCTGAAAGTATTTTTCATGTGGCAGATGAAGAGCAAAGTTGTCAACTGTTTATTTTCTTTACCTTCTGAAATAGATCACTGGTGAGCAACAAACACACAGGGCAGTGCCAAGAACAGAGAGAGAGAAATATGGTAATGATAATGTTGCCTTTTGAACACTCTTTTTCTGAATTGGTTTTAAAGCCAACATATTGAATTCTAGATTTAGTATAAGCACTGGAGGATGGCAGTAGGGTGCAACTCCCTTGTATCCAGTTTAATCCAGTTCAGTCTGCAGCCTTCTTCCAATTTAAGGCCTAAAGACTTCTTGTCTTTTTTTTTTTTTCCTCTGTCACCCAGGCTGAAGTGCAGTGGCACGATCTTGGCTCACTGCGATCTCTAGCTCCCGGGTTCAAGCAGTTCTCCTGCCTCAGCCTCCCGAGTATCTGCACTACAGGGCATGCCACCACACCCAGCTAATTCTTTGCATTTTTAGTAGAGATGGGGTTTCACCAAGTTAGCCAGGATGGTCTCAATCTCCTGACCTTGTGATCTGCCCTCCTTGGCCTCCCAAAGTGCTGGGATTTCAGGTGTGAGCCACAGCACCTGGCCAAGACTTCTTGCCTTTACATGAGACTATACAAAGGGATTCCATGATAAAATAATTTGGGAAAATTCTACGTAGTGAGTCTTATTTGCTTGTTGGAAAGTTAAAGACTGGTAATTCCTATAGTAAAGAGACATTTAAAATGAAATCAGTTTAATTGAATACCACTATATAAAACGCCAAAACCATCCATCTATTGATCTATGTATCTATCTATGTATCTATCAATGTCTTTGTTCTGAAACTTGAGCTGGTACACACACTGTTGAACCTCATTGTAAAGGAAACAAACTATCGTCCAAGCTTTCAGAAAATGATACTTATGTTCTCATATGGAGTAGAACTAAGTAATTTGTACATATTGAAAAGGATCATTGAAACAGCTTCACCACAACGTTTAAATCTCATCGATGACCTGAAATTGCTTTTAAAACTATTTCTCTGTTTCGTAATAAAGACCAGAATTCCTAGGCATTCCATTTCCATGGAACATGGTTTGGCACCCTTCAAAATTGCCTTAATTTTCTTTGTTGTGACAGAACATTAGATGAAAAAGCACAACCCTTTACACACAGGGCATACCAATGCACGATGGTGGGTTTATCTTTTCTTCCTGACTCATCAGAGACCCCAGTGAGCACAGAATGAAGGCAGGTTGGACCAATGCTCCATGTTAGGCTGAGGCTGTTCTATGTTCATGACACTCTCAAGGGGAGTGAAGGAGAAGGTGGTGTGTAGAGAAGACACCTACACACATTTTATGTTCCTTGGTTTCATAAATAGTAGCAGTCTTGTGGGTTTCATTGTGTCCCCCAAAAAGGTCTGCTTAACTCCTCAGCTGTGAATGCGGCCTTCTTTCTAAGCATGGGCTCATTGCCAATGCAGTCACGATGAGGTCATCGGGCGGGGCTTACTCCAATATTACCAATGTCCTTAAGGAAGAGGAGAGTGCCCTGTGAAGGTACGGACACACAGTGAACACCAAATGTGACAAAGGCGGAGAGGGGAGTGACACAACCGCAAGCCCCAAACAGCAAGGTCTCTGGGGGAGCACCAGGAGCCAGGAGACAGCCTGAACCCACAGCATCTTGATTTTGGACTTGTGACTTCAGGAATGGAGAGGGAGTAAATTTCTGTTTCTCAAGCCATCTGGGTTGTGGTTCTTTGTTTTGGCAGTGCTAAGAAGCTGATACAAAGAGCTGGTGGTTATTCATTTATTTATGAAATCTGGCACTGTGCTGGAAACTTTACATACCTTATTCCTGACAACCACTCTGTCTACCAGGAGGGATAAGGTCTCCCATTTTACGGACAACAGAGTTTCCATTGTCCCACGCCAGTGGCATTTCCATCAACTGGGGAATTTCCAGAAATTTGAGTTCTCAGACCCTCCCCAGACCTAGTGAATCAGAAACTCTGAGGGTGGGGCCAGCACCCTCCCGGAGAGGCTAACACAACATGAGGTGTGAGCTCTGAGGATCTAGACATACCTCGTGGGAATGGAGCTACGATGTGGACTCCTATCCCTCTGGATCAAAAGCCTGCTTTCCACTGGACAAGCTGGGTACACGCACGCATTCCGCACATCTGAACACATATTTCTTCAATAAAAGAAAGGAAGGAAGCACTTTGAAATAAGCAAGCGGCACTTTTGGGCATTGTCGCTCTCCTCATCCAAACAGCAGAAGGCCCGGGGAGCCCCACGAGAATCCATCACCTTCTGTAGAGCCAGGCCTTCTTTGATTGCTTCGGAAGAATGTACAGCAACAGCTATTGTCTCTCCTTCCCTGTATGTCAAGGCCAATGCAAACTGACAAAGGCCAAGCCGCTTCTTCATTCGGAAAGAATGTGAATACTTTGATTTATAATAATGTGTTTGCCTTCCTCTGCTAAGCTCAAGGGTCTTTATTTATTCATATATGGACTTTATTTTGCCTAATAGAGGCCTTCTTTCAGAATATTTTCACCTGTAACTGTATGGAGTATTTTGTGATTCTGATTCTGACCTGTGAAATTTAAAGCATTTTCAATACAAGCAGGTCTCATTTTCTAAAGATTTAGTGTCAAGGCCAAGCAATGTAGTTCAGCTGCTGACCTGGAAATAAACTTGCAAGGTGGAGCACGATTTGTGACTCAAATGAGCTCCCTCTTGCTCTCTCTCTCTTTTTTTTTTTTTTTTTTTTGTGCTGGGCATTAGCTAAGAATTTCAACCCATATATTAAAGGCTTTGATATACATAATATTGATAATATAGTAATTACATCTAAAAAGCCAGTTCCCTACATTGCAAAAAGTCCCAGTACCAACTCAGGGATTTTCATACCATGAGATTATGGAGAGCAATCAGGGGCCCAGGGCAGCCCCAAATTTCTGACTTACAGGATGTTACATCATCTCTGCTTAGAGCTATTTGTTGTCAGAAGTGGAACGTTTCAATAACCCCTCCACTATAGGTTCCAGTGTTTTATAATCTGTTCTCCTAATCAGGAGATTTTGAACAACTGGAGTTACACTTTCCTGGCTTTTAGCCTAGCCAAAATCTTACCCAGCCAATCCTCACTGAAGGACTCAATTTATTATGGAGGATTCAGAAGAATTTTCTATGGGAAAAGTACTTTTGTAGAGACTGTCTTTGACATCTACATTGACCCACCTAGAGCATTAAAAAAAAAAAAAAACCTTTGATGCTGAAGTTGAATCAAAACCACGCCTGTCCCCTCCACCTTGGGGCTGCCTTCTGCAGGGTCTGACGTGCTTTCCAGTAGCAGGTCCCTGTAAGCGCAGAGAACAACTGTCTTTAAATAGCTGCTGATCTTCGTATCATTAATTTTCTGCTCTGAAAACTGAAATGCCTTGTAATTATCCAGCTGTAGGAACACATAAGACGGCACTAAATTCTGCTTAAGTATAGCCTATTGCCAAAACGGAGGCCAAAATATATAATTAGGTAGGCATTAACATTCGAGAGCCGTGCGGTTTCGGAGCAGCACAATGGCAGGGACACGCGTGAAGGGCAGGCTGTCTGGGTAATGTAGCAGAAACCCTTCTCTAGTAGTGTGCCCTCCCATGCCCCGTCATGGTGCCAGCATGCCCGTCCTATTGCTGGTCTGTGGGTATGGTAGGATTCCACTTTGCTGGGTCCCTGCCAAAAGATACAGCTTCCCCCTGCCTCAGAAGCAAATGTGTGCATACAGCGAGCAACGAGTCATTAGATTACAGTGTTCCAGGCTGAACCCAGTGCAAGAAAACAGTCCTTCTTGTCCATTTACATTCATAAACATCCCACCATTCTTACACGGTGTTGTTCATGGGGCAGGGGTTATCATGTTCCATAATGAATTCCAAGAGAGCTCCTCAGACAAGCAAGGAGAAATGCCGTCTTTGACATATCACCTGCCTGTAGCCCTGATGAAAATTCACTGGTGATTTCGTGACAAGTATGCTTTTCCACTCCCAGTCATGACTCTAAAAAACGTGCAATGTGCCTCCTCTGTCTGGGAAACGTGGACATTCTGGCAAGAAAAAAAATCAACACTTTCTGATTGAAACTTGCTTAAACATATCACATATTTTTAAGAAACAAAATGATGTTGCCAGTTCTTGGGGACTAGAGAGTATTTAAGCTCTTTTGACCTATAAAAGGGAAGGGATCAACAGTGGTAGCTTGGGGAGAAAAAAAAAAATCCCAATTACTATTAATGAGATTCATTATAATATAGAGTCTCCCAGCAATGAATTTTAAATATCCCCTGTCAGTTTTCTATCAACATGGCACAGAACAAAACATCTGCTCCGGAGTGCCCATGGAGGCGCATTCTTATGAGCTGATCTGTTTCCTCTGTTTATTATCCCTCTTGCCGTGTTGGTGGACAAGGGATCAATCTTTCCCCCAAATCAGTTTTTCCACCCAAAGCCGAAAGCCTTGGTGTTTGAGGGTATGTTTTAAAAATCATATATTAAAAGTGATTTAAAGGTTAAACCCTAATGACTTTTTTCCTTCTTTACTATTTTTTTTTCCTGTTTGAACTAATAGAAATCATTCTTGTTTCTCGTTATCAGATGCAGGGAAAACTTGCACTAGTATATTTCAGCAAAAATTGAGTTATATTGTGACCAAGGTAATTTTAATGCTTTGTTGGGGGGATTGATGGCATCATCCCAGAAGTGCCCGTCTTTAGCAGCTTTGTGCAGGACAAACAGAAGGTGAGCCAGACATGTAATGTTAAGGTTTCTAATAGCTACATTTTTTAAAGTAAAGAGAAATTAGTTCTAATAGTGTTTTAGACAGGGCGCATGACTCATGCTTGTAATCCCAGCACTTTAGGAGGTCAGGAGTTCAAGACCAGCCTGGCCAACATGGTGAAACCCTGTGTTTCTACTAAAAATACAAAATAATTAGCCAGGGGTGGTGGTGGGTCCCTATAATCCCAGCTGCTCAGGAGGCTGAGGCAGGAGAATTGCTTGAACCTCAGAGGCAGAGGTTGCAGTGAGCCGAGATCTCACCACTGCACTCCAGCCTGGGCAACAGAGCGAGACTCCATCTCAAAATACATATGTATATGTGTATGTTTTAGTTAAGCCAGTATATCCAAATATTACTCTGTGAACATATACTCAGCATAAATATTATTAATGACCTATACTTTCTCCTTTGTGCTTTCCACTTGTAACTCTTCACAAACTGCATTTCAAGAACTCAGTGGATGGATGGGTTCCTGGCTTCCACCCTGGGTGGTGCTGAACCTGGGGAAGTGCTTTACTTCCATTCTCAGGTGAGAAACTGTAAGGCAATATTTTCAAAAATCTGCAACTCTGCTTCTTTAGATAAGCTGTTGTTTACCATTATACTTTTCTAGAATAGGTTAAATATTTTACTGCTTTTGAGCCTTGCTTTTGTAGAGTTTGAATTAGTTGTCAGTGCTAAAATATAAACTTTTTAAAAAAGAAGAAGACTTATCTGAATGCGTTAGGGATGAACTTCACTAATGAAAAGGATTTCAGCACAAGAGAAATACCTGCATCTAGCCAAAGATTTCCACAGATGTAAGACAATTTAGATTTTCCATATGGAGGTATAAAGTATTTTTCACAATTTATTTCTGTTGCTTATGGAAATTAAGCCACCTAGAGCTGTAAAATGAAGTTTATTCACAATAACTTTAATTAGCCAAACAGTTGGAAATATTTTTTGTATGTAATACGACTAAATTATAAAAGATACAATATTTTTTACTACTTTATGTTTCCATGTAAATCTTTTTTTTTTTTTTTTAGTATTACTTGACTAGGCTTCCCAGAAACCTCCTTTCTTCTGGTTTACCTGGCAATTTTACTATACCTAATTCCTGTCAGTGACTGCCAAAGGAAGTCTTCTCAATCAATATTAAAACATTGGCTACTTTGTATATGCTGCCTGCTCCACCTAGCTCTGTGGAGTCAAGAGTATAGTGAACATAAAGAAATACCCTACCTGGAGATATGAGAAATGTGAATTGCTACAATTCAAGATGAGATTTGGGTGGGGACACAGCCAAACCATATCAATTAGGATAGATGTCTTTTTTTCAATTTATACAGATCAGTGTGGGATCTGTAGCTCGCTGTGCCAGTTCGAATCTTAACTTTACCATGGACTTGTATGAACCCAGGGAAGATTGTGGGCATTCTCCTGCCTCATTTTACTCATCTATAAAATGGGGAGGGTGAGGGTAACTGTTCATAGTGTATTTTGGTTTTAAACTGACTTTATCTTTTTAGAGCAGTTTTATGTTCTCAGCAAAACTGAGCAAAAGGTACAGAGATTTCCATACACTCCTCCACCGTCACCTCCACACACACACAGCTTCCCCCATCATTAATATCCCTTGCCAGGGGGTACCTTTGTTACAATCAATTAACCTAAATTGACTCCTCATGATCACCCAAATTTCACAGTTTACATTAGAGTTCACTCCTGGTGTTGCACACTCTATGGGTTTTGAAATGTATACAGGTTTGTTTTTAAGGTGAAAAGGAAATACTCAAAAAGCTTAGAAGAGTATATGGCATAGATGGAAAAGTCAACATGTTATCTATTATTACTGATATTATTGTTGATTATAGCAGTATGTTTTAAAATAATCTTTTGAAATAATCTTTTGTTTTTCTTTACATTGTAGTGGCATGTCTACAACTTATATATGCAATATATGTTATATTTTATGTAATTTATAATAATTATATAATACTGAGTGTAGTATATATTACATATACTATATATAATATGTTATGTATACTATATAATATGTATAATTATTCCATATTACATATAACGTATATAACGTATATATAATATCTATGAAGACATACATTATATCTTATATACGCTAAATTATAAGGTTGGTGCAAAAGTACTTGCGGTTTTTGCCATTACTTTCCATAGTAAAAACAGCAATAACTTTTGCACCAACCTATAATACATGTCTTCAAAAACTGGTGAGCGGAATCTCTGAACTCAGTCAAACACAGAAGACTTTTTCACAGAGGATCCTAGGGGAAGAGTGACTGGTGAAATGCCTGCTGCAAATTATTCCTCTTAAAACCCTTGCTTTGTAATCTGAAACTTCTAGTATTCTGGCTGCCTTTGAGTATAGTGAGCTCGTATTTTGAGGTCAATAATTCATACACCCTTTAAATAACACCAAGTGTTTGCCACTGGGCAATGATAATCTTCAACATGGGAAGATTTAATCTTGACTGCAAGAGGTCTTAAAGAGACAGAAGTGGCTTCCAGAGACACAGACCGCTATTTCCTGGAATAAGATTCCAGGAGTTAACAGCTTTATTATGGTGGTCTGTGTCAGTGTATCAACACATAAGAATGTAAGTTGAAAAATAATTGGCTCAGATGATAAAAATAAAGCGTGAGAGTTGGACTCAACATCTCTTATCATCTACAACTTTCCACAGACTCACACAGATATCTCTGGATCCTGATCCATTGTTTTTGAAATAAGGACACACTTTCAACACCCTGTAGCCCAAGGCAATACCTACAATCTAAATTCTAGGGCAGAGACCACCATATTCTTTTTGTTGTTTTGTTTCTCCAAGTCAATTATTTCTTAGAAATGTGTTAAATTTTCTCATGCCTGATTTTATGTGATTTAATTACAGAACACTAGAGAAAATCAGAGTTTAAAAGAATTTTTCATGCGTATCAGCCACAATCCAAGGTAACTGGTTGCACACGGTAAAGGATAGCATCTACTCAGTCCCCATGATTTGAAGACATATGTAACTGGCAATTGCCACTGTATCATTATACTGTAGAAGGCCACGAACCAAGACTTGATTCCAGGTGTCCTAACTCTCAGAGAACATCCCTTTCTACCCAGTGATATTCTGTGTTCATACTCTATTATCATAGTAAATGTGAATGAACAGCAGTGTATTGACTTTTAATTATGTATACTGTATTTTTAAAATTTGTAATCACCATTCCTTTATAGGACTCTAAAGACCCTGTAATTATGATGCTAAACACTATCACACCATTGGAAATGGCAGAACTGTTCAGATTTGCCAATATCAGGGTGATTACTCTTGCTTGCAAAGGTCTTTAGAGAAATAATGGTTATGTGCTTAGCATTTAAGCTATTTCCCCAAGTTTACAATTGTTATTCTTTCTTTCTGCAGAGAGCACTGTGACCTACAGAGAGTAAGAAAACTAGAGACTTCTGTCTGGTTGTGCCAATGTATCAGCCGCATGACTGGGACAGAATCCAGGTCGTGCCCCAGGAGAAAGCTCCTCATGACACCATCCCTTCCCACTCTGAACACGTATTTATTAATTCAGTGTTTGATGTGTGTTTGTAATTACTGATGTGTATTTAGGGGTTTCAGGTGATTTTTTTAAAACCTTAGAATCTCTGCCCCTTATTGAGGGTGGTCTTACCATAATAGGACATTTACTGAAACAACCTGCTGTACCAAACATGATATCTTCTTTTTCCTCCATGGCTTCTAGCTTCAATCTCTATGTACTCCATTTTCCTTCCAGACTGTGCTCCATCCACAGCAAACATTGCAGCTGCTAAGCAGCCTGTACTGTTGCTTCTGGACCTTTGCATCTGATGTGGTCCCTGCTTAGGAGGCCTTCCCTAGCTCTTTGTCTGTACACAATATTCAGCTCATCCTTCAGTTCAACACAGCTCACTCACCTTTTCTTCTCTAAAAGCCTCATCCCTCCCCTAGAGACTTATCCCCTTCTATTTTGCTACACCAGGATAGTAGATATTTCTGTCGTTTTTTTCTCCTGTATAACATCCTCTGAATGTAGCATCTATTCAGTAGTTATCCTATTTGAGGATGGAACTTTGCTTAAAAGAATCGTCAAGATATATACAACCAAAAATTGCAAACAGAGCAACACCTACACGTTTGTTACAGTGCCAGAAATACATGCTTCATTTTTCTGGTTAAAGAAATTCACTTTTGGTCACATACACTTCTATATTTGGCTATTTTCATGTGGTTTCTGGGTACTTCTTTCTTCTTCATTCCCCTTGGTTTTTTTCCCAGCTAATTTTTTACATTAGTAGTTCAATTTTTAAAGTTCCTGAAACAAATGCATAAAATTGGTATGATGTTATTCAAAGTATAGGATTGATTTGTAGATCTTAGGAAATTCAAATTCTAGGAGTCACTTTACTTCTTCTATATACGTCTCCTTTTACTCACTTAAACTGCTAATGTAACAAGAATTTATCTAATGAGTGATTTCACCAGGCAGCATGTCCTTACTCCCAGGAGGGAAATAGTAGGAGTAAAGAATCTTTTTGGCAATTATTTTAAAGTATTTTTTCAAGTCAATGAAACTACAGCAGTAAGGACAAACAACCCAAGTGCCCATTGACGATAGACTGGACAGGGAAAATCTGACACATATACACCGTGGAATACTATGCAACCATAAAAAACGTTGAGTTCGTGTCCTTTGTAGGGACATGGATGAATCTGGAAACCATCATTCTCAGCAAACTGACACAAGAACAGAAAATCAAACACAGCATGTTCTCACTCATAGGTGGGTGTTGAACAATGAGAACACATGGACACAGGGAGGGGATCATCACACACTGAGGTCTGTCGGGGGTAAGTAGGGGAGGGATAGTGGGAGGTGGGGGAGTTGGGGAGGGATAACATGGGGAGAAATGCCAGATATAGGTGATGGGGGAGGAAGGCAGCAAACCACATTGCCATGTATGTACCTATGCAGCAATCCTGCATGATCTTCACATCTACCCAAAAACCTAAAATGCAATAAAATAAATAAATAAATAAATAAAAGCATTAAGATTACAACTTCAAATAGTGATTGTACCTCAAACATGTGCTATTAAAAAATCTTCAGGAGTCAGAATGTGATAAGACTTGTCACTCATTTTCATTGTTATTTGGAAGTGAAATATGTGTATATATATATGTGTATGTATTTATATATGTGTATATATTTACATATATTTGTTTACATATATATGTAAACATATATATGTTTCAGATAAAAACTTTTGCTAATAAATGGTAATTTGTGCATTTAGACTCAAATTTCTCTGGACAAACATCCTATCTCAATTTTTCTTACACGTAGTAGATTTTATTTGAATGAGAGTAAAGACATTAAAAGCTTTGATGGAAGAATTAGTAAGTGGAAGAATTAGAACTATCAATGACAGATAGTTCTATCTAGCATTTTTCTTCCCCTCGTGCATTTTGATGACCATGTAATGAATGAACTACACCACCAACAGCTCCGTTAGAGATTTTCAAACTAGGATAAGAAGTTGAAATTCCCCCCACAGCTTTTCAGGTAGATTCATGAATTAAGGCAACTACAGAAATATCAAGGGGTTAAAAAAAATCTGTTTCCTTTTTACAAATTTATAACAATTATTTATTAGATTCACTGTCCTTCAACGTTCTAAATTTACTTGAAAAACATTTGTTAATGTTTATAGAAGAGTCACCTTGTTAAATTTATCATGTTTGTATATTAATTGCTGACATGTGAGATAAATCTAAACATGATATATTCAGTCATGATTTTTGATTTTTTAATTGGTAATTACATTTCTTGATTATTGACTTAAAATAATTTTCTGGTTTTTCTTTTCTTTTTTTTTTTTTTTGAGACAGGGTCTCACTCTGTTGCCCAGGCTGGAGTGCAGTGGCACAGCCATGGCTCACTGCAGCGTTAACTTCTCAGGCTGTAGTGGCCCTCCCACCTCAATCTCCCAAGTAGCTGGGACCACAGGCATGAGCCACTGGGCCCAGCTATTTTTTAAATTATTATCACGTGTAGGAATGAGTTCTCACTATGTTGCCCAAGCTGGTCTTGAACTCCTGGTCTCAAGTAATCTGACCACTGCAGCCTCCCAAAGTGCTGACATTACAGGCATGGGACACTGTAATTGACCTAGAAAAATTTTCAATATGTTACAGAATGTTTATCAAGCTGGTATTGCTATTAAAATAGTGTCTTGGAAATACCCATCTGGCAGCAGAGAGCAGATCTGGTGGCAGAGATCCTGGCATGAAGTATGGTCAACTCACAGAAAGGGCACAAGCAAGGGAACAGTGTGAGGTGGTAGCAAGAGCAATGAAGAGAAAAGGCAGATTCAACAAGTGCGTGGAGATAAAATCAATAGAACTTCATAGATCTGTTAGCTATGCCGAAGAAGAGAAAAGAAAGAAGTAAAAGATAGCTTGGTCAATTCTACCCTAGGTCTTTCCAGAAAGGAATTCAGGGAGGAGCTGGTTTGGGAAAGGTCAAAGGTGGGAGCAATGATGAAGTGGGTGTAATCCATGGTCGGAGATGCTGAAAGAGGGCATCACTTTAAAACACATAAGTAATTTCTAAAACTCCGATTTATTATATCACAAGTGAACTTGGTGAAAACGAGAATTGGGAAGGCTGATAATAAAATGCTTTCTCTAAAGGAATCTCTGTGAAGAATTCAGTTTTACTATTTCAATAAGTTATGGGGGAACAGGTGGTGTTTGGTTACATTAATAAGTTCTTTAGTGATGATTTCTGAAATTCTGGTGCACTCATCACTCTGATCTGTGTACACTGTACCCAATGTATAGTCTTTTATCCCTCATCCCCTCCTACCCTTTCCCCTGAGTCCCCCAAAGTCCACTGTACCATTCTCAGGCCTTTGTGTCCTCATAGCTTAGCTCCCGCTTATGAGTGGGAATATACGATGTTTGGTTTTTCATTCCTGAGTTACTGCGCTTAGAGTAATGGCCTCCAATTCCATCCAGGTTGCTGAAAATGCCATTATTTCACTCTTTTCATGGTTGAATAGGATTCTATGGTGTGTATGTGTGTGTGTGTGTGTGTGATATATATATATGCATACATATATATACACATATATATACACACATACATATATATGTGTATATATATATGTATATGTATATATGTGTGTGTATATATATACACACATACACATATATATCACGTTTTCTTTATCCACTCATTGATTGATGGGCATTTGGCTGGTTCCATATTTTTACAATTGCAAATTGTGCTGCTATAAACATGCATGTGCAGGCATCTTTTTCATATAATGACTTCTTTTCCTCTGGGTAGATATGCAGAAGTGAGATGGCTGGATCAAATGTTAGCTCTACTCTTAGTACTTTCAGGAATCTCCACACTGTTTTCCATAGTGGTTGTATTATGTGAGTGCAAGTAATTGCAGGTTTTGCCATTAAAAATAATGAATAATGAGTCTACCCTTTAATCTGCCATGGAGAATGATGATCACAATAAAAGACTTAATATTTCTTCTGTGCTTCCCAGGTGTCAGGCATTGTATGCTGTTCTATGGGTTATCTCAGCCCTTGGGAAGTCCTATCAGATGGGGCTGTGATTGTCCCCACTTAGAAAAGTGTGAGGTCTAGGTCCTAGAGGATTCATGATATGCCACAGGATGGACGGCCAGGGGAACCTTTCAGGACCTCTCTGAACAGGCAGCCTGGGGGAGAATTGCAGGAGCCCACAATCTGGGCTCAATGAGCAGACAAGAGAGATGAGAGAGAGGACAAAGCTGCTTCTCTGCTCCTTTTCTTCCCCCCCAACTTTCTCCCTTAAGATGAATCTTTTAAGGGCAGCAGGGAGAACAAATGGGTGCAATGGAAAATGGAGTCCCAGAGCTGAGTAAGAGCAGCTGGGTCCCAGAGGCAGTAAGAGCAGCTGGCGTGCATGGGGCTGAGGCTCCCGGTTCAGCTGGATTTCACTCCAAGGTGTGCAGAACCCAATTTCAGGCGTCTTTGAAGAATCACAAAGAAAATGAAGAGGTAAAGCCACGGGTCCTGAAAACCTCAAATAGTCGTACTTGATGGCATTTTCTGGTAAATCTGTGGAGTGGATTATTGTGCTGCAGATGTAAAAGCCCTTTAGAAAAAGCGGTCATGATTTCCAGGAGTCAGTATGGGTTCACTAATGGTGAGTCATACCTCATTTGCTTTCTGACAATTGACTGGACTGGCAGCTCAGAGGATGACATGGATGTGGGGTAGCTGGGTCCCATCAAAGCATGTGACAGAGTCTGTTTAATATGTTCACGAAAGAAAACAGGATGACATGAACGGACTGACGGCAAAATCGGATGCAATGGAAAGCAGCGAATAACTACTTTTTAAAAAGTGGTGATTAATGTACTGATACCAACTTGAAAGGAAGTCGTTAGCAGCAAGCCAAAAGGTTCTGATGTGATTAAGTCCAGTCAAATACTTTTCTCATTCACTTACTCGAAGGCCCTGAAAACATGCCTCTCAAATAAGCGGGTAATCTAATGATTGCAGGAACGTCTACTACAGCAAATGACTGTATCAAGATTCAAATAATCTGGGCATGTCAGTAGGAAGCATAAAAGAAGGTGTTGGAAATTTTTTCCTGAGAAATCCTCTGAAACAAGACAGATCTCTCATCCATCCAGAGCTGGTAAGGGTTTCTGCTTTTGGCTTAAATTTAAATTTGAATTGAATTTGGTGAACGAAATTTGGCTTCTTTTTCCCCTTCTGTAAAAACTAACTCCAAAATAAGAAGTGAAGCAAATGAATTTCACCTTTAACATTTAAAAAAGAAAAAGGAAAATGAAGGAAAAAAAGAATAAAATAGAAGGCTAGTCTCTCAAAAGCAATGACAATCAAACATGGAACCATCAAGGGTGGACACCTATGGCTCCAGACCTCTAAAAAGGCCAACAAAGTCCACTTGCTCAAGGTGGATGGCAGCCATGCAGACTAGATCTACACTCAGGTCACAGGACTGGGATCAGCTCTGCTCGACCCTGAGAGCTTCCCCAGAGTACGTCTGGCTCTGAGAGACAGTTGATGGGAATTGGCTGAGAGAGCACCGTGCCAACCCGTCTTCAGAAGGTTGTCCTTGGTGACCACATGAGGCAGCTGGTGGGGCAGGGGAATGTTCTGCTGGGAGCCCCCCCTGAATGTCGATCCTGCTTGGCTGAAAGGAAATGAGCGTGCATAAGCTCATCCGCACTGCACAGTCCTGAGTCATTCTGAGAATTCCTACCATCCTGAAGCATACGCTACTCCAGGTCCTGTATGGACTTCCTACACGTAGTTGAAATGGGGAGAGCTTATCTTGCTCAAACATGAGAAATATTTGAGAAATAATTTAAAAGGAGTCAGCAAAATATACAAAGATTATACAATTGTACAAATGAGAAGAAAGAACAGAAAAATTAATTTCCAGACAAAAACCTGCATTAGGAAAATGCTGCCACGAAGAGAAAGATGATGATCCAACCTGTCTTCACAAATCACCAACAAAATGAAACTATCATCTCTGTAAACAAAACACACAGCAGAGACACACCAGCTGATGGATGATACATTGGGACATCAGAAAAAGGTGCTATGTGAGCTGGTGTAGCTCAGGAAAAAATGTGAAAATTATAAATGCACAGCAAAAAATAATAGCTAAATAGGAAGCAGCACTAAGGAGAAACACTATGAAAATACAGCTCTGCACATAATGGACTGGACTGAGAAAAACATGCAAAATTTAAAGAAAATGAGCAAAGAGTTAATGGGATTACAGTGAGAAACAGTTATGGAACAAGGCAAGTAAACTCTAGAAAGTGTGATAGATTGACTACCAATGTACGGTGTATTGGTTAGGATTCCCTAGAGGGATAGAACTAATAGTAGGGTTTGATAGAGAGAAAGAACTAATAGGATATATGTATTAAGTTTATTAAGTATTAGCTCACATGATCACAAGGTCTCACAACAGGCCGTCTGCAAGCTGAGGAGCAAGGAAGCCAGCCCGAGTCCCCACACTGAAGAATTGGGAGTTCTACGTGCGAGGGATGGAAGCATCCAGCACAGAAGAAAGATGTAGGCTGGGAGTCCAGACCAGTCTGGCCTTTTTATGTTTTCCTGCCTGCTAAATATCCTGGCCATGCTGGCAGCTGAGTAGATCTGTGCCCACCTATATTGAGGGTGGGTCTGCCTTTCCTGGCCCCCTGACTCAAATGTTACTCTCTTTTGGCAACACCTTCATAGACACACCCAGAGTCAACACTTTGCCTCCTTCAATCCAATCAAGTTAACACTCAGCATTAACCATCACATGGGGTATCAAAATAACAAAACAGCAAAATATTCAAAACACATTATTCTTAAAAATTAAATAAAACCAAATACTTACATTTCCAGTTTGAGAGGGCATACTGTGAAAATGCCAAGAACGTGAAGGGTCAGAATCTTAATATCAGATAGGGTTGCGTTCTGGAAAAAAAAAAAAAAAAAAACAGACAAAGACAGACATTTTTACTATGTTAATTGTTGCTATCCACAGTGAAGATTGAAAGCATGAAATTTTATGCATGAAATAACATATTATTAACACAGGAAAGCAAACCTTCTGAATAAAAATGAAATCATCAGAATTATAGACAAAAACAAGTATAGAACTCTTTAAGCCTATGATAGGTTTTGAAAATAAATAATTATATGGACTATCCTCATAGAACAATATTAAAAACTAAATTTCATTTTAGTAAGTGATACACAATTAATAAACAAATGCTTAAAGCCACACTGAGATTCCAGTTCTGGCAATGCTCATCACATTTTATAACACAATGTGTTAGCAAGGGTATCATGAAGCAGAGGTTTTCAGACTTTTCTTGGGGGAGAATACATATTAATAAGTGTTTTTGTTTTTTGAGACGGAGTCTCACTCTGTCACCCAGGCTGGAGTGCAGTGGCGTGATCTCAGCTCACTGCAACCTCCACCTCCCAGGTTGAAGCAATTCTCCTGCCTCAACTTCCCAAGTAGCTGGGATTACAGGTGCACGCTGCCACCCCCTGCCCGGCTAATTTTTTGTATTTTAGTAGAGACAGGGTTTCACCGTGTTGCCCAGGCTGGTCTCAAACTCCTGAGCCCAGGCAATCCACCCGCCCAGCCTCCCAAAGTGCTAGGATTACAGGTGTGAGCCACCATTCCCGGCCAATGTGAATAACTTTTAAGGTGAGCAATCTGATCATTTACCCAAATTTAAAATGTATATAATCTTTGATTCAATAATTCTACTTCCAGAAATTTATTCTACTAATATATGTACATGTTGACAAGATGATATGAGAAACAAAATACTTAAAGTATCATTAGGTTATAACTCAAATTTAAAATACATACCAATTTTTCTATGCTGATATAAATGACTGACTGAATAAAGAAATAGGGAGAATAGACAAGTCTCCCAGGCAGAAGAACTCCAGATAATGTATGTAGATGCTTCACTCACAAGAAGAGGGAGCATAACTCCGCACTCGCTCAGTGTAGTCTGCAAACAGTGTTGTCCTTCTAATTGTACAGTACCAGAGGGAAGAAGCAATTTTATGGTGGAGAAAACTGACCAAGACTCCCTTAACCAGGTGATCAAAGTCAACATCTGCAGTAAGAAGTAACGTTGACAGTATGCACCCAGGATGTAATGTGATAGAAATGACACTTTATCTTTGTGATTTTCTTTTTAAAAGGCCATCATCCCACTCTAATCATGAGCAATTCCATAGAGAGGCATTCTCTGGAAGACCTGAGCAGTTGTCCTCAAAACTGTCAGAGTCATCAAAAATAAGGACTGTCTGAGAAACTCACAAAGCCAACAAGAGGCTAAGGAGGAGACATGATGGCTATATGTAACGTGGGATCCTGGATGGAATCCTAGAACTAAAAAATGCATTAGTTAAAATAAGGACATTTGAAGAACTATGGGCATAGTTAATAATAAGGAGTCAATCTTGGATCATCGATTTTAACAAGTGCACCACACACAATCTTACCGGTGTTGATAAGGGAGCTCATTGTGTGGTGTATGGGAACGCTCTCCAGTATCGTTTCAATATTCATGTATTTCTTGTGCTGTTCTAAAGATAAAATTTACTAAAATTAAGGGGATGGGAAAAAATGAAAATCACAACATACCAAAACCCATGGATGTGGCTGAAGCAGTGCTTAGAAGGAAATTTTTAGCTTTAAATGATTATGTAAGAAGGGAAGGAAGCTTCAAAATCAGTTATCCAAACTTCCATCCTAAGAAGATAAAAAGAAGATCAAATCAAAACCAAAATCGTAGAAATGGTAGCAATAAGGAATTAAGAGAAAACGAAAATTCATAAAATACAGAATGAACAAATGATTTTTTCTCATTGTGTATTTTGTTTTTATATATTAAAATTAATATTTTATTTCACTTTAATAAAATACAAAATGCGAAAAAAATTATTGAAAGAAAAACTGGCTTTTTGAAAAGATATATTTTGGCAAACCTTTAGTAAGAGAGAGAGGAAGAGAGATGTCTGTTCATGTCTTTTTCACACTTATCTATCGCATTTTGCCCCTGTCTCTCGATTTTAAGAGATTTTTCTATGTCTGAGATATCAGACATTTTTCTGACATATTTGTTGAGAATATTTTCTCCTAGTTTTACATTGCCTTTTGATTTTGCTATGAGGAGATTTTGTAAAGTAAAATTTGAGGAGGTGTATTTTTTACTTAGTAAAATGTATTAATCTTTTATTGCCTACAAATTTTGAGTCATAGTTAGAAAGCTTTCCTCTACAGCAATGGTAGATAAAATTTATTCATTTTCTTCTAGTACTTGTTTGATTTCTTTTAATACATTTATTTCTAATCAATTTAGAGTATATTCTTAGGTATAAGACATGAATCTAATTTTATCTATTTCCAAATGGCTATTCATTTGTCCTAGCCAAATTTATTAAAACGTCCACCATTACTTCAGTGATTTGCAGTGCCAACTTTGTAATATACTAAATTTCCATATGTTCTTGGGTCTAATTCTAGACTTTACATAGTTTTTTCCCCCACTTGTCTTTTTGTTTATTCATGTTCCAGCCCCACACTGTTTTAATTATACAGGACATATTACATGTTTTAATATCTGTTAAGGCAACTCCCCTTCTTTGATATTTTGGGTTTTAGTGTTTTTCCAGGTATATTTGCATGCTGGTTTTTCCACATGAATTTGATAATCAAGTTGTCTAATACTACGAAGTAGCTCATTGACATTTTTATTGGGATTGCATTGATTTTATAAATCAACCTGGGGGAAGATACATCTTTAAAATGCTGAGTCTTCCTGCCCCCAAAACTGGACTAACTTTCCTTTAATTTGTCATGTCTACTTTTGCAATTTTCACAAGTACTTCCAAATTTTCCTCATATAAGTTTTGCATATCTTTGTCACATTTATTTCTAAGTGTTATTTCTTATTGCTATTGTAAATGAAAATTTCTCTGCTTATTTTTTTATGTATGAATGCTGTTGATATGTATGTGTTAAATTTGTATCTCATTACATCACTGAATTCTTTCATTCAGTTTGTCATTCATTTTCTAAAGATTTACAAGTATACTGTCATATGATCTATAAGTAGAGGAAATTTTAAAAGTCCATTGTCATGTCTCTAGCTTATTTTTCTTATACAATTCCATTGGGTAGTACCTCTGTTACAATGTGCACAGGTTGTACAGATAGAATCTTTGCCTTTGTCCTGATCTTACTGGAAATGTCTTTAGTATCTATAGTATTTCCCTATTAAATAACATGGTAAATTTAGGGTTATATATGTATGTGTATTTATACATATATATATACATATATATATATGCATACACACACATAGATAGATGTGTCTATCTATAGATAAAATTAGATGTGTCTATGTGTGTGGTATGCACATATATATATGTATATACATGCCTACATATATATCCCTAAATTTACCATGTTATTTAATGTGTCTATCTGTATGTGTGGTATGTGTATCATTATTCAGAAAACATCTCTTAGTTACTATTTTCCTGAGTGGTTTTAATCATGAATTGATGTTGAATTTTGTTAAAGGCTTTTTCAGCATCTATGGAGACTGCAAAGAAAAGTAAGTTAAAATTCTAAAGAATTTTTTTAAATTGAAGGAATTTCACATAGTTTGGGGGGCTAGGGGAGGGATAGCATTAGGAGAAATACCTAAGGCAGATGACGGAGTGATGGATGCAGCAAACCACCGTGACACGTGTATACCTACATAACAAACCTGCACGTTCTGCACATGTGCCGCAGAACTTAAAGCATAATTTTTTAAATTAGAAATGAAAAAACGTAAAGTTCTAAATGTGAAAACTAAAAAAAAAAAAAAGAAGAAAGAAAACAAAAAGTATCATTAAGACAATACAACAAATGGTATTTCCTCATTTAAGAAACTATTTTTTTCAAAAGTGATCTTCCAGAACTTGTGTTCCGATGAACAGGCTTTAAGAAGCACAGAGCGTGTTGACTCCACTCTCCCTCTTTATTTTATATGAACAGAGTTATTCCTGCAAAGGTTAATACATACACTTGTTTGGGCTACAGTCAGAATAAAAGCCTGTACTTCATGGCCCGTGTTCATGACCAGCTACCTCTCAATGTCATTTCAGGAATTTTATGATGAGATTCCCTTAACAGGTTCTCATATAACAAGCCCAGCTCATTACTCAACCAGAGACTTAAAAAAATGGTAAGGATGTCTCCAAAATCAAACTATTTGGAGAAGTTGGTCAATCATTATGGAGATACTAAGCATGAGCAAATCCTTCCATAAAAGAAAGATTTGACAATAAGGAGAACTGAGATTTTGTCAAATTACCTTGCATGTGTGTATTTTTTAAATTTATTGTGAATTACCAAGGCTTACAGGAATTAGAATATATTTGACAGATCTATATGGTTTTTCTTTATTTTCTTTTCTCCATTGGTAAAGGAGGCAGTATGGAGAATGAAAATTTCCTTTTCATGAATTGAATTCTAATAATAGAATCACTGCAACTAAAATTGAAAAAAAGAGACAGCACATGCGAAGCAAGCGGTTCATATTAACACCTTTGCCTGGTTCTTTGTCCATGGTTGGCTTATCTTCAAGGCTAACTTTGCACAGGCTTAAATTCAATGGGTGCATTAAACCAGCAAGCACCATGATTTGCTTTTTCCTGTGAGGATTCGATTAGATTGCCTTCACTTTTCAAATAGGCACAGACATGTTTACTCATGAAACCAAAACCCAGTTTTTCTCATCATCTGGTAATATGTTTTAGCTTTTATCAATTGTCTAGGAAAACACCAATAAAAAGTGCCAGACATGGTATGCAGTAGCAGGCAATCCAGAAAGAAGGCAAAGCCATCCCGAATGTGATGTTTTCATTTTCTTCCTGTGTCATTTGCCTTGTATTTTTATGAACATACAAATGAATGAAGTCCTAATTTGATTTTCCTCCACTCACAATAGCACCAGGATTTTAATAATGATAATGAAGAACTATGCATAAGACCACGTTTTTCACAGGCATAAAGAAAACATACTATTGTGGGCTTCATTTACTTTTTATATTGTGGGCTTTGTTTACTTTTTATATTTTATATGTCTTGTTTTTAAAAATGAAGTCTCACTCTGTCACCCAGACTGGAGTGCAACGGCACAGTCTTGGCTCATTTCAACCTCTGCCTCCCAGATTCAAGCGATTCTCTCGCCACACGCTCCCGAGTAGATGGGACTACAGGCACATGCCACCACAGCCGGCTAATTTTTTTTATATTTTTAGTAGAGACAGGGTTTCATGACATTGGCCAGGCTGGTCTCGAACTCCTGACCTGTGGTCTGCCCACCTCCGTCTGCCAAAGTGCTGGGATTACCGGCGTGAGCCACTGCGCCTGGCTTTATATGTATTTTGTACCGTGGGCTTTGTCACTTTTTACTGCAGAAATATTGAGTGTTTTGTGAAGTGTCTACCTCTGTCTTCAAGGTGCAGCTGCTAACCACCTCTTCTTCCCACGGACAACTGCCTGCGGGCACAGAGCACTTTACAGTTGACTCAGGGTCCCACATTTCCCCCTGAAGTCTTGGACCTCGGGCTGCAACGCAGTCTTGCAGTCCTGACCCAGTCCATCTTTTCAGTCCCTTTGGGTTGACTTTGACTCCTCTGTCTGCTGGCAGATTTGTGTTAAACCTTTAGGCTTAAATGCATTTTCTCAGAAAAAATAAGCCATAAGGTTGCATTAATGAAGCTTATTCATTTGGGTTATGCTGGGATCTTTTCTTCCTTTGATGTGCATATTTAGTTCCCATTAATGGTAATAAGAGTGAATTATATAGACATATTGACATAAGAATAGATCCCTTGGGCTCCATGTGTAGAGTACATTTTGTTAATTGGGAAGTACTTTAAAAGAAACCAAACAAATATCCCTCAAATCAGAAAAATAAAATAAAATCACTTTGAAAAAAGAGAGGAAAATTATTTTGCTGACCTAGGGGCCGATCTGGTTTGAGGTGATGCCAAACTATAGTTCCCAAGTGTTTCGGAGTGCTTCTCCCAATGAGAGGCATTTGGAAAGAATCCTGTCATTAGCTTTTCTTGCCAGAGTCTTCACCAGCTAAAATCGTCCTCTTTGTAGCTCCACTGCCCGTGATGGAAAGGGAAGCCACTTACTGGCTATAGGGCACCCTCCTAGGGACACACATGTGACTAGCTATGGTCTCATCTCAGCGGAGTCTCTTCAGTCAGAAGACTTCTCTTTGTGGCCTTTAATTGACTCTGGAGACTTTTCCAAGTGTCTTGACTAATGCAAGATGCCCTTCCTCAGTCATTCCTAAAATTCATTAGGTCTCAGCAAAACGCCAAGCCTCCAGACTTCCTCTGGACAGCTACCATCCCACCCTGTTCTGTCTCCTGGTGATGAGCTTGAACTTGTGAATGATAATTTCGCATAGCACCATCCACAGAACACAGCGTCAGCTTTTGACCAGCGTCCACTTGAGCTCACCCCATTCCTTGTCCGGCACATTATCTCACCCTGCAGTTCACTTGCATTTCATGAACCCTTAGGTGTGATTATAACACATGAGCAGCTTTCATCATAAAGTGGATGCTTTCAGAATGTGCTCTTGTCCCGGAGTCTTCCTCAGAAATCGACAACCTGAACAGATGGTGTTGGCAGCTGCAGGAACCAGGTGTGGACTTGGACCGGCATCAGCAGAGGTCTACCGTATTGTCCTGCTGCTGTGCTCCCTCTCCAGAGAGGGGCAGGGGAAGAAGGGGAACGCAGGAGTGCCAGCCTTGCCTCTGGTCTGCTGGGTCGGCACACCCTGACGTGACCTTCATGTCACCTATACCAAAGCCTGGCTTGGCAAGCGTCTCTTCCAGCCACGAGGTGTCACAGGAGCTATGCAGAAGTTAAATGCTCATCAGAAGCACAAGAATTAGTAAGCAAGCTTTCTCCTCCCCAGTCTCTGCCCCAGTTTTAATTAGAGATGTAAATATATTCAAATGTTCTGTCTGATACCACCCTAGGGTGCTGCTGGGATTTTTCTGCCCTAGGCAAGATGGGGAAAAGAAGCCACAAACCCCCACTGCCCCCTCACAGCTTACAGACCCTCCCATAATAGAGTCACTAAAACATTTTACTGCCCTAGGCAACCACCTGCTCTTTCTGCCTGTAAAATCTGTCCCCTGGTACAACTTAATTCATCTCTGCTGGGTGAATGCATATCACAAGTAGACAATCTAAGGTCAGGGCGGAAAAACAGTTCAAATGAATTCTAATGTAAAATGGAACATTTTGCCACCCCCTCCCTCCCAAACTGTACCACCTTTATGTTCTGGTTCAACGGTGGATATTTAGTTCTTTGCATTCCCGTCATGTTTTCTGTGGGATTACCAATCGTAGATAACTCATTAGGACGAAGGAAAGAGGGAAGCTTAAATGAGATTTTTTACCAGGATTAAATTTTAGTTATTTTTTTCCTCCATTCTGAATTCTTTTCAGATTTTCTTATTATTGTGGGTATCATGTGCCCGTCCAAAGCTTACCTGGTCAATCACTATATAAGTCCTTTCCAATTTTCAGTAAGCAGATGAAAGTGTTGCATATACAATAGTCTATTGATGTGTTCATGTACATCCTGCTAACCGAACGACACAAAGGGAGCCTTCATAGCATGTGTAGAAATATTATAAAGTAATAATCCAGCCAGAAAACAATTAAACATGATATATTCTGTCTGCCTACCTTGACACACACATATCCAGATAGTGACCTGAAAGGCCAGGCTGGAGTTGACAATTCTCAGTCTCCTCCAATTTCCAAGCTAGAACGTGGAGGGGCAGGGAGTGTTGGCTCAGCTTACCCCTCTTCCCACGCTAGGCCCTGGGTGTGTGCAGGTGGGCGCCCGGCCCTTGAGTCTGGTTTCTATGAACTTCCCCCACAAACTTCCACCCCTTGGCTACCTGGGGCTCTGGAGTCCTCCTCGGGAAGGTGGGTGGAGAATGCGTGCCCTGCAGGCATCAGACCTGACGTAAACTGGAGACTGTTTCCTTGGGACTTCCGGGTCCCAGGCATGCAGCTGGGGACTGGAAGAGAAAGCGTGGGCTCTAGGGGGGCAATGTCCCCTTGATCATTGGAAGTGTGAGGCCAGAGGAGGACCAGAAATGGAGGCCTCTATAGCATACAGCCCAGGACAGGGCCTCCCTGACCGAGGGCAAGGAGTGAGGCCCACAGGGCCAGCTCTCTGTGTGAGGATCATGGAATCTAAGAACAACTCCAGCTGCAAGGTTGCGCCCTGGTCACACACTTCATATTCTTCTTCTCATGTCCTTCTTACAAACCCTGCAAGGCGGGTGTCACTCCGAACAAAGAAAGGGACTTAGAGGGATAAGCAGTGCGTCCCTGCTGGGGTGGTGAGTATGTGGTGGAGCGAGGGTTTCCAGCAGCTACACGTGAGAACAGCCCGCTGCCTCCTGCTCTCTGCTACAGCCGACAGGTCGGGAGGACTTTGTAAAAATGAAGTAAAGACGGAAGGGGTGTGACTGCAAGCCAGCTGTCAATTCCAGTGACAGTCCGTTTCAATGGAAGGTAAAGTATGGGAGGGTCAGGATTACCAGCGGGCATCTCCTTAGGACAGTTACGTCACCTGGGCCAGAATGAAGGCAGGGCCCAGGCTTCACTTTTAGGTGCTGTTCTGCACGACCACCCAGCTCTTCTCAAAGGCCTGCTGCATCCGCAAGGGGGTGGCCCTGCTTCACCAGACCTCTATTTGCTGTTTCCAAACTCCTCTGGCCTAGGCTATCAAGAGGTTTTGAAAGGAGACGTCATGCACCTGCTTTTACAAATTATGACTGATACAGGAAGTGTTTTTCATGGCCTCTGTACTGAGCTGATTTACACAGGAGGTTTCAAGTCCTGTCTGGAAACTTAGCACCCTGAAGCCCCATGTGTTCTGAAAAGCTGAATGTCTTGTATTGTGATATGTCAGTTTAGAGTCATGTTCCAAACCCTGAAAGTCAGGGGTTGCAGTGACAGCATTTCCCGGTCCACAGGCCTCCTTCCCTACGTTGGTTTGGCTGGCGTTGCTATAGTAACCTCTAGCCCGTTTTATGATATGCCGGTGATTACTGAGCACATGACAGTGAAGAAAATATCAGGTTACAAGGGCAGACGCCGCTGTAAAACATCCAATTTCCCAGCAGAGAGTGTGGTTTCTGCCACTCAGGAAGGTGAGGTGGAGAAACATCGCGTCACAGACAACACCGGTTTGGAAATATTGATCACAATCATCATCAAACAATTGCGTTGGAATTGTGCTTTTGTCTCCCCGAGGTGTGGCATCAATTCCATACTGTCCACAACTATCATCCTTAACGGTAGATGTCGGAAAGAAAAAAAGTGCCATCTGTGAAATTATTCTTTTGTATGTAGATGGAAAAATAGACATCGTGGCTGAAAACCGCCGCCTTCATTTTCCATCTGCTTCTTTGCCTGGCCGTCTCTAGCACACAGCCCGGACCAGCTAACGTCGCATCAGTTGTCCAGCTGCTGGCACAGCTGGGAATTCCAGGGAGGGGAGGAAAAGCCAAGCCAAGAAAGGAGTGCTGAGCTGCGTCGATGGTCTCCACATGGCATTTTAGTGGCCACACTGAATATTTAGATCAAAGCAGAAGTTATGCACTACTTCCTTGAAAATCAAATTGACTCAGAAATTAAGAGCATTACACTTAGGGTTGAGCCATCCAGTACAAAAATAGATCCTGTCTTTTACTCTAAAGGACCATACATACCCTGTCCTTGGCCTATAATATGTATTATTGTTGATTTGTAAGATACAAGCAGGAAAGGATCCTAATTAAATTAAACAAGAAAATGATGACCTGTTTGTCTGTTGCTTACATCAATATTACGTCAAAGGTTTTCTCATCTTGCCAAATGAACCATTTTTCTATGTGTATTTTTAAAGGTCTAGGATCGTTGAGAAAACAAAGTGATAGTGAATTCAGAGTTGAAGCAATAACAGAGATGCGTGCTTGTGACCCACCCAGGTCAAAAACAGATTATGAATCTTGAAACCCTGCAGCGTTGATCATTTGATTTGGTGTGACCATGCAGCACACATGGTCCCACCAGTGCCACACAGGCAGTTCACTGTGCTTGGGTGCAGGCTGACTGGCTTTGGGTTTGGGGCCATGCAGCCTCCCAGGGCCTCCTCGTGCACATCAGAGAAATGATGGGTTTAGTGTCAGTGATTTTCAACCTGCACATTAGAACAACCTGGCAAGTATTTTTTAAAACGTGATACTGGGGTCCCATCTCAGGCAAATGGAATTATTAGTTTGGTGCAAAAGTAACTGTGGTTCTTGCCATTAAAAGTAATACGTCTTCTGGGAGTGAGCCCTAGGCATCTGTACATTTTAATAAGTGTGCCAGGGCCAGGTGTGGTGGCTCACACCTGTCATCCCACCACTTTGCGGGGGCCAAGGCAAGACGACAGCTTGAGACCAGGAGTCAAGACCAGACTTGGCAATTCTTTTAAAAATTAGCTGGGCATGGTGGTATGCCCCTGAAGTCTCAACTACTTGGAAGATTGAGGCAGGAGGATCCCTTGAGCCCAACAGTATGAGGCTGCAGTGAACTACGTTCACACCACTGCACTCTAGCCTGGGAGACAGAGCAAGAACATGTCCCTAAAAAAGTTTTTAAAATAAAAATAATAAATGCTCCAGATGTTTCTAGTTGCAGCCAGGATTGACAATTCCTTCACTGGATGACCTTTTCAGATTTCTTTTAATCCTAAAATAGTATGTTCTAGGGCAGTGGTTTTCACACTGGAGCATGGGTGGGAATCACCTGGAGTACTCATTGAACCGTGGCTCACTCAGCTCTGGCCTTTCAGAGTTTCTGATTGTGTAGGCCTGGGTTGGGGCCTGAATACCTGCATTCCTAAGGAGGTCTTGAGTTGTACTAATGCTGCTATCCAGGGACCAGATTTTGAGAACCACTTCACTACGGTGTGTTTGTACAAAAATATACATCTTAAAACCCGAATCAATTATACAATTTAATAACAAGTGAAAGTTTGGTATTATGATTTTACAACCCAATGAATTTCCACTATAGACCTCCAAAAAAAATGATTGCATGTCTGTAATTGGTTGATAGAGACACAGCCCAATTGGTAATAAGGTGATGTGAGTTATCTCTGGAGGTATCTGGAGGATAGCCCTTAAGCCTCACTATTCTACCTTTAATTTCTGGTCAACTCTGAAACACACCCATTGAGTAGCGATGTTATTCATCTTTGCGTGGAGTAGTTTGAGCCATGCTTAGATGATTTGGATGCTGTAAATAAACCATTGTTAGTACTTTTTCATTGTTCTGAGGTTTTGTCCAAGGCTGAAATGATGCATTTGGGGCACTGGAATCATTTTCTCTCCCCTAGTACTATTCAGCTGACAGCATCACCAGAAGAGGAATTATCCACAATTACCGAATCTGTGGATCTTTCTACAATGCCCATGACCTGTCCACTGGGGCCCTGAATTATTACTGCCCACGTCACAGCAGGAACTGGCAGAGACATTTGGTTTTCTTGCCATGGTCCCCACTCTTGTCCTTGGTTCATCCTTTAGCCTAGGGCATCAGGTTTGAGGCTAGGAAAAACACCTTAAAGGAAGATGACACAGCCTCATCTGTGCTGTTTGCTGAATCTCCCTATTCTCCCCACGTCTGAGTACCTGGAAGTATCACAATTCCTGGTTCTCATCATGGAGCAGTGCCATGTGATCAGCTCTAGCCAGAGAGTTACGGGCCACGTGTCCTTATCAGATGGAATATTCCACTGATGTTAGGACACTCCTACCAGAACTCACCTCCCTTCTGCACCTTCACAAGCCACTGGCCTGCTCTCTGTGTCTCCGTCATGGATGGGGATGACTATGAGTGGAGAGCCCCATATGGTTAGTGATGCCAGGTCAGTGGAGCCAGAAAGAAACCTTGATGCTTTTAAAGCTCAGAGGCTTTGGGGGTGTTTGTTACTGCAGCATAACTGAGTACATCCTGCCTGATGCAGATTCTACTGTGGTCTTGGAGTACATACAAGCCAACTATCAACTATTCCAGTTTTACAAAAGTCTAGTGCGTTATCAATCTCTCTGCTCTCATCTCTATTTTTGGTGTGAATTTCTTCCTTTTTCTGACTAAGAATTTGATATATGCTACTCTAAAAAGCTGAAGACAAATTGGAGTTTTTTACATTTTAAGAGTATTTGATGCCGACAGAAAAAAAAAAAAAAAAGCACACACACACATGCAGTCAGTGTACTGGTTTCTTAGTTTTCACCTGTCATTTTTCTATAAGAAGGTGTCACATAATAATAAATACAGAAGAGACCTTAAGATGATTGGTGACCTTTGATGTTAAAGGTCTGCAAAAGTTTCAGTGGATTTTCAGGTCCCAATTAACCCACGCTCCCAACTCATTACAATTCATGCTTCCTGGCATGTGGATGTGAATATTCACCCGCTGTTCTTTCACCTGTGGCTCCTTTCCATAAGGCTGCATTCCCTACTGCAGCTGCTTCTCTGGAGAACTAGATTGGAAGGAAGAAGTGTTTTTGTCTAAGCATCAAGGAGAAAACATGTACGTTTTATAGTGGGTTTATCCAAACATACTGATACAACCAGAATTAACATCCTCCAAGTGTCTCCTATGTGGTGGGCACTGAATGGACAGTTCCCATGAGCCATGGAACCCTCACAGGATGCTGTGAGGCAGGAGTAAGTATTGAACTCATTTCACAGATGAGGAAACTAAACCTCAGTGGGGCCAGCAAGTTGTCCAAGGTTCTATGGTGGGCAAATAGGAGTAGTGGGTTTTGAATCCAGATCCATTTGAACACAATCAGCTCCTGTTCTAAGGACCCATATGGGAACCTGACAGTTTACAGATGTGGGAAGGGGGAGCTCCATCTGGAAGTCCCAACCTTCCCAAGAGTATCAGCAGTTACCCAAAGTTACTACTAGTATCATTCTCTCCATGCTTCCTTACCGGGAAATTTAATTCAGCAATAATGGCAGGAGAGGGATGTGACTGGGTGGGGAAGGAGAAAGTGTACCCAATTGCTTTTGCATTCAAAATGGTTTATTATACTAATAGACAATTGGTTATGGGAGTGTGCTAAATAGACCAGCTACTCTATGACGCAGACAGAATTGGTTCCTTTAAAGCACAGAAGCTGAACCCAAACCTACACGATCCTACGCTGTTTCTGAATTTGAAGGCACACATGCATAGCTGATATTCAAGCCATGTTTTTTTTCTTTCACCAAGAGTGTTGTGTTTTACAGTGTCCCCTGTAAATTTACAAATAAGTGGTGAATTCTTATTAAATGATAAAATCGAATTTTTGCAAGAGGTTATATATGTGTAAACTATGGTCTGGGCGTGAGACTTTTATGTTCTTTCCAAAAACTGGAATGATTTTAGACTCACCGAAGGCGTGCTCAAAAATAATAGCCCATATGACTATTCTTGTGAGTGACCATCAGTGGCATATCATTTCTCTGAAGACATTCTGTCTAATTCACTTTAGGCATCAGTAATGGGCACTTTCAAACTGTAGCCCAAATGGAAGTGACGACCCTCTCTCATGTGGTGGTGGGAGCAGAGCAAGGCAGCTGGCTGAAGCACAGCAGGGATCTCAGCCCGCCCCTGATCCAAGGCTAATTTTCAGGGTCATGTGTCTATTTTCATTGTCTCCTGAGATAATCTCATAAGACTACATTTCTACACTGGAGGAAATTTGTACAGTGAAGGGTGCAGAGGCCTCCAACCCCTATCAGCTCTTGGCTTAGCTGTGCCCTGAGGATTGCTACGGGGTGGTACACTCCATATCTGGGCTCTGCTCTCCTGAGCCCCCAATTCCTACAAAGGGAAGAATGAAGCCTGAACACTCTCTACCTCACCCACACAGCCATGCTAAATAGAAGATGCCCAGCCAATTACCAGCTGCCATGGGACTAATTCATTAGAGAAACAGAATGAATACTTGTGAAATTTGGGAGGCAGTTTTGTTAGGTCTATGAGGACTTGCTCATCAATATGGTTTACTGAGGGAAGGGATTCACTTTTCAAGCTTGTGCTCCATTTCAAAAGTGCAGGAAACAGTCTTCAGAGAGAGAACAGCATTCATGTGTGTGCCACCAGTGATAACAATTGGCATTCAGTGCTTTGAAAGAAAGAAAACTGATGGCTTTACTGAGTCTCTCATTGGCTAACCAGAGGTTACACTGAGGATATACCACATTTTTCTCACAAAAATAGGTTATAATTTAAAATTATGTTTAGTGATGCAGAAGTGTGGCTCAAATGAATCTGAGCCCGGCAGCTCACGGATGAAGCATGGGAAGCCAAACGCACTTCCAGGGGCCAGTTGTCAGGTTGTCACGCTTGGGCTATTTCTGCTAAATGCTATATTCTTTTTGACAGACTACCTTATCGAAGCAGAGTGATAGAAACTAAGCATGCCTTACACCACGCTCAGCGAGGGAGTTGACATGTATGAATGATAATTTAGGTCACTTTAGACACCTATCTAGCTTAGAGCCAGCTTCTACCCAACAAACACTTTTTGCTCTATTTTTCAAAAAGATAATAGTCTCCAAATTTTAGAAAGCAGAGTTCTCTGCCTTTCATATTCTGTTAGTGGATTTTCAGTGGATAACAGAATATGCAATGTAGATGTACCTCAATTTTACCCATCGTGCCCTCTGCTAGATAAAGTATGTGATGACTAAGTGCAGCACAATTTTCCTTCGCTTTCAAAAATTTTTAAGTCAGTATTTTTTATATCAATGTAATATAAAGAATAAAATATGCACCTATCAATAATGACCTCTTGACATTTCCACTTCATTCACTGGAAAACACGTACAACTGTCTCCAGTGTATCAGAATCTGGGTGGAGTAAAGGAACAGAGTTTGAGAATATTTCAGATACTTTTGACATTCCTTCCTCCTCTACCATAGGTAGTGCCTCATTTCCTAAGAACTGTTTCCACCAGAGTAGCTTCCTGCTACATGAAACATCGCCTGATTAATTGTTCAACCTTTCTTCCTCCCTCTCCCTTCATTTTGGTAATGAATGAGGCACTTCTGGGGACCAGGTAGTGCACCAGGTTAAGCTGCATGACAGCAAACACATTTTTGGCATCTCTTTACAAACAAACAATGGTGTTCTGACTTAGAATGCATTGGTGTCTTTTTTTCACCCAAAATTCCACCTTGTTTTCAGAACATTGGCTTCTACCAAACAGAAAAGTTTTGGTGTTTTTCATTGTCTTTATTAGCCATTGTGGCATAGCACAGGGATAAATTTGTTTCATCGTCTTGATTATCTCTGTCTGGTCATCCCAGACCCCTTCCTCGGTTACAGATGGATACAAAGAGCACCTAAGAACACTGGCTGTGTCTATGCCAGCTGGAAACAATGAAACGTGTCTTCACTCTGGTGGCCGCTTGACTCAACATGACTCTAAACAACTGATGTGATCTATTATTTTCCCCACATTTACTAGATTTCTTCCTAAATTAGACAAAAACTTTTAGTATTCCACAGAGGACCTATTCACTGTATGACCAAGAAATTAATATCCTTAATTAATTAATTCTTATTAATTAATGTGTTCCCTTGTTATTCAAGAAGAATAGGCAACTTATTATTCACTGTGAACTTTTAAAATCACAGAACAGCCATTTGACTAACTCTCTGGAAATGACATTAAATTTAGTTGTAATCTGAATTCAGTATGTTGACATGATGGCTATCATATTTAAAGGGCCGCAGCACAATATTAAGTGGAATTTATTTAATACTAAGACATTATTTTCCTCACTTTATTAGTCAAGGTTCTCTAGAGAAACAAAACCAAAAGAAGTTGTGTGTGTGTGTGTGTGTGTGTGTGTGTGTGTGTGTGTATACACATGTATATATGTGGGGAGAGAGAGATATAAACAGAAAGGGTATTTAGAGGAGGATATATCAGAACCAGCAGGCAGAAGAGTCCCTGTGCACAGATGGGAGGAGAATCAGCATGGTCTAGAACCTACCATGCACCTCTATGTCTGTCCTTAACCTACAGAGGAAAACATCTGTGAATTCACCTGCGCCTCCCAATTTTGCAAAGTCCACTGTGGCCAACACCAGTGCAGGGCCATGAAAGGAAGGGGAATCTAAGGCCAAAGTTCACAGCTGAACAAAGCTGATAGTAAGCAACCCAGAGAGTGCACCCTTTGTCCACTTGTCCCCATCCAACTACATGAATATTGGATATTTGTCCAAACAAATGTAATTTAAAAACTGTCAGACTGCTGTGGTGCAACTGTGTGTCACACAGCCATAACCGTGCTGGTCTTCTCCCCCAAGCAGGATTCAAAAAGCTTCATTTTTTTAATTTAAAATTTTCTGTTGTGTTCATTTCTTTTCTTGCTGCCATACTCCCCTATTGATATTTTATAAAATAAACACTAGGATAATAGCTTAACTTAAATTGTCACATTTTACGAAAGATAATATGGGAATGGGGAAAGTGAAAGAAGAAAATTGGGATAGAGATTGTTCTAAATATAGATACACACAAATATATTTATATAAAGTTAAGGAGAAAATGCTCGCAAGGATGACAATCCTATTTTTGCAGCTAGACACAGAGTCAAAGCTTGTATTTATATGTTGCTTTTCCCACTACCCATTTCATATTCCTTTAATCTCAGCAAGAACTTCAGCTCATCATGGTTCCCTGCCTGGTGGGGTGACCTAGACATTCATTTCTGAAGGGTCTGGGACATTAACAGCCCCACGTATATGAGATGGTTGTAGCTTTCAATTAACTTTCATGACAGGACCCAGGAGAAGTAAGAGATATTCCAGACACCCTCCTCCCTGCCCCTATTGTTAAGTAGAAACTCGATTTCTCCTTAATAATCAGAATTAATTGCCCCAGTCAGTAGAGTCACCCCATTCTTTGCCTATTGACCCACTGGTATGAGAAGCAGAAGTGGTCACTCCCACTTTAAAAAGGAACTATTAAATGTGGCCTTGGGTGAAAGCATTCCTCCCTTGGGAACGAAAACCGACAAATCAACAGAGTCCAAAATTGTAAGAACAAGAAGATAAAATTTTATCGCTAGGGTATTAGTGAGAAGAAGGGAATTAGGAATGAATTCTACCTGGATTCCAAGGCCTAAAGCTAGGTTAAAAGAGAAACATCGAGCAGTTCGGCGTCCCGCGGATCTGTCTCTTGCTTCAACAGTGTTTGGACGGAACAGATCCCGGGGGACTCTTTCTTCCAGCCTCCGACCGCCCTCCAGTTTCCTCTCCAGTTGCAACCTCCGGGAACATCTTCTCGGTCATCTCCTGCTTCTGGGAACCTGCTAACACCGTTTTTGTGGTTAGCTCCTTTTTGCCGACCAACCATGAGCTCCCAGATTCGTCAGAATTATTCCACCGACGTGGAGGCAGCAGTCAACCACCTGGTCAATGTGTACCTGCAGGCCTCCTACACCTACCTCTCTCTGGGCTACTATTTCGACCGCGATGATGTAGCTCTGGAAGGCGTGAGCCACTTTTTCCGCGAATTGGCCGAGGAGAAGCGCGAGGGCTACAAGCGTCGCCTGAAGATGCAAAACCAGCGTGGCGGCCCGCGCTCTCTTTCAGGACATCAAGAAGCCGGCTCAAGATGAGTGGGGTAAAACCCTGGACGCCATGGAAGCCGCCATGGCCTTGGAGAAAAATCTGAACCAGGCTCTCGTGGATCTTCATGCCCTGGGTTCTGCCCGCACGGACCCCCATCTCTGTGACTTCCTGGAGAGTCACTTCCTAGACGAGGAAGTGAAAATTATCAAGAAGATGGGTGACCACCTGAGCAACCTCCGCAGGCTGGCCGGCCCACAGGCTGGGCTGGGCGAGTATCTCTTTGAAAGGCTCACTCTCAAGCACGACTAAGAGCCTACTGAGCCCAGCCACTTACGAAGGGCCTTTGGAAAATAACAGGGCTTCTGCCTAAGCCTCTCCCCTCCAGCCACTAGGCAGCTTTCTAACTACCCTCACAAGCCTTGGACCAAATGGAAATAAAGCTATTTGAAGCAAAAAAAAAAAAAAAAAAAAGAGAGAGAGAAACATCACCACATCTCGGTTGCCAACTCAGAGAGCATATATCATGGACCGTAAGATGTGAGCCTAGTAGCATAATGTGTTGCCACTGTGGTTGCATTTAACTAACCATTCACAAGCTGTGTATATGTCTTACCAGGTCAGCTGCTTCAAGGTGATGAGGTACATGCTGAGATGAATACATCCATGAGCAAGAGATAATTGCTGCACTTCATTTATAGCAAAACGTGTTTCCTAATCAGAAGCAATGACGAATGTTATACCACAATAGTGAATGACGCATTTAATAAACTCAAGGAAAGTGGCTTTGGCAAAGCATTTTAGGTAATGAGAACAAAGTGACTCTCTTTCATGAAGGAAGCGTTTTATTTTACTCAACTTTCCAGAAAGTGTGTGGTGCCATACTGGGGACTCAGGATTGTAGTGTTGGCAGGGTGGGCACTCAGGAGTGGTTGGGATCAGATTAACATTCCTGTCTGAAAGCTCATGTACTGAGCCCATGCACAGCCTCCACCCCTGCTATAAATTCTTTAGTGGTGTCCTATTCCCAGTTGATTATGGTGGATTATCTTTTTGATATGTTGTTGGATTCGGTTACATAGTATTTTGTTAAGGACTTTAGCATCTGTATTTATCAAGAATATCAGCCTGTAATTTTCCTTTTTTGTTATGTCCTTTCCTGGTTTTGGTATTAGGCTGATGCTGGCTTCATAGATTGAATTAGGGAGGGTTTCCTCTTTCTCTAACTTGTGGAATAATGTCAAAATTTTTCTTTCAATGTCTGGTAGAATTCTGCTGTGAATCTATCTGGTCCTGAATTTTTTTGTTGGTAATTTTTAAATTACCATGTCAAATTTGCTGCTTGTTATTGGTCTGTTCTGGATATCTAATTCTTCCTGATTTAAGCTAGGAGGGTTGTAGTTTTCCAGGAATTTATCCCTCCCTTCTAGATTTTCTAGCTCATGTGTGTAAAGGTGTTTATAATAGCCTTGAATGATCTTTTCTATTTTGGTGGTGTCAGTTGTAATATCCCCTGTTTTGTTTCTTAATGAAGTTATTTGGATTTCCTCTCTTCTTGGTTAATCTTGCTAATGGTCTATCAATTTTATTTATCTTTTCAAAGAACCAACTTTTTGTTTCATTTATCTTTTGTATTTTTTTATTTGTTTGTTTCTATTTCGTTTAGTTCTGGCTATGTAGGCTCTTTTTTTTTTCCATATGAATTTTAGAATTGTATTTCCTAATTCTGTGAAGATTGATGGTGGTATTTTGATGGAATTGCATTTCATTTGTAGATTGCTTTTGGCGTTATGGTCGTTTGCACAATATTGATTCTACCCATTTGGTTATTTCCTTTCCTGATCTTGGTTATTTCCTTTCTTTTGCTGCATTTGGGTTTGATTTGTTCCTGTTTCTCTAGTTCCTTGAGGTGTGACCTTAGAATGTCAGTTTGTGCTCTTTCAGTCTTTTGATGTAGGTGTTTGGGGCTATGAACTTTCCTCTTAGCACCACCCTTGCTGTATCCCAGAGGTTCGATAGGTTGTGTCATTATTGTCACTCAGTTCCAAGAAGTTTTTAATTGCCATCTTGATTTTGCATTTGACCCAATGTTTATTAAGGAGCAAGTTATTTAATTTCCATATATTCACATGGTTTTGAAGGTTTCTTTTAGAGTTGATTTCAAGTTTTATTCCACTGTGGTCTGAAAGAGTGCTTGATATAATTTCAATTTCTTAAATTTACTGAGGCTCATTCTATGGCCTATCACATAGTCTATCCTGGAGAAAGCTCCATGTGCTGTTGAATAGAATGTGTATTCTGCTGTTGTTGCATGAAATGTTCTGAAGGTAGCTGTTAAGTCCATTTGATCCAAGGTATAGTTTAAATCCATTGTTTCTTTGTTGATTTTCTGTCTTGATGATGTGTCTACTGGCATCAGTGGTGTATTGCAGTCCCCCACTATTATTGTGCTGGTGTTTATCTCATTTATTTCTTCCATTAGTAATTGTTTTATGAATTTGAGAGCTCCAGTGTTAGGTGCATATGTGTTTAGGATTGTGAAATTCTCCTGTTGGTCAAGGCCGTTTACCATTATATACTGTCTCTCTTTGTCTCTTTTAACTGCTATTGCTTTAAAATTTGTTTTGTCTGATATAAGAATAGCTAACCGTGCTTACTTTGGGTGTCCATTTGCATGAAATGCCCTTTTCCACCCCTTTACTTTAAGTTTATGTGAGTCCTTATGTGTTAGGTGAGTCTTCTGAGTGCAGCAGAGAGTTGGTTGGTGAGTTCTTATCCATTCTGCCAGTTCTGTATCTTTTAAGTGGAGCATTTAGGCCATTTACTTTTAATGTTACTATTGAGATGTGACATGCCATTGCATGCATAGTGCTATTTGTTGCCTGTGTACCTTGGTTTTTTTTTTTGTTGTTTGTTTGTTTTTTGTTTTTGCCTTTTCAATTGAATTTTTGTTTTATAGGTCTTGTTGATTTATACTTGAAAGAGGTTCTGTATTGATGTGTTTCCATGACTTGTTTCAAGATTTAGGGCTCCTTTTAGCACTTCTTACGGTGGCTTGATACTGGCGAATTCTCTTAGCATTTATCTGGCTGAAAAAGACTTTATTTCCTTCATCTGTGATGCTTACTGTCTCTGGATACAACATTCTTGGGTGATAATTGTTTTGTCTGAGGAAGCTGAAGATAGGCCCCAATCCCTTGTAGCCTGCAGAGCTTCTGCTGAGAAACCTGCTGTTAATCTGAAACGTTTTCCTTTATAGGTTACCTGGTGCCTTTGTCTCATTGCTCTTATGATTCTTTTCTTTGTCTTAACTTCAGGTAATCTGATGACAGTGTTCCTGGGTGATGATCTTTTTGTGATAAATTTCCCAGGTGTTCTTTGTGTTTCTTGCATTTGGATGTGTAGGTCTCTAGCAAGGCCAGGGAAGTTTTCCTCAATTATTCCCCCAAATATGTTTTCCAAATTTTTAGATTTCTATTCTTCCTCAGGAATACCAATTATTCTTAGGTTTGGTCATTTAACATAATCCCAGATTTCTTGGAGGCTTTGTTCACATTTTCTTATTCTTTTTTTTCTTTGTCTTTGTTAGATTGGATTAATTCAAATACCTTGTCTTTGAACTCTGAATTTCTTTCTTTCTACTTTTTCAATTCTATTGCTGAGACTTTCCAGGACATTTTGTATATCCATAAGTGTATCCAACGTTTCCTGAAGTTTTGTTTTTTTAATTTATGCTATTTCCTTGAACATTTCTCTCTTAACTTCTTGTATCATTTTTTTGATTTCCTTGCATTGAACTTCACCTTTCTCTGGTGCCCTCTGATTGGCTTATAGCTAACCTCCTGAATTCTTTTTCAGGTTAATCAGAAATCTCTTCTGGTTTGGATCCATTGCTGGTGAGCTGGTGTGATCTTGTGGGGGGGTGTTAAAGAGCCTTGTCTTGTCATAATACCAGAGTTGGTTTTCTGGTTCCTTCTCATTTGGGCAGGGCTCTGTCAGAGGGAAAGTCTAGGGCTGAAGGCTATTGTTCAGATTCTTTGTCCCATGGTGTGTTCCCTTGTTATAGTATTCTGTCACTTTTCCTATGGATGTGGCTTCCCTGTAAGCTGAGTGCAAAGATTATCTTTCTTTTGGGTCTAGCCACCCAGCAAGTCTACTCAGCTCCAGGCTGGTACTGGGGGGTTGTCTGCAAGGAGTCTTGTGATATGAACCATCTATGGGTCTCTCAGCCATGGATATCAGCACCTGTTCTGGTGGAGGTAGCAGGGTGGTGAAAGGACCCTATGAGGGTTCTTAGCTTTGGTGGTTTAATGTCCTATTTTTGTGCTGGCTGGCCTCCTGCTGAGAGGTGGCACTTTCCAGAGAGCATCAGCTGTGCTCATGTGGAGAGGAACCAGTGGTGGGAATGGAGCTAGAACTACCAAAAGATATGCCCTTTGTCTTCAGCTACCAGGGTGGATAGGGAAGGCTCATCAGGTGGGGAGCAGAGCTAGACATGTCTAAGCTTAGACTGTCCTGGGTGGATCTTGCTGCGGCTGCTGTGGGGGGATGGGGGTTAGGTTCCCAGGTCACTGAAGCTGTGTACCTAGGAGAATTATGGCTGACTCTGCTGAGTCATACAGGTTGTCAGGGAAGTGGGGGGGAAAGCCTGGCAGTCACAGGCCTTACCCTGCTCCCATGCAATCCAAAGAGCCAGTCTCACTCCCACTTTGCCCCCACAGCAACCCCAAGTCTGTTTCCAAGCAGTGGATGAACTGGGTTTGAGAACTTGCCCCAGGCTCCCCACTGCCCAGCTGCAAAACAAAAGGGCTTGGTTCTTCCTCCACTGGATTCACGCCCTCCCCTGAGTTCTGGTCAGGAGGCTTCTCACCTGGTTCATATTGTTACAAAGTTCAGTTGGAGACTCTCCTTCTCCCTGTGTGATCTCCCCCGTGCCTCTGGCCCCACTCTCAAAGGATCCCTGTGATGCCAAGCAGGAATGGCCTGCTTGGGGACCCAGCAAACTCCCAGGGCCTTTCCAGCTGCTTCCTCTACCCCTGTATTCCACTGGGGTCTTTAAATTGACTCAGCTCCAGATAAGGCTGGAAAATTCTACAAACTAGACCTTCAGTTTTTCCAGTGGGGGGTGTGTGTTCAGGAGTAGAGGGCCTCCCTTTCCTACTTCCACAGTTGGGACACTCACAGTATTTGGCATGTCTCCCGGGTCCTGCAGGAGCTGTCCACTTCCTTGAGAGGGTCTGTGGGTCCCCTTGGGATTCCTGGTTTGTTCTTGCAGTCATTGGAGCTAAAATTCACAATGTGAGCCTCTGCATGCTACTCTGCTCATCCAAGTCACAGCCTGCAATCTAGTCCTTCCTCCTGTCTGCCACGTCTGTTGGCCATGTTTTGGATAGTCAAATAAATGGACTGGAGTAACATGAGGGTTAATTTTATGTGTCAACTCGATTGGGCTAAGGGATGCCCTATTGCTGGTAAAATATTTCTGGCTGTGGCTGTGAGAGTGTTTCCAGGAGAGTGTAGCATTTGACTCTGCAGACGGAGTAAACATGTGGCCCACCCCAGTGTGGGCGGGCATCATCTGATCCACCTGGGTGGAAAGGAAAGGTGCAGAAAGGTCAAATTTGCTCCACTTATAGAGCTTGGACATCCATCTTCTCCTGCCCTTGAACATTGGAGCTTCAGATTCTTAGGCCTTAGAACCCTGGGACTTATACCAGGAACCGTCTGGTTCTCAGGACTTCAGACTCAGGCTGAATTACAGCACCAGCAGCTCTGTTTTTTCAGCTTATAGATGGAATGCTGTGGGGCTTCTTGGCCTCTGACACAGTTTGGCTGTGTCCTTACCCATATCTCATCTTGAATTGCAGTTCCCATAATCCCCAGATGTCATGTGAAGGACCAGGTGAGGAAAATTGAATCATGGGGTGGTTTTCCTCATCCTGTTCTCGTGATAGTGAGTTAGTTCTCACAAGATCCAATAATTTTATTAGAGGCTTCCCCCTTCACTGGGCTCTCATTCTTCCCTCTCCCACTGCCATGTGAAGAAGGACATATTTACTTCCCCTTCCATCATGATTGTAAGTTTCCTGAGGCCTCCTCACCCTGCAGAACTGTGAGTCAATTAAACCTCTTTTCTTTATAAATTACCCAGTCTCAGGTATGTCTTTATTAGCAGCATGAGAATGGACTAATACAGCCTCCATCACTGAGTGAGCCAATGCACATTATAAAGCTTTTCTTACATATCTATCTATATTCTATTGGTTCTGTTTCTCTGGAGAACCTTGACTAATACAAGCATCATGTCGAAATTGGGTATATGCTGCCTAAAAAATTCCAAAGAGATTTACTAGGCATTGCTTCATTCTCTTGGTGGTAAAAGGGGCTGGGCACATCCACTCGTCCTTTCACCTTGGAAGAGATATTTCAGCATGCACCAGACCACAGTGGTCCTGGAGATTTTACCTAGATGGCAAGCTCCTAAATTTCTTGGGCTGTGTCTCACCCAGACATCTGGGGGAGTGGCTTTTCCTCCTCACCAGCCTGTCAATGTCTTCAGTGTCCATGTCCAGTGGGAAATCCTGGGGAGTGGAGAAGTGAACAAGGACCCTGCTAACCGGAATATAATGGGTCCTGAGGGATGACAGGGAGGGCAGATTGCCGCCACTGCCTCCTGAAAACCAGCAGCCTCTGTGGTCCTTATCTACAGGTCTAGAGAGGAAAAGTGCACTTACATTAATAGCTATATACTGAGTGCTGGGGCAGTGGGGAGGGGGAGTGCTGACATGCTTCAAAAATTAAAGTGCATCTGTAACACAGTCACCAGGGGAGTCCCTGTTTGATTAAGTGTGTGATGCTCTCCCATTATGTACCAAGACCTGTACAGACCAAAGAGCGAGTTGAATAAGGATGTGGTGGGAGCTGTCATGCCTGCACCCCTCAAGTTCTGGATCATGGCACCAACTCTTGACAGTGCACCAGACATGTGAGAACACACTGTCTCCTAGTTTATTTAGTAGATGAAGAGATCTTGGTCCCCATATTAAAACTTGTCTTCCAGGGTTTTAAATGTGGCTGCTTGAAAGATAGGTCCATTTTTAGGAATGTTGGTTTTCTTCATAAAATGTTTCTTCCATAGCATTTTTCAGTTCTTCAACATAAATGTTTATCTCTCCTCAAGTCTGGAAGCCTGTTCTATGATTATTCCCTCAAATATTTCATCCCCCCATATTATCTACATCCACTTTTGCAAAGTAGATTTTTCCTGCTCATGTCCTTTTGTCTCTTGTCTGTTTGTACAACCTAAACTGCATCTTCTCAAAAATTCTCAGCCAGGCCAGGTGTGGTGGCTCATGCCTGTAATCTCAGCACTTTGGGAGGCAGGGAAGGTAGATCACCTGATGTCAGGAGTTCGAGATCAGCCTGGCCAACATGGTGAAACCCCATCTCCCCTAAAAATACAAAAAAGTAGCTGGGCGTGGTGGCGGGCACCTGTAATCCCAGGAGGCTGAGGTAGGAGAATTGCTTGAACCCGGGAGGCGGAGGTTGCAGTGAGCCAAGATCACACCACTGGACTCCAGCTGTGCAACAAAGTGGGACTCCATCTCAATTAGAAAAAAGAAATTCCCAGATAAACTCTAGGTTTTCCACACCATCTGTAATGTCACCTCATTCTCATTTTTGCACAGCTACTGCCTAGTTTTCTCTAAGAAATAGACCATGTGACATTTGTATCTGCAATATCAGGTGCACAGTCAGGGCTACGTCAGTCCCAGTTCACCTTCCAAGAGGCCATTTCTGCCATGGCTTCCCACAGAATGCTTGTTTCTGCTCCTGGCACTGCTTGGCCCTGATTCTCACATAGCCTCGAAGTCTCAGCCTCCAGTGCTCAGGCCCAGGCTGCTTCCCATGCACCCCGTGGCTGCAGGGCCTGCTCTCCTCTCTCTATTTCTGATGCTGGGAGATTTTGTTCTTGTTTAAAAGCAGAGATATCTACATATTGTATATTTTCTTTGTTCTTATTATATTTGAAAAGAAACTGGGTAAATTACCAAAGGTGTCATTTTCTGTTCAGTTTTTATTTATTTTGAATCAAAGTAATGCCAAAACAAATAAAGTGAATGATATAGGCTACTAACTCTAGGTGTCTTTTACTCCAGAGGGTGAAGTCAAATTTATTTATTTATTTATTTATTTATTTATCTGGCTTTATCTTTTTTAGACTCTTAGTGTTCCAGACAATTCCTAGGCTTTGGGTAACAACATTTAAGCAAACCGTAATCAAAAACCACAAGTCAAACTAACTTGAGCAAAAATAGAAATATTCTATGTATATCACTGAAAAGTTCATAGGTAATGTGTTCAGGAACAGGTGAATCCAGAAACTCAACTGAAGACACCTAGTCTCTGGGTCTCTGGTTTTCAAATTGGATTTATTCTTGGTAGGCATTCTCAACATAGAAGAAAAAAATGTCCTGGGAGTTCTAGAATTACATGACTTTATTGCTTTTGATCTCAGAAAAAAGGAAAGATAGTCCCCCTCCCACAACAGTCACTCTATTTAGGGGTGTGCAGTGCTCAAGCATCTGCTTAGAGGGCATGCTGGAGGGGGAAGATCGTCCCCTCCCATGATAAAGATGATGGTATCACGTGTTCAGGTGGAACAAAACAACCCTTCATTATTTTACTGCATTAATGTCATTCTCTTCTTTGTTCTTCTTAACAAATGACCTTTCCTTTAAAATACATTTCTACATCTTCTTTTACACAGACAGACAGATGGATAGACGGAGGGACAGACGGATGGATGGATGGATGGATGGATTTGCCTAGTTTATTGTACTATGCATATTTCTAAAATGTATATTTGAATCTCTTTGTTTACAGTTTTTTTCTGTGTTCCAAAATGTACACTTGAATAGCTTATAAAGTGCATGTTATCATGTTGGTTTACTTTTGAGTATAAGGGTCTTCCTCTCCTATGAACCCACAGTAATTCCTGAAAATATGAGAGCCAGTTGGGGGCTAGTGGTAAGGTCTTAGGCTGTATTTAAGCGTAAAAAGAACTTGAAAACCCATGTGTAAGGAGGATTTGAGAATCTCCTATCTGTGGCTTGTGGTCAGTCCTCCTCACTTTTCCCTGCATGCAGATAAATAACAACAAAAGCTACAGTTCCACATTTCTGATCTGGGGGTCTTATTTTCACAATTATGGAACAATAATGTGATGTGTAGATCTTTACAAAACATGGCACGTATATATATCTATATATATCTGTCTGCCATGTGTCTATCGGTATGTCTCTATATCTGTCTATCTGCATATCTATGTATCTATCTATCCATCTAGCTCTCTATATATTTATCTATCTGTCAATCTATATATCTATGTGTCATAGATATACTCTTTTTTCTTCTTTCGTCTATCATCTGTCTGTCTATATATCTATCTATCCATATATCTGTCTTTCAGTCTTTCTTCTATCTGTCGATCTATCTGTATACCTACCTACCATCTGTCTATCTATCTGTCTGTCATCTATCTATCTATCTATCATCTGTCAGTTTGTCTGTTTATCTGCATATCTATCATCTATCTGTCTATATATCTGTTTGTCTGTATGACCATTTGTCTATTTATCTGTCTATTTATCCATCTGTTTATTGGTCAGTCTGTTTGTCTGTCAATCTATATATCTGTCTATTTATCTATGTATCTATGTATATGTATGTATGTATCTATCTATCTATCATCTTATCTGTCCATCTATCTGCATGTCTGTCTGTATCTATCATCTCTCTATCTGTCTATTTATCTATGTATCTATGTATATGTATGTATGTATCTATCTATCATCTATCCCTGTCCATCTATCTGCATATCTGTCTGTATCTATCATATCTCTCTCTATCTGTTTGTCTCTCTATTCATTTATCTGTCTATCTATCTATGTAATGTACAGCAATTCTTGAAGGAGAGTCTCCAGGCAGACTTAAAAAGTAACATCCGACTCAAAAAAGTGCAATCACTTGTCTCCTGGAGTTTCAGTTATAATGATGGAAGACAAATAATTACATTTCAGAATGGAAATATGATCACACACGCATTCAGTGAATGAGGAGGGTGACGGGGTCATGAAAGGTCCCAAGAGGGGCAGCCTGTCTGATCCATGGAACATGTGAGGAGGCTTCTTGGTGGAGGAGGCTTGTGACTCATTACGTATTCTCTAGGATTTTTATGTTTGTGATTGTTGTGAGGAGTAAAATGTAAGCTGTTTGTAAAGGGAATGACAGGCCTGGCAGACTTGTACATTCTCAAGTAATGTTTGTCATTATTAATTAAACATTCTTTAAACCGTTGGGGACACTTTGGTACTAAGGTGAAAAGTTTCCCACACTTCATCCTGAAAGTGATCCAGGTTTTTCTCTAACATGGAATTAGGCCTCATTTGTACTTATTTTGCTCTCAGCAGCCTTGTGTCGTCGGGAGGGGAGGTTTGCTTAAGAGAGGTGTGTGCAATTTTGGCTAGGGGTTAAACATATCCTGCAGTGGTGCTCATTCCAAAGTTAACAATTATCTTAACACAATATTTACCTTATCAGGGGAAGTTGTGCTGTTTGCCTGTCCCTTCAGTGAGATCTCCTACTGAGCTGAATTCAAAACGGTTAAGATAAATGTTAGCTCGTCAGAGCACACCACTAGGGCTGGGAAATGATGGGAACCAAGGTTGTCTCGTGCAGCATTTTGGATACGTATGATAACATCATCTCACCAAGGTCCTTCAGCTGTGAGTCTGATTGATCGTTTTGTATGTGTTGCTGGCTACACCTGCACACTTTCTTCCAAATTATGCCAGGCAACATGGCAAAGCCAATTATTTTATCCTGGTAGAAACAAATTAAATTTTCTGACAATATTACCAAGTAGTGACTATTGATGATTGTTATTGATCATATTGTCTGAGTATTTGCCCAACCTCTGCTTAACTTAGCATAATGTAAACACAGCTCCACAACATGGGGCATGGTAGATAATCACACAGGTTTGACGCTACCAGAGAAAGTGACTGACAAAAACACAGGCAGCCACAGCTGTGTCTTTAATATTGACCAGATAAGCAGGGTTTTATGGCTGTCATACTAATGCAACTAAGACCTCTAACTTTTCACCTAAAACTTCTAAATTATTTTAAAATGAAGGAGGCCAATCATCAAATTGCTGCCACCTTTTTCTAAAATGATGTCTTTTTCTAAAATGAGATACTTTGTTTGGATACAATACGCTAAATTACAGACTGGAAATCTTAGGTGAATCTACAACCTGTCAGAGTCCTCACTGACCCCCAGGAAAGAGAGTGGCCCTCTCCCTCAGTGAGGGCTTGGTCATGGAGAATTCAAGAAAAATATGACGGTGCCCTGCTTCTCTAATAGAACTTACAACCTGGACAAGAAGATTTATGGGCAAGAAGTAGAGAATAATATAATTTAGTAGTCAATTACTTAACCGACTATAAATATGACCAGATTTATGAAAGGAGGAGTTTAATGAGTGCTGAATAAAAGAATAGCCTTTTTGGGGGAAAAAAATCATGAAAATTGAATTACAGTTGAAATACCTTTATTCCATATATATGGGTAGCTCTGCCAAAATTATTTATGTACAAAATGCAACCAAATATAACATATGAAGCAGTACCATGCAGGGTATTCCATTATAGACACACGTAAACACACATACACACACCCCTAGGTGCTTCACCACGAAACTACTTTAGTTCTCAAAAAATGCTGTGTTGCTTCAGAGTTTTGTTATACCAGTCTTCAACCTTGACAACATAGACAAATCATTCGGAGCTTTAACAATTACCAATGTGTAAAGTAACCAAATCTTAGATTTTGGTGGCAGGGCTCAGGATCTACATTTTTAGGGCTTCCCGTGTGATTCTAAGGTGTAGTCAGAGTTGAAACTCGTCATTTTGGATAAGCACATGCTCTGCTTTGTCCTTGAAATTCCCTCCCCACAGTTTTTATCTTTTATAGCCCCTGTTGATCCTAGGAAACCCATCACAGGGTTAACCTTTGCAATAAAGTCTGTTCCCTCCACCTTCCAAGCTGCTGGTGAGGGAGTTACTCTTCCTTCTGCATCTTGAGCTGGAGAAGGCAATACAGCATTCAGCTGCACACCGTTACCTCCAAACCAGAATAGGCGACATCCTGAAGAACTTTCTGTGAGAGACCTGGGAAAACCCAGAGGCATAGTTTGTCCTCCCAAGTCTCCCAAGGGAAGCAACCTTCTGCATCACATCCTTGCTTGCCTGCCTTTCCATCCCTGTTCCATTCTCTCCTTGCCTCACAAGCTTCCCACGGAACATGCCCTTAATAAGTCAAGTGCATCTAAATCATTGACTCAGGGTCCACCCTGCAAAATCCTGTCTTGTGACATACTATCATAATAAATACTAGTTATTTCAGGGTATGCTGGAGCCAGCTTTGACCAGATCACAAAAGCTAATTGTGCACATCATGTCTCAATCCTCTTCAGTGAGGGTCATCATCTTGGTAGCTGGAAACCACCCGTAATGGGGTGAGTTACACCATACAAATTGGTGACAGGGTTTCCTGATTTTCCTGGACAGCTATTTGCCAAACATTTATCAGCACACCACTGGTTATTGCTATGAACGTATTATCAAGGAATAACTAAGTAAGTAAAGCACATTTGAACTTCGGTCCCCAATTTTTGCTTGCCCTTTTCTCTTTTTGATAAACAACTATCTTTCTGTACACTAAATTCCTAAAGTGTTCCTGCTTTCTAAGCTTGTTCATTTTCCTTGCAGATTCTATTTCTCCATCTCTTGCACATCCATTAATGTCCCTGTGCTCTGCAATCTAGTCTCTGTTCTTCCACGTTGCTCCTCAGGAAATAAAAACAGTATTAGTTTAACACTCCAGGATATGCAGAACTAAGTTATGCTTTGAGCATGTCTGCGCAGTGGGGCAGCAGTTCAGACAGTGAGGGAATTTGCAGGTGTTCCCAGGGGTGTGTGTGCAGTGCCTCCCATGCTGCCCGTGGGAGTCTGTAGCACACCTGAGGACAATGAGGGACTCCTGAAGGGCCCTGCTCCCTGCTCGCCCAGTGCAAGCATTTCAACCAGCACCACACCAACCCAACCCTGGAGAGGCCAGTCAGCTCCTCCTCAGATTTACTTTATATGTGAGTTAACGACTGGATCCCTCAGAGGTTAGTGTGCTCCTTTGAGTGTAGGATAGTGGTGGCCTATGCATGGCAGAGTGTGGGTGAAAGTGCTGTGAATGTGCCTGAAAAGTCAGCTGCATTCAAAAAGTGAAGGGTCGAGGGCCTCAGCCATTCTAGAAGACCTGGCGGGAGGGAGTCACATGTTTGTGCCTAGATAAGAGCCTTCTGCAGTCTCCTGCTGATAAAGCTTTGCAGCACCCATGACACACCCTAGGTTAGAGAGCTTCCAGAAAGTTCTGCATGACCATGGGTAGTGTATGGCCATGTGAATGGTACAGAGAGAGTGAAGGGTCTAGAGAAATAATAAGAAGTAGCCATGGGAGCAGGTATGTAGTAAACAAATTTCATGAAGTGTTTTGAGATAAATTAGTATCAGTGAAATAAGTGGTTCAGGCACACTTCTGGCTGTAGAAGCAGGGGTCGAAATACTCTCTGAGAACTCAGGAAATTAACTGGTGATCCCACTTTTGAAGTTGAAGATCAAGACCAGAGCTGGAGAGACATTTGCATTGCAGGGAGAGAGACTCGGACTTTTGAAGATGCTTAAGGGCTTAGTCAAAGGTAGGAAGTGACCTATTAAGGGCAAAACCCAGTTCATCCCATAGGGCCTTCCTATGGCTAATTAGAAGCTCGTTCTTCTCCATCATCAGCTCTCCTTCTTTACTGAGTCATTCTTATCACCATCTAAATGGGCAAAGCTTCCTGCACTTTCTGCTCTGTTATCTCCCATTTCCCTTCATCCTCTCTTGCACTTTCTTCTGTCAGGCTCTCACCCTTACCTCTGCTGAAGCCACTCTGGGCCGGTGCGGATGGCTTCCATGTGGCTGCTCACAGTGAGCAGTTCCAAGCCTTCCTCTCTTTGGTTGTTCAGCAGTGCCTCACATATTTAACTTGTCAATCCATGAAAAACCAGAAAGACTTTCTGTATTTTCTTCCACTCCTCAGTTGCTTCATCTCATTCTCCTTTGCTGATTCCTCCATATCACTCCCAACTTCCCAACACTGGAACACGCCAGCATGCTGGGCCTGGTTCCCTTCTTTAGCCACATGAATTCCCCTGGTGACTTCAGGCACACCTTTCAATAACATCCCTATTCTGAGGGCTCCTAAATGTCTCTATCTTCAGTCTAGAGCTCTCCCCTAAACCACAGAAGTATATTTCCATCAATATTTACACTTGAATGTCTTAGAGGCACTTCCAGTGCAGCATGTACAGAACAGAACCACTGCCTCTTAACATGCACACACACACACACACACACAGGCAGGCAGGCACACACATACACAGTCAGGCAGGCAGACAGACACACACAGACACATGCACACACACACACACAGGCAGGACCATGCACACATGTCCTTTCCTCACTTTGGTGTTTTCTATCATCTTTCCAGTTTCTCTGACCATAATTCTTGGAGTCACCTTTTTTTTTTCTCACATTCCCTTTCTAATTCACCAGGAAGTTGCTTTGGCTCTGTCTTCAAACTATGTTCAGAATCTGACTTTACCAACTCCATTGGCTGATCTCGGCCACCATCAGGGCACACAGAGATTATTGGACTTGCCTTCTAACTGGCTCCCAGCATTAATTCTCATGTTCCTGCAATACCTTTTCAACACAGTGATCCCTCTAAATATATGTTCATACACTTTCACCATTCCTTTGCTCAAGGCCCTTCAGTGAGTCTCCATTCATCGCTGAAACCAAAGTTCCCACAAAGTTCTACAAAGTTTTCCTGATCTGAGCTCAGCTACTTCTCTGATATCCTCTGTCTCTTCTTGATCCCTAAACTTCCTGGTTGCCTTGCAATTCTTCAAGCCCAGCAGAAGCCTCCCTCTCCTAAATGTTTGTACTTGCTTCTCTCTCTGCTTGGAACTTCTCCCGAGTATCACCTTTTCAGTGAGACCATGCACACTATTTGCAGCAGCAGCTCTCCCCCTCCCTGCAATAACTATCACTGCCACTCCCAGCCACATTGCCTCACTTTTCTCTCTGGCATTTATCACCCTAAAACCATCTGAAAAACTCAGTTTCCTTCACATCTCAGTTCTATTTGATTCCTGAGTTGGCATACTAAGTTTGAGTAGAAGGAGATAATACATTATCTGAATTTGTTTGGTGCTGGAATTTTGGATGGCAAGTTATGGAATTTTGGATAACAAGAGATTTATTCAAACGTTTACCTGTATGTGTTTAGTTCCCAAGTTTGAACAGCTGGAGATATTTTAAAAACTTTTTATTTTTTTTATTTCTCTCCCCAAATCTGAAAAACACGTGCATGGAGTATGCCTTTTTTACTTCCTGCAGTATCCTTTAGAGCAGCCTTGCCCAAAGTAGTCATTCAGTAGATATTTATTGGTGGACCAAAAGAAGAAAGGGAAAAAAATAAGAGACATAAACTGAACATCAATGGAAGCAGAGGCTGAGGGTGAAGAGGAATGACATTCAGAATAAATAATACCTTCTATCCTTTACAACCCTAAAATACTGAGATTCAATCACTCTAGCTCTGTTATTTCCAAAAGCAAATCGATCACACTTTTTTTTTATTTCTTCTGTGTGGTCCCCAGATCGGTAGAACACACAACTGTCTGGGGCCACTAGTCATCCTTTGAGCAGCTCCACACACTCAGACAGACTCTCGAGTCCTGTCTCCAGAAGGTGCATGGGCTCTCTGCCACCCCCTTGAACCCGAGGTATCTACACATGCCCTGGGACCTCCACAAGAGATAATTGCTCTTGGTTCTTCAATACACAAAGAAAGGGTGAAGCCTCTGCAGGGGTCCATCTTTCTCTGGGTAATGATAGAGGCCACAGTCCCAGGTACCGAATGTGCTGGCATTGGCAGCACCTGCAGAAATGGAGTTTCTGCATCAAACCATTTCTGTGATGTGGTTGACAGCATCATTAGAAGCTTAGCCACTTTCCTCTTAAGGCAGACCAAGTGATGATCTCTTGAGCTACATAATTTTCTTTAATAAAGTTCTTTCTTTCTTTCTTTCTTTTTTTTTTTTTTTTTTTGAATAAAATAGGCAGAGATTTTGGACTTACTTTCCTATTTGCAGCTTAATGTCTTATCTTGGAGGGAGTATTTTTGTCCCTGGGTTACTTCCTCTTTCCTCTGGTGGAAAGAAAGAGGGATAATGTTCCTGGAAGTTAGGTATTTTCCTTCTGCTTTGAAACTTTCACAGTCGAAATGCTTTGATCCTTTTGTGAATTATTGAACTCCAAAGCAAGTAATCTAAATGAGGCATTCTCAATCTCAGTGTCACTGACATCTCAAGCAAATGATTCCTTGTGGTGGGGGTTGCGCTGTACCTAGCAGGTTTGGGCAGCCTCCCTGGACTCCACCTGCTGGATGCGGTGAGCACCCTACCCCATCCATGACAACCAAAAATGTCCCAGATGTTGCCAAATGCCCACAAGTGGACAACATCACCCCAGTTGAGAAACACTGATCTAGATACAGTTGAATGTGTTCTACTGGGTATTTTCTTGTCAGACAGCAATTCAGAGTAAAGAGACTGTACCGAGTGCTTTGTTCCTTAAATATGAAATTCAGATTCAGAAAGAATAGTTTTAGTTCAATGCATTATTTTTTGCCATATTAAAAGTAAAGCAAAATACTTGCTTTGAATCATAAGCATTCTAAATTGTTTCATTGCTTAAATATGTATAGTTTAGTTAGTCTCCGCACTGGTATAAGGGATGCCTTACTTTAAGATTACACATCATTTCCTGAAATGACTTACTAGGCTGTCTAAAGCTAAACTCAGTATTAACAAACTTGGAAAATAAATAAATGGAATAGGCAGTTACAGCTTAGTTTTCCCACCCTCCCCAAATGACATTCGGTTATGTAGTTTTCTATCAACATATTCTTACTGGGGACAGAACACTCTGCTATTTTCATGTTTACCTTGTGCTTCATGATGTCGGTCCCTCCACATTTCACATTCACTACAAGTTTTATTAAAGCCGTTTATTTTTAAGAATAAGATAGATGAGCTATTTATAGCAGTCTTATTTTTGAGAATACAATACACACATTACAAATCTAATAGACCATAACTAGAATTTTGATTTGTGGAAAATCTGTTGTTAACAAAATAGAATTACTAATTTATGACACAGCTGCTGAGACAGGCCATGGCCACCAGCAATTTTTAAAGGTAGAAAAATTAATAAAATTATTGTTAATATTATAAATGATTATCATTTATTACAAAATAATTGTCTTTAAACGATGATCACTGTTAGCAAGTGATAGCTTTAGGATTATTGCTTAATTACTATTAAACAGCATAGTACATATGGCATATGATATTCATTGTCTATTATTTTTACAAGCACAGATGGCTTATTGCAATCAGGAAGAATAATGGAGAGTAATGTTTTTTTTAATGTAATTACCACATGAATATGTCAAATGATTGTTTTGTTTGTTTTGCTAACATTATAATATTATTTTAATTAAGATGCCAAGAACTGTAATTTTTCCCACCTAACTAGACCAAAAGGAAAAGAAACAGATACATTCAAGATGTCTTTAAGGCTTTGTTATAAAAACGTTTCTGTTTTATAAATATTTGTCACAGTAGTATATCTAACCTTGCTTAAATCTTAGCTGTACAATTGCATTTAAAAACCCTTATGACGCAATGACAGCTCAGTGTCTCATAAAACTTTAATGGTTTGTAGCAAAATGATAAAAATATATATTATGGATGTGTATATAGTTTTGAAAGTAATGGTTCTATGAGAGACGGTAGCTGTGATGGCTGACTCTGTAGAAGATAATTTAGATTTCTGTAGGTTTTTATTAGACTAATACTGATTATTCACAAAGATAACATTGTTCCACACCGCTTTTACAAATACGGCACTTATAATGTAGAAATACAGTTGTTTTAGTTTTTTGCAGGGGAATTTCTTTACCATTAATATATCCCTTTCATATTCCCTGAAACCCATCTTGCAATTTCAGTGCTGAAGCCCAGTATGAGCTTTGTCTAGATCCAAGCAAAAACAAATGTGGGCAGACAGTAAACCTATGCAGGCGTGGAGTCTGGGGCTCTCAGGAGAAATCAAGACTCCCAGGAGAGCTGACTCAAAGCCAAGCCCCTCCTGAGGCCAGGGAGACTGAGGGACTTACTTTAACAATCCAGGGCAGAACCATGCCATCTTTCACTCAAAGCGGCCTTGTGCAAAACACAAATGGTCAGCAGACTTCCGGAGGTTGGTAGGAGGGTTCATTTGATCAAAACAGAGTAGCTGGCTGGAAGTCTGGCCCTTGGGTCTGGTCCGAATTATATTGCTTTTGGCCACAGATGGTTGCAAGATGGCGGCACATATGGTGATTTCCAGAGTCTAGCACCACGAGTATTGTTATCTCCTAATAGGAGGCTCAGATCGCAAGCAAGCCTTTCATGGCTCCCAGAGCAGGTTCTGAACAGATGCCGGGAGCTCTCCTGGGGCAGGCACATGACACCAATCCCAGTCACACAGGAAAGGTGCTGCTCCGCAGGAGTCTGCAGTCCCAAGACCAAGCTACTGCTGGAACTCAGAGTGTGATTTCCAGGGCACGGTTGCATCCTTAACACAGATTTCAGGAGCTTTTCTACCCTAGGTGTGCACATGCACTTACTGAGGCAAATGATCCATATTCTCTGGAGGAATCTCTCACTCTCTATTAGAGGCAAGTACATATGTCACCTTGAAAAGAGGGGAGAATGCAGGGCTGTGGTGATCCTCGTGGCCTGTTCCCAGCACGTCACCATCTGCACAACTCACCACCAGTTCCCTGGAACTAGCCACCAGCTCACCACCAATTCAGCTCCCGGGAGGCAGGGGGCCAGCCATCCAACAAGAATCATGTCTCTCTCACCTGAGCAGAGATGACCAAGGCTCAGTTTTTAGAACAAGGTGAAACTCTCTTCTTTTCCAATTTGTAGCTTCTTCTACCCAAAGATTTATTTAAATTATCTCATGATTTTAGTTCAAATTCTTGGCAATAACTATAGACAAGTCACCAGAATTCACCTGCTCCTGTTCCTTCCTCTGCACTACCATGAGAACTCTCACAGGTATGTCTCCAAAGGCATCATGATCTTGCCCACAGTTCTTTAGTGGATCTCTAGCCTATTCCACAGTGACTCTCAATACTGGCTACACATGCAAATCATCCAGGGGCCTTTGAAAAACTAGCTGCATGCAAGTCATATGCACATTCTCACATATGTAAGGAGAGGCTGACTTTCCTTCTGTCCAGCATTGATATTCAGAAGATCCCACTAAATAAATAAAACTTCATAAACCTATCGGAGAAATGAAGAAGAACTTGAAGAATAACCGATTTTCTTTTTCTGATGCAAGAAATCAAAATAAGGAAGACAGGAAGGAATAAAAAAAGAAAAAAGGCAGAAAAAAAGAAAGAAGGAAAGAAAGGACAAATAAAAGAATAAAAGAAGAAAGAAGGAAAGGAAGGAAGGAAAGAAGGAAGGGAGGGAGGGAGGGAAAAGAAAAGCAAAGAAAGGAAAAGAAAAGAAAAAAAAGAGGCCTGTTAATGACTATAGTGTTGTTTAGACTACTCTGCCAGGGGTCATCCATTCCAATTAAAAACCTTTATTATATTCCAAAAGAAAATTATAAATTCTTAATTTCAGTAATGCAAAAAGCCTTCAAATGACTGTTTCTTTGGTGATGAGAAAATATTATTCCCATATATCAGACCTCGCCAGGCTTTCACTATAAAATGAGAGTATATATTCTTTTCTATCCAAGTTTTTTTAATTTTAAGAGTTGAGCTCTCACTCTAACAGCTGCTCAGTCTGGTGTGATTACAGGTCACTGCTCACTGCTCACTCCTGGTCTCTCAGGTGATTCTCTACCTCAGCCTCCCAAGTAGCTGGGACTGCAGGTGTAAGCCACAGCATCTGGCTGTTACATCCAGGTTTTTGCAGTATGCAATATAACGTATTCCCTTTATAGATATTAGCTGGCCTCAAAATGTTTCCCAGGTATTTTTGCAAGTTTTTGAGAAGTTGTTGTCATCCAGAAAGCATTCTTCATGTTCTTCCCTTCCAGGCTTTTCCTCTTGTCACTAGCTGCTGCCTCAATAGCTGCTGACTCTCTGAGATTGCTGGTCTGCTGTGCATGACTACATGGGCTGGGGACCAGCATTGTCCCACTGGACCTCATAAAGAGTATACTACTAATTTTGGTGACCAATGTGAATCCTTATTGCCAATATTGATTGCAATAATACATTTGCAACTCAGATGTGTCCAATTAAGGCTGAAAGTCTCCACACTGTCATCTTGGATATTGGCTGTTGTAGAAGATGCTGAGCTCACAGAATTGCCTTTAAAGGCGGGAGCCAGTGTCAATCACAATGGCACTGGATTTAGCACTTGCTCCTGGTCTGAATCCACAAGTTCAGGGCAAAACACTCTCATTGGTGGAATCCCTCCATGCTGCTCTATGTTCTATCGTCTGGACCCAAATCATAAGCCCCAATGCAAAGAAGAATTTCTTTCATTCTCATTCAACAATCTCCCTCATTTCCTACCAAAACATCATCAAATTTCTAGAGCTGTTAAGCCAGAACTATCAACTCCAAGCAATTATAGTATATCATTTGTTTGAAAAACATTAACTTATAAGTTTTCCGAAGTGTCCTGTGCATTAGCGGGTAGAATTTCCTGTGATAATGGAAACATCCCATATCTGTGACTGCAACTAGTCCCAGGTGGCTGTTCAGCACTTGAGAATGTTACTCCTCTGCTGGAGGACCCATTTTTTTCTTGCTTTTTAAATTGTAATTTATTTGAATTTCACTAGCCTTGTTGACTAGCGACTATTATATTGACAGCACAGGTCTAGGTTATTGAGTGTTTATGTGTGTAAAGATAGGTTATTTATCTTTTATAAAATCAGAACTACCAAATCAACCTATTATCCAAACACGTACCATAACTATTTTTCTAAATCATGGATCTGATTATCATCCACCCATCTTAACAGTTTTTCTCAAAGTATTCCCTGGCCCTCATCTGTGAAGATCAATTTCATCAGCTACACGTCCAGTGTCATGGTGGGCCCAGCCCCACCTCACTCACCTCACTTCCAAGGATTCATCAAAGCAATATAATCAGTTTGAGCACAACACAACCCTAACTTAAATTACTTACTAGCTGAATTGACCCTGAAATAACAAAATAAAGTAGTTCACACCCAACTGTTTACTGAGAGTAAAATAATATTTATTTCACTATTTCTTCGTGGAAGACATTTTATTGGCAATTTCACATATTTTAACATGTAATCGCCATGGTAACTCTATAAATCATGTACTAGTAGACCCTACTACTGAGGAAATAGGTTTTCTGAGAAATCCCTTTCCTGTAGTTTCTAATATTAGGTGATAGGACTGCTGGAATGTAAGGTCTCTGAGAGTGGAGGGTCCAGCCTTGTGCACTCTGATCCTCATCACCGAGACTGGTACCTAGCACAGAGTGGATATTTCCGTAATATTTACTCATTGAATACATAGACCAGGATTTATGTCCAGGTCCATCTACCTCTAGAGAACACACATGTTCTTGGGGACACTGCTGCAAACTCAAATTTTAAATCATTTGGAATTTAGACAGAAACTTCTGTCCAGGGCAGGAGTTGGCAAAATTTTTCTATAAAGGGCTCTGTAGTAAATACGGTAAGCAGGTTTCTGCGGCAACTGCTCAATCCTGCCATTGTGGTGTGAAAGCAGTTATAGACAATAGGTAAATGAAAGAGGATAACTGCATTCCAGCAAAACATTATTTACAAAAGCAATGGCTAGAAACTACACTGACTGCAGTTTGTTGAGCCTTGCCAATGATCCGTAAGTGTTAAGCTTCCACTGTTTATTCAACATAAAGCTGATCTCATGCTTTGCAAAATCATATCCAATAACCTCACATGGCAACCTCAGCTTAAACTTTCTCTCCTTTTTGTTATTAAAATGCCAGTATTATTTTGTATTATTTCTTTTTCATTCAGGTTGCTAGAATAAGATCTTTCGTTTTCCTGAACAATTTCCATGCATTCCTGTTAGTCATAAAACCCCCAAAAGCCTGGCTGAAAAGCCACATCCACTAATAAGGGCAATCATGTCTAATAGGAGCTCTGATTCATTTCCCAGATGCAAGCACACAAACCAGTTCTGCTTACTCCAGATCTCAGATGCAAACGCTCAATAGCTGAGATGTGCTTTGCCAGTGAGAGGAATAAAACATATCCAGACTTCAGAAATGCAGAGAATCCAAAGATGACTTCAATGTTCATTGGAAAATGAATAACAACCAAAACTTCACACTGAATATACAAGGAAACCTATTTTTCAGTATCATTCAATGTTGAGATTATGTCAGCTAGGCCAAAACACTTAGTGCAAGCATGTCATTTTTTTTTTCATTTTTTTCCCCATTGTTGGGTTTATTTTGTTGACGTTAACCTTGAACTAATGAGAACTAATTTCAGTCTTGAAAACAAATTCCACTGTTCAGCTGGTATTGTTTTAGCTCAATGAACTCTATTGAGGCCAGTCTACATCTCTGAGTATAGGTAGAGACACTGTCTACACATGGGAATTGCATACTCCCAGGAGTTGTAGAATTCCCATTGGAAGGATCCCGGGTTTGGAGATAATGCTGTTCCCATCACTTACAATGGGAAGCTGCAATGTTCTTGCCAAGGGAGAGAAGAGAAATGAAAGATTGAAGCTGTTGTTTGATGAACAGCAATGAAAGAATGGTGAGAAAGAGCAATGACCTCAGTGTCTGGAAAAAGGGAGCAGTGGAGTCTGTGACAAATGGCAGGCTCCTTCTTCAGACAGAGTTAGCTGAGACTCAGCTCTGCCTATCATTGCTCTGAAGGAATGCCTGAGTTTTCAGATCATCTACTGCTCTAGAGTTGTTGTGAAATTTTCCAATTTATAAATATCAGTAGCTTTGACTTGTTTTTTCCTCCATGAGAAAAGGGCCAAACTTCATACATATGACAGATGCATCTGGTCGAATGGTCATCTGCTCAGTTTTGCTGTATGAGGGCTAAGTTTTAGAGCTCTTCTTTCAATGATAAAGAAAATAATCTTAGGGAAAAAAAGACAAATTAACAACTATCTTAATGTAAGAGCAAGTTGAAAGCTTCTAGTAGCAAGCACTGCAAACAGAGAAGTGGGAATGCTCTGCTTGTAAAAGTCACCATCATCACAGACGGGCCTTGTGGGTACCAGGCAAAAGGAGCACTGAGGGTCCACATATTGTGTGTCTAATAATTTCAGGTTGTTTATCAAAATTTCTTGAGTAAAACATGTGCCATCCCCCATTCCCTCACAAATATACTTTCACAATGACAAAGTAAGCAGCATATACAAATCTACAATATTAATGATGTCAGCAAGCTATCAAAGACAAAGTAATTTCTTTAGCACTGTGAGTGTCTGGGTGTTTGATATGGTTTGACTGTGTCCCCACCAAAATCTCATCTTGAATTGTAGCTCCCGTAATTCCCATGTGCTGTGGGAATGACCCAGTAGGAGGTAATTGAATCATCTGGGCAGGTCTTTCCCATGCTGTTCTCATGATAGTGAATAAGTCTCATGAGATCTGATGGTTTTATAAGGGGGAGTTCCCCTACACAAGCTCTCTTGCCTGCTGCCATGTAAGACATGCCTTTGCTCCTCCTTTGCCTTCCACCATGATTGTGAGTTCTCCCCAGCCTGTGGAACTATGAGCCCATTAAACCTCTTTCCTTTATAAATGATCCAGTCTTGGGTATGTCTTTATTAACAGTGTGAGAACAAACTAATACAGTGTTCTCTTCATGGACAGCAATATTCAGATGAGTAAAGATTTAAAATACATAGCATACAAAGTGAATAGTAACGTGAATTTTTTTAATATTGCAAACTATTTTTCCTCTGCAGCTTTCCTCTGCAGCTGCTGGGAAGACTGGGCAAGAGTTTGAGGCCCTTTAGACCCACAAAACAGAGCAGCAGGAAGAAAGACAGTCAGCACCCTTGGTCAAGGAGGTTCCACTACGCAGGTCTGTGGCAACCTTGTGGCAGCCAGGCATGGCTGGCTAATTTGTCATTTCTCTCACCCAAGGGCCACTTAAATCCTTCTGCACATCTAAGCAAGACCCATGTCTGACATGACAGGAACTCAACCAAAATTTTTTCTTCATTTGGACATGATGCCTTCTTGTTTAGAGGACACTGGGGGATAGAGAGGTGGGAAAGAGTTGATTTTTGTCTGTGCAGCTTTTGTTATGAGAATGGATGTGGAAGATCACAGGCAGCAGTGCCACAGCTCAAAATGTTGGGTTTTCAAGGGAGGAGGTGCTCATGTTCTCAGAAATAACTTTCTTTGTGTGAATTTGTGTGTGCATAGGGGTGTGCCTGTAGGGGGTGTGTGTGTGTGTAGGGTAGTGTTTGTGGGGGGTGTGCATTTGTGTAGGTGATATGGTGTGGTTGTATCCAAACTGCATCTTGAATTCCCATGTGTTGTGGGAGGGACTCAGTGGGAGGTAACTGAATCATGGGGCAGGTCTTTCCTATGCTATTCTTGTGATAGTAAGTCTCACAAGATGTAATGATTTTACAAGGGGGTGTTTCCCTGCACAAGCTCTCTCTCTTTGCCTGCTGCTATCCATGTAAGACATGATTGGCTCCTCCTTGCCTTCTGCCATGATTATGAGGCCTCACCAGCCACAGAGAGCTGTAAGTCCATTACCACTTTTTCTTTTGTAAAGTGCTGAGTCTCAGGTGTGTCTTTATCAGCAGCATGAAAACAGACTAACGCAATAAATTGGTATCGGTAGAGTGGGGTGCTGCTGAAAAGATACTTGAAATTGTGGAAGTGACTTTGGAACTGGGTAACAGGCAGAGGCTGGAATAGTTTGGAGGGCTCAGAAGAAGACAGAAAAATGTGGGAAAGTTTGGAACTTTCTAGAGACTCAATGAATGGCTTTGTCCAAAATGCTGATAGCAATATGGACAATAAAGTCCAGGCTGAGGTGGCCTCAGATGGAGATGAGAAACTTGTTGGGAACTGGAGCAAAGGTGACTCTTGTTATGTTTTAGCAAAGAGACTGGCAGCATTTTGCTCCTGCCCCAGAAATTTGTGGAACTTTGAACCTGAGAGAGATGATTCAGGGTACCTGGTGGAAGAAATTTCTAAGCAGCAAAGCATTCAAAGGGTGAGTTGGGTGCTGTTAAAGGCATTCAATTTTATAAGAGAAGCAGAGCATGAAAGTTCAGAAAATTTTCAGCCTGACAATGTGATAAAAAAGAAAATCCATTTTCTGAGGAGAAATTCAAGCTGCATAAATGTACATAAGTGACAAGAAGCTAAATGTTAGTCCCCATGAAAATGGGGAAAATGTCTCCAGGGCCATGTCAGAGGGCTTCATGGCAGCCCTTTTCATTATGGGCCCAGAGGCTTAGGAGGAAAAAGTGGTTTCATGATCTGGGCCAGGGTCCCCATGCTGTGTGCAGCCTAGGGACTTGGTGCCCTGTATCCCAGCCACTCAAACCATGGATGAAAGAGGCCAACATAGAGTTTGAGCCATAGCTTCAGAGGATGTATGCCTCAAGCCTTGGCAGTTTCCACATGATGTTAAGCCTGCGAGTACACAGAAGTCAAGAATTGAAGTTTGGAAAACTCTACCTGGATTTCAGAGGATGTAAGGAAACACCTGGATGTCCAGGCAGAAGTTTGCTGCAGGTGCAGGGTCCTCATGGAGAATCTCTGCTAGAGCAGTGCAGAAGGGAAATGTGTGGTTGAAGCCCCCATGCAATGTCCCTACTGGGGCACTGCTAGCAGAGTTGTGAGAAGAGGGCCACCTTCCTCCAGACCCTAGAATGGTTGATCCACTGACAGCTTGCATCATGTACCTGGAAAAGCTATAGACACTCAATGCCAGTTTTGTGAAAGCAGCCGGGATGGAGGGCTGTACCTGCAAAGCCACAGGGGTGGAGCTGCCCAAGACCATGGGAACACACCTCTTGGCATCAGCATAACCTGGATGTGAGACTCAGAGTCAAAGGAGATTATTTTGGAGCTTTCAGATTTGACTGCCCTGCTGGATTTTGGACTTGCTTAGAGCCTGTAGCTCCTTTGTTTTGGCCAATTTCTCCCATTTGAAACAGCTGTATTTTCCCAATGCCTATACCCTCATTGAGTCTAGGAAGTAAGTAACTTGCTTTTGATTTTACAGGCTCATATGCAGAGGGGAGTTGCCCTGTCTCAGATGAAACTTTGGGTTATGGGCTTTGGAGTTAAAGCTGAAATGAGTTAAGACTTTGGGGGACTGTTGGGAAGGCATGATTCTTTTTGAAATGTGAGGGCATGAGATTTCAGAGGGGCCAGGGGTGGAATGATATGGTTTGGCTGTGTCTCCACTCACATCTCATCTTGAATTCCCACATGTTGTGGGAGGGACCCAGTGGGAGGTAACTGAAGCATGAGGGCAGTTCTTTCCTGTGCTATTCTCATGATAGTGAATAAGTCTCATGAGATCTGACGGTTTTATAAGGAGGAGATTCCCTGCACAAGCTCTCCTTTTGCCTGCTACCATCCATGTAAGACATGACTTACTCCTCATTGCCTTCTGCCATAATTGTGATGCCTCCCCAGCTGCCTGAAACTGTAAGCGCATTAAACCTCTCTTTCTTTTGTAAATTGCCCAGTCTCGAGCAATTTATTAGCAACTTGAAAACAGACTAATACAGTAGATGTGTATGTAAGTAGATGTGTCTGTGTAGGAGGGTGTGTGTGCGTGTGTGTGTGTGTAGATGTGTATGTATGCAGGGGTGTATGTGTGTGTGATTGCATGCAGGTAGTGTGTAGGGGTGTTTTTCTTTAGAGTTGTGCTTGTATGGGTGTGTGTGTATAGGGTTGTGTGTGTAGGTGTGTATGTGTATAGGAGTGTACATGTGTATGCATGTAAATGTATGTATGTAGGTGTGTGTCTGTAAGGGTATATGTATGTATGTAGATATGTGTGTAGGGGTGTTTGTGTGTGTAGAAGTGTGTGTAGAGTTGTGTCTATAGGGATGTGTGTGTAGGTGTATATGTATGTAGATATGTTTGTGTAGGGGTGTGTGTAGGGGGTGTGTTAGTGGAGTGTGTGTGTAGGTGTGTGTTGGGGTGTGTGTGTAAGGTGTGTGTTATGGGAGTGGATGTATAGAAGTGTGTATGTGTGTAGTGTGTGTGTAGAGGTGTGTGTGTAGGGTGTGTGTTAGGGGAGTGTGTGTGGTGGTGTGTGTGTAGAAGTGTATATGGTGTGTGTTAAGGGAGTGTGTATGTCTAGGGGTGTGTGTCTAGGTGTGTGTATAGGGATGTGTGTGTAGGGTGTGTGTTAGGGGAGTGAGTGTAGAGGTATGTGTGTGTGTAGGTGTGTGTAGAGTATGTGTACATAGAGTGTGTGTAGTGGTGTGTGTAGAGTGTCAGGGGAGTGTGTGTGTAGTTGTGTGTTTGTAGGTGTGTGTGTAGGGTGTGTGTTAGGGGAGTGTGTGTAGGGGTATGTGTGTGAAGAGTGTGTGTCAGGAGTGTGTGTAGGGGTGTGTGTGTGATGTGTGTGTAGAGGTCTATGTGTAGGGTGTTAAGGGAGTGTGTATGTGTAGGGGTATGTAGTTTGTAGAGGGTGTGTGTGTGTAGGGTATGTTAGGGGAGTGTGTGTGTAGGGGTATGTGTGTGAGGTGTGTGGGTGTGTGTAGGGGTGTGTATGCATAGGGTGTGTGTTGGAGTATGTGTAGGGGCATGTGTGTTTGTGTGTAGGTGTGTGTGTAGGGTGTATGTTAGAGAAGTGTGTGTAGGGTGTGTGTGTAGAAGTGTTATGTATGGTGTGTGTTGGGGAGTGTGTACATGTAGGGGTATGTGTGTGTGTATAAAGATGTGGGTGTGTGCATAGAGGTGTGTGTAGTGTGTGTAGGGTGTATAGAGGTGTGTGTGTGTAGGGTGTATGTAGGAGTGTGTGTGTAGGTGTGTGTTAGGGTGTGCTTAGGGGTATATGTGTGTGTAGGTATCTATATAGCAGTGTGTGTAGGTGTGTGCATAGGGTGTGTGTAGGTGTGTGTTTATGGTGTGTGTTAGGGTGTGTGTAGGGGTATGTTTGTGTGTGTATAGGGGTGTGTATAGTGTGTTAGGGAATGTGTGTAGCATATGTATGTGCGTAGGTGTGTGTGTATAGGCATGTGTGTGTAGGATGTATGTTGGGGTGTATGTGTAGGTGTGTGTGTAGAGGTGTGTGCTAGGGTGTGTGTAGGGATGTGTATATGGTTGTGTATAGGTGTGTGCTGGTGTGTGTAGGGATGTGTATATGGTTGTGTATAGGTGTGTGTGTAGGTGTGTGCATAGGGTGTGTGTAGGTGTGTGTTTAGGTTGTGTGTAGATATGTGTGTTTAGGGTGTGTGTGTAGGGGTATGTTTGTGTGTGTGTAGGGGTATGTTTGTGTGTGTGTAGGTGTGAGTATGTGTTAGGGTGGGTGTGTGTGTGTGTGTGTGTACACAAGGTGTGCATAAGTCACTCTACAGTGTAGCGCCCTGGACAGGCCTCCCCTTGCTTGCCTGGGGGAGGGGCACTGCTACCTGAGGATTCTAAGGGCATTTCCTGACTCAAAGAACCTTTGCCCTAGGTTCCCTGGAGTACCTCACCCTGTTTCCAGGGACAGGGGCATGTAAGGACCCAGCACACCCTGTGTCCTTGGCTTAGGGTATGAAGTTCTTCCAACACAGACCCCAGGAAACATGGCACAGGAGCTTCACTGCCAATGTGAGCTCGCAGGCAATGTCCACCCTCGTTGTGTAGGGGAGGAGTGCTGTCTTAACAAGCTCCTTCTAATCATGAACACTGCTCTTAAAGTTGGGTTTACAACAAAATTCTAAATATAGCAGTTCATAGTCTCACACAAAATACCTTAATCTTTCAAACTATTCTTTTTCCAAATGAATGTTGATGGGACAACAGGAAATACTGAGGAGAAAACTCTTGAACAACCTTATCTGAATTAAGTTGTTTCACAGGGATTAGTAAATTTGTACTCTGACTTAAAACAAAAATAGGAAGAAACAGACCATTTATAATTTGTCATCTGTGTGTTAATGTAAGAAATATGTCAAGGTCCAGTTAGTGCGATCACTAGTGAAAACGTCAATGTAAATGAATGTAAATTTATGTTTTAATGAGTTTGAACACAATATTTAAGATATGTACAAATCATTTGTGTAATTATCTGCAGTGATTTTTTTTACACCAGTCCAATTTTAGCCACCAGTCCCAATCAGGGAAGACAGTAAGATTTTTACTGATCGCCTTTAATCTGCATAGTGAGTATGAAATTAGGAAAATATTTGACTAGTTGCCTTCCGACGCTGAAGGGCATCAGCTTCACATGCACATAGGATGCCACGTTCTTTTCCTGGACTGGGCTTGGGTGCAAACTGTCAGTGTTTGTCTTTTCACTTTTCCTTAACTACTCTCTACTTCTTTCTCTTTTTAAAAGACACATTCTTTCTTTAAAAAGCTAATCCCTTCAGTTCAGGTTTGGTCTGGCCAGGGAGACCTTCCATTATCTTAAAGTAATCTTGCCTTAATTCTGCTCTGATCTATTTAGTTGGCCTATGGATTTACTCACAAAAGGCAATCTCGACCTCTCTCCCGTGTTGAATTCTTAGAGATGATACCTCAGCATAACCTTTTTGTGTATCCCACAGTTATCAATGCTTGCAATGATATGCAGAGCATCAGGAAGTCCATGTAAAGATTTTCTCTAGATTGACTTTCCTGTATATTTGACCTCTTTCTAGCCATTTTTAAAAATTATTTACAATCATCTTAATCTTAAAAGTCACTATTATGTAATTTTTCATCCCTAACCAGAGATCTTGGAAGACTCAAGGATCTTGGAAGACTCAGGCATGTCATGTGATGCTTGTCTATAAGTTAAAACAAGAAAATGGAAAGAAAAGAAACAGAACTGGCCAGGCATGGTGGCTCATGCCTGTAATCCCAGCACTTTGGTAGACTGAGGCAGATGGATCACTTGAGGTCAGGAGTTCAAGACTAGCCTGGCCAACATGGTGAAACCCCATCTCTACAAAAATACAAAAATTAGCTGGGCATGATAGAGGGTACCTGTAATCCCAGCTACTTGGGAGGCTGAGGCATGAGAAGTGCTTGAACCCGTGAGGCAGAATTGCAGTGAGCCAAGATTGTACCATTGCACTCCACCTGGAGTGAGAGAGCAAGACTCCAAGAAGACAGAAAGACAAGAGAGAGAAAGGAAGGAAAGAAGAAAGAAAGAAAGAGAGAGAGAGAAAGAGAAAGTAAGAAAGAAAGAAAAAGAAAGAAAGAAAGAAAAAGAAAGAAAGAAAGAAAAGAAAATAAACTCTTGTTCTCATCAAGAGAGTTGTTTCATTGCTGAACATATAAAGAGATCTCATTGCATGGAAACTCTCCTATGTTATCAGGGGTGAATCTGATGGGAAGTCAGAGCCCAGGTGCAAAACCAACGCTTCCGCTTCCTGTCAGTTTTACTTGGATGAGTTTTATTTGATCTCTGTGAAAGTTGACATTTTGACCTGCAAAACAGAAAAATCAGTTAGGAAATTTCTCTGTAGGGTTATTGTACATGTAAAGCATGTAAAGATTTTAGTGTATGAGGGACATGTCACAGAGCAAATCATCAACAAATGTGTCCTATTAGTACTGCCATCATTATTAAGATTCTATTTACTACCACTACTACTAAATTGGGGTGAACAAGTAATTGCCGTTTTGCCAAAATCGCTAGAGTGCACTGGCATGATCTTGGCTCACCAATCTCCATTTTCTGGGTTCAAGTGATTCTCCTGCTTCAGCCTCCCGAATAGCTGGGATTACAGGTGCCCACCACCACACCCGGCTAATTTTTGTGTTTTTAGTAGAGACAGAGTTTCGTCGTGTTGGCCAGGCTGGTCTCAAACTCCTGGCCTCAAGTGATCTGCCCTCCTTGGCCTCCTAAAGTTCTAGGATTATAGATGAATCACCCATGAATTTTAACATTGAATTTTACCTCAACCTTGTACTTCCAGGAATACAGCACCAGTGAGAAATTCCACCACTTTTGTGTGCCAGGAAATGGCTCAGCGCATACTCCAAATGTCCCCCTCCTACACCCCCTCCTCGGGGACAGGACCCTGGACTATCCTTCCTCCAGATTCCCTTAAGACGCATGTCTACCTGCCTGTGTGGGACCTCAGGTCCTTCCTTTCCTCTGAGTTATTACTGAGTGATTCTTAGATTTCAATCACCGGAATAAATCACCACCTTACTCGTGCAGAGCCTGTGTCTTTCACATCTGTCTATACATTTCCACATCTGTAGAAGGTACTGCTACTAGAACTATGACCTTCTTTATAGGTTTGTTGTGGATTTTGGATACACTTAAAGTGCTTTGCAAAATTCTTGACACACAATAAGGACTCCTTAGAGACGCCTAGCAGCAACACGTGCACAGTGATTAATGCTGAACAAGATAATGCGGAGCTCACTTTAATCACTGCAACAATTATTCTAGAGACAGGGATTATTTATTCCCATTTTGCAGATCAGAAAACTGTGAAAGATGCTCTGGCTTGCTCACGTCACTCATCCAGACGGGTAAAGCTGCGATTGGACCTGGAAAGTTTGCATCCATGCCGTAGCTTAGCAATAGCTCTGAGCAGCAGAGAGTGTGAGCTTTGGGGAGGAGACAGAATCTGACAATGGTTCCCATCTTCCCTCTCCCATGGCATTTTAATGTGTGTTTGTCCTCGCAGGAGGGAACTCTGGGAGCAGGTCATTCCACCTCCGACAAAGAATAATCTTAAAGTATCACAACAGCTGAGTTGAGGCATAATCTTTCTAGTCCACTGGAACCAGACCTCCACATGTTCTCCTAACTGATCTGCCTAGAGTGAATCTGATTGGAACAGGAAGTCTGCCTGCCTGTGCAAAGTTGACCCATCCAATCCCGGCACATTGACGGTCACTTGTTCCAGCCTTAGAAATATGCCTGGCATATAGAAGGTTTAGTAACAGAAATAATTCCCTATCAGAACAGATTCAAAAACTTCATTTTATGAAACCAATTCATTGAAAGTGCTTATTTATAAGCATGTCTATATTAGCATTCTTTTTAACTATGTCAACTTTAATCTACTGTTAACCTAATGAGCACTAAAGAATCTACTAAATTTAGCAGACATTTCTTGATTATTTTACTCCCTGCCAGGGACTGTGCTGGTGCTGCATAGAATGACGTGATGCATTTTCAAAAAGCAAGCAATGCAGTGTGGCTGGCAGAGGAAATATAATCGGATAAATACACAAGTTTCCTTCTTCCCCTTCCTCTTTTTCTTCTTTGCTCCTTCGTCCCTCCCTTCCTCCTTCCTTTCCTCTTTCCTTCAACTATCGTTTAGTATCTACCGTGTGGCAGGCACTGATTGGCGAATATATTAGCCATATTTTCTGTTTTCTAGAGTTCACAATGTGCTGGAGAAGAAAAACAATAAAAAGTCAGAAAAGCTTTCAAGTGCAATTTCAGAGTATTTTACATAGGGAAAGGATTGAGTGCCTGCAGAACGGTTGTTCTGTCCAGAATGCGCTCTGCGTGGCCGCAGCGGGAAGTCCCTTCACGTCTCCTTCACCTTTGTGAAGTGGCCTCGGTTCCTTTGCAGGCTGAAGCTTTGGCCGGGCACAAGGGTTCGTTGATAGGGTTTAGTTGGCACTTACCCTTGCACGTTCTGTTGCTTCAAACAGAAACACTAGTATCTTTCTCACTCTTTTCAGAGGCTGTTTTTTTTCTTTTCATCTGATCTTCCAAAGCATTCTATTCTGTGCAGATGTTAGTGGCAGGATGCTAGAAAATTTCCTGGCAAAAGACTGAGTCTGTCTTTCCGACAAAAATAAACAGCCAAATGCGTAGGAAGGACAGAGCTGAAGGTAGCTGGAGATACTAGGCGATTTGGTTTTGATAGAATCCTGGCCTTTCCAGCGAGGTGGACTTGTCATTCTTGCATGCTGGGATACAGGTAGAAAGTGGATTTTCTTTTAACTGTCGTAAATGTGGGGGGGAGAACAACTTTTTTTTTTTTTAGTACATCCTGCCTCCAGGGACTCTCAGTCTCCTATCAGCAAAATGAGACAGAAATGGGCAAAATCTGAGAAAAAATAAAATCCTACATATTAGATTCTACAAGGCTTTTCTTTTGGGATTTTTTTCTCCAAGTGGTAACAACAACCTTACAAACCACAGGAATACAGGATAGACTTTGCAAACAGTGTAGAACAAGTCTGCCAGAATCAACCACCCTTCCCACTTAAACAACAAACAGTGACACTCACAGTCCTGCCTTCGTAAAACTGTACTGACTAATGAGATCCTAAGTTGTACTGCAAGTGATCAGTGTCTTAAGTTATGTAGGTTGAGAAAACCAACTGTCTATCACCTTTAATCACACACGAAAAGAACAGTAATCATCTCTGGTGCTCATCAACTACAGCGTATTTGTCAGTGTTTTCGTATGTAGTATTTTATAATATGCTTTGAGATAATAGTTTCACATGTCGTGTTGGTGATACATATCAACAATTCGAATTTGCATCACTTAACAGGAAAACTGGGCTGAATCTTACCAGACAATAGTTTTCTTTTCTTGGAGACCATTTTCTTCCTCCCTCTCTTCCTTTCTCATCTTTCTTTCCTGGCTCTTTCTAACAATGGGATGACGAGGGTGGGTGAGATGGTACTGCTGAACTAGGCAAGGATTAGGGGCCTAAGACTAATGTCGCCTCTGTGAGCCGCAAAATACTGGGATAAAACTTCACAGTGAAGATAGACCTTATACATTTTTCAAATTAAAATAGCTCATTTTATTATAAAAGTTATAATATGACCATCATCAAAAAGCAGAGAATACTGTGAATTACAAAGAAGAAAAGAAACACTAGAAATCTCTTAGAGACCACCACTACTACATTTTGAAATCTGTTTCCAGATTTACTCCATATTTACATGTTTGTGTGTATAATTCTGAAAACAACAACCTGTAATTCAAAACAAAACAAATCTTAACATTAAAAAAATTTTATACCAATAAATATAGATCTGTTTCATCATTTTTTAATTTTATTTTTAAATTTTATTTATTTATTTAATTTTTGAGATGGAGTCACTGTTGCCCAGGTTGGAGTACAGTGGTGCCGTCTTGGCTTACTGCAACCTCCACCTCCCAGGTTCAAGCAATTCTCCTACCTTAACCTCCTGGGTAGCTGGGACTACAGGCGTGTGCCACCATGCCTGGCTAATTTTTGCATTTTTAGTAGAGACATGATTTCACTATGTTGGCCAAGCTGGTCTCAAACTCCTGACCTCAAGTGATCCACCCACCTGGGCCTCCCTTGGTTCATTGTTTTTAAATGGCACATAAAGGTCTTTGCATAAATCTACATTAACTTAATAACACCTCTACCAGTGGTTAATTCGGCTTTGATGTATCTGATTTAATAGCGATGCTGTGGAATGTTGAACTCAGAAGCAGAGAGTAGAACAGTGGTTACGAGGGGCTGGGATGGGGTGGAGATTGGGGAGAGTTTGGTCGAAGGATGTAAAATGTCAGTCAAGTGGATCAGTACAAGAGTTCTGTTGCACAACATGGCAACTGCAGATAATAACAATATATTGTATTCTTGAAACTTGCTAGGAGAGTAGATTTTAAGTGTTCTCATCTCAAAAAGATGTCTGTGGAGTAATGCATATGTTAATTAGCTCAACTGAGCCATTTACATATTTCAAAACAACGTGTTGTATATGATAGATACAATTTTAATTTGTTAATTAAAACAAATAAGTAAATAACGTTAAAAAATAAAAGCAATGCCCTGAACATTCTTACGTATACACTCCTGCACTTACCTTTTTATTTCTTTGGATCAATTTCTGCCTGTAGAGTCACTGGATCAAAAGTTGTTGACATTTGAATTTTGATTCATTTGCCAGATGGCCATCTAGAGAGCTTGAAAAATGTATAGCTCCACAAAGAAGAGCGCGCCTGATGTTAATCCCAGGCAGACGGGAGAAAAAGAGCATTTAAAAGTATACATGGTGGGGGAGCGTGAGCCTCCTGAGTGTGCTTTGGACGTACTGGCCCTTCTGAGCTCTCAAGAGTGTCTCCACCTTTTCCAGAGTTTTCACTCCTGGAGGAAGTCCACCCTAAGTACACCTAACTGTCTCCAGATTTCATCCTTATCGGGAAATGGGAGCCATGAGGGGAGAAGCCTGGATGCAGTGTGGCCTGGGAGACTGGGTAGTTTTGCCACTGGCCAGGTGAGAGTTTGTCCTGTTTTTGTGTGACATTGCTCATGGAGGCTTAAGTATCTTCTCAACAATCACTGTTTCACTCAGTGCATACTACTTGCTTGTAAAAGCATAGAGAAAATAGTTTGGGAAGATTCATACTAAATAACAATGATTTTCTCCTGGAGGGTGACATTGGATTGGCAAAGGTAATTTTGTGTTTAATTTTTTAAAGTACTATTGAAGTATTTTAGAGTTTATTTGGATGTTGTGATTTTTATATATTAAATGAAGTATTTGTTGATTGAATGGATTGGATTTTTTATGGTGGAGTTATTGTAGGTCTACCACAAAAAACTTTTTGTTGGAAAAAAAGAAATACAAACAAAAAAAAAGATCTCTTAATGAAAAAAATCAGGAATAAAAGTTAGTCACACAGGTAGGGAAGAGCATACTGTATTCATTTTCCCTCATAAACTCCACACTAAACAAATACATAATTAGTACCAGGATAGAACAGATATCTAAAAACTAGGGAGACAGGGAGAAGAAAATAGATACATTTCTTGCATGGCCTATTGAGAAAGATCAGATAATTGTTCAATTCATTTCATGTCCCTGAATATTACAAAAGGCAATGATTATAACTAACATGTAGTGAGCAATTGCTGTGTGCCAAACAATATTGTTTAAGGCGCTTTATGGATAATATATTTCTTTAATTACCTTAACCAACCTAAGATCTGTATATTACCAGATTGCACAATTTAGTAAGAACTTAGACACTGAAAGATTAAGTAATGTGCCTACGGTTACATGATACAATCAATCAAATCTGAGCTATTATCAATATAAGATATATGTACTTAATGTACTATTTAAAATACTGCCTATTCGCAAAATAAAATGCCATTTATTGAAAGACTAACTTCAGAGATACTAGTCGTGAAGAAATGTCCATCTTTTGTTCAGTGAAATATGGTAGTGAGCAAGTATTTAGACCTGTAATGTGAACACTATGTCTCTCTCTGCCAACACATACACTTCTGAAACCATGCAGTTACATTATGGACCATTACTCAACATTGCATGCATGAGGCTTGCTTCAATTGGAGCCCCTAGCTAATGCTATTCTACAGAACTTAAGGGAAAACTGCTTTGTCTTTTCACTCTGACTTCTGAGCATCAGCTTGCCTATTTCTGTAGGTCCGGAGTCCTTCCAGTGTCAGCTCAGATGCTACATACTTTCTGGGTTTCTTCTCTTCTCTGCTACACTTGGAAGTAAACACACCCTCCATGAGGTCCCTCACATTAATAAGAATGTTTTAAGTTACTTCTCTTGTGTCCTCTCATTTCTCGTCTCGGTTGATAATGATTCATGTTCCATTTATCTCCTCCCTGACTTTACAAAACCACGATCTCTGGGGCCATCTTTCTTCCCCCATCTTTGCACCTGCCCTATCATAATTGGATGTGGTACTGCTAGGTTAGCATTTGTTCACCCAATTGGACGTGGGCGCTTCAAATACCATGTTGAGAAGAAGGACGATTATCAGAGATGATTCCTAGATTTTGATGGCTCGTTTGGAAGCATCTTGTTTGATTCTTCCTTTGGAAGACCAGAAGGCAGATGATTGTGACTGGTAAGAGCAGAAGAATTTGGAATAACGGTTTATGGAGGGGAAGGTATTCATTTCTTTTTGGCTTATGACTGCATTTGGAAAGACTTTGACACTAAGATGGGAACAGATTTCTGACACTGCATTGGATGACTACAGGCAAGGGGACCCGTGCCTCAGCAGACAGAACATCTGCTACGGAGTCACATAGCTCACTTGCACACCCAAGGGAGGCCAGGTTGATCCCTCAGCCTCTCCCTGTCTGATCTCCCTCATTTTTCCAAAGGAGGTGATGGGGTTGTTAACAAAACCATACCTTATCTCACTAGTAGTAATAAAGAGGAAAGAAGATGAGTTCTAGAAACACCTTTAAAAGCTCTGTAAGACTTAATATGTCAATAGTTATTACTATGAAATGCCCAAAAAATGATTCCCTTTGAGGAACAGAGGGAGTTTTGAAGGCAGATGTCATGGTAGTCCCTATCTCCTAGGAGTAAATACATTAGTAAGTGTGAATTCCTCAAGACAGTATCTGGAAGTTGATGAGCACTCAATAAATAAGAATAAAACACTTCCTACTATGCTCATTGTTATTTATATGTGGATCTGCAAATTGGATGAGAGTATAGTAGGAGCATCATTGTATAAAGTCTTGCTGATTAAAAGAGACAAGAAACAAGATCTAATTGGGGAAATTTCCTCAATTGGGTTATGTGAGAAGAAGCAGATCTCACGCACATGGTGTGTTTTCTTAGAGCCAGCTCTAATTAGAGCTGAAAATCACCCACTTTCCTCATATGGCTTGGGGAAATATGGCCCTGTTTTCTCCCTCTGGAGGCTAAAGGAGATGTTTTTCTCAATCTACAGAAAAGGCAAATAAACAAAACCTGGGTGTGGCAGAAGCATCCCCTGCTTGGGTTTACCCTCCTCTGTCCTCATCCAGGAGAGAGCTCAGAGGACAGGGCCTTGCTTTCTGGTTTCTGAATCGTTTCTCCAGAATTGCTTCCTTTTACACTAGGCAGGATTCTAGGGAACTGGGCAGCGGGTGTAGGTGGATGATTAGAGGGAAGCTGCGGGAAACAGGCGGGTGAAGCCAGGAGTGGGACCGGCCGCTCTTCCCTGGCTCCCAACCCAGGGTGTGTGGCTTATCACCCATGGGATGGGCGTCCGAGGTCCACCGAGGTTTCCCCAGATGCTGTCATCATTGAACCTCTTGCTGTGAAGCGGTAAACAGAGACCAACGGGGAGCTCGTGGCCCGGTGAGCTCTCACCTTCAAACAGGGAAGCTGGCTGAGAGCTGTTCTGCTAAATTTAGCTTTTGACTGGGAGTCCAGGCAAGTGCCTACGTGGCCAAATGAGTAAGTGTTGGCCATACGACTTGTTTTGTCTACAGTGATCTAGAGAGGCTTCGAATTCTGCTTGGCTTCAGCAAGCTAAGCCCTTTCAAATTCACTATTTCTCTCACAGCCATTCTGTTGTGAGCAGGAGCTAAAACAAATAGTAACCTTCACTTCCTTTCATCCAAGGATCAATGTTTTAAAAAAGGAAAAAAAGCAAAGCAAAACAAAGCATCTCCAGGCAACCGGTTCAAAAAAGGAAAAAGGTTCCCGTTAGCAAGGCATATGCCCAGAGCACTTGTGCTGTTGCAGTATATGTGTTTGCTGTTTTGCTTTATGATTTAACACGTCCTTCTGTGATGAAATTCCCATGAATATGTTGTTAATTGGAAGCCAGCTGCCTTCCCTAATGTGTTAGTTATTTTTATGTGTCAACTTGGCTAGCCCACAGTACCCAGAGAGTTGGTCAAAGGATGTTTCTGCCAAGGTATTTTTAAAATATGAGTTCAATTAAATTACATTTTAATGTTAAAATGTAAATCAGCAGACTTTGAGTAAAGCAGATTACCCTGTGTGGTGCGGGTGGGCCTCATCCAATCAGTAGAAGGCCTGAATAGGAAAAAGCCTGAATGCCATGAGTGGAGCGAATTCTGACAGCTGACTGCCTTTGACGATGAGCTTCAACGCCAACAATCCCCCTGGTCTCCAGCCTGCCAGCGCACCCTGAAAATTGTGAACTTAACAGTCCCCAAAATTGCATGAGCCAATCCTTCGAATAAATATCTCTCTCTCCCTCTCTCTTGCTTTTTCTCTCCACACATACATGCACGCACACACACACACACAATGTATTCACCCTGTTGATTTTGTTTCTTAAAGAACCCCGATACACTTGCATCTTATAATCTGCCACTTCTTGCTTTTCTTTTTAGAGACTCCAGGTAGATATCCAAGATAGAATGGTCATACCATATTTAACAAATACAAATACAGGATACCAAGTTAAGTTTGAATTTCAGATATACAAGCAATACTTTCAGTATAAGTAAATCACATGCAATATTTGTGATAGACTAAAAAACATTCATTGTCTATCTGAAATTCAAATTTCACTGAACATCCTGTATTTTATTTGGCAACCCTAATGCCAGTGTCACTGTGGAAGGGGAGCTTAGTTTGTTCCTCTGTGATTCAGGCAATACCTAAACTCAGCTCTTTTCTCCCATCTTTACTCTCCTCCTTCTTCTTCTTTAGGTCCCAGCCCTGGGTAGCGTGAAGCCATCGCCCTTACTGCTGCTACACCTTCAGCACCCTATCCCATGTCCTCTCATCACCTCAGAAGAAAGATACTTTGAAATCCTTCATTATCTATAGATTGTGTCCTTCGCAAGGTTAGGACCACTTTCCTTCTGCTGTGATTGTGGATACATTGTTACCATAGCCCTAAATTTGGGGAATCCCTTTCTGATTTCAATAGCCCTCTGGTGTATCACTTTGCCTTTGTTTCTTTCCTGTTCTTTTTTTCTTTTAATTTTGATATGAAGTCTTGCTCTGTTGCCCAGGCAAGATTGCAGTGGCATGATCTCGGCTCACTGCAACCTCCGCCTCCTAGGTTCAACTGATTCTCCTGTCTCAGACTCCCAAGCAGCTGGATTACAGGTATGCACTACCACATCTGGCTGATCTTTTGTTTTGTTTTTTTCTCAAACTCCTGACCTCCAGTGATCCACTGACCTCAGCCTCCCAAAGTGTTGGGATTACAGGCATGAGCCGCCACGCCAGCCTGCCTTTTGTTTCTGAATGCCTCAGTCCTGGCTCCTGTGACTGACGGCTCCTTTTCCTAACTCCTAGGAATGGTAATGGTGTTCCCCCTGGGTTGCAAAACATTGTAGTATCAAAATCATGATAAAGGAGGAATTAGAATCAAGATCTACCACTGTAGTTCATCCCTTCTGATCTTAGTCACTCCGTAACTGTTTGTGGAATAACATACAAATGACATTATTTAATATTGCAGGTAAAAATCTTCATACAACCTTAGGGTTAAAAAGTCCTAGATAGTCTTTATTATGTCTACTTGTCTCATGTTCAGAACTCTCCCTACCCTCCCATACAAGTAGTAGGTGAGTCGTTGATGATATTTAATAATTATGATAGTTAATGTCTTTTCATGCTTACTGTGTTTGAGGCACATAGACTTTAGGAAAGAGATACCAATGTCATCATAATTTTGCAGTTGATGAAACTGAGGTGCATATGACTAAAGGCTTTTTCAAGGTCATTTAGCAAGACGATGGCATTGGGACCCAGGTCTCTTTAAATCCAAGTTACTATCAGGCTTCCATAGGTCATGTGCCTGAGCACTTCTTGATGAGAGACTGACATATTAATAGGCATCATTTTATTTTTAAAGTTCTTCCTGAAAAGCAATTCTCAAGTGTTCCTTGATGCATGGAGTGCAGATTGAAGAGCTGGTGAAGTGTTTTCTCAGTCGTGTGCACCTAGTCAGGTGAGAGCATCCTCAAGGTAGAGGGTCTGTGGTATTAGCCAGTCCTGGGGCACTGAATTTACTAAGGGTCATGTCACCTGCTTAGGTCCAAGATGGGAGTAGAGTTAGAAAGTTCACCTGTGCAGCTGGGTGCCGTAGCTCATGCCTGTAATCCCAGCACTTTGGGATGCTGAGGTAGGTGGATCAGGGGGTCAGGAGTTCAAGACCAGCCTGACCAAAATGGTGAAACCCTGTCTCTACTAAAAATAAAAAAAAATTAGCCAGGCATGGTGGCACATGCCTGTAATCCCAGCTACTCAGGAGGCTGAGGGAAAAGAATTGCTTGAACCCAGGAGGCAGAGGTCGCAGTTAGCCGAGAGCGCTCCATTGCACTCCAGCCTGGGCAACAGAGCAATACTCTGTCTCAAAAAAAAAAAAAAGAAAAAAGAAAAAAAAGAAAAAGAAAGTGCATGTGTGCTTCCATGCCATAAGGAAACTATAGTTGATAGAAAATGATTTTTCCTCCTCTGATCATTCAAGGTAATTATTGAGGACCTATGACGTAGCATCCATCAGCTAAACTCTTGAGCTCTGGATCCAACCCTCTTGCACTTGAATCTTGGCTTGGCCACATACCAGTAGTGTGCATAAGGGTTTTATACACCCATCTGTGATTCAGTTTGCTCATCTGTGAATGGGATAATAATTATACTTACCTTGGCCAGGCATGGTGGGGGGAACCCCTTGAGGTCAGGAGTTTGAGAGCTGCCTGGCCAACATGGTGAAACCCCATCTCTACTAAAAATACAAAAAATTAGACGGGAGTGGTGGTGCACGCCTGTAGTCCCAGCTATTTGGGGAGCTGAGGCAGGAGAATCACTTGAACCAGGGAGGGGGAGGTTGCAGTGAGTCAAGATCCTGCCACTGCACTCCAGCCTGGGCAACAAGAGTGAGACTCTGTCTCCAAAAAAATTAAGAAAAAAGAAATAATTTTACACCTCATCAGATTACTGTGGGGGATTAAATTAATAAAATAAAAAAAGCATGGAATTGTGTGCTCCATCGTAGGTGCCATGCAAACATTTGTGGTTGATTGTGTTCTTGTCTTCCACGCAGAGGTAGGCAATGGGGACACATCTTGTTTACAATATAAACAAGGTACCGACCATCATGGGATATGTCTATCACCAGGAACAAAGGACAATTATTAAATAACTATGTAACTTAATTTCAGGTAATGATAAACACTGCGAAGACAGATTAAGCCAGGTAGAGGTAGAAAGGTGATGGGCAGGGTCTGCTTTAGAAAAGGTGATGAGCAAACACAGTGGCTTAGAGTGAAGCCCTGCAGTCAAAAATAAAAAATGCTAAGAAATTCCATGCCAAGGGGATTCCCTGGGTCATGGCCATGTCAGTGACGGCCTTTGGGGGAGGATTTCAGAGGGCAACAGGACGGGTCTGATGCCCCAGGAAAGGCAAGCTGAGATGCAAAAAATATGACTGGACAAAATGGGTGTGACCTAATGGTTACAGAATGGGGGGAACTTAGCAAGACTTGTTCAGATTCATCTCCGTGTCTTTGTGTCTTCATTCATTTCCTCCCAATATAGGGAGCACTCTTCTGTAATGAGAGTGTTATGACCTATTTTAGAGAAAGGCCAGAGAATTCTTTCATGGCTGGCTTTAGGGAGAACGGAGAAGGTCAGAGAGACCTTCCTGCTTCTGCTGTCTTTTTAAATGCCAGCATGCCATGTTCTAGGATAGCGTGTCCTGAGCCCTGTCAGTCATCTTGTATTATTCTTCACGGGGCATCTTCCAGCTTCATTTCTTAGTCCTGCTTTATTTATGGATTGTTCTCATCTTTCTCCCTCTTTCCTTTCTTCGTCATGAAGTGGATTCTCCTGGCAGGTAGAATTGCAGTGCTCTTTCAAGGACTGAGTGGCTATTGCAGTATATATGGCTTTTCATGCTTGTCATCTATACAGAGCCATATTCAAACAGGACGACTGGGGCTGGTTAGAGATGCCAGGATTTTAGTGCACCTGCTGAAATGCACACTCTAGCCTCCACCAACACAGGCACATGGAAACCAGCCTAGGGGATGTAGTACTTTTGATCTTTATCCATACGCCTCCCTTCCACTTATACCTCTCACAAAATTTGCCCTCAAAAGACACCTTTCACAAAAAGTCAAACGTCTCACTTCCTTCTATAACTTCCCTGACTGGTTTGTATTCATTTGAGCTTCTCTTGCAAAGCTGAGCCTCGCTTTGAAAATTCTGGGATCTATTTTATTCTATGCTGTGTACTTCGCCTGAGTTCCTTCTGTGCGAGCTGGGGACTCCTCTGGGCTCCTCCCCGAGTGTTATGCTGGTTTCTTCCCAGACTTCTCATTCAGCTCTATGTGTGTGTGCACGCATGTGAGCGTTCACCCCCTAGCTGTAGGTATATGGGATGCAGAGATGGAACTCTTCCATCAGAGGGTCACTGAAGGCGTAGTAATTAACTTGTTCTTTCGTTTATTTTTTTCTTAAATAATTTTTGCCTTGGACATATTGCGAAGTAAAAGATTTCATTTTTTACTAGAAAATAAAATGTTCATGCTAACAACTGCCGCCTTTGGATTTCCAAAAGATATTTGAAAGGCCAGGAAGCACACTCCAGATAGGTTTAATGCTAAAGGGCCCAATCCCCCTTTGAACAAAGGAGCCCTGGATTTACGCCTCTGTGGGCCCATTTTTGCAAGTTCAATCTTTCCATTAACCCCTGGTAACCATAATGACTTCCTAATACCAGTTAATTAACAAATACCGGGGGTGCCACCAAATGCATCCCTGAAGCGCCTTTGGTGTGGTCCCGGCCTGCTGAAACGAAGCGTGAGCCCTGCCTTTGTTCTTCCGCAGGACTTTTCTTGTGGGCTCACAGCACTTTGAATCTCAAATGAGCTGCCTAATTAATCTCCACAACTATCCTGTGAGACTTGTCCATTATCTTCACTTTGCAGATAGTAACAATTTATAGGACTTGGCTGAGGTCACAGGAAAATTAGCATCAGAGCCAGAAAAAAATTCTGAGTTCCTAAACCCCTTTCCTCTTATCCTGTTCCCTAGACAACTTCATTTCATCCTCTTGGTATAAAATTAGTAAGTGTGGCGGGGTCTTACTGCATCATAATGAACTACTGTTTGGTACATGTGACCTAGCAGCTAAGGGCTTTTTTTTTTTTTTTTTTTTAATGCACAGTCTGAAAAGGTACGGAAACGTTTATTTTTGGAATATGTCTTACAGAATGGCTTTTAGGCCCCATATGTCAACTTGTCTCCATGAAAGGAATGTCATTTACACAAACCACTGGACATCTCCATGGCTCAGGTCTTCCTGTGCCAGGATGTAGAGAACACACTGACCCTCGGGTGTTTTCTTTTTTGCTCATAAAGTGTGGGTGAGATGTTTTGAACTCGGTGCATGCTGCAATC